>JASFXZ010000050.1:0-1200000 GCA_032209605.1 Mactromeris polynyma
ATTGATGCTGCCGAAATTTTTTACTGAATACAATCTATGGCGATATATGACCCGAGGTCAAACGCGTGCATTAAAAAACTTTTCAACGGCAATTGTTTGCGTCTAGTCCGCGTCCAAATATACGCTGTAATAACGCATTGCCCTAAACCCTGTATCATAAGTATACGTCTTTCATTAGTTTTATTACTCTTATCATATTCTGTTTAGACAAGTTATTGTTTTTGCCATCTAATGAAATACTTGCAAGAATGCCCTGTCATAGAAAAAAAAACTGATTTTCGTAAACACCACGCATACTGTAAAAATCAACTACATGTATAAATAAGCATAAACAGTCGTGGTTTCGCGCAATAATTCAATGGGTCAAACCGCGAAGTATAATTTGTGTGACTAAAGATAGATCTACTCAACTTTTCAAAACATCCCGCTACTCTTTGATACCGAAACTCGCTGCGGTAAACATAAAACGCATTCAATGTCTTGCGTTGGCGCATGAAAGAACTAGCAGCTTCAAAGACGCCGCGATCTTCTCATTTATTGAGGATTGCCTTACAACCGTATGACGTCACATGAAATGTCAAGTTAACTAGGTCGACTCTATTTCGGAAAATAAAGTATGGATTAATTGACGGATGACGTCGTATTTGTTATTCATGTGTGCTGTGTGATGGTACGATATGATACCCTCTATAGTTAATTTCACCGTGCTGCATATTGGCTGCAGACCGACAACGGTAAGGTTTCGCAAATTGAAACATATTCAGCTTCATTGATTAGCCGATTTTGATATATTTTTTAACCCCCAAAAAAAATTTACGGTCGGCGGTCAAAATGTACGGTCGGTCGGCAGGGCTATTTTTCTCTATATACCAGCCGCCGATTAACGGTGGCTTCCCCAAGCAAATTTTTTTTCCCCAAGCTAGCAATTTTCCCCCCAAAAACTAACAATTTTTCCTCGCAGAAGGTAATTTGGATGAGAAATGGGGAAAATATCGGCATGAAATACTTTCTTCGTATTGCATAGCGCAAAACGGTAATCAATGTCGTAAACGTACTAGGGAGTGCTAAAAGTCTGATCATCAGTACCGATTATTCCGTAAATGACCGGATAGTATAGCTTTTATACACACAGAGCGGTTTACGACATGCCGTAAATCGACAAGATAGTTTTTACGCGCACCACATGGTTTGTGATTTAACGTCGTATTGTCAACAAACGGTTTGTTTACGAACATGTCGCACAGTATATACGCAAACAAATGGTTTTGGTTACGAATCTTGATAGCCCAATCAGTATGTTTAAAGTAAACTGCATTGTCATTTTTGGCATTTAGGTAAAATACGTTGATTTTCTTCGTTTACAGCATCAGAACTGCACAGGTCAGCTGGTCATGGTTTTAATTACCTGTCAAAAATCCACTAAGTTCTTTTTAACTTCACGGAAATCCTCAACTTTCTGGTTGAAGTGGGTATTAAAATTGTAACTAACATACGTTTGATTTTGGTTTGTTTTTCAATAAAGGTGCAACTGAATTTGAAAAAAAAATGTTGTAGGCCTACAGATGAAGCAGTTTGACCACCTGTGGTGAGGTGTTAGCTAGTGTAGCCCTTAATATGGAATTAATATTGTATTTGAGAGCTTGGTTAAGTGCATAATTTTTCCCCAAATATGCCGATTTACGCGCAATTTTTCCCCTTTCAAAAGGCCAGGCCCCTTCCCCAAAATCGGAAAAAAAGCCCTGGTCGGTCGGGCCACCAGAAACACAACCTTTTTATTTTTGGCCTAACAGGAATTTAAAAGCCATGGCCATGTTAAAAAGTCTTTATACAGTTTAGTTTTAAAATGTAATTTGAGAAAAAAAGCAATCATTGGAAAATAATTTTCAAGATACATTAATTACTGCTAAATTTTATCATAAACAGATGATAACATTTTCATCAATTAACCACTAATCCTGCACCCATTGTCAATTTGTGTGTTTAAAAAAACTATGACAGACACTTTTACTATTTATGCCCCCAACATCTACTGGTGCAGTAGGCATATAGTGTTTGTCCTGTTGGTATGATGTTGACCAAATGGGACTGTTTCATCCCTTCCTAGAATGACTTGATACTAATGCAGATGTAATCTATGACCATGTATCATTTTCAAATATCACCTGACCTCGGTTTGACTTTACCTCATTTTGGACTTTGGTTACTGTATAGAGCCATCTCTTGGTTAACCAATTTGACACCAATACCCCTTACTAGAATAACTTGATGCAGATGTAACCTGTGACCATTCCTCATCTTCAAACATCCCCTGATCTTAGTTTGACCTTGACTTCATTTCTGACTTAGATTGCTTTATAGGGCCATCTCTTGGTTAACCAAATGGGGCCGTTTCGTCTAGGATCATAACCCCTTACTAGAGTGATTTGTTACTAATGCATATGTTACCTTTGACCATTCATCAAGTTCAAACATCACCAGTTTGACGTTGACCTCTTTTTGAAGGAGTTGGAAACGTATTGTCTTACATCAATACTCCTTACTTGATGCTAATTCAGGTGTAACCTGTGACCATTCCTCATCTTTAAACATTTCCTGACCTCAGTTTTGACCTTGACCTAATTTGGACTAAGGTTGCAACATCTATGTACAAGGATGCTTCTGGGTTCACCAGGCATTTATTTAATGCAGCTCCTTTCTCTTGGTAAACAGCATCTTGTTACACCTAGCAAACATATTCCATGGATTTTGGTTTGAAGATCACATCATGGACAATCGATGTATAGTACTAAATAGCCCGTGACACATCGTGCCATGACCTTTATGTTAACATTGAAGAGTGATTTCATAGATCGCCAATACCAGCAACACTGTTGATAAACAACTCAAGTTATTTATAGTAATGCCATAACTTTAATATTACTGTATATATGTATTGGGATATTTATTCGTGAAATGCAGAATAAAGGAATCGGCAATTTTTTCTAGACTATCCGTAATTTTCATGTGTCCGTCTTCTCTACGTAAAATTATAAAAAAATAATGTTGTTTTTTTATTGCAATTCTCCGAAAAAACCAGCGGAATACTAAGTAAGAATGCTCTTGTCTTGTGCCATAGCATAAGAATGATATTTCAACACATGGGACATATATGTAGAACTTATAACAACTGCCCTACATGAATTAGTGGCCGTAGAAATAATTTCATGACCAATCCCCACGAAAGTTATGTTGTCGGGTTGGGTTTCGAACTCACGACCCCATGGACTGAAGTCAGACTGAAATCAGACGCGCTACCGACTGCGTCCGGCATGAGAGATCACAACTTGACAACTCAACATATTAAAACAAACATAGATCTATATATGATCAGAGACACTAACTATACATTTAGGTCTTTGATAAAGTTTACTGAATGAAACTTTTTATCTACATTCAAAAAACTTCCAAATTTACGTGTTACCAATACAGTTATGACACTATATTTTAAAAGAGCTCTATTAGTGTTTTAAGCTCACCTGTCACAAAGCGACAAGGTGAGCTTTTGTGATCACTCTCTGTCCGTCGTTCGTCCATCTGTCAACAATTAGCTTGCATATACACTAGAGGTCACAGTTTTGACATAGTCTTTATGAAACTTGGTCACAATGATCATCTCTACAAAATCTAGGCCAAGTTCGTTAATGGGTCATCTGGGGTCAAAAACTAGGTCACAAGGTCAAATAATAGGAAAACCTTGTCTAGACACTAGAGGTCACAATTTTGACCTAATCTTAATAAATCTTGGTCACAATGTTTATCTCCGAAAAATCTAGGTCAAGTTCGTTTTTGGGTCATTTGCAATCAAAAACTAGGTCACAAGGTCAAATCATAGAAAACCCTAGTCTAGACAATAAAGGTCACAATTTTGACTTTATCTTTTTGAAACTAGGTCACAATAATCATCTTTACAAAATCTAGGTCAAGTTCGTTATTGGGTCATCTGGGGTCAAAAACTAGGTCAGTAGCTCTAATCATAGAAAAACCATGTCTAAACAATAGAGGTCACAATTTTGACCTTATATTTATGAAATTTGATCCCAATGACTAGCCTCAATAAATCTAGTGCAAGTTCGATCTTGGGTCATACATTGTCAAAAACTAGGTCACAAGCTCAAATCATAGAAAAACTTTGTGTAGACACTCAAAGTCACAGTTTCAACATAATGTTTTTGAAACCTGGTCAATTTGATCATCTCTACAACATCTAGGTCAAGTTTGATATTGGGTCACCAGGGGTTAGAAACTAGGTCACTTGGTCAAGTCATAGAAAAAACGTTGTGTTTTCTTTAGAAGCTGAATTTTTCACTGGATCGTTGTGAAAGTTGGTCAGACTGTTTGTTTAAATAAAATCTAGATAGTGTTAAAATAACTCATGTGAGTCCAGAACTAGGTCAATGGGCAGTGTTTCATTTTGAAATCTGCATTAATGAGTCCCTGGGACTCACATTTTTTGAAACAATGGGTCCATACAAAAATCAATGGGTCCCAAAAAAAACTAGTGCCATTTTTCCCACTTGCTAAATAGTGGGTTCCACCAGCAAGTATCAAGACAAATTTTATAACTCGAAAAAAATCGTATTTTTACGCTGGGTGACCGGGTCGAAAATGGTCGGGGACGAATAATTAATCAAGAAAAACGTGACATTACCGTACTCATTTTAATGACTTAAATGGAACTTGCATCTAAAGTTATAGGTTATTTATTAATGCATTAGTAATATATCGTTAAAAATCACGCAATAAATCGTCAACAAGTGTTTTTATTTTTATTCTATCGCCGAAACTCGGAGATTTTGCGACATGATCCGTCTATACGGAGTACTCTTGATATTTTCGAACGTTTTCAATGATATCACACATCGATCATGCGAATAAGTTGGTCGCATTGGATGGTTATTTTTGGAAACTTATAATAGTAACATGGGATTTCCAGTATTCCGCTTTTTACCAGTGAAGTGCGAGTTAGCAACCGCTAAATTTGGAAAAAAAAATTAATTTAGACTTTTTTAGCAATGCGTCCATGGGACGCACATATTTAAGAATGATGCGTCCTCATGAAAAAACGTGCGTCTGGGACGCGGGACGCAGAGCAAAATGAATCACTGAATGGGTCAGCTACAACTGATGAGCGACCTAGGGCCTTCTTGTATAATCTTCTGACAAGTTTTCACCAGCGATGTGACTCCATTTACCGACAAGTTACTAAACTGGATATGACTACGCACAGTAAAAAACGCGCGAAAAGTACTTTGTGATAATTCAATTGCACTGATCAGCCTTTCAATCAACAAACTTCGCATGAATGACGTCATACATGTTTCATTGGTAAGAAATAGAAACTCGTGATCTTTGTAAGCGGCGTTGTTTGAAGATGCACACTTACGGGACCGATTTCGAACGACGCGTGGATTGTCGATGATCTTTACTACAAACCAAAATCCACACAAATAATTTGCGAGGTGTATGGTTTTTTTTTGTTGGCTTTGTATGCATATGGCTATATTAGTTAAAATGCCATTAGTATTACTACATTGTAGTGGGAGAGCTGTAATTTGGAGGAAAAGTGTAAGGAAAATGTCTATATCATTTTGGTTTTCCAGAAATTGTCATAGTTTTATCTGTTTATAGAAAACTGCTGAACCAGAAATTCTGTATGCACCACCTGGTATGTGGATATGTTAAACTGTTGAAATATGTTTTTGAGTTACTTTTATTACAGTTCATTGTTCAAAAAGGTTTTGTGTTGGCTTGTATTTAAAAGTATAGCAAGTTATCAGTACACTGAACATCCTTAAACAGTGATCATTTTACACCCACTTCCGCATCTTACAGGCTTATAAAATTCCATTTAGAATATTAAGGTGTCCATTATAACATGAAATTAAAAAAAAATCCAAACTTTCTTGTCAAATGAATAGAATGTACTTTGTTTATTCTTTTGAAAATTAGAAGAAGATAATGGACACCATATACACTCCTTGCCAGGTGTTTTCTCCTCAAATCATTTTTCAACCAGTGAACCTTTTTAGTTGGCTGTAGAATGGTCATGGGTTTCAGCATGGTCTGTTGTCCTAGGAGTATTGGAACATTTATCTGTGGTCAAAAACTGTATATTTGTGATTACAAACCATATTTGTCCATGGATAGTGACCCTGTACAATGTCCAGGGTATCCATGGACAATGACCATGGCAACAATGGACCCTGTCCAGGGCTCTTTCAGAGGCTTTTGGGGAAAAGGCCCCTGGTCAAATTGATAATTTTTAATATGGTAAATTGTCAAAATGTGGAAAATTGAATTCTTAACATATGATTTTAAGCTCACCTGAGCACATAGTGCTCATGGTGAGCTATTGTTGTTGGACATGTCCGGCGTGCGTTGTCCCGCGTGCAGCGTCAACATTTGTCATGGCAGATTTTCTTTAACTTTAACTTTCAAAGATGATCAACCTTTATATGTAGATGATCGTAAAGCAAGGAATTTTTGCTGCAACTCTTTTTACGGGAATTATGGGACTTGTTATATAATATTATAGTGAAAAAACCTTGTGTGTCCAACTCCTCCTACACTATTTTGCGGATTTTCCTTAAAATTTTCAAAGATGATCAACCTTGATATGTAGATGATCGTAAAGCAAGAAATTTTGTTGTGACTGTTTTCACGGGAATTATGGGACTTAGTTTGTATTTTTGCTATATAGTATTATTATATATAGTACAAAAATCTTGTGTCTCAAATTCCTCAGGCAGTATTTTGCAGTTTTTGTTCAAACTTTCACAGTTTATCATACTTCATTATAATGCGGATGATAATTAGGACAACTTCTACCAGAATTAAGTACCTTTGTAATAATGAAAAGTAGTGATATTGGGGCATCCGTTTGCTATGGACACATTTCTAGTTTTTGAGTGGCAAGTCCTTTGGACTCATTAGGTCCAAATTAAATTAATAAAAAATGATCACTGTGAAAAACAAAATCAGTTTCCTTCACTGTTTGTAATAAAAAATATGGTGGCCAAGGCTGCATTTACATACTGTAAATGATAAAAACAATCTTATAGATGGTATAGTCGAGATATTCTCTTTCAGAAACAGAAACGTCCCCACCATCTCCTCCAGTCCATGTACACAAGTCAGAAATGTCAGAAAGTGCTGCGGCAGTGTCTATGGAGGACAGAATCCATGATCTGGAACCCAGGCCCCAAACTCTTAGGGACTCGGATATGGAGTCAGACAGTGGTATGTTATTAAATGTGTGTGTGTGTGTGTGTGTATATGTAGCACACGAGAAGTGCTACATATGAAACAGTATTGTGGTAGATCACCTTATGAAATGAGTTTTCTGAGATAGAGCTGTTCAAGTATAAAGGAATTCAACTTTAGAACAATGCAGCTACCGAGTAACGTTCTTCGTTCGGACACTTTTTAAGCTTTATTTGCCATTACTCTCTTTGAATTTATCAGAGAATGATGAAATTTTCACAAAATAAAGGTCGATTCTACTCCTTTGCGGCAATCTAATGTCTCGGCTACTTCCGATAGATACATGAACATAACGAGGCCCGTCAATGGGGTTACAAAACACACGCATTTTTGCATCTCACAGGTCTTTCGTTCGGACACATTTGGTTGCTTA
The DNA here is from genome assembly GCA_032209605.1 of Mactromeris polynyma. Taxonomy (NCBI): domain Eukaryota; kingdom Metazoa; phylum Mollusca; class Bivalvia; order Venerida; family Mactridae; genus Mactromeris; species Mactromeris polynyma. The sequence goes on from JASFXZ010000050.1 coordinate 7,676, forward strand.
TATCACAGTTATTAAAAATTATATTTTAAAAATTAGTATGCCTATACCAAACTATAATGTCTATCCATATGCTATACTAAGTTTCATCTCAATTGTTGGAGAATAAATTCATTAAAAACCCGATTCTGTATGCCTCGTCTGATAGTTCCAATATCAAATTTTTGTTGTGTTTCAATATAAAGTTTATACCTTTGTAATGAATATGAGAATACATGACACCAAAATATGGATATTGATTAATTAATAGATGCACGCTGGTAATATATGTTCTAAATTTAGTCTACTAGAATTAAACGACGGGCTTTAATGTAAACTTCTGCGCAGTTCCTATTTACGATTCCCGAGCCAGAATGTTGTCATGCTCGATTTGCAGAATGGAAAATTGTATTTTTTAAAGGAAATACTTATATTTGGATGCTGGAGTTTCGTCAGTAGCATGAACACCAAACATCTAAGTACCCAACAACAGTTGATCGTGAGAAACTAAGAATTAAACATTTACAAGCAGGTGTCCAACGAAGGCTATCCGAAATAAAGGACGCTAGTCAGTACAGCCAATCAATATTAGAAATGACAACATCAATTTACATGCTATCAATGATAAAAACAATCTTATAGATGGTATAGTCGAGATATTCTCTTTCAGAAACAGAAACGTCCCCACCATCTCCTCCAGTCCATGTACACAAGTCAGAAATGTCAGAAAGTGCTGCGGCAGTGTCTATGGAGGACAGAATCCATGATCTGGAACCCAGGCCCCAAACTCTTAGGGACTCGGATATGGAGTCAGACAGTGGTATGTTATTAAATGTGTGTGTGTATGTGTGTGTATATGTAGCACACAAGAAGTGCTACATATGAAACAGTATTGTGGTAGATCACCTTATGAAATGAGTTTTCTGAGATAGAGCTGTTCAAGTATAAAGGAATTCAACTTTAGAACACTGCAGCTACCGAGTAACGTTCTTCGTTCGGACACTTTTTAAGCTTTATTTGCCATTACTCTCTTTGAATTTATCAGAGAATGATGAAATTTTCACAAAATAAAGGTCGATTCTACTCCTTTGCGGCAATCTAATGTCTCGGCTACTTCCGATAGATACATGAACATAACGAGGCCCGTCAATGGGGTTACAAAACACACGCATTTTTGCATCTCACAGGTCTTTCGTTCGGACACATTTGGTTGCTAATATCACAGTTATTAAATATTTATTTTTTAAAAATTAGTATGCCTATACCAAACTATAATGTCTATCCATATGCTATACTAAGTTTCATCTCAATTGTTGGAGAATAAATTCATTAAAAACCCGATTCTGTATGCCTCGTCTGATAGTTCCAATATCAAATTTTTGTTGTGTTTCAATATAAAGTTTATACCTTTGTAATGAATATGAGAATACATGACACCAAAATATGGATATTGATTAATTAATAGATGCACACTGGTAATATATGTTCTAAATTTAGTCTACTAGAATTAAACGACGGGCTTTAATGTAAACTTCTGCGCAGTTCCTATTTACCATTCCCGAGCCAGAATGTTGTCATGCTCGATTTGCAGAATGGAAAATTGTATTTTTTAAAGGAAATACTTATATTTGGATGCTGGAGTTTCGTCAGTAGCATGAACACCAAACATCTAAGTACCCAACAACAGTTGATCGTGAGAAACTAAGAATTAAACATTTACAAGCAGGTGTCCAACGAAGGCTATCCGAAATAAAGGACGCTAGTCAGTACAGCCAATCAATATTAGAAATGACAACATCAATTTACATGCTATCAATGATAAAAACAATCTTATAGATGGTATAGTCGAGATATTCTCTTTCAGAAACAGAAACGTCCCCACCATCTCCTCCAGTCCATGTACACAAGTCAGAAATGTCAGAAAGTGCTGCGGCAGTGTCTATGGAGGACAGAATCCATGATCTGGAACCCAGGCCCCAAACTCTTAGGGACTCGGATATGGAGTCAGACAGTGGTATGTTATTAAATGTGTGTGTGTGTGTGTGTGTGTGTGTATATGTAGCACACGAGAAGTGCTACATATGAAACAGTATTGTGGTAGATCACCTTATGAAATGAGTTTTCTGAGATAGAGCTGTTCAAGTATAAAGAAATTCAACTTTAGAACACTGCAGCTACCGAGTAACGTTCTTCGTTCGGACACTTTTTAAGCTTTATTTGCCATTACTCTCTTTGAATTTATCAGAGAATGATGAAATTTTCACAAAATAAAGGTCGATTCTACTCCTTTGCGGCAATCTAATGTCTCGGCTACTTCCGATAGATACATGAACATAACGAGGCCCGTCAATGGGGTTACAAGACACACGCATTTTTGCATCTCACAGGTCTTTCGTTCGGACACATTTGGTTGCTTATATCACAGTTATTAAATATTTATTTTTTAAAAATTAGTATGCCTATACCAAACTATATTGTCTATCCATATGCTATACTAAGTTTCATCTCAATTGTTGGAGAATAAATTCATTAAAAACCCGATTCTGTATGCCTCGTCTGATAGTTCCAATATCAAATTTTTGTTGTGTTTCAATATAAAGTTTATACCTTTGTAATAAATATGAGAATACATGACACCAAAATATGGATATTGATTAATTAATAGATGCACACTGGTAATATATGTTCTAAATTTAGTCTACTAGAATTAAACGACGGGCTTTAATGTAAACTTCTGCGCAGTTCCTATTTACGATTCCCGAGCCAGAATGTTGTCATGCTCGATTTGCAGAATGGAAAATTGTATTTTTTAAAGGAAATACTTATATTTGGATGCTGGAGTTTCGTCAGTAGCATGAACACCAAACATCTAAGTACCCAACAACAGTTGATCGTGAGAAACTAAGAATTAAACATTTACAAGCAGGTGTCCAACGAAGGCTATCCGAAATAAAGGACGCTAGTCAGTACAGCCAATCAATATTAGAAATGACAACATCAATTTACATGCTATCAATGATAAAAACAATCTTATAGATGGTATAGTCGAGATATTCTCTTTCAGAAACAGAAACGTCCCCACCATCTCCTCCAGTCCATGTACACAAGTCAGAAATGTCAGAAAGTGCTGCGGCAGTGTCTATGGAGGACAGAATCCATGATCTGGAACCCAGGCCCCAAACTCTTAGGGACTCGGATATGGAGTCAGACAGTGGTATGTTATTAAATGTGTGTGTGTGTGTGTGTGTGTGTGTATGTAGCACACGAGAAGTGCTACATATGAAACAGTATTGTGGTAGATCACCTTATGAAATGAGTTTTCTGAGATAGAGCTGTTCAAGTATAAAGAAATTCAACTTTAGAACACTGCAGCTACCGAGTAACGTTCTTCGTTCGGACACTTTTTAAGCTTTATTTGCCATTACTCTCTTTGAATTTATCAGAGAATGATGAAATTTTCACAAAATAAAGGTCGATTCTACTCCTTTGCGGCAATCTAATGTCTCGGCTACTTCCGATAGATACATGAACATAACGAGGCCCGTCAATGGGGTTACAAAACACACGCATTTTTGCATCTCACAGGTCTTTCGTTCGGACACATTTGGTTGCTTATATCACAGTTATTAAATATTTATTTTTTAAAAATTAGTATGCCTATACCAAACTATATTGTCTATCCATATGCTATACTAAGTTTCATCTCAATTGTTGGAGAATAAATTCATTAAAAACCCGATTCTGTATGCCTCGTCTGATAGTTCCAATATCAAATTTTTGTTGTGTTTCAATATAAAGTTTATACCTTTGTAATAAATATGAGAATACATGACACCAAAATATGGATATTGATTAATTAATAGATGCACGCTGGTAATATATGTTCTAAATTTAGTCTACTAGAATTAAACGACGGGCTTTAATGTAAACTTCTGCGCAGTTCCTATTTACGATTCCCGTGCCAGAATGTTGTCATGCTCGATTTGCAGAATGGAAAATTGTATTTTTTAAAGGAAATACTTATATTTGGATGCTGGAGTTTCGTCAGTAGCATGAACACCAAACATCTAAGTACCCAACAACAGTTGATCGTGAGAAACTAAGAATTAAACATTTACAAGCAGGTGTCCAACGAAGGCTATCCGAAATAAAGGACGCTAGTCAGTACAGCCAATCAATATTAGAAATGACAACATCAATTTACATGCTATCAATGATAAAAACAATCTTATAGATGGTATAGTCGAGATATTCTCTTTCAGAAACAGAAACATCCCCACCATCTCCTCCAGTCCATGTACACAAGTCAGAAATGTCAGAAAGTGCTGCGGCAGTGTCTATGGAGGACAGAATCCATGATCTGGAACCCAGGCCCCAAACTCTTAGGGACTCGGATATGGAGTCAGACAGTGGTATGTTATTAAATGTGTGTGTGTGTGTGTGTATATGTAGCACACGAGAAGTGCTACATATGAAACAGTATTGTGGTAGATCACCTTATGAAATGAGTTTTCTGAGATAGAGCTGTTCAAGTATAAAGAAATTCAACTTTAGAACACTGCAGCTACCGAGTAACGTTCTTCGTTCGGACACTTTTTAAGCTTTATTTGCCATTACTCTCTTTGAATTTATCAGAGAATGATGAAATTTTCACAAAATAAAGGTCGATTCTACTCCTTTGCGGCAATCTAATGTCTCGGCTACTTCCGATAGATACATGAACATAACGAGGCCCGTCAATGGGGTTACAAGACACACGCATTTTTGCATCTCACAGGTCTTTCGTTCGGACACATTTGGTTGCTTATATCACAGTTATTAAATATTTATTTTTTAAAAATTAGTATGCCTATACCAAACTATATTGTCTATCCATATGCTATACTAAGTTTCATCTCAATTGTTGGAGAATAAATTCATTAAAAACCCGATTCTGTATGCCTCGTCTGATAGTTCCAATATCAAATTTTTGTTGTGTTTCAATATAAAGTTTATACCTTTGTAATAAATATGAGAATACATGACACCAAAATATGGATATTGATTAATTAATAGATGCACACTGGTAATATATGTTCTAAATTTAGTCTACTAGAATTAAACGACGGGCTTTAATGTAAACTTCTGCGCAGTTCCTATTTACGATTCCCGAGCCAGAATGTTGTCATGCTCGATTTGCAGAATGGAAAATTGTATTTTTTAAAGGAAATACTTATATTTGGATGCTGGAGTTTCGTCAGTAGCATGAACACCAAACATCTAAGTACCCAACAACAGTTGATCGTGAGAAACTAAGAATTAAACATTTACAAGCAGGTGTCCAACGAAGGCTATCCGAAATAAAGGACGCTAGTCAGTACAGCCAATCAATATTAGAAATGACAACATCAATTTACATGCTATCAATGATAAAAACAATCTTATAGATGGTATAGTCGAGATATTCTCTTTCAGAAACAGAAACGTCCCCACCATCTCCTCCAGTCCATGTACACAAGTCAGAAATGTCAGAAAGTGCTGCGGCAGTGTCTATGGAGGACAGAATCCATGATCTGGAACCCAGGCCCCAAACTCTTAAGGACTCTGATATGGAGTCAGACAGTGGTATGTTATTAAATGTGTGTGTGTGTGTATATGTAGCACACAAGAAGTGCTACATATGAAACAGTATTGTGGTAGATCACCTTATGAAATGAGTTTTCTGAGATAGAGCTGTTCAAGTATAAAGAAATTCAACTTTAGAACACTGCAGCTACCGAGTAACGTTCTTCGTTCGGACACTTTTTAAGCTTTATTTGCCATTACTCTCTTTGAATTTATCAGAGAATGATGAAATTTTCACAAAATAAAGGTCGATTCTACTCCTTTGCGGCAATCTAATGTCTCGGCTACTTCCGATAGATACATGAACATAACGAGGCCCGTCAATGGGGTTACAAGACACACGCATTTTTGCATCTCACAGGTCTTTCGTTCGGACACATTTGGTTGCTTATATCACAGTTATTAAATATTTATTTTTTAAAAATTAGTATGCCTATACCAAACTATATTGTCTATCCATATGCTATACTAAGTTTCATCTCAATTGTTGGAGAATAAATTCATTAAAAACCCGATTCTGTATGCCTCGTCTGATAGTTCCAATATCAAATTTTTGTTGTGTTTCAATATAAAGTTTATACCTTTGTAATAAATATGAGAATACATGACACCAAAATATGGATATTGATTAATTAATAGATGCACACTGGTAATATATGTTCTAAATTTAGTCTACTAGAATTAAACGACGGGCTTTAATGTAAACTTCTGCGCAGTTCCTATTTACGATTCCCGAGCCAGAATGTTGTCATGCTCGATTTGCAGAATGGAAAATTGTATTTTTTAAAGGAAATACTTATATTTGGATGCTGGAGTTTCGTCAGTAGCATGAACACCAAACATCTAAGTACCCAACAACAGTTGATCGTGAGAAACTAAGAATTAAACATTTACAAGCAGGTGTCCAACGAAGGCTATCCGAAATAAAGGACGCTAGTCAGTACAGCCAATCAATATTAGAAATGACAACATCAATTTACATGCTATCAATGATAAAAACAATCTTATAGATGGTATAGTCGAGATATTCTCTTTCAGAAACAGAAACGTCCCCACCATCTCCTCCAGTCCATGTACACAAGTCAGAAATGTCAGAAAGTGCTGCGGCAGTGTCTATGGAGGACAGAATCCATGATCTGGAACCCAGGCCCCAAACTCTTAAGGACTCGGATATGGAGTCAGACAGTGGTATGTTATTAAATGTGTGTGTGTGTGTGTGTGTGTATATGTAGCACACAAGAAGTGCTACATATGAAACAGTATTGTGGTAGATCACCTTATGAAATGAGTTTTCTGAGATAGAGCTGTTCAAGTATAAAGAAATTCAACTTTAGAACACTGCAGCTACCGAGTAACGTTCTTCGTTCGGACACTTTTTAAGCTTTATTTGCCATTACTCTCTTTGAATTTATCAGAGAATGATGAAATTTTCACAAAATAAAGGTCGATTCTACTCCTTTGCGGCAATCTAATGTCTCGGCTACTTCCGATAGATACATGAACATAACGAGGCCCGTCAATGGGGTTACAAAACACACGCATTTTTGCATCTCACAGGTCTTTCGTTCGGACACATTTGGTTGCTTATATCACAGTTATTAAATATTTATTTTTTAAAAATTAGTATGCCTATACCAAACTATATTGTCTATCCATATGCTATACTAAGTTTCATCTCAATTGTTGGAGAATAAATTCATTAAAAACCCGATTCTGTATGCCTCGTCTGATAGTTCCAATATCAAATTTTTGTTGTGTTTCAATATAAAGTTTATACCTTTGTAATAAATATGAGAATACATGACACCAAAATATGGATATTGATTAATTAATAGATGCACGCTGGTAATATATGTTCTAAATTTAGTCTACTAGAATTAAACGACGGGCTTTAATGTAAACTTCTGCGCAGTTCCTATTTACGATTCCCGAGCCAGAATGTTGTCATGCTCGATTTGCAGAATGGAAAATTGTATTTTTTAAAGGAAATACTTATATTTGGATGCTGGAGTTTCGTCAGTAGCATGAACACCAAACATCTAAGTACCCAACAACAGTTGATCGTGAGAAACTAAGAATTAAACATTTACAAGCAGGTGTCCAACGAAGGCTATCCGAAATAAAGGACGCTAGTCAGTACAGCCAATCAATATTAGAAATGACAACATCAATTTACATGCTATCAATGATAAAAACAATCTTATAGATGGTATAGTCGAGATATTCTCTTTCAGAAACAGAAACGTCCCCACCATCTCCTCCAGTCCATGTACACAAGTCAGAAATGTCAGAAAGTGCTGCGGCAGTGTCTATGGAGGACAGAATCCATGATCTGGAACCCAGGCCCCAAACTCTTAGGGACTCGGATATGGAGTCAGACAGTGGTATGTTATTAAATGTGTGTGTGTGTGTGTGTGTGTATATGTAGCACACGAGAAGTGCTACATATGAAACAGTATTGTGGTAGATCACCTTATGAAATGAGTTTTCTGAGATAGAGCTGTTCAAGTATAAAGAAATTCAACTTTAGAACACTGCAGCTACCGAGTAACGTTCTTCGTTCGGACACTTTTTAAGCTTTATTTGCCATTACTCTCTTTGAATTTATCAGAGAATGATGAAATTTTCACAAAATAAAGGTCGATTCTACTCCTTTGCGGCAATCTAATGTCTCGGCTACTTCCGATAGATACATGAACATAACGAGGCCCGTCAATGGGGTTACAAGACACACGCATTTTTGCATCTCACAGGTCTTTCGTTCGGACACATTTGGTTGCTTATATCACAGTTATTAAATATTTATTTTTTAAAAATTAGTATGCCTATACCAAACTATATTGTCTATCCATATGCTATACTAAGTTTCATCTCAATTGTTGGAGAATAAATTCATTAAAAACCCGATTCTGTATGCCTCGTCTGATAGTTCCAATATCAAATTTTTGTTGTGTTTCAATATAAAGTTTATACCTTTGTAATAAATATGAGAATACATGACACCAAAATATGGATATTGATTAATTAATAGATGCACACTGGTAATATATGTTCTAAATTTAGTCTACTAGAATTAAACGACGGGCTTTAATGTAAACTTCTGCGCAGTTCCTATTTACGATTCCCGAGCCAGAATGTTGTCATGCTCGATTTGCAGAATGGAAAATTGTATTTTTTAAAGGAAATACTTATATTTGGATGCTGGAGTTTCGTCAGTAGCATGAACACCAAACATCTAAGTACCCAACAACAGTTGATCGTGAGAAACTAAGAATTAAACATTTACAAGCAGGTGTCCAACGAAGGCTATCCGAAATAAAGGACGCTAGTCAGTACAGCCAATCAATATTAGAAATGACAACATCAATTTACATGCTATCAATGATAAAAACAATCTTATAGATGGTATAGTCGAGATATTCTCTTTCAGAAACAGAAACATCCCCACCATCTCCTCCAGTCCATGTACACAAGTCAGAAATGTCAGAAAGTGCTGCGGCAGTGTCTATGGAGGACAGAATCCATGATCTGGAACCCAGGCCCCAAACTCTTAGGGACTCGGATATGGAGTCAGACAGTGGTATGTTATTAAATGTGTGTGTGTGTGTGTGTATATGTAGCACACGAGAAGTGCTACATATGAAACAGTATTGTGGTAGATCACCTTATGAAATGAGTTTTCTGAGATAGAGCTGTTCAAGTATAAAGAAATTCAACTTTAGAACACTGCAGCTACCGAGTAACGTTCTTCGTTCGGACACTTTTTAAGCTTTATTTGCCATTACTCTCTTTGAATTTATCAGAGAATGATGAAATTTTCACAAAATAAAGGTCGATTCTACTCCTTTGCGGCAATCTAATGTCTCGGCTACTTCCGATAGATACATGAACATAACGAGGCCCGTCAATGGGGTTACAAGACACACGCATTTTTGCATCTCACAGGTCTTTCGTTCGGACACATTTGGTTGCTTATATCACAGTTATTAAATATTTATTTTTTAAAAATTAGTATGCCTATACCAAACTATATTGTCTATCCATATGCTATACTAAGTTTCATCTCAATTGTTGGAGAATAAATTCATTAAAAACCCGATTCTGTATGCCTCGTCTGATAGTTCCAATATCAAATTTTTGTTGTGTTTCAATATAAAGTTTATACCTTTGTAATAAATATGAGAATACATGACACCAAAATATGGATATTGATTAATTAATAGATGCACACTGGTAATATATGTTCTAAATTTAGTCTACTAGAATTAAACGACGGGCTTTAATGTAAACTTCTGCGCAGTTCCTATTTACGATTCCCGAGCCAGAATGTTGTCATGCTCGATTTGCAGAATGGAAAATTGTATTTTTTAAAGGAAATACTTATATTTGGATGCTGGAGTTTCGTCAGTAGCATGAACACCAAACATCTAAGTACCCAACAACAGTTGATCGTGAGAAACTAAGAATTAAACATTTACAAGCAGGTGTCCAACGAAGGCTATCCGAAATAAAGGACGCTAGTCAGTACAGCCAATCAATATTAGAAATGACAACATCAATTTACATGCTATCAATGATAAAAACAATCTTATAGATGGTATAGTCGAGATATTCTCTTTCAGAAACAGAAACGTCCCCACCATCTCCTCCAGTCCATGTACACAAGTCAGAAATGTCAGAAAGTGCTGCGGCAGTGTCTATGGAGGACAGAATCCATGATCTGGAACCCAGGCCCCAAACTCTTAAGGACTCTGATATGGAGTCAGACAGTGGTATGTTATTAAATGTGTGTGTGTGTGTATATGTAGCACACAAGAAGTGCTACATATGAAACAGTATTGTGGTAGATCACCTTATGAAATGAGTTTTCTGAGATAGAGCTGTTCAAGTATAAAGAAATTCAACTTTAGAACACTGCAGCTACCGAGTAACGTTCTTCGTTCGGACACTTTTTAAGCTTTATTTGCCATTACTCTCTTTGAATTTATCAGAGAATGATGAAATTTTCACAAAATAAAGGTCGATTCTACTCCTTTGCGGCAATCTAATGTCTCGGCTACTTCCGATAGATACATGAACATAACGAGGCCCGTCAATGGGGTTACAAGACACACGCATTTTTGCATCTCACAGGTCTTTCGTTCGGACACATTTGGTTGCTTATATCACAGTTATTAAATATTTATTTTTTAAAAATTAGTATGCCTATACCAAACTATATTGTCTATCCATATGCTATACTAAGTTTCATCTCAATTGTTGGAGAATAAATTCATTAAAAACCCGATTCTGTATGCCTCGTCTGATAGTTCCAATATCAAATTTTTGTTGTGTTTCAATATAAAGTTTATACCTTTGTAATAAATATGAGAATACATGACACCAAAATATGGATATTGATTAATTAATAGATGCACACTGGTAATATATGTTCTAAATTTAGTCTACTAGAATTAAACGACGGGCTTTAATGTAAACTTCTGCGCAGTTCCTATTTACGATTCCCGAGCCAGAATGTTGTCATGCTCGATTTGCAGAATGGAAAATTGTATTTTTTAAAGGAAATACTTATATTTGGATGCTGGAGTTTCGTCAGTAGCATGAACACCAAACATCTAAGTACCCAACAACAGTTGATCGTGAGAAACTAAGAATTAAACATTTACAAGCAGGTGTCCAACGAAGGCTATCCGAAATAAAGGACGCTAGTCAGTACAGCCAATCAATATTAGAAATGACAACATCAATTTACATGCTATCAATGATAAAAACAATCTTATAGATGGTATAGTCGAGATATTCTCTTTCAGAAACAGAAACGTCCCCACCATCTCCTCCAGTCCATGTACACAAGTCAGAAATGTCAGAAAGTGCTGCGGCAGTGTCTATGGAGGACAGAATCCATGATCTGGAACCCAGGCCCCAAACTCTTAAGGACTCGGATATGGAGTCAGACAGTGGTATGTTATTAAATGTGTGTGTGTGTGTGTGTGTGTATATGTAGCACACAAGAAGTGCTACATATGAAACAGTATTGTGGTAGATCACCTTATGAAATGAGTTTTCTGAGATAGAGCTGTTCAAGTATAAAGAAATTCAACTTTAGAACACTGCAGCTACCGAGTAACGTTCTTCGTTCGGACACTTTTTAAGCTTTATTTGCCATTACTCTCTTTGAATTTATCAGAGAATGATGAAATTTTCACAAAATAAAGGTCGATTCTACTCCTTTGCGGCAATCTAATGTCTCGGCTACTTCCGATAGATACATGAACATAACGAGGCCCGTCAATGGGGTTACAAAACACACGCATTTTTGCATCTCACAGGTCTTTCGTTCGGACACATTTGGTTGCTTATATCACAGTTATTAAATATTTATTTTTTAAAAATTAGTATGCCTATACCAAACTATATTGTCTATCCATATGCTATACTAAGTTTCATCTCAATTGTTGGAGAATAAATTCATTAAAAACCCGATTCTGTATGCCTCGTCTGATAGTTCCAATATCAAATTTTTGTTGTGTTTCAATATAAAGTTTATACCTTTGTAATAAATATGAGAATACATGACACCAAAATATGGATATTGATTAATTAATAGATGCACGCTGGTAATATATGTTCTAAATTTAGTCTACTAGAATTAAACGACGGGCTTTAATGTAAACTTCTGCGCAGTTCCTATTTACGATTCCCGTGCCAGAATGTTGTCATGCTCGATTTGCAGAATGGAAAATTGTATTTTTTAAAGGAAATACTTATATTTGGATGCTGGAGTTTCGTCAGTAGCATGAACACCAAACATCTAAGTACCCAACAACAGTTGATCGTGAGAAACTAAGAATTAAACATTTACAAGCAGGTGTCCAACGAAGGCTATCCGAAATAAAGGACGCTAGTCAGTACAGCCAATCAATATTAGAAATGACAACATCAATTTACATGCTATCAATGATAAAAACAATCTTATAGATGGTATAGTCGAGATATTCTCTTTCAGAAACAGAAACGTCCCCACCATCTCCTCCAGTCCATGTACACAAGTCAGAAATGTCAGAAAGTGCTGCGGCAGTGTCTATGGAGGACAGAATCCATGATCTGGAACCCAGGCCCCAAACTCTTAGGGACTCGGATATGGAGTCAGACAGTGGTATGTTATTAAATGTGTGTGTGTGTGTGTGTGTGTGTGTGTGTGTATATGTAGCACACGAGAAGTGCTACATATGAAACAGTATTGTGGTAGATCACCTTATGAAATGAGTTTTCTGAGATAGAGCTGTTCAAGTATAAAGAAATTCAACTTTAGAACACTGCAGCTACCGAGTAACGTTCTTCGTTCGGACACTTTTTAAGCTTTATTTGCCATTACTCTCTTTGAATTTATCAGAGAATGATGAAATTTTCACAAAATAAAGGTCGATTCTACTCCTTTGCGGCAATCTAATGTCTCGGCTACTTCCGATAGATACATGAATCAGGGATGAGAATTTTCCGCGGAAAACTTATATTAACCCATGTTAAAATTGTGGTTTATTTGAATGACAGCATCTTGATTCACTGGCTGTGTTTTTGTCGAACCAATGAAAACAAACAGCTAATTTTGTGGGACACCCTGTTTACAAACCTGAGCTTTAGCCAAATCACAAGTTTTATATCTATGTCACCTATTGAACAGTGTGATTTTATTTTAAGCCTTGCAATAACAAATGACGTGCATAGGCTCGAACATTACACAATTGCTAATACTGTTTGTAGTATGTGTTAAACTGTATCAAATTCTGTATCTGACTGTATTCACTTAATTGGGTAGCTATAATTGTATTTAATCCACATTGTTGAGGGTCTATCACTTTCGTTTTCGCAGTCTAGGTTTTCTCCTTATGGTGTGGAATATCACATAGTATAATAGTTGATTCCCCCATTGAGCATCCAATTTGGCTTGTGATCATTAAAGTATAAGCCTGTGTGAACTGCTATAAGATGGTATCAGACATTTACTTACAATCACATACTGTTTTTTTGTTAAAAGCTTTTATATGTACATGTATACTATACTAGAATGAATGTGTCTATGGTCTGACTGTGTATGATAATGTATGCTCGCATCTTAATAGAAGGTATACCTAAGCTTATATGTACGCATGAGTGATTCCTGTTCTTGAAAATGATTCAAATGTGTGCATGTGTGTGAGTGAGTGATTGAAAAGATTCTTGGGTGTGAATCTGTTTGAATGTAGGGGAAATATTTTTATGTAAATATTTATGCTTATGTCTGTATGCATGCATACATTTACATGTTATTTAACTGTAATGATATTGATTGTATATAATTATGTGTTTTGCACTCCATATCTGGAGGAAATAAAGTTATATATATTAATATTGGATGAGACGACATCTGTTTGTTGTTTACAAGAATATTGTTTCTCTCTTTCAGCTGATCAAACTGTTGATAATTCGGCCTTGGAGTCTGATACGGAATCAGAAGTTTGGCCACTGCTATGGTAAGTCAACTCTGCTGTCATTTACAGTGCCATTATGTGCTGATTGATTTGTCTGTAGTTTCTTTGAATCTGGTATAATAATAATATTAATAATATTCTCAGCTATGACTTCAGAATAGGCTTTGTAAACTCAGCCTAATAAATTCATAATTGGATATTTGTGGTGAAGACTAGATCAGACAGCTGTTACCTATTTCTGTTAATGGGTGTTTTGGCTAACCTACTCTGTTTCTAGCACCCAAAATAGGTTTTTTTCACCGCCAGAATGGTACTTTGCACCCTAACTAATGGAGGCATAAATTTTGTTACATATAATTAAGCAGTATAGGAAAAACTCATTTTTCGCCCCAACTTTAGAAAACTAAAATTCTTCTCCAAAAGTGTAAGGCTTTGAGCTTAGATATTTTGCAAGTAGCATCATCTAATGGTCCTCTAGCAAGAGTATTCAAAGGTCAAAGGGGGGATCCATAGTTTTATATATGCTTATACGAGGGATGATCAATATATAACGAGAAAATGCTCATAACTTTTTTACATAACAATGTTTTCTTGAAATATTTCATATGGTGATAAAAGCCTGTATTATAAGAAATTACACGAAACAGTGTGCAAAAAACATTGAAAAATAAATTGTAAAGAGCATTTTTGCCGACCTATGAATGCCATAGGCGGGGCAACGTCAATTTTATATTTGTGGACGTAAATCTGAGTATAACTATCATCTTGAAGACAATACTCAATAAGTCCTTTTGTTGTTTTTTCTTCAAAAGTTTTTCTAATACTCTCCTTAACCATTTATATATTTTTGTATACGGGGAAAGTGAATCAAATAGTCACACTATGGAATTTCGGTCAGCCCATACAACTCTGTTTACAATGATCTGACGTCGCATTACACCATTTCGCGGTAGATCACTAGTGTTTTCTCAAACATTGTTAAAACTCTTCAGCTTGATATAAAGCATATCTTTTGACATGGTTTGATTACCAAAAGCGTACTGATTCTCACGCACAAATATTTTATTTATTTCTTACTTCAAATCCTATTTGTTTTCACGAACGTTTGGTCTATCGCTTAATTTGCTTTCATGGAACAGTAACACGTACGTGCCGTGACATATGAAGCAACAACGCGTGTATGAGGCCATTATCAATAAGGCGAGTCTTAGGTGACCATAACTACTAACTTTCATTAAACTATAATTACTAATATAAAAGTTGTAAGGATTTCAATTTGCATGAAAATAGGCAAAAACCCGAAAATGCCCCGCCTAAGCATACTGAGCAATACCGTAGCAACCGTAGATCTAAGCTTTTGTCACTGTAATCTTGAAAAATAAGCGATTGATTGCTAATATATTTTACCACATTTTGCTAAAATTTGAGTAAGATCATAACAAAGATATAAGCATTTTCTTGTTATTTATTGATCATCCTTCGTATATAGAAGATTAAAAAAAAATTACTTCAAAACTGTAAGGCTTAGAGCTAAGATATTTTGTAAGTAACATCATCTAGTGGTCATCTACTAAGACTGTTAAAATTACGCCCCTGGGTATCAAATGAGGGCCCGGTGTTAGTAATTCAGCTTCTCCGACACCAGCAACAGTGATCAAATTTGGACAATTTCTGCCGATTTGCATACCGATGTCAATGGTTGACCTCGGTGACCTTGACCTACTGACCTACTTTTTGGTTTTTGAAGCTACAGCTCTGAAACTTGACATTTACATAATTCTGCATGCAGTTTTCATCTTTGATCTTTGCTGACCTTGACCGTGACCTACTGACTTTACTTTTTGGTTTTTAAAACTACAGCTATGCAATTTTACATATCTAGATAGTTTTGCATGCAGATCTCGTCTTTGATCTTGGCTTACTTTGACCTTGACCTGCTGACATACTTTATGGTTTTCGAAGCTACTACTCAGGTGAGCAATATAGGGCCATGATGGCCTTCTTGTTTTAAATGAGTGTTCTCAAAGAAATATTTGCAGAAGCGATAATTTACTGACACAAATATCCTTTTTTTATAAAAGCTCCTGTGGATATAAAGGTTAAGGCGCACTAATTGTAATGAAAACCTTCATTTACACTAAGTTCACAAATAAAATTGGTTTACAGTTCCAGGAATGTCCAAATATCAGATTTTGATGACGATGTTATGGATCCAGATTATTGCCCTGAAGACTCTGAGGAAAATGACAGTGACTTTGGTAAGTCTTTCTTGTAACACACAAATAAACAATCCGAAGTAAAAGTATCATTGGTCTTCACTGTATATGAATAAAAGTAATCTGATGAACTAGAATATGTTTGTATGAATTTACTTTAAAAAGGTTCAGCAAACACATGCAAGCTTGGATGTGCTGTCCAAAATAAGAAAATGCACTAGTGCTGTGTTGAAAATCATTTCTTCCTGAAATTCACAAGATTGTTTATGTACATAAAGCAATGATAAATCAGGATTAACCTAGCAATGCTTAAATTTTGTTGTTTATCGACCGATTACTACTTGACATAAATATTTCCCTTATAGAGATGCTGAGTCTTGCCAATGACTGACCTGTATTTCAAAGGTCAGTGGTCACAGTGTTACTGAATATAGAAATTTTTCTTTCCGCAACTCAGTTTTCATTTGATGAGGAACTCTGTGGCTGAGTGGTTTAGGTCACTAACTTCAAATTACTTGCTCCGGGTCACAGTGATTTCAGCCTCACTAGACTTACAGAAGGCAGGGATTGGGAAAGAGAGAGACATAGGGGCAATTATTTTGAAAATGTCTCATTGAAAATATGTTGTTGGAGACAATGTCTCATTGGTTTGTGAGTTTACAGTTGAATTTCTCATTGATGTTTGGTATTTGTCTCATTACATTTATGAAAATTTGAGACAATGTCTCATAATTCACAGATGGGTACTTGTGGCCTTCCTCCGAATATCCCGCAACTGTGCATGACCAAGGTCTGTACCTTAAAGGTCAAGGTCACACTTAGAGGTCAAACTGTCCATTAGCAATTTCTTGTCTGGCTTATAACTTCTCATTCCTTGACCAACTAACTTTGCACATATGTCTAGTATCATAAGGCGGTGCTTCAGGCATATATTGCCTCACCTGGTAGAGCTCTTGTTCAAGTATTAAGTCAGAAATGTAATTGATTCTGAATTTCTTAGATGCTCTAGAAGTTAACTTGGTTATGGGTCTGAATCAGATATTGGTTTCTTGTCTTTGATTGGTCAAATATGATTTTACTGACTGAACTGAAACTGACATGTGCATTATTGAATACAGACCAAGGTTCAGGTATTTAGTCTACATTCAAACCTGTCGCCTCTATAAAGCAGCCAAACAGCCAGTGTCTGCCCAAAATGGTTAGTTCTTCCATGAATTACCTGCATTAAGCAGTTACCTGCTGTAAACAGTCACTTTTAAGCACACCTGTCACAAAGTGACAAGGAAGGAGGTGAGCTTTTGTGATCACTCTATCCGTCGTCCGTCCGTCGTATGTCGTCCATCGTGCGTCAACAATTAGCTTGTCTAGACACTAGAGGTCACAGTTTTGGCCTAATCTTTATAAAACTTGGTCACAATTATCATCTATAAGAAATCTAGGCCAAGTTCCTTAATGGGTCATCTGGGGTCAAAAACTAGGTCACAAGGTCAAATAACAGGAAAACCTTGTCTAGACATTAGAGGTCATAATGTTTATCTCTGAAAAATCTAGGTCAAGTTCATTATTGGGTCATTTGCGGTCAAAAACTAGGTCACAAGGTCAAATCATAGAAAACCCTTGTCTAGACAATATAGGTCACAATTTTGATCTAATCTTTTTGAAACAAGGTCACAATAATAATTTTTACAAAATCTAGGTCAAGTTTGTTATTGGGTCATCTGGGGTCAAAATCTAGATCAGTAGCTCAAATCATAGAAAAACCTTATCTAGACAATAGAGGTCACAATTTTGACCTAATCTTTATGAAACTTGATACAATGATTAGCTTCATTCGATCGATCTTGGGTCATACATGGTCAAAAACTAGGTCATAAGCTCAAATCATAGAGAAACTTTGTCTAGACACTCATGGTCCCAGTTTCAAAATAATCTTTTTGAAACTTGGTCAATTTGATCATCTCTACAACATCTAGGTTAAGTTCGATGTTCAGGTGTTAGAAACTAGGTCAAATCATAGAAAAAAACATTGTGTATGCATTAGAAGCTGAATTTTTCGGCGGATCTTAGTGAAAGTTGGTCAGGCTGTTAGTTTAGATCAAATCTAGATAGTGTTAAAATAAGTTATCTGTTAGTCCAGAACTACGTCAATGGCTCAGCTAGAACAGGTGAGCGACCAAGGGCCCTTTGGGCTCTCTTTTTCAACTCATTTGACTGCTTAAGACAGTTGTTACTGTATGTCTATTGGTTCTTATGCAGATCATTGCCACTTTCAGGTTTTCAGTCTGATCATTTGAGTGCAGAGCTGATTCAGAGTAGTAGCGTCACATCATCTTCAGGCAAAGTTGATAATAATCCTGGTAAGTTTGTTGCTAGTGAAAAAATGCAGTCAGTAAACTGTCCTGTTAAGAAAGACACTGCTTATACATTTTAAACTCCGACACGCCCAGCGATTCTATTCAAAAAGTATACTTCATTTTTCCATACAGGACACTTTTGCAGAAATCATTTAGTTGGTCAATTAGGCCAAACCTATTTAAATATTGTCAGAGTTTAAGTCAGATACAGTACAAGTTTTTGATCAAAAGTCTCCTCTAACAAGGGTCATAGAACAGTTTTGGGGGGATGAAAACCAAATTATCCTCGGTTCGCCTCGGACAATTTGTTTTTAATCCCCCAAAACTATACTATAACGCCTTGTTAGAGGACACTTTTAATCAAAAACCAGTACTGTATCTATTACTTATTTAAAAATAGTGCTTTATCTGTTACATTATTACTGTTGACCCCTTTGATCTAATTATCGACTTCAACTTCCTACATAAGTCCAGAAGTCAACAAGACTTGTGTATTACACAACATGTCACACGTTGCTAAGCAGCCGAGTGGCACTTCTAAATCAATTAAATCAACGTAAATATGCAAAACTCCCCCCCCCCCCCCCCCCCCCAACCAATCGTCGCGACCCTAACGAAATTATCGTGACATCATAATCCATCCTGTTGTGTTGGTTCACGTGTCAATTCATTATCAAAATCTGTCCAATTACACCACTTATTGTTGTCAGAAAACATTGAAAAGAAGTTGTTTTGCACTTTATTATAGAAATATCTACTTATACAATAGTTTGACACTGTTTGTAACCATTTATCTTATGTTGGAAAAAGAAATTGGCAGCGATTTTGACCGTGTTTTTTTTTGTTTGAAAAGTTTTTTTGTTTGTATCATTGAAATACTTTAAAAGTACAACTAAATATTCAAATGTAGCAATTTTAGAGGTGAAATGAATTGAAACAAATGCTTGATTTTATTAAGATGAAATACAAAATTGCATAATTGGCAAAACTGTACCAATATTCGGATAGTCAAGATTTTGGACATTGTCAAATAAGAAAGATTGATTACAATTTGAAAATCAGTAGCAAACTAAGCCAGAAAGTGATTCCATTATGAAAGAGTGCCTATAAATACCTCTACAGCTTTGTTTGTGTAAGTGGGTAGGGTATCCTCTTCACAATTTCTGACAGACTTGAGACATTTACATTTATTAATTATTTCATAAAAAACTATTTAAATAAACATTTTTTTTGGCCATGCCACCACAAACTACTATATTACTTGGCCCTACCGACCCATTTACCGACCAACATGTTATTTTTTACTTGAATATTATAAAGCAATGAGGTACAAGAGTAAAAGACTACGCAGTCTATAAAATTAAATTTGAATTTATGAGTCATGTCTGTCTTTGGTGCAGATAAAGGTTGTGTAATAAGCTCCCCTTCTTATGCTATTCAATGACTGATATGCTCTTCTGGCAACTTGTCGCGCGTCAAAAGTGCCCTGTTTACAGGCAAACACCATGCCCCTTTTGAACTCTGGAAAAAACACTATATTTATCATCATTAGTTAACTATCTACCAGGTTTCGCGAACACTTGTAAAACCTGTTAGTCATTCGACTGACAGAACCAAAAATCTTGTCAGTCCGAATAAATCTTTGTCAGTCCGAACAAAATGTTGTAATAACATCCAGTTATATTGTTTATAAATGCACCATAAGCTTTTAAACAATTTAAATAAGGCATAAACAGGCCTACTATTACTAGTATTTCATGTGATTTTCTATGTTTTGCCAAAAGTCTAAATGGGCATATTTGACAAGATTTTCAAAAATAAGGTATTTTTTTAACCATCGTTTATATATTAAACAATTTCAATTTTTAATAATCTTTTCATTAAAAATACCCATAGCAAATCGTCAAAACAGAAACATATTGAGACGGAGCGTAAGTCGCCAAAAAAAACCGGTAAACAGTTCATTCCGATATTATACAGGTACGGCCGCGTACGGGTTTTATCAATTTCCAAAAGAAATAATTAATTTTCGCGATCTTCAACTCCCTGAATAATTTTCATCTTTGAGGGATTTTCGGACCACATCTCGCTAATTAATTACGAAAATACTGCATCAAACTTTATATTAGTTTCGTAGGTAATAATCTACGACTACGAAGCGGGTTTGTCACCATCGTCACTCAAAATTGCCGTCGGTCATTTGGTCTGACTTTTTAGCTCACCTGTCACAAAGTCCGTCCGTCCATCCGTCCTGCATCAACAATAAGCTTGCCTAGACAGTAGAGGTCACAGTTTTGGCCTAATCTTTATGAAACTTGGTCACAATAATCATCTCTAAGAAATCTAGGCCAAGTTCGTTATTGGGTCATCTGGGGTCAAAAACTAGGTCACAAGGTCAAATAATAGGAAAACCTTGTCTAGACACTAGAGGTCACAATTTTGACCTAATCTTAATAAATCTTGGTCACAATGTTTATCTCTGAAAAATCTAGGCCAAGTTCATTATTGGGTTATTTGCGGTCAAAAACTAGGTCACAAGGTCAAATCATAGAAAAAACTTGTCTAGACACTAGAGGTCACAATTTTGACTTTATCTTCTTGAAACTACGTCACAACAATTATCTTTACCAAATCTAGGTCAAGTTTGTTATTGGGTCATCTGGGTTAAAAAACTAGGTCAGAAGCTCAAATCATAGAAAAACCTTGTCTGGACAATAGAGGTCACAATTTTGTCCTAATCTTTATGAAGCTTGATTACGATGATCAGCTTTAAAAAATCTAGGTCAAGTTCGATCTTGGGTCATACATGGTCAAAAACTAGGTCACAAGCTCAAATCATAGAAAAACTTTGTCTAGACACTCGAGGTCACAGTTTCAACATAATCTTTTTGAAACTTGGTCAATTTGATCATCTCGACAACATTTAGGTCAAATTCAATATTGGGTCACCAGGGGTTAGAAACTAGGTCACTTGGTCAAATCATAGAAAAAACGTTGTGTATGCATTAGAAGCTGAATTTTTTACTGGACCTTAGTGAAAGTTGGTCAGACTGTTAGTCTAGATAAAATCTAGAGAGTGTCAAAATAAGTCATCTGTGAGTCCAGAACTAGGTCAATGGCTCAGCTAGAACAGGTGAGCGACCTAGGGCCCTTTGGGCCCTCTTGTTGTGAAATTCTATCGGTCCTTCGCGATTTTTATCAGTCAAGACCGACGGACCGACTGTTTTCGCGAAGCCTGATCTACTGCAAGAACCGTAACTCTGCAATGGGTTTTTCATGTATTATTGCCCCTTTTTAACTTAGAAAATGCCTTATTTCATTGTTAAGTAAAATCAGATGAGTGTTTGCACCGGCAAAGCGGTACTCTTGTTTATTGTATTCTGCGCACCAGTTTCGCAAAGCTTATCAGGGCAACGATATGATGACGTTGTTACAACATCATTCACTGTGACAAGCGCTATTAATTATCAAGCGTTTAACAAAGGTTAAAATACATTGATACAAAATTGTTCCTTGGTCAATCTAGAAATGTCGTCCGAAAACAGTTTATCAAAAGGAAATATCTTAAATTTAGGCTCATTGTTAGAACATTCATCCAAGTGTTTACTTAAAGGCATTTGTCTTGTTGAAGGATCTCTTATTTGCTGGTCAGGCATTGGTTTGTATGACTTTTCATACAACAGATTAACAGATGGAAGTTTTTAGCTCACCTGTCACAAAGTTCTAGTTGAATTTTTTTCTTGCTCTAAATTGATACTTTTTGTGTATTTTCAGTTACAACAGTTGAAAAGAGAAGCAGTAATCTAGCTAAGGGACAAAGGGACTTTAAGAGAAAACATACATGTTTTGTCTGCGAAAAACAAATTTGTGACATTCCAAGACATGCCGAGGGGGCTCATAAAGATGATGAACTTGTGAAAGCAGCCTTATCAAAGCCGAAAGGCTCAAAGGAAAGAAAACACATTTGGCAAGTGATTATAAACAAAGGTGCATACAGAGCTAATATCAGGGCCAAAGCAATAGGAGGGGAATTTCATGTATCTAAAAGAACTGGCACTAATCGTAAGCCAGATGAGTATCAGCCCTGTATTTACTGTTATGGATATTTTTTAAAGAAGGATCTGTGGAGGCATAGCAAAAACTGCAAGTCTTCTGTTTTTGTTGGCAATGAGAAAACGAAAAACTGCATTCAGTCGAATATCAAAGCTGTCAGTGCTACAGTTAATTCAGTTTCCTGCGCAACTGCTGGCTCAAAAGAAGTTTTAGAAAGATTCTATGATAAATTGAAAATCAAGGATGACGCCTACATGGTTGTGAAGCAAGACAGACTACTGAAACTGTATACTGAAAGTTTGTTAGAAGAGGGAAAATCACATACAGATACTTCTTGGACAGTTAGGCTGCTTGGAAAACTTCTGCTTGAAGCGAGAAATATTTCATGCAAAATAAACCTTTCATGGATGGAATTAATTGACCATGTTAACTGGAAAATATTAGCTGCAAGTATAAAATCTTTGGCTGAATTTAAATACAATCAAGATGAAATAACAGTGAGGAAAGCAAACATTGGCATAAAGTGTGGTCAGGGGGTAAGAGGATTGGTTGCAACATTCGAAGGCTACGCTTTGAGTGTGGACGATGATGTTCTCCTTCAGAAAGCCAGGAAAATGTTGCAGAATTATGAGAAAGAATGGCCAAAAATTAGAAATAGATGCAGAAAAGCCAATAAAGTGGACAAAGAAGAACAAGATGACAATCTGTTGCCACTCACAGATGATATAGGAAAATTAAAGAAGTACATTGTGGGACAAATACATGCCATGTCTTATGAAGTGCAAAGTAAATGTAACCACCAGAATTACAAACAATTACAAACATTAGTACTGGCAAGACTGATTTCATTTAATGCCAGGAGAGGTGGGGAGCCTGGAAAACTCAAAATAAAACAGTGGGAAAGTATTTATCAGAGGAAAGGTATTCACAGAGAAGAAGTCAATGCTCTGCCTGAAGAAGAAAAGCTCTTAGCTGAGAGAATGAGACTGGGTTATGTCCTAGGAAAGGGCCAGAAAAAGGTGCCCATTCTCTTCCCTGATGAAACTGTTTCAGCAATTAGCATATTGCTAAAGCACAGAGAATCAGTGATTTCCAACCCTGACAATGTGTATGTATTTGGTAGGTTGCGTAAGAGATCGTTGGATTACAGGAGGGGTTCAGACTGTATAAGGGAAGTTTGTAATGAAGCTGAACTACAGCATGGTTCTCTGATAACTGCTACACAGCTGAGAAAATACTTGTCCACAACTCTGCAACTTATAGACATGACAGAAGCAGAACTACGATGGATAACAGATCACATGGGCCACACAATTGATGTCCACAAAAGATGGTACCGACTGTCAAACAAAACAGTTGAACTGTCCAAAGTTGCAAGTATACTTGTAGCAGCAGAAACAGGAAAACTGCAAAAGGCTCACAGCGTTCCTTTTGATGATGTGTGTTCACATGCAATGACATCCAATGGTAAGTTTATAAAGAAAGGCTGAGCATAGTACTGAATATGCACAGCTAAGATGTAGATGAGATCCTAAGTGACTTGACATCATATCCTGATGCAGGTTGTCAGCAGGTTATAAAGATACCAAGGCAATCGTAGATATGTTTAAGTGTCAGAAATGTAAATTTAGGCAGAGATCAGTTTCTTAAGGATTGTAATATTTAATTCAGGAAATATATTTTAGTTTTGTGGGGAATAAGGTCGAATAATTCTCGGTTTGGAAATCAGATGTACAGTAATTAATCATGGAGGCTGAAGGTTATTGTCAGATTTTTAATTACAAATGTTATAAAATTCCCTAATATTTTGCAAGAGCAATTTTACTGGCAAACATTGGGAAAATTGACCGTTATTTATCTTGCCTAACCTGTATTAGTACCAGCTTGGAAACATTACTAGGCCATAAAATTATTGCTATTTTGCTAACTTTTCTCCTTACCCTAAAGAACATATGTGTTTCTTATTCTCACACCAAGCTTAGTATGTAGCACATAGTTATCGACCAATAAAAAATGATGTTTTATAATTAGCCAGTAAAAACTGTTGATTCATCTTTGTACAAAATGGCTGCCAGCACATTGTCTGAAGAATTAGAAATTGCTATATTAGTAGTTATATCAGTTATTCTGCTTTTTTTTATCTTGATTTGCCTACTGTTGGCTTTAGCCATCAGAGATTGGTCTGCTTGTTTCAGACGGTGGGATTTTTTTATTACAAGGTAGATTTATAGGTAAGTTTGAGATAATGTGCTACATACTGGTTTCCAACAATACTTAGTTAATAGTTTTCTAGTTAAGGGCAGATAAATTTAAACAGTAGAATTTCCTTGTGTAGAACAGGAACATGACACCAATCCTTAATTTATGAATTTAATTACCATATAATACTGCAGCTACAGCCCATTGATATTACAACATTTGCACGTTGTTGACAAAACAATCACATGCTCCACAAAGTATAGTCAAGATATTCTCTTTCAGAAACAGAAACGTCTCCACCATCTCCTCCAGTCCATGTACACAAGTCAGAAATGTCCGAAAGTGCTGCTGCAGTGTCTTTGGAGGACAGGATCGATGATCTGGAACCCAGGCCCCAAACTCTTAGGGACTCGGATATGGAGTCAGACAGTGGTATGTTATTAAATGTGTGTGTGTGTGTGTGTGTGTATATGTAGCACACGAGAAGTGCTACATATGAATGTAGCACACGAGAAGTGCTACATATGAAACAGTCTTGTAGTAGATCACCTTATGAAATTAGTTTTCTGAGATAGAGCTGTTCAAGTATCAAGGAATTCATATTTTGAACACTGCAGCTACAGCCAATCAATATTAGAAGGGACAGCATAAATTTACATGCTATAAATGATAAAAACAATCTTTTAATACACTTGTTACTATATATAGTAACAAAAATAGGCCTATTTCCAGCTGATTATGGCCTCACGCGCTTGATTATCGCCTATCTGCCCGGGCCCCAAAGCGATAATGATAATCATCCCGTTGAATGTGAGAACGTGACGTTTTCCATGTTAACGTGACGTCACTTTGGAGCCAAATGACGTATGTTGTATACAAGTAAGACGTTATCAAGTTAATTTTGTTTGTTCAGACTTTTAAGTGTATTTAAATTATTGCAACAATGTTGATTCATTACTATGTTGCTTGCAATGAGTTGTAAAATTGAACAATTGTATTAAAGACTTTAATACACGACACAGCCGGTCCGGAAGGCGATAATCGGCCCGGAATGAATAATGCCCCTCGGGGCTAAAGCCCTCGGGTCATTATTCATTAACCGGGCCGATTATCGCCTTCCAGACCGGCTGTGTCGTGTATTAACCTCTAAATAGATGGTATAGTCGAGATATTCTCTTTC
Source organism: Mactromeris polynyma (assembly GCA_032209605.1). Classification (NCBI taxonomy): domain Eukaryota; kingdom Metazoa; phylum Mollusca; class Bivalvia; order Venerida; family Mactridae; genus Mactromeris; species Mactromeris polynyma. Next base: position 33,726 of record JASFXZ010000050.1, read on the forward strand.
AGAAACAGAAACGTCTCCACCATCTCCTCCAGTCCATGTACACAAGTCAGAAATGTCCGAAAGTGCTGCTGCAGTGTCTTTGGAGGACAGGATCGATGATCTGGAACCCAGGCCCCAAACTCTTAGAGACTCGGAAATGGAGTCAGACAGTGGTATGTTATTAAATGTATGTGTGTGTGTGTGTATGTAGCACACGAGAAGTGCTACATATGAAACAAGTCTTGTAGTAGATCAATTTAGGGCTCTCTGGCTTAAAACAGATAAAGTTTAATTAAACCTGAAGAATACCGCCCAATGATATATTATAGGACATCATTTGTGTAGTGTTGACACGATTAAACACATACAACTTACAAGAACTTAAAAGCTATTTTTTAATGTCTGTATTGTCCCACAATAGTGTATGGTTAAGTGTTTTTTGCTTCTTTGTATCATATGATGATAAAGTGACATACATGTACAGTTGTATACAAATATTGGTGACTAAAGTAAAATCATATTTTGCCACCCAAGTGGTCCACATGGTATATTTTATCTATTCGCTTTCAGAAGCAGACACTTTGCCAATATCTAATACAGTCAAAGGAATAAAATCTGGCAAAGGTATGTATTTAGCTGACACCTGTCACTTTGTGACAAGGTGAGCTTTTGTGATTACATTTCGTCCGGCGTACATATTCCATCTGTCGTGCATAAACTTTTTTGACATCTCCTCATAAACCGTTGAGCCAATTTCAACCAAACTTCACAGGAATGTTCCTTGGATGAAGCTTTCCAAAGTTTTTCAAAGAATCTCATTTTATGTAGAACTCTATCCGGAAGGAAAAAAATTAAGAATTTTTTTAAAATCTTCTCAAAAACAGTGAGGCTTAGAGCTTAGATAATTTGTATGTAGCATAATTTAGTGGTCATTTACCAAGATTGTTCAAATTATGCCCCTGGGGTCAAAGGAGGCCTCTCCCGGGGATACTTAATTTTACATAGACTTATATAGGGAAAGTTTTAAAAACTCCAAAAGCATAAGGCCTAGGACTTAGATATTTTGTATGTATCACAATCGAGCTAAAACAAATTGGTATTAACTAAAATAAACTAATGTTGGCAGTGAAAGCAGTATTGATTAGTGATGAAACGATGATCGAGTAGAATCGAATAATCGTCGCTACGTGTGTCAAGTCGGCGACAATCGATGTTGAAACACAGCATCGATTGTTTTCGATTATTTACACTACCAGTGCCCTTTTTTGCCATTTTTAATGCTGAATATCTTATGTTTCCCCTCACAAACAATATTTTTCTAATGGCTTGTGTCTGCTTGATTTCTAGGTCACTCGTGTTTTTCACGATTCCGGGAGTTTGTTAACACATTGTTTAATGACCTCCCAGGTGTGAATAAGCTTCATTGGGTGGTCCAAATTAGACAGTTGGTTAGTGCAAGACACAAACTTATTAAATTAGTAAATAATTGGGCATTAAAAATCACGGAAACGACTACAATACGAAATGTCATGTTTTCGCGACCTGCACATACTTTTGTGCAATTACGAAAAAAAATTGAAATGCTTGAATTAAACAGTTGCATTCTTATATATCAGCACATGTTTAATTACCTGTAGCTGTGCTGGTTTACCCTTCACATCTTGTTTAAATAATTGATAATGAAGCATGTATCCTAAATCCACTTTCTGTTTGTAAAACATTGACAGTGTCCTCTGAATCAAAGCACTGACAGACAGTTAAAGTCAACAAGACAAGAAAATAATACAACTGCAGGCAGTATGAAAAGTGGTAGTAATACATTAACTTCTCTGCAATAATTAGTTCAAAATCCAGCATTTACTTTTTCATAATAAAGAGTAATTATTTCAACTTCAAATACAAGAATAGAAAAGGCACACATATTAGCAGGCCTTTTATATCAATTGTGCCTCAGTCAAAAGTCATTAACTATTGTCAGATTATAAGAAAATGTTTACAATTTAACCTTTTAACTAAATTGAACGCAACGATAGTGGTACTCTGCTAGCGTGACACTGGCTTTAAAATTGACGATGCAATACAAACCCTGCTAACTTGCTAAGGTTGTACTCAGTGTTAAGTTGTTCTGTGTTCGTTTGTTAGTCCCCTATAGGTTTACCCTCCGTCTGTCCGTCCGTCCGTCCGTCACAAATTTTTTTGTCCGATTTTAAAATAACCTGGCACAATTGTTCACAACCAAGAGACGGTGTGTCCTGCAGAAAAAAATTGTCGATATCTCAAAGGTCAAGGTCACACTTGGAGGTCAAACATTAAAAAAAATTAGTTTGTCCGGGCCATAACTTTGTCATATATCAAACGATTTTGAAATGACCTGGCACGATTGTTCACCACTATGAGGCGGTGTGTCATGCGAAAAAATTGTTTCGATATCTCAAAGGTCAAGGTCACACTTGTAGTTCAAACGTCAAAATTTACCACAAATGAGTTTGTCGGGACCACAACTTTGTCATCTGTTGTACGATTTTGAAATAACCTGGCACAATTGTTCACCACCATGAGGCGGTGTGTCATGTAAAAAAGTTGTGTCAATATCTCAAAGGTCAAGGTCACATGTGGTGTTGAAACATAAAAAAATACCACAATTTAGTTTGTCCGGACTATAACTTTGTCATCTATTGTACGATTTTGAAATAACCGGGCACAATTGTTCAACACCATGAGGCCGTGTGTCATGAGAAAAAAATGTGTCTATATCTCAAAGGTCAAGGTCACACTTGGAGTTCAAAGTCTGAAATTACCACAAATGAGTTTGTCCGGCCTGTAACTTTGTCATCTATTGTGGGATTTTATAATACCTTGGCACAGTTTGTTCACCACCATAAGACGGTGTGTCATGCGAAACAATTGTGTCGATATCTCATAGGTCAAGGTCACATGTGGCGTTCAAACATAAAAAATTTCCACAATTTAGTTTGTCCGGACTAACTTTGTCATCTATTGTATTTTTTTTTAAATGACCTGGCACGATTGTTCATCACCATAAGGCGGTGTATCATGCTAAACATTTGTGCTGATAACACCAGGCCACTTGTAAAATGTAAATGCCCCAACGTCTCTAATATGAAACACTACTGTATAGTCATGGTGATGATGCCATGAGAAAAAAGCCGGTAGGGGACTGTGGCCGTCCTACGGCTATCGCCTTGTTTTGAATGCTTTTTCTTATAAAGTTATAATATTACTACATATGTATTTGAGGATCTTGCAGGCAGTTAAAGTTGAGTGTTGTTTGCTAATCAGTAATCATCATCTTTAGAGTACAATAAGATGATTGGAAACTTTATAATTTAAATAAGGCAGCTAACTGCTGTGATTTTGCTATGATAATGAATAAATGCTGTAAAGGGTCAAATAATTAGGTGCCTCATGCATTTGTATTGCTCTTTAGAAATGCTTTAGAACTAGTTTAAAGTATTAAATGATATGCTGTTTCATGTGAATGTTTGTTTTTCTATGTCCATTGATATGTAATTAGGAGAAAGCTTGGCACGCCAAGAATCTGATGACATTTCGATTATTAATCGATTATAAGTATTCGATTCAATTCGATTATCACTAGTATTGATCCATGTTGTCATCTCTATTTTTTCAACAGTGAAAATAAAGAAGCAACATCATAAAGCATGGCATCATCTGGAGAAGTCTGCATTGTTTGATTCATTTTCCTCATACCTAGTACCCAACTGCCGACGTCTACCTGGGAAACAAGAAATATCAAGAGCTCAGGACAAGTGCAAAGCACTTCGTAACAGAACATGGCTGAACATTAAATATCAATTAAAAAATATGCAGTGTAAACTGTGAGGAGATGCATGTTATGGGTGATTCCAAAACAAATGAAGCCTAGGTGAAATTTCAAATTGATGTCAGTGTATTCATTTTTATTGCATTTGATAGCCAATAGGTTCATGTTTATGCCTTAACATCATCAAGTGGGTAGATACGAAACAATAATGAAATTTTTAGCAGTTTATGTAAACTTTATTAAACATTTTGGTAAAGAAACACCAAACTTTGGTGTAAAAGTAATCTCATACAATAATTATTATACTGTTTTTGCAGGATGTCTACAACTAGCTAGTGTTTCAACAATATTTTTAACTAAAAACAAGTACTACAATTTTTTTTTTCATTTTTTTGTGATCACTCTATGTCCGTCGTCCGTCCGTCGTGCGTCAACAATTAGCTTGCCTAGACAGTAGAGGTCACAGTTTTGGCCTAATCTTTATGAAACTTGGTCACAATGATCATCTCTAAGAAATCTAGGCCAAGTTCGTTAATGGGTCAACTGGGGTCAAAAACTAGGTCACAAGATCAAATAATAGGAAAACCTTGTCTAGACACTTAAGGTCTTAATTTTGACCTAATCTTAATAAAACTTGGTCACAATGTTTATCTCTAAAAAATCTAGGTCAAGTTTGTTATTGGGTCATTTGCGGTCAAAAACTAGGTCACAAGGTCAAATCATAGAAAAACCTTGTGTAGACAATATAGGTCACAATGTTGACCTAATCTTTTTGAAACTAGGTCACAACAATCATCTTTACAAATTCTAGGTCAAGTTCGTTATTGGGTCATCTAGGGTCAAAAACTAGGTCAGTAGCTCAAATCATAGAAAAACCTACTCTAGACAATAGAGGTCACAATTTTTAGCCTTATCTTTATGAAACTTGATCACAATGATCAGCTTTAAACAAATCTAGGTCAAGTTTGATCTTGGGTCTTTCATGGTCAAAACTAGGTCACAAGCTCAAATCATAGAAAAACTTTGTCTAGAGACTCAAATTCACAGTTTCTACATAATCTTCATGAAACTTGGTCAATTTGATCATCTCAACAACAGTTAGGTCAAGTTTGATATTAGGTCACCAGGGATTAGAAACTAGGTCACTAGGTCAAATCATAGAAAAAACGTTGTGTATGCATTAGAAGCTGAATTTTTCACTGGATCTTAGTGAAAGTTGGTCAGACTGTTAGTCTAGATAAAATCTAGATAGTGTTAAAATAAGTCATCTGTGTGTCCAGAACTAGGTCAATGGCTCAGCTATAACAGGTGAGCGACCTAGAGCCCTTTGGGCCCTCTTGTTATGCCTTTAGCCCCATTATTTTGTCATATACACTCCATAAAGTTTTTATTTCCTGGAGGACCAGGAAAAGCAGCACTCATCAGGAATAGCTAACAAAGTTTGAAAAGTACACAACAAAATTTGTGGAATATACAGCTGCTTACAAAACTGTATTTTTAGGGTATTTTCGTACACTTAGGACACATTATTACAAAATTAACATTTTTGACAAACAACATTGTATTAATGCCAACTTTGTGCGATTTGGCATTACCACAGCATATAAAATATACTAAAAATGATATTGAATAATAAATTTCTGTTTATATTTTTAATAATTTATCAGTTTTGGGCTCGGTTATCAAATACGGTGTTGTTGATTGCAAAAATTTGTTACAATTACCTAAGCAATCATTGAAATAACAAATGCTGACTATCATATCAATTAATGTCTAATTGGAACTAAAATACTGTATGAATGTTGGATAGTTTGCAACTTAGATCAGTCAAAGTGTGTTTATACCCCCCACAAAACGAAGTTTTTGGGGGGGTATATAGGAGTGAGCTTGTCGGTCAGTCGGTTGGATTCATGGTTTCCGGACGATAACTCAAGAAACCCTTTACCGATTCTAATAATTTTTTGTATACTGCTGTAACATCGAAAGATACAGGTCAAGTTCGAATCTGAGGTGGGTGGGGTCAAGGTCACCGTTACTTATAGAAAAATGGTTTCTGGACGATAACTCAAGAAACACTTCACCAATTCTAATAATATTTAGTATACTGCTGTAACATCGAAAGGTACAGGTCAAGTTTGAATCTTATGTGGGTAAGGTCAAGGTCACCGTTATAAAAAATAGAAAATGGTTTCGTGACGATAACTCAAGAAACCCTTCACCGATTCTTATAATGTTTGGTATACTGCTGTAATATCGAAAGATACGGGTCAAGTTCGAATATGAGGTGGGTGGGGTCAAGGTCACTGTTACTAAAAATAGAAAAATGGTTTCCGGACGATAACTCGAGAAACCCTTCACCTATTCTAATAATTTATGGTATACTGCTGTAACATCGAAAGATACAGGTCAAGTTTGAATCTGAGGTGGGTGGGGTCAAGGTCACCGTTACTAAAAATAGAAAAATGGTTTTGGGACGATAACTCAAGAAACCCTTATTTTATGATGATTGCATATGAAGTTAATAAAATATATATTTAGTTCTATATCTTGGTGGGACTAAGTCACCATACTTACATGATCTGAAATCACAGATTTCATTTCATGAAAATATCACTTCCAGTGTCAAGCACCCATGTGGGGGTATTAATCACCTTTAGTGATAGTTCTAGTTTATTTCTGTCTTAATTAAATGAAGGGAGTTAATAATCAGTGTAATTAATGATGTGTCTCTTTGCATGTTTCGTTTTGGAAGCACTTGATAATGTTAGGGTAATATTGAATATACTTTACAGAATTCTTTCACGCTTATCTTTTGAAAATGTTTACCAGGATTGTGTAAAGTTAGAGTAGTTAGAGTATTTTATACATATGACTGAATTGGTTCATGCGTACTTCACTGATTTCTCTGGCCTGAGGGTTGGTCCAATAGTTGGTACACTTTGGCTGGCATTAAAATTATGTAAACCTGACATCTTAGAATCATTAAAGAAGGTTTTGAGGAAACATTGTTTCATTTAATGCTGTTTAAGTGTGTATATAAAAGGTGCATTGTCAGCACCCAAGCAGTCCAAAATACAAGGCTGACTTTGATACTGATCTCAATTTAATATGTATCTGGGTTTTTTTCATCCAGCAACACTGTTCATTATACTTAGTCATGCTGCAGTGTTATACCTCTATTTTAAAATGTCTAGGTCAAACTAGGATTTTCATAATATGCCTGTTAATGAAGGTTGTATTTTAAAAGAAGTCATTTGATAATAGAAAGAAAAACTGAAGCAAATTAGAAAGCATCAGTGAAAGAAGCTTGGTTGAAAAAAAAAACTTCAAGGAGGGACATAGCTTTAACATGCTGTATACTTGTAAAATTGTTGTTTAGATTTTTTGTTAATAGTTAACTTCAAAAAGTCGTCGTTGGAGCAAAGTTTTGAAACCGTTATCACATGTTTTCCATCACTAGGTCCAGTTTTAGGCAAGAGGACGTAAATTCAGCAAGGCTTTTGACTGAATTATGGCCCCTTTTGACTTAAAAAGAAATATTGCCTTTTCATAAATCTACACTATTATTGCTGAATTATGGCCCATTTTGAAATTTCTTCAGATTTTTATATACATTTCTTGTTTAGTATGGTAATCTCTGTCTAGAGACAAGAGTGCATAACTCTGTTATCTATTTTGGCTGAATTGTTATCTATTTTGGCTGAATTATGTCCCTTTCTTGACTTGAAAATGAGTTGTGTCGTTGAACAAGTCTATGTTTTATCAAAAACTATTTGACTTATGGCTTTTAAACATTGAACACTTGTTTATCATGAGTTCCATCTGTAGGCAATTTTGGATTTTGAGATTTGTTCAGATTTTTATTTACATTTATCATGTAGTGCAAGACTTACAGAAATCCTCAAACACAGGAATATTGTTTAATCTACTTTTTGTCTGAAATTCCATGGTGAAATTTTGAACCCAGTCTTCTACTGTCTTTTTTTAAGCTATAGCAGATGGATTGGACCATTGGCTTAATTTTGCAGAATTTAATTTTAACATTGACCATTCAACCTTCTTTCTTATTTGAGAAGCTACAGGAATGAAATTAAGGCACGTAAAAAGTTTTGCAAATTAGTTTAAACTTTCAAATTTGAATCTAGGTCATGTGGGTTAAAAAACTATACTAAACAAAACAGCTAACCGACCATTTAGGTTTTCTATTTATACGAGGTATATGTTTTAACTATCCTCGTATTTAAGCTATATGCGATAGGTATTTCCTTAAATTGGGACTGAAATAAAAACAATATTTCAGAACGACCTTGTCAAAAATTCAATTGTTTATTTTATTTCAATCATGGTTTAATTACAATTTAATTACCGAAGACGAAATTAAATAAATTTAACTAAAACGCCATATTGGATATACGACTTAGAATTGCACAAACACGGACAATTAAAATGCCATCGTATTACGGTAATGTTGAAGAGTAAAACTATGTTTAAAATAATCTGTGAATAAGCTTAAAAAGGGAGGTAATGTATAATCAATATGAAGGTGGGGGATAAAATAGGCCGGCCCGGCATATTTTTTCCCCACCTCCATAATGAATATACATGGGCGGGGGATAAACTGGGCTGGCCTATTTTATCCCCCATCTTCATATTGATTATACATGGGTTGGGGATAAACTGGACTGGCCTATTTTATCCCTCATCTTCATATTAACTATACATTGGTGGGGGATAAACCGGACTGTCCTATTTTATCCCTCATCTTCATATTGATAATACATGGGTGGGGGATAAACTGGGCCGGCCTATTTTATCCCCCACCTTCATATTGATTATACATGGGTGGGGGATAAATTGGGCCAGCCTATTTTATCCCCACCTCCATATTGGTTATACATTGGTGAGGGATAAACTGGGCCGGCCTATTTTATCCCCCACCTCCATATTGATTATACATGGGTGGGGCTAAACTGGACTGGCCTATTTTATCCCCACCTCCATATTGATTATACATGGGTGGGGGATAAACTGGGCCGGCCTATTTTATCCCTCATCTTCATATTAACTATACATGGGTGGGGGATAAACTGGACTGGCCTATTTTATCCCCCCTAGGCCTCTTCTTCCCCCACCCCAGGCCTCTTTTTGTGCATTTTAAGTGCTTCAACTTGTCCATAGCATAACTTTGTTATCTTATGTTCAATCAACATCAAACTAAGTATGCATGTTCCTTGCAATGAGACATAGAGTAAAAAAAACCATAACTCTATGTTGTGTATTTAAAGAGTTATTCCCCTTGGATTACTTTTTTCTTGTAAAGGGGCGCAACTTCTTCATTTTTTTAAGCAATTCCCACCAAAATTTTGTCATAATGAACATCTTTATACACTCTAACACATGTATATATAACTGGTTTTTGTAAATTTTTACAGGTATGATAGTTCAACATTAAGATGTACAGTAATTTTTACACACCGATTAAGAAATCAATTTTACATTTCCAGCTTCAGACAATACATCTCCACAACACAATTTCTTATTTCAGTATTGGTCTCAATTACATTACTATTTTTATGTGTGTAAAACATTTGCATTCTATGACCATAAAGACAGTAACAAACGTTCGTCAGGCGACACATCCGACTCGCGGAGTTCTAGTTTAATCTGACCTATCCATGTGCTATAAAAAAGGTGCAACACAATCTCCTCTCACTGTAGGTTTAATTCATATTATACACCACAAAGAGTCATCTCTAGATGCTTAACACGTGTACACTTATCATCGTACTGCCTTAGGTTTACCACGTTCACCGTTAGCTTTGTGAGCTGGAGAATCCTCTTCCATATGTGGTGACTCTTTTGAACGTTTTGTAAACTTTTCTACATATGCTTCTACCAGTGACTTTATTTTCATTGGATTAATATTGCCACTCTTACTATGGCAAATCTGAAACAGAAAGTATCAAATTTTACATATTATTTCCATTTAATTACTTTTATGTATCATTGCCACCGGGCCAATCCCATATGGGCGACGCCCCCAAAAGAATATTAAATATTTACGATTTAAGCTGAAGTTGCATCATACAGAGGATGCCCCAGAAGCATCCATGGTTCTTTTACACATGTGCTTAAGTACAGGAGACCTATGTGAATCGTAAATGTGACACGTCCTCGAGCTACACGTGCAGAAATGTGATTTTAACCTAATTTGATTTGGATGAATGATTATCAATATATTGTCACAGGGACCAACTACATTCGCTACATAATCTATATTGTTAAGGTCATGCAAAACAAGAAATTTATACGTTAACAGTTTACGAAAATATTTCAGTTTAAAAAGTGTTCGGTTAGCTGTTTTGCCTAGTATAGGTCACTAGGTGAAATCATAGGAAAAGGTTGTTCTCACTCCAAAGTTCATATTTTTGACTGTATCTTCATGAAACTTGATCAGAATGTTTATCTTGATATATCTAGTTATAATTTGAATCTGGGTCAATTGGGGTCGAAAACTAAGTCACCCAGTCAAATCATGGGAAAAGCTTGTTCTTGCTCTAGAGAACACATTTTTGACCGTCTCTTCATGAAACTTGGTCAAATTGTTTATCTTGATAATCTCAAGGCTAATTAGCTCTCCTGAGCAGGAAGTGCTCAAGGTGAGCTTTTGGGACACTGCGATGTCTGTCGTACGTGAGTCCGTCAGTCACAAAGCTTGTCTGCACTCCAAGTCTTAACATTTCTTATCTGATTGTCACAAAACTTTAACATAACGTGTAGTGAATTTTTTTTTTTCATATTCTTACTGTTTATGATGGACAGTTAGTAGGCATCCCTTGACTTAATGGTCCGCTGTCTACTGTTTTAGCCTGCTGTGCGGGTATCTGTCCTGAAGTCATCTCTCCTTAAGTGAGTAGTGAGTTTTTTTTTCGTATTCTTACTTTTTATGATGGACAGTTAGTAGGCATCCCTTGACTTAATGGTCCGCTGTCTACTATTTTAGCCTGTTGTGCGGGTATCTGTCCTGAAGTCATCTCCTGAAGTGAATTTTTTTATGCCCCCGAACCAAAGGTTCTGGGGCATATTAAGATCGCACCGTCCGTGTGTTAGTGTGTGTGTCCGGCATGTTTCCGCTCAATAACTTTAGTTAGGAATGAGGTATCATATTCAAACTTGGTGTATAGAAAGCTTATATGAAGCTCTAGCTTGGGATTTATTTTGGGGTCCCTGGGATCAAGGTCAAGGTCACTGTTACTAAAAATAGAAAAAAGTTTCCGCTCAATTATTTTAGTTACGGATAAGCTATCATGATCAAACTCAGTGTATAGGTAGCTTATATGAAGATCTAGCTTGGGATTGATTTTGGAGCCCCTGGGGTCAAGGTCACTGTTACTAAAGATAGAAAAAGTGTTTCCGCTCAATAACTTTAGTTAGGAATGAGCTAGCATGTTTAAACTTGGTGTATAGGAAGATTATATGAAAACCGAGCTTGGGATTGAATATGGGGCCCCTTGGATCAAGGTCAAGGTCACTGTTAATAAAAATAGAAAAAATGTTTCAGCTCAATGACTTCTGTTTTTCATAATGTTATCAAGCACATGGCTTTCAATTCTGAAGGCCGCTGGTTCAACCCCTACTGGAACCACTTTTTTTTTTTTTTTTTTAATTTTATTTTACTCCAAAAACATCAATGTTTATATTGTTCATTAATATTTATAATTTAGGGGACTTTAAAATATATAAATATAAAACTAGCCCCGCCCGAGGGGTCACTTGCTATAGAGTCATATAGTTGAAACCTTAAAAATCTTTCTATGAGAGAAATGCTCCTCTTTACTATATATACTTCGGGGGCATATGTCTCTTACAGTCACAGCTCTTGTTTTTAGCTCACCTGTCACAAAGTGACAAGGTGAGCTTTTGTGATCACTCAATGTCCGTCGTCCGTCGTCCGTCCGTCGTCCGTCGTCCGTCAACAATTAGCTTGTCTAGACACTAGAGGTCACAGTTTTGGCCTCATCTTTATGAAACTTGGTCACAATGATCATCTCTAAGAAATCTAGGCCAAGTTCGTTAATGGGTCATCTGGGGTCAAAAACTAGGTCACAAGGTCAAATAATAGGAAAACCTTGTCTAGACACTAGAGGTCACAATTTTGACCTAATCTTAATAAAACTTGGTCACAATGTTTATCTCTGAAAAATCTAGGTCAAGTTCGATATTGGGTCTTTTGCGATAAAAAACTAGGTCACAAGGTCAAATCATAGAAAAACCTTGTCTAGACAATATAGGTCACAATTTTGACCTAATCTTTTTGAAACTATGTCACAACAATCATCTTTACCAAATCTAGGTCAAGTTCGTTATTGGGTCATCTGGGGTCAAAAACTAGGTCAGTAGCTCAAATCATAGAAAAACCTTGTCTAGACAATAGAGGTCACAATTTTGACCTAATCTTTATGGAACTTGATCACAATGATCAGCTTCAAACAATCTAGGTCAAGTTCGATCTTGGGTCATACAAGGTCAAAAACTAGGTCACAAGCTTAAATCATAGAAAAACTTTGTCTAGACACCCAAGGTCACAGTTTCAACATAATCTTTTTGAAACTTGCTCAATTTGATCATCTCTACAACATCTAGGTCAAATTTGATATTGGGTTACCAGGGGATAGAAACTAGGTCACTAGGTCAAATCATAGAAAAAACGTTGTGTATGCATCAGAAGCTGAATTTTTCACCGGATCTTAGTGAAAGTTGGTCAGACTGTTAGTCTAGATAAAATCTAGATAATGTCAAAATAAGTCATCTGTGAGTCCAGAACTAGGTCAATGGCTCAGCTATAACAGGTGAGCGACCTAGGGCCCTTTGGGCCCTCTTGTTTCATATTCTTAAGAACTATCGTGTGAACTCTTGATACAACTTTGTCTAGTATTAATGATACATTACATTTTGCTCATTGTATCTGAATTTTATCATTTGTTTTCAATTTGATTTTGTTAGCTAAATTCTAAAATGAGCATTTACTAGTAAAAATAGTCTGTTATTGACTAGGTTATAGAAAAAGTCCTGTTAGAGTGAATGTTTTTTGTAACAGTGTAGTTGGGAATTTGTTACATATTGTCGGCTGTTGTAAAGCTTTTCCAAATTTACTTATCTAAATGGGAACAGTGATATGCTCAACTAAATACCGGGTTTTGAGTACATATCAGATTTTGTACATGTATATGCCTTTATGTGAACTGAAGTTTGTTGATTTTTTTTTCAAAAATTACTTCTCTAAATATTTTTTTACATTTTGATTATTTCAGGATAAAACTATATACTAGGTAAATATGGCTGAATTTCCAGTTGGTTTTATTTTTATTTTTGATGATTTTGAAGCCAGTCAGGCTATACAGTACTGCCATGATAAGGCATACGAAATTTATGATTTCTTTTACCATGGGTTTAATGTAATTGGATTTGAGACATTCCATGGTTTTGAGAACTGCCGACAGTGGTGTGTTCAACAAAATATGAGGTTGATTGCATATCAGATTTCGTACATGTATATGCCTATAACATGAGAGCTACAAAGCCCAGGGGTTATAGACATTGAACGTGACATTTATAGTTCGGTGTTTACATAGTTGCTTCATACTTTTTGAACATGTTAATAGCAAGTGATTATATACTTGGTAAAAAAAGTCTTGCGACAATGTATATAACCACTAGTAATTTTCTGACTACTGATTTGATTTTGATGATTGATGCTTCAATTGAAAGAATAATGCAATGCCAATAAACTGATACCCAATATGTATAGATTTGATAACCTGCTGACCTATCAGTGTCGACACAATAGCATAAGGGTAGTCGATCAAAAGTAACAAAAACGGCAGTTTGTATACACTCAATTACAAAATAAATGTACATGTACATGCATAACCACTTGTAACTTTCTGAGTACTTATCGGATTTTGATGATTCATATGTCAATGGAAAGAACAATTCAAGGCCAATACTCTGATACCAAATTTGTATAGATTGATCAAATGTGTACCTATCAGCGTCCATGCAATGGCATTAGAGTAGTCATCCAAAAGCCCAATAATGGTGGTTTTGATTTTCAATAAGTTGTGGGTAAAACGTTTTAAAGGATTGCAAGTAAACAAACGAATTTGAATGCGATTCTGTTGCAATCGACTGGGTTTGTTTTCATTGTTCTTGTTCTTTGTTTAAGACTCAATCAGTAGGGAAAAATGAGTTTTAATGACAGTCGTCTTATATTGTCCCACTTATTCGGTGAATGACAGTTTACCCAAACCGCCCGCCATTTTTGTGACTTGGGTGACTACCTTTATGTCATTCCAGTTACGCTAATGGGTAAACGGGTTACCAAAATTATACAATTTGGTATCAGAGTATTGGCCTTGAATTGTTCTTTGCAATGACATATACCATATCAAAATCTTATCGATAGTTAGAAAGATACAAAGAGTTATATACCTTGTCGCAAGTTATGTTTGGACTTTCATTGTTCCAAGTCCACTTTTCTGCTGAATGACTTAAGCTATTGCTTGGAAACTTGAAATATTTTATTTTGGTTGTTAGTTGAGTGTTAACTCAAGGGTAGATAACCCATGCTTAAATTGTTTTGTTTAAGTCACCATTGTCAATTATATTTTTATGTGGAGTGAGCACATCAAGGTGGACTACTCTGACGGAATTTTGTGAAAATTACAGCCGTTTTTTAACTTGGAATTTTTCAAGTTTATTTACTTTATGAGTCACTAGTGCTAGTGATTTGAAACTTCATAATTTTATTTATGGTTGTCATTTGAGTTAGAAAATCGAGGTAGATCACTCTCAAATGAAAGTTGCGATTGTTGTGTGAACACCAAGGTAGATTACTCTAGACTGATTTTTGCAAAAGTTACGACCCTTTTTAGCTCACCTGAGCACGAAGTGCTCAAGGTGAGCTATTGTGATCACCCTGTTGTCCGTCGTCGTCGTCAACAATTGGACTGTTAACACTCTAAGAGGTCACAATTTTCACTTAATCTTTTTGAAACTTTGTCACAATATTTGTCTTTATAAAATCTAGGCCAAGTTTGATACTGGGTCATATAGGGTCAAAAACTAGGTCAAATAGAAGAAAAAACTTGTTAACACTCTAGAGGTTGCAATTTCGGCCTGATCTTCCTGAAACCTTGTCACAATGTGTGTCTCTGTGAAATCTAGGCCAAGTGAAACCGGGTCATCTTGGGTAAAAAACTAGGTCACTAGGTCAAATCTAAGATAACCTTTGTAAACACTCTAGATGTCACATTTTTGAGCTAATTTTATTAAAACCAGGTCACAACGTGTGTTGCTGCAATATCTAGGTCAAGTTTGCAACTGGGTCATCTGGGGTTAAAAACTAGGTCACCAGACTTTATCAGAGAAAAACCTTGTTAACACTCTAGAGGTCACATTTTTTAACTATTCTTTATGAAACTGGGTCACAATGTGTGTCTTTGTAAAATCTAGGCCAAGTTCGCAACTAGGTCACCTAGGGTAAAAAACTAGGTCACCAGGCTTTATTAAAGAGAAACCTTGTTTACACTTCAGACGTCACAATTTTGACCTATTTGTTTTGAAACCTTGTCTCACTGTGTGCCTCTGTAAAATCTAGGTCAAGGTAAGAAACGGGTCATCTAGGGTAAAAAACTAGGTCACTGGGCTATGTCAGGTGAGCGCTTTAGGGCCAATGGCCCTCTTGTTTGACTTATGAAAATCCCAATTCTCGGTCAAGATTTTTATTTAAGTCCCATTCTCATGAACTACTATAGCTTTTACTTTGAAACTTGAAACATTTATTGATTGCTTATAGTTGACTTAGCATTTAGATTTTGTGCTGTTTGTCTGTCTGTATGGATGGATGTTGAATCCTGTCCATGCTACTTCTCTTACACCACCACACTGGGTTAAGCCTGACTTATTTTACTTAGTACTCTGGACTCTGTGTTACAGTTAATGGCAAACCTTCTTAAGAAAAATCTTTTTCGGTTACTTACAGAAAACAGACAAGCATTGACACCTTAGGTGGTGTTCTTGTTAAATACATGTCAGCATACCTCATGCCACTTGTCATATCAGAGCAGCAGTAGTGTTATTCTTTGTACCTTTTCTGATAACGTCAATAAAGTATTTTGCATCTCAGAGTTACTAGTAGTTTTGTGCTTTGTTCTCCCAAGATACCCATATTTAGGTATGCACTTGTTGATACTACATGCATTCAAGTGTATCATTTATTGATTTCATTACTTGAACCTTGTCTGCACACAGCCTCCGTGGTCCAGTGGTTAAGGTCACTGACTTGTAATGACTGACTTGTCTTACCTCTGGACGATTATTGGTTTGAGTCCCGCTACCGACCATGATCGTTTATGTTAGAACACTTGGTAGTTTGTGTGGAGGATCGGAGTCTAGTACTGGTACTTCCCAGGAACAATGGTTAGGAAACTGCCTGTATATGACTGAAAGATTGTTGAACGAGCTTAAAACCTAGCAAAACAAAATAATGAACCTTGTCTGCACACTTCAGTCAGTTCATCGATGGAAATGCTACTTCGCAACCAGTACATAGACGTTGTTGAGTATGTATTTTTGGACAAAAATGTTTTGGGATGGCCTGACTATAATTACTATAGTGGAAAACACTAGCTTCTAACTTTTAAGGACATCTGTAACAGCATAGATTAGCTATACAGCGACGTAGGATTTTCACATAGCATATATGAGACAAGGCGACCGCCTCCCTGATCCAGTGGTTAAAGTTACTGCCTTCCACCTCTGGTGAGTCATGGGTTCGAGTCACACTACTGACAATGATCGTTTGTGAAAACAATTGGTAGTTTGTGTAAGAGGATCAGAATCTAGTACTGGTTCTTCCCAAGAATGATTGTTGGGAAACTACCCACCTGCAAATGACTAATTGTTGAACACTGGCGTTATACAGAAAAAACAAAACATTTTGACAAGGCTGGACTTAAGTAAACAATACACAGTGTACCTGTGTATGAAATCGTGTGGCCATGAATGAAATAGTATGTTTCTACGAATTACTATGATATTTATTAATTTAAGGTCATAGCACATATTATACATACATCATCGCAACATGTAAAAATAAACATCTATATCAATTAAATGACATGAAGACTAGAAATGTTATACAATTGCAAGAGGAAACGTTTAAGGACATAAATTAATACAGTATAATTATACACAATCTTACTTCCATTGGGAATATAAACTTTTTAAGGGAAGAAACATGTAAAAATTGAAAATGGGTATACATTAAAGGTATTAAATCAGGCATTAAACTACTTGGAAGACGAAACACAAATTCATATCAAATAACAATAAAACAATAAAACAATAGACATCCCCCAGCTTGCTTTCATGTTTTTAAGTGTAGTTTGACTGATTTTCAAATCTGCAGTCTGACTATAAATATAGACCTTTTATAAATTGTTTCGTGGCAAATTTTCTATTAAATATGTTTCGAAATGACACTGGGACAAATATATCCTTGGCTGGACATTTTAAATGAATTTGCTTGTTAACAAGCATCACAAGAAAATGCATAAACTAGCATAACTAGCACGTTCAATTCCTTTTCAGCATTATAATGTAGCACATTGTGTGTTCTATACATTGATACAAAAATTGAACCTCAACTGACTGAACTGTGATGACGTACAAAGCAGTATCTTTATTTTATGTCAAATAAATTGGACAATATATAAAGTCTGACGGCCTTGTACGGTGCTCGGGACATCCGCTGACCCAAGCTGGGGGGATTAGGGGGATAATGCGTTTATTTAGCCTCGCCACCGGGTGAGGCCCCCAGAAGAGGTTAGTCATTTTAGTTTTTGGGGGATAGTGCATGATACAGAAGATGCCCCAGTTCCAGACGCATCCCTGGTTCTTTTACGTGCCGATGTAAAGCATCATACACGGGACCTCGATTTTTAAAGTCTCGTCCGAAAGACTGTTAGTGAAATTAGTTATGTTAGGTGGGAAACACTGAAAGCATTTCTAAATTTGTCCGGCTGTTTAAAACTGTGGTAGAAATAATTTCAATTCTCAACTTAATAATTTCATCAAACTTTATTCTTAGACTTAGCCTCTTTTCGTATGGTTTCGGCCACTTAAGAAGTAACCTTCTGTTTTTGCAAAACAGAATAGGTGTAGGGCTGATAAAGTGGTAGAGCATTATTATAGGTCTATACTCTACAAATTGACGAAAAATATTTGTCTGTGTAACTAACTTGCATAAATATAGCTGTTTAAATGGGCTTGGGTGAGTTTGTCTTAATTGATAAATGTTTCCTATGGTTTCTGCCACTCATGTTCAGTGACCTAGAATTCATAGTTAATGAAAGATTTAAAGCAAATGAATGTTATGTTTACATGCACCAACCTTTTAATGTATGTTACACACAATTTCTTTGCATATTGTGCCTTCTGAGAGTGTAAGAGCGATTTTAACTACAGTGCACATGATTTCTGATTTTTGACTACAAAACATTAAAAATGGCCTAATTTACAGAAAATAAGATGCATGCATATTATCAGCACTTGTATCCTAGTTGTTTATGGATATGCACATAATAGGGCCATGTTTTCAAAATTATACGTTGTATTTTTAAAAATAAGGGGGTGGCTGAAACCATAGGGTTGGCCGAAACCATAGGAAAGAAGGATATATAAGTTAAAAAGTAATGGCGGGGCCTCAATACTTCTAACTGTCAATGCTGGCCCACTTCGCACAATTTAATCTCCTAACAGTACTTTGAAAGTAGGGGAGTCGATGTCTTTAAGTGTGTTATATATTTTTTCCTTATATGGAAATTCTATTCGCAACTTAGCTCCGCCTTCTTATTCATAGGTAGGCTCTGTAGTAAATCGCCACAAGCATGGCAAGGATCAAATATTTATGTGCGTGCGTGCGTGCGTGCGTGCGTGCGTGCGTGCGTGCGTGCGTGCGTGCGTGCGTGCGTGCGTGCGTGCGTGCGTGCGTGCGTGCGTGCGTATATACGGTGTTTATATTCTTGTGTGTGCATGTGTTGTTTTTGTGCGTGCGTGTGTGCGTGCGTGCGTATATACGGTGTGTGCGAGTGGTTTAACTTTAAATGACATGTTTCAGTTGTGTGAGAATGTGTGCGTGTGTGCGCGAGCGAACTTGGAAGTATGAGTCAGTACGCGTGAGTGTGTGTATGTGTGCTTGGTACATTAGTGTTTGTGTAAATAATGTTTCTTGATGCTATCATGTTTCTTTATAACTATATTAATGTATGTTTGTCAGTACATGTATGTAAATCTTCAGAAAATGGAGGAAATAAAGATATATATATATATATCTTACATAACATATTCAGACAAAGAACATACACACAAACATACCTACATAAATTAAAATTACAAGAGCATGCAAACAGATTAAGAATTATACTTTTTACAAATTATAGTCTCACAACAATCACATAATGTCAACATTCATCAGCAGTCACACATTACTAACAATGTACCATGGTGTTCAATGTAACAAATGGATTCTTTAAGTTCTACTG
Organism: Mactromeris polynyma; assembly: GCA_032209605.1. NCBI lineage: Eukaryota > Metazoa > Mollusca > Bivalvia > Venerida > Mactridae > Mactromeris > Mactromeris polynyma. Next base: position 53,115 of record JASFXZ010000050.1, read on the forward strand.
ACAATATACAATGCATAATGATTATTAATACAAAAATAACAAAAGTAATGAAATAATAATGCATACACATGTTTGAAAGTAATTTTGCATCATATTGATTTTGCTGATTAGGATAATTTCAGTGATATTTGTTTTACATTGCTTTATATAAATACTAACCCGATATTTGATTATGATGACAGCACTTCAATACCAGACATTTGCACCTCCCTACAATATATAAATACTTAGTAGTTAGTGTCTATTATACAACAAATATATATATTATTTCATATGAAATTTATGGATCAATATACCATAATTGATTTTAACTGAAATTTGATCTCTTGGGCAATACTACTTTCATTGCTACTGACTCTTTAGAAGTAAACTTATTCAATATTTCAAAATGAAATATTATTAGTGAGCTTTATAATTATATTTTTGGAACAAACTTCCCTAAAAGATATTTCGATAAACTATTATTATGTATTTGTTTTCAAAGTTTTTGAAGTGAAATGACTATGGGTGAAACCACCAGGGGATGAAAAGAAAATTTAATGATACAATAACTACCACATAAGCTAACAGGAAGGTCTTTTTTGCTCTCAGATTTGTTCACTACAAAACAATGAGCATACGGATGTATTTCAATGATATTGGCATTGATATTGCTAAATTTTATATACTTTTATGGGAAGAAAGATGCCAGAGTGCATACAAACTGAAGGCCAAGTACACAGATCTTCAAGCACTGTGTAAAGAGTGTGGGTGACAGACTTGGCTGTTTCCAGTAGAGATGGGCTGCAGAGGGTTCACACTCACAGCCCAATCATGGACCACATTGAGCTCCCTAGGCATAAGTCGGGAAGCATTGCAGAGCTTCAGTGAAAGAGCTCGGGTAGACTGCAGAGAAAGCATCCAGCTGGTTATGGATGAAAGGAGATCAGAAGAGCTGAAAGCTATTCACTGAGGGGTAGTGATCACACTACTGATCCGCTGTCCTGAGCTAAAAGGATCGAATCACTCTGTGATGGACGGCGCTCAGCAGATGACCTCATGTGGATGTGCAGCTTATACATAAGTTATAGCTGTTTTACAAGCTATAAGTTATTAAGTATTATAAATACAATAGCACAATAAGTTAACATAACTTAGCAATACAGTACAGTAAAAATCCCTCACCTTTTGGACCCGCTAATACTTGACGATTCAGACTATGGGGCTGTGAATGTTTTTTTCCTCTTTCTTTGATGTGATTCTTTATAACTACAACATGAAAATAACATTGCACATTTTATTCTTGGTATAGCTCAGCTTTCATCACTGTGAAATCAGTGTTTGCATTATTTTGATCTCTAATCAATAGGTCAACCAATCGCACATCTATCAGGGAATACGTTCTTTAGCTAAATATGTTCATGCTTTTGAATTTGACTGCGCATCTTCCATCTTAGTTTTGCGTTATTTTTCGTCGTTCAGACATGTATTTAATGTTCATAACTATCTTTTTTTTTAAATATGTATCGATGGAAATATATCGAGGATACATCGATACCGTTTCATTTGTTGACAGCTCTAAACTGAGGAAAACGTACTGCGAAAATTGAAAAGAATAATATTGAGACTATCCCTCACCATGAAATCAGCATCTCAGCGACTTCTTCGTCTTTTTCCAAGCCATTTTCGGCCTTTATATTAACCCATGTGTCAATAAATGGCCCAATCCTGACGCTTTCGACACGTCTCTGTTTAGCTTGTGCAGCTTTCTGCTTCTTTTTAGTCGAACCAGTAACCGTTTTCGGCGGACCAGGCATTGTTTAGTCTTCGAATGTTGCGATCTTCACCTTGTGATCTCACGAGACCTTCCCACAATGCATTTCGAAATTTTGGCGCGAAATATAAATAGCTCTAACTAGGCGCGTAGGCCAAGATAGGAAATACCTGTTTTAAGCTTAAATTTGTATGGTTATAGAGGGTTCTTAAAAAAATAAATAATGCAGAATGAAAGAACAGGTCTGTACAAAGGTATTAACATGCAAAATTCCGAAATTTACGAGGATCGATTTATTTTATAAAGTGACACTCACTACCTTTAAGTTGAAATATGTATCAGAAATGAAATTTCCATATAATTTCATGTTTATTTTCAATGTTTTAGCAAAATAAATCAGGAAAATATTAAGTTTATATTTCAAAAATCATTGGGACATAAAATGGAATTTTCCATCCATGTAACACTAGCACTCGTGAAATCTGCCAAACACAGAAAAAAACATAGTGACACATTAACTAACAGTAAAATTTCAGTAAATTCTGAATAATGTCAGTTTACAATGATGGAAAGTCTAAATAACTTGTCATCCTCATTTATATTACTAATGATAAAACATCTATACAACATTACATTTATTTGTTCAGATAATTATATGATGCCTCACAAGATGTAGAGGAAGAGGTTTATGAATGATGTATATGAAGTTGGAAACATCAAAGTATAAAAACAGTTGCTATGTCAATAACTATAGTTTATACACGATATGATATCGATATTCATTCTGATTAGATGTAGGGATTAACAAGGTTATCATTTAATATTAAGGATTTTGTCTATTTTTTGCTTTTTCTGACATGGTACATGCAAAGTCAATATTGTGGGAAAGAGGTGCAATTTCCTGGAATAAGTATCACTGCCTCATAGCACCCATTCCAGATATTGGTAGTCTGTCAGGGAGACCAGCTATATAAACATTCCTTTTGAGGATTCTAATCTCTTTCTCTATATATGGTGCATTCTTGGGGACATACACAGCATGGTCTTGTTGACATCATTCTGGAAAAAAGTAAACCCAGATTAAAAAATACTATGTTCTGTTTGTGGATCACACAGACATATACAGTAGAACCCCGTTGGCTCGAACTGGACGGGACTGACACAATTTGTTCGAGTAAAAGGTTGTTCTAGTCAACCGTGGTTGTTTAATAATTAACATGCGTGCGTAATATGGTGGGTTTGTCTTGTCAACGTGTGTTTAAGTCACATAGTAATGTATACCTCTCGTATGAATAATCATTATGAATGATAATAAAGCATACAAAACAAAATCATGTTTGTGTCTTATATTTTATTTAATTACACAAAAGAAAACATACGAATGAATTATGACATATATGTATAACATACATCAATTTAAGTTATACGGTATCCGGTAGTAATAAGTTCACGGGATAGAAAATTAAATTATACATACATTTATAACAGTTGTTAAAAGTTACACATACATCGATATAAGCACAGGAACACAAGTGACAATAACTTATAATACCAACAGAGAAATAAAACAATCAGTTACTAACTTAGACACAATTCAGGAGTAAGAACTATTTATAGCACACAGTGACGTCAACAAATGAGTACATATCAACGCACTCAACGAACATTTCAGTTCTTGAAAAAATCTACTATTGTCGTCTGCTATTACAGTTAAATTAAAACACGCTTTCAAATCAAGTATATTTGTACATATTATGACACTTAAATTATCAAATTAATTAATGCAGCTTGTTGTTTACGCGCAATTTTCACAAACGTGTGAATAACACGCGCCGTGTCACAATTGAGCACATTCGCTAGCGTATCCGATCATGAGGTGAGAAAATGTATTGTTCGACCTCAACGTGCGAATAATAGTGCATTTAATGTTCACGGGTCCGAATAATTGGTTCGAGAGTTCGAGGCTGTGCTGTTCGAACCAACAGTGGTCGAACCATATAGATTATATAGGAAAATCAATTGGGACTTCATAATCAGTTCGAGTCAACAGGGGTGTTCGAGGCAACCGAGTTCTAGCCAACGGGGTTCTACTGTAACTACACATAATAAATCAAAAATTAAACTTCAAAAGCCTAGGACAATGTACCAAGGCTATTGTTTAGCAATCATTTGATTAATGGAAATTGATTAATGAAAATCTGGAATATAATAAATTATACAGCAACTTAACCTAAATGCAGCATAAATATTTTGCAACCTTTATTAGGACTGAAGAAATGAACTTTTACCATGTAACTGTATTGTTTTTGTTTTGCCCACTGCAGTTGTCCATATGTAATGTTACTCACTTCTCACCATACCCATGGTGATCAAATTGGTGATGCAGCATAGATATCACACCATTTGCTCCTTTTCCTACAATTGCATACTGCACAGCCACCAGGTAGAACAACTGAGTCCCTGAAAAACATATTTACATGTTTAATGTAAAATACGAAAGTAAAACAAAATAAAAAATAGAAATGTGTCCATAGGACACAGATGTCCCCACTTGCAGCCTTTGTCACAAAAGAAGATGCTACTATTCTGCTCATTGTTTGTGAATGGGAATCAAAACTACTAAGTGAACAACTGTACTGATTACAGTGATAAGTCAAGGGCCATAACTTTGCACTTACTGTGTGTTACCATACATGAAACCCGAGGTGCACAACTATACAGGTTGGTGAACATTCCTGTAAAATTGTATACCTCTGGCTCATATACTTTTGGAGATATGAGTGACACAAGATTACATACACTATAGGCTATATTTTAACTAAATCAAGGGCCATAACTTTGCACTTAGTGGGTACAGCCCCAGGTGCAAAACTACACATGCTGGTGAACATTCCTGTGAAGTTTTGATTCTGGCTCATATACTTTTGCAGATATGAGTGACACAAGATTGCATATTATGTAGGCTATATTAACTAAGTCAAGGGCCATAACTTTCCACTTACTGGGCATAGCCAAACATGAACCCCAGGTGCACAAGTACACATGCTGGTGAACATTCCTGTAAAGTTTTATGACTCTGGCTCATATACTTTTGGAGATGAGTGACACAAGATTTGGTGGGGGGGATGGCATAACAATTATAACAATCAAGCTTTCCACTATGACAGTAAGAGATTGAACCAAACTTTGAAACTTGGCACGATCTCAAAATCATTTAATTAAAAATTGTGTAGGGGAATAATATTCTATGTAACTTTTTGAAGTTATTTATTGCACTGTCACTATGTGACAAATGTCCCAAGTAAGATGTTCAGATTACTTTTGATCAAAGTCACACTGGACATTAGCCTACTCTGTTATCATGTACATTAATTACTATACAACACTTACTTGAAGACACATACTTATAATACTGTATTTAGCAATGTACCTGATGCCTCATAGCAAACTCCATAGCACTGGCACTTCCTTGGCATCTTGAAAAAGAAGGGCCCAACCTGTTGTGCATAATGATGGTAAAACACCTGCTGCGCATTGTCAAAACTGTAATGTATGTGGATATCTGTGCAGCATAATGATGTTTGACCTAACAAAAGAACAAACAAATATTTAAAGATATCACTTGAAGTACATGTGTTGTCCAATAGAAATTATAAATGTGCAATTCATGGCAATACACAATTAAGGTCAGTTTACCCTTTACAACGACAACATTGCTGACCATGGAAGAATTCCAGACGTTTCACCCCCAAGTCATTTCCTCCCCATGATGATTCACCTCCAGTCATTTCCTCCCAAAACGTTTCACCCCCAATTTTAATAGACCCTAGACTTTTCACCCCCACATTTTACTAAACTCATATTTGTGTGATTTACATTTTACTTTGATGTTCATTTTAAAATTAAATTGTTGAGTTACATTTTAAAAACCCTTTATCTCCATGTTCTATCACTCCTTCAGGAACATGGTTTGAACAATATTTGGTTAAATCGATCTCCGCATAACATCCACCTGTCTCTCATTAATTTATTAAGCAAAGAATATATGCTATGTACTTCCGTCAGTGGTATACTAATATTATCAATTCTAATAAACTTTCGACATATAGTATAATTATTTAAACATGAAATTTGTTTTGAGAAATATTTGGATAATATACAATCATCGAAATACTGAGTAGCATTGTCGAAATTCAGAGTTTCGTCCCATGATCTTGCGATAGAAACCGGTCGACATGACAATATACCTCAAATAGAACGAAAATGCATTTATTGTACAATGAATACCATCGAAACAGAATATCATTTCCTCTTAGTTTGTCCTTTTTACAGTGACTTAAGACAAAAATATTTCAGTCGATATTATTGCCATTAGCCAACTCTTACAAAATATTATAATATCATATCTTCAAAATCAGAATGCCCCCAAATTCACTTGGCAAAATATTTCTTCTTATTTTTTACTACTGTACGCTTCGATAAGTAACTGGACACCTATTGCAATCGAAAGAGTACACATTTATCTACTGATTTAAACCAGTACCATTTCCCCACTTACACGTCTGATCAAGATTTAAATCAATTTCCTCGCAGAATATTTCGGAGCTCTGAACTGTCAAAATATTCTGTCCATGACTTCCAGTATTCAGATATTTCTACAGTACATGTTATTAGTCTGTTACATTTACATAGGACCCTATTTTTTTTCATTTGTCAACATCACCACAACCCCTGATTTTAGCAACACAAACACAGTACTGACTATTTCCAAAATAGGAAGGGTAAGATACATCTTAAACAATTCCCAAGTTGTAGAAATAAAGTCAGTTTTCCTACTCAAAACCACCAATTCCAATTAGATAGAGAGCTAAAATGAGACACCAAAATGCTTACTGAGATGTCTGATTTAACCTGATTTAATAATGGTATGTAAGTCATGCTAACAAGCAACTAAAATTTGTAATTAACCCAGGGATTTACTTGACACAGTAATCTTTACGTTTCCACCAGTGTTCATTGCCACAAGTATATATAATTTGATTATCATACACATAGCCACATAACACAACTCAGGTTACAGATTTGAAAGAAGAAACTGAACACAAAATATGTACAGTAACTAAGGGTAAAAACTAATAAGATGGAAATACAGTAGATAATAAGCAAATCCACAATCCAGCTATCGGCAAGTTCGCACCTTCAGCGCTTTGATTCAATACATTGCATAACAGACCTCATTAATATTCATGACAATCACAAAGTGAAGTAACTCAAATTGCTGTGCCATCGTCTCTCTCGTTTTTGTGTAAACTGCGATATAGAATATTGACAACTGTTGTATCATGTCAACTCATATTATTCAGATTTCTATCTAGCTGTAGCCGTCTGACACCAATAAAAGATAACCGATATTCTAACATCTCAGGGAATGGCCAGTTTGAGATCGCTGTGCTGTTGACGCAATTTTGCAGAATCTCGCTCAAATAAATTTATCTTACCGGTACACAACATTGCGAACTCATTACGAAAACACATCGTTATCATTATATACACTAGTTACAAGCTGACAACAAAAGAAATGTAAACTTACCTTCATAAAATGTCGAGAAGTCCGGTAGCCGTATACGACGCAAAATATAAATTTACACGCGGCCCCACGAGTTGCCTGGATGTTCTTGTGTCGATTGCACAGGGACTTGAAACATACCATTTAAATGTTGACCATACAGATAAGGCCATACAGATATTAAAATAATATTTTTCAACAACCTGTGGGTCGGATTGATATGCACTCGCGGAATGAACCACTTTCATACAAATTAATGCGTGACTATTCCGAGAAAACTCACTCATTCGACAAAAATGGAAAATAATCCAGGAAAGCCGTCTATCAAAACGCGCCACTCTACTAATTATATATCCCTGACAAATCATACATTATACTCTTCAAATCTATAATAAAATCAGAAGACTTTACATGTACTATTTTCATGAGGATGAATATGATTGTGGCGGCCTACTTCGAGCACCCACTTCCGGTTGAGACGATGATAGCAAAGAGACGCCTCAAAAAGTATGTGAATTTGTTCAATTTAGAACAGTTTCCGTAAATTGTCGATATTCAACGGAACAATGACGGAGAATTGCATTTCCCATGATTTCAATATAAGTATAATTCTTCGTTAGATATATTATATGTTGCACTGTTTTCAAGTATACGTATCTCTGCCTACTGTACACTGACTTTCACTATCGTCCGCTTAGTTATCTGCCTACTACTATTGTCCAGTGAGTTAAAGTGCGCTAGCTTGTTCCCAGTGCACTTCACGCGTGATACGGCTGCGTTGGCAGACATTTCTTCTGTAATTTGCAATATTTAATCAGCAAGATTCTTTGGGGTTCTTTCTTTTGTGTATGTGATGTCGGCTCAAATCCGTTTTCTAGCTGATATCGCAAATGCTTACCGCTACTTTCTACAGGAGTATGTAGACTTTTGCGGTTCAGAATTACAGACTTGGAAAGACTCATCCGATGAGTGTCGGCGGATTTCGCCTACTATAGCAATTGGCTCTGACGAGCTCCTTGCTAAAAATGAATTGACAAGTCAAAAAAATCTTATAATAAAATCTCAAAAAGAGTGTACTTACCACTGCATTCATAACCTCGTGGGCAGTATTTTCCCACAGGCGTTTTCGTGATTTCCCCACCCTCACAATAATACCCACTTGACAACTGACAGTAAGTATGAGAAGTCCCCATTCCTGCCTGATAGCAGTATCTCCCTCTTGGACATGGAAGGCAAGGACCGTTTCCTAGACTGTAATAACCCTGCGGGCAGTTCGATTTGTATACTAAAATTCAGCAAATAGTACTAAGGGTTAAATTCACAGATCAATTTGATTTACTGAACCATTTTGGGAATGGATCCAGAGCGATTGGGAAAATTAGCATCTCGACTGTGTAAATTCGGAAAAAAGTTAAGTAACATTTGATGAACAAAATATAAACAAGAAATGGGCAATGCCCACAAACCAGGTTTTAAACCTAATTATTTGTAACCAAGGCTCTATTTGTATAATGAATACATGATGATCATCAATGCTGCAAAGGTGCCAGAGGTGATACATGCATACACACACTCACACTTAGATATATATTATATACATATGCAACAACTATACACCACGCATTGCGAAGATATTAAGTGGAGACTGATTTTTAAATTTTAAGTGACTGTGACCTTGGACCGAACGAACCCAAAAGCAATCCCAAGCCAGATCTCCACATGTTCTTACTATACACCAAGTTTGATGTCAATATGTTGGAACGAAACAAAAGTTGTGCGCCGGAAACCAAATTTCTATTTTTAGTAATGGTGACCTTGACCTTTGCCAGACCGAACCCAAAAGTAATCCCAAGCGAGCTCTCCACATGTTCTTACTATACACTAAGTTTGCTGTCAATACGATCAACGAAACTCAAGTTATTCGCCGTAAACCAAATTTCTATTTTTAGTAACGGTGACCTTTGGCGGACCGACCCTAAAAGCAATCCCAAGCGAGCTCTTCCCATGTTCTTAATGTACACCAAGTTTGGTTACAATATGATCAACAGAACTCAAGTTTTTCTTTGAAAACCTGGTTAAAAAATTCTCAAAACAAATTTATTTAAGAATTTTTCATCATAACTTGATAAAACTTTTTTCACTCATTACAAATGGCGACACCATCTACAGGTTTTTCAACGAGAAATCGCTCACTTTTGCTACAGTGACTATGATTCAAACCTACCAATAATCAAACCTGAATTTCCCTTTTAAGCCCTTGCTGTTTTGGGAAATGTTTCAGCCTGTGAGCCTGACACAATATTGAAACAGATGATGCACATCTTCTTATGGTGATCATCTTTGCTAGGTTATTTCGAAATTCTATCATAAACAACAAAGTTCAGGGCCAGAAACAATATTGAAACGGACGATGCATCGTGACCTTTAAAATATATTGGCATCATTGTTGTTTGCAACATATCATCTTATGATCATCTCTGCCAAAATCATACAGTAGACAACAAAATTCTGGGCCTGAAACAAATGGCACTATATGTCATTTTATGCCAGAGGCATTATAAACTAGAGCTATCAATGAAGGTGATTAATTGCCAAATACTATGTGTAATTCTCAATGACAACATGAATGAGGTAAAAGCCAGTGCAGCATGGACTGCATCATATTTTCTGAGGAGGCCAAATAACTGAAATTAATTTTTAGCGTTTTAATTTATTGTTAGTTAGTGATTGACTTCTTGAAACAACTATCATAGGTAAAACCATGACGACAATTTGTATTTTGATGAACAGTGATGAACTGCATTACCTAAAGTAGTGAATTATTCGGAATGACCTAAATTTGGATTGACATAATTTGAATCATTACGTGCCCACAAAACAAAATGAGAAGCTTTTAACGGTAGTTTGTAAAAAAAATTGTATGAATTTTATGAATTTGCTGTCTTAAAATACATACAAATATCTTACAAAACAGTACTTTGTCAAGCGACAAATGCATCAATTGTAGCAATTTTGTTTAAGAACAAAGTGTGTTTGTTCATGTTGCCAGTGTTTAATGCTATAGATGGTGAGAAGTATAATATTGACTTTTCTTGTTGTTGATGATGATGACATGATCATTACATTATGTTGAAAGAAATAACTGCTAGCACGAGCAACCTAGCCCTAACCACCACCATCATCTATCATGAACCCCTTTAATTAAACCACCCTGTTAATGAGACCACTTTCAAAAAGTCCTGCAAGTGGTCTCTATAGCAGGGTTTTAACAGTATTAGATCAAGCGGTCATCCCTGTAAGGTAATTGTGATACTATGACATCAGTGAATAATCAAAATCAAAACATAGCTGCTATTACATGTCTGTGACATCAGTCATGGCGAATACCCAACGGTCAGTCGGACCTGACCGATAAAAACCGACCAGGTCCGATACAGAATGCCTGTGCGTCGGTCCATATGTCCGATACGGAACGGTATGGGTTGTACGGGTTTTACAACATCCATTGCTGTTTACACAATGTGGTCTTCTTACGCGCACCAATTGTCTGTACATTCCCTTGTCTTTCGGGCATTTGAACTTTGATTGTGTCGTCAAAAAGGCATTTCAGGAGTGGATGTGAAAGTAAATAATAATTTTTAACTGTTATTTAACGAAATACGCCAATTATTTGCACATTTGTGTTTGATTTGTTTACTTTCACTTTGAAATGAGCGGTAATTTTCGGCCCGTAATTTTTAACAACATGTTTTCGGACCGTTTGCATTTGGTCCGACAAGTTTTCCAAGGTTGGAAGTCATTCGCCATGACTGTGACATCATTTATGATGTAAATAGAAAATTTAACATACCTACTGGAGTATCCCAATCTGAGCCGTCCTGTCCAAATGAACCAAATACTAATCTCGTCAATAATGTGACATTGTGAAGATTAAATATGACGTTTTTGTCATACCATCCACTTCCAAACTGTGTAAGCGTTGAGTTTTGATATTTCAGCCAGAAGCGTCTGAAATAACAAACAATGTGCTTTTTGTCACAAAATACACATGCCCCTTGGGATGTCATCAGTAATTTAGATATCTATGTATCAAAAATTTAATAATGTCAATGAATGCATTAATTTGAAATTTGGAAGTGTCAATACAGTTAAAGACAAACTGTTTAAAAAAAAGTGTTAAATCATCATTTTCTAGAAAGAAATTAGTAAGTACTTATATTCGAAACATTTTTGTCTTGGTTGACAAAATCTGTGTCACAATTTGCTGTACATGCTTGATGGTAGATTGGACTAAAGTCGGTACACTATGTAAGAACCAGGCAACACAACTTCCATGGTTGTAATTTAGCATCATTCTGTTCAAAGACGAAATTCTAACTTTATAGGGTACGTAATAATATATGTTTTCAAAATTACTATTATATCTAATTGTATCATTACTGCGCATAAGTATTAATAAATTAGCGGATATATTGATGTATCGTCAATATTTTTAAGTCTACAAATTGAAACAAAATTTCAAATCAATGACAGCACTATTCCCCAATGACAATGTGCACAGTAAGTACTAATCACTTCCGTGATGTTCTTCCAGCAAGGAGCTTTGGTGGCAAAGCATTTGCACAATAAAGAGATAAACTCACAGAAGAGGAACAATAGCACCGCAAGTGGACACAGACATCCCCAGGTTTAGAATCATTAGGACTTATACTCTCTCAGGTACTGCTAAACAAAAATACCATTTAAGTGGATGCAAACAATGATCAAGATAAGACAATAACACTTCATTGTTTTTTAAACAAGAGGGTCATGGTGGCCCTATATCGCTCACCTGAGTACAATGCCATGTTGGTCTCATTAGAGAGTCCAAGAGGATTTTCAATGATTTGACCGTGTGACCTACTTTTTGACCCAACATGACCCAGTACCCACACTGGACTTGCATTTTATCAAGTCAAACATTCTGATCAAGTTTTATGTAGTTCCATAAGATAATGCAGCCTCCCGAGAATCCACAAGGGTTTTCTATCATTTCATCCTGTGACCTAGTTTTTGACCTCAGATGACCCAGTTTCAATCTTGACCTTGATCTTATTAAGGCAAACATTTTGACCAAGTCTCATGAAGTTTGACCTAGTGACCTAGTGTTTGACCCCAGATGACCCAGATTCGAACTAGGTCTAGATTTCATTGAAACAAACATTCTGACAATGTCTCACATACATCAAGTAAAAAATGGGACATCTGGAATGTTAACAAAGTTTTACTATAATTAGACCTAGTGACCTAGATTTTGACCCCAGATGACCCAGTTTTCAAGTTGGTCTTGATTTCATTGATTCAAATATTCTGACCATGTCTCACATAAATCAAGTCAATAATGTGACCACTGGAGTGTTAACAAGGTTTTACTATAATTTGACCTAGTGTTCTAGTTCTTAACTCCACATGACCCAGTTTCAAACTTGGCCTAGATTTCAATGAGACAAACATTCTGACTAAGTTTCATGCAGTGCAGGTAAAAGATGTTACCTCTAGAGTGTGTACAATCTAAATTGTTGACGACGGACACAGGGTGATCCCAATAGCTCACCTTGAGCACTTTGTGCTCAGGTGAGCTAAAAACAAATGAGCCTCGCTGGAAAGTCTGACAGGATAGCAGTATGCAAAAATTCTCATTTGTCTAAGCTTCATATGTACAATCCTCTTTCTCATTGATTCGAGCATTCGCATCAATTCGAGCCCCTTGAAAAATCAATATTTTCCAACTGCATGGTTGCTTCATTTGACTTAAGTACAGTCAAAAGTCATAATAAATATCCAAGTTAGCACGTAGTCCAACTATTTTCACGTCTTACGCTTCATTTCACCTTTTACTTTAATCATCTGGTATTGCAAATTTTTCATTTATTGTCAAAAGTGGCTTTGTCAGAAAATCAATCCAAAAAACCACAGTGATGCCACATTTATTGGACTCGTTAACCAAGATTTATTTCGTCATGAGAAATTGCATCCTCTTCAGACGTCATCATATTGTTTATAAACCAGAATGAGGCAGATTTCCCAGGGAATTGAATCTAAGCAACCAGGCGATACAGATCACAGATCTTCAGTTTTTATGTACACATTTCATTGCAAAACATTAACAAATGTTGTTTAAGACTTTTTAATGGTTTACATAAATGTTTTTTTAAGTTTAAAATAAAAAAAACATGTAAGTAAACAGTGTGTACTGAATGAACTTGCAATGACTTTCTGCTTAGGGGCAAACAGCATACTAGTATCTCATGGCATGCTATTGTACAAATGCAATATTTTTATGTGCTGAAAAACATATTTCTTAGAAACTAACTTTAACTGAAATATACAGTGCAACCTCTCCAGCAGTCTTCAAGATAACCCACTTGCCCGAAGCCGGGGATAAGTAAAATTACTGTCGGGCAAGTAAAAAATCTGTCAAGTTGTATTCATGGTCCGGTCTGACTAGCTTTGATCCAAGCTGTCACAAAAATTGATGACGTAGTACGCAATACTTCAACTGGTTTTAATTTTTTGTCAATCTTGTTTGTGTAACAGCAATTTTTCATCAACTATTGTTACCAGTCTTCGTTTCAGATTTAACAAATCAAAGCAACCATCAAAACATCATGTTTCTTCGTTATTTCTGCTGTTAATTTTATTCAGGCAAGTGAAAGTGAATTCGGGCAAGTGGAAATTGCAAGCTGTCTGCCCGAATGGGCAAGTCCTTTGAAAAAATTATTGTGAAGACTGTCCAGAGTGCAACAACCTCTCTCCAGCAACATTATCAATCTATATAACTCATCTACCTGCTTTGTCTATTTCTGCCTGTATCACATTCTGAATTTTTTCCGCTGGGGTAGTATTCCTCTGAGCCAATCATATAGTTGCATTGTTTGTCCACGCCAATGTTTATTCTGTACAAAAACCGATCACCCTCATATCCCATTATGCTAGCGTTTGCTCTAGATAGCACATAGAATATAACTCTATCACGTAAATGAATACGATAATGTGATGTGTCAGTTGTCCGTAGTTCTGTTGATTTTGGACATAATGAGAACATATGACGAAAATAACGGTCTGCAAAATTGAAAAATATCTTATTACATCACCATAACAAAGAAGCATACAGAAATATTGTGGTAATCATAAACTCGGCAGGGCTTATTGTAGCTAACCCATGGAGTGGAATATGGACCCTGATGCCAAATAAAGTCCTTTTTACTAACCTGCAGATTTTTTTTCAACATTTAGTAGAATAAACACTCTTGTCAAACAGTGATCGCATTATTGATTTTCACGCCTAAGGGGGTGCACAGCTGCGACGGATTATCGGATAAAGTAAGTAAGTAAGTAAGTTTATTTGAAAGACGTGTACATAGTACATAGTCATGTTCATCACAAATTATACAATACAATAAATCAATAAATCACGTGACATAGTATTAACAATTTGATTTGGAGAAGGAAGAAAAATACAAAATAAAGAAAATAAAAAAATAAATAAATAATGTAGTAGTTGTTACTCATGTATATTCACATAGATTGTGGAAAGATAAGCAAAACAACAGGAATCATAAAAGAACGAGGACAAGCTTGTTTTAGATATTGTAAGGTGTTTCACTTTGAAATCGAATATTTGATGAATTTAGTCTAGTTTAATAAATTCGTCTGCTGAGTTCATCAATTTTAAAAGAACAAGACAGATATATTTTTAGTACATTAATCATAGAAAACGGTATCATATGTTTTTGTCATTATTACATATTAACAGTATATATATATATACACATGTACATGGTTATACAGATAAACAATAAATGCACTTAAACAATAAATGCACTTGCCGTGGTGATGTTGAGACAAACAACAGATATTAAACATTAATTAATTGTACAGAATTTCTCTTTGCTAGTGAATGCTTTATGTATTTAGCAAAGTTTATTAAAATCGATTTGTCGGATGAGTTAACAAGTTCTATAAACTTAAACATAGACGGTCTTCTTGTAAAGTATGGTGTTAAAAACTTGTTTCGAATATCTCTATAACATGGGCATATACAAACGAAATGAAACTCGTCCTCAATATCTCTAGTGTTACAATATAAACACAATCGTTCATCTCTTGGAATTCTATTAGGACCATATCTACCAGTCTGAATTCTTAAAGAGTGTGCTGATAGGCGAACTCTTGTCGCAAAATATTTCAAATCATTGGGTATCATATCTAGGTATTTTTCGTATTCAAAGTTGACCTTAATTTCTTTATAAAGGTCTAAAGACGGAGAGGTTTGTATCTTAGCTTTCAATTCTTGTATAAAACAATCTACAACTCGCTGTTTAAATATATACAGAAGGGGGCTTAAATCCAATGTGCTATCAAACCAATCGTTAACACCATATTTACATAACATAGTTTTCACATTAGACAACCAATTAATTTTATTATTATTACAGTCATTAAGCTCCTGTTGGTACATCGTTTTAATGATGATATTATCACTAATTTTAATTTTACACCAATATTTGAAAATGCGAATATATCGAGCAATATAAAGAGGATATCTTCCTAATTCCGCATAAACAGCGTTTGTACTAGTACTTTGTCGGACATTCAAAACCCGTTTCAAAAATTTTAGGTGAATACGTTCAATTTCTAAGGATTTGTCAAACCCAAATATCTCCGAACTGTAGTTGAGGGTTGATCCCACAAATGAGTCAAAAAGCTGACAAAGTATTTTTGGTTTAACTTTAACTTTCTTACAATTTGCCCACAATGCATTCATGGCCTTAAGAGCCTTACCCACTATATGCTCTTTGTGTTTATTAAAAGAACCAGTATAGTTAAACACGGTACCCAAATAATTAAAACTATCAACAACCTCAATATTTTCTCCATTATATACCCACTGTTCATGTATACGTACCCCACCCCTTTTTCTAAACACCATGACCTTGGTTTTTTGGATATTTACTTCTAGTCCCCACTCATTACAAAACAAATATAACTGATTGAGACTATTCTGAAGATCTTCAGGTGTTCTCCCCAAAATCGCCATATCATCTGCGAATAAAAGTACAATTAAAACGATATCATCAATTTGTAAACCTGAGGTTACATTATTTTGCAGATACAATTCCAAATCATCAACAAATAATGAAAATAATAAGGGAGATAATACTTCACCCTGTCTCAAACCAATGGAATATTGGAAGAATTGTGAATACGAGGCATTATTACAGAAAGTATGATCACAGTTCGCCTTATCACAAGAGGAACTGGAATTACAATTTTTTACACATGACTTAACTTTTTCATACATGTCTCTTATAATTCTTAAAATTCTCCCTTTAATGCCATTTCTGTATAATTTAAGCCACAAGCCATTCCTGTAAATTGTGTCAAAACAACGTTTAAGGTCAACAAATGCTACATAGAGTCGTTCATTCCTATTCATATATCTTCGTACAAGCGATTGTAATATATAAATAGCATCCACGGTCGATCGTCCTTTCCTAAACCCGAACTGAGCGTCGGTTATGATATTATGATTATCGCAAAACGATTCAATTCTATTATTCAATACACTTGAAAATAATTTAGCCATACAGCTGATAAGAGTTATGCCTCTATAGTTAGAAGGTAGCGATGTATCACCTTTCTTATGAATTGGGACAATAATACCCTCGGTCCACTTACTAGGGAAAAAACCCGAGGACAGTATCGCATTAAAAATGTCGCATACGTGCGAACCTATTATATCAATACTATTGATAAAATATTCATTAAGCAGATTGTCATTACCAGAAGCTTTACCCGCTTTAAGGCTCTTAACTGCTTTATTTATTTCTTCTAGTGTTATAGGTAAATCTAGTTCCTCAAACGAACTATTACTTTCATTAAAGTTATGGTCATTAGAAAAATTCTCAGCATCCTGGTTATTATTATTCGAAAAACATTGAAAGTATATGACCAACATAATTTGCCTAAAAATGTAAAAGTTATGCACTCATTTTTTTGTTCAACTACTCGGTTACCAATTTTTGTAACCGATAACCGGACGATCAAACGGTTAACCGTTGACATCGCTAATTTTATCACATACCTGGGCATGTAACTCAGTGCAAATTGTGCATATGTGAAGAAAAAAAATGAAATCCTTACGCTACTTTTTTACATTTAACAAAATTTGTAATGATAAAAAATATCCACATTGACAACTTTTGAAGCATTAGATAAGAATGCTCATGAATAAAAATAAACAAGATTTTTTTACACAAAAACATATGCCTCCTCTACTATATTTTTCAAGTAATTCGATTTCTTAGTGAGTCAGTATGAACAGGAATTGGATGGGATACATTTTATTAATACAGTCCAACCTCCTAAAACATCTCCAGACAGTAACAACTGCTGTAAAAGGACACAAACTTTACTGTTACATCAATTATTTAAGAAACCGACTTCTCCAGAACAACTTGTCTCCACATTAAACATATTTTTCTTTTCCCATATGTATCCCTGAATGCACTATGCACATTGTGTTGGTATCGTATCAACATTTGTGCCAATTGTTTTTAAAACCTTCAAGCGGTTCAAGAGATGATAGAATAGAGCAGACACAAAATATGGACATACGACCTTTAAGGCAGCGGATGTGTAATGGCCTCGGTAAATATCATGCAATGTCGGCAAAGCTCGTAAATAATAACTCGACATGAATCAGAACATTTCACAAACAATATTATTATTTTAATTTCGCACAGGTTTTCATTAAATATGTGAATTTCAAGTGTCATTAAATTATTTAAATGTAAAAAATACCGGTCGTTTTAAAAAAAAACTCGTATAAACTGCGCCATTTTTGGGATTCCCTGAATCATATATGCTAAAAATAGCGCACTACAACTACAACATAAACATGAGGTTTAGAGATAAATCTGGAGTGTTTTGTAAAGTTTGTAGTAAAAATCTGTGGTGTAAGCTAAATTCCAAGTTCGTTAGGATTGATCACAATTATACTGACACAAGTTTATGTGATGGATCGTCTTGCAAAATGGTAAATTGTGCCATTGATAGTCATTTGAAACTTGGGAAAAGCGTTTCTCGTGATGGGTGGAGAGAGGGCTGGCGTGTTATAGAATTGGGCGTTCTAATGGACAATTTGCAATTCTGTGAGGCATGTAAGCTTGGTCCAGTTGCTTTAACTAGTTACAACATAGTTGGTGAGCTTCAGAAAGGACTTGGGGGCTATCTGTGCGTGATGTGCCAGAACGCCTGATTGTCAACATGTAAATCAAGTAGCTTACGGAAAACTTCATCCCCAGAAAGCCAAAGGGATGCCATGTTTTGATGTTAACACCAAACTTGGTACTGGTATGTATATAAAGTAATATAAAATTTCCATAAAACCATTTAGACATGCTTTATTTAGTATTGAGTGCACAAAATGTGATTTTTTGCTAGGAGTGTACCCGATTTCGGACAGACCCTAAATATTTGGACATATGCAGTTTCATACATGTTTTGTGGTTATTCACAAGAATGCTCTCCGTCTATGCAGGTGTTTTTTGCAATGACAGTTACCTGTCTGTATCTTAACTTTTGATATTCCATTTAAAGATATGTATATGTAAACATAACACAACAGCTTAATACTCCCGAAATGTGCCAGCATATATGCAACAGAAATTTGAAGATGATAGAGGAGCCGTGCTGGGGAGGCCATAGAATCATTTGCTGTAGATTCTGCCCGACAAGCGGCTCGTGATGCTTTCCAGCAGGAAATGGAGTATGTTAGCATTTTTATCACGATTATATATTGTCAGTGTTAATGATTTATTTCTCAATGTAACATTGTGTTAGAATGATAAATATATAATGTTTGGATATATAATTTCAAGATCCAAATTTATTCATATGTAATGTCACTTAAAAGTACTCTTAAAGACGATTTCGGTAGTTTTTTATGCGCAACTTTATTGCGCAGAATACTCTTCAAAAATGACGTAGTGGAATAGTAATTCGGACAATCACAATGTTATGACGTTATCGAGAAAACGTGACGTAAAAATTCATTCAAATTGACAAGTAAACTCGCTCTATCTGATCAGAATTAACGTTTTTAATTTATTTTTGATAGTGTAGGACGAGTGTTGATAAACTTATTGTAACATCAATTCGATAGTTTCGTGAGACCATACGGAAACGATATACTTGCGATTAAGTCGCCTGATTGTCGGTAGTGATCTCCCCTGAGTAATTTCACCTTGGATACGATTACCGGGGATAAAAATGTTTATTTTGCCGTGTTTCGTGTATGTCAACACAAGGACTACATACGACAGTATCAACAAACATCGTTTAGTAAGTAATCTTTCGTTTAAACTTTTTTAATTCATCTGATTTATGAAATATACGTGTTTCAGATGCAAATTAAACCCGGAAGTGCATTGATAGCCATGTTTAAGTGTTTGTTTAAGTTAGATACCAACTGGATGACCCCTTAAATTTGAATTTGTTTTGAAGTGTACTCAATGGGGAACCATTCCGTTCACAATATCTCTGATTTCTGAATCCATTGAGCTGCAGAATGCTGAACGTTTGTATTTCCCCCATTATCCACAGACTACAAGACCGTTGTCAGTGTTGACAGTCTGCTTAATGTAGAAAGTAGCGATAGTTCAAGTGATACAGAGTATGATGCTATATCTGAGTCAAGTTCTGATATTGAAAAGCAGGTATCAGTTGGTGTAAATGCTAGGGCAGCTGACACAATGAAGTGTAACTGCATAGCAAAGTTAATGAATGACACCTGTGGTTCCAAACAACTATGGCAAGCCATGTAGTGAAAGATCACCTCTATATAAAGTGCCAGTCATTTCTGACTTCCATGCCACCTTCTTTCTGAGCCTTTAATGACAGGCATGAAGCGGATATGCAAACGATAACCTTTATTATTTAACTAGCTCATGGCTAACTGGGATTTGAACCCTCACCCTCTCGTTCCAAAGGTAGATGCTTAACATTTGGCCATGGTGTCTATGCATAATATAATTTTCTTTTCTTTTTCAGGTATTACAACCAGGTTTATTTCCTGATTGAAGCAGAGTGTTTGTATCAGGATGCTTATGCTGTGGCAAGCATGGTTCATTATTATTTTGAGTAGTAAGGAGTTGGAGAAAAACATTCACAGGTATTATCACTGAACCATGATTTAGCCTGTTAATCATAATACTAATATTGAAAAAAATACACTTCAATGAAATAACTTTATTCAGTCAATACACACTTGTAAGTAAGTAATGAGTATGTTCTTTCTTTCAAAAGTTATAATCATGCCCAAATTTTTAATATTTGTTGTATTTGAAACCAAGTGCTTTTATTATTTTCTTTGTTTTCTGTCAGGTACACTTTAACAATACATGTGGTCAGAACAAATACACCATATTACTTTTGTATACCAGTATATTGACAAGTTTATTATTTTATAACTGAAAGTAGAAATGATGTTTTACAATCTATTCATTATGTAGTGTGTTTCATGATCAATTCATCTTAATCCCATATGCTAGATATGATACTTTTGGATGTCATTATTAAATATTGCTTTAATACAATTACATTGAATTGCAGTTTTTAAAAAATGGATGATTTACATGGACATATCATTGTTATAATTTGTTTTTAAATTAAAGGGCTCCACACAACATTTGAGATGTCAACCATGGTTGTCGGACACACAAAGTTTGCTCTACATTGGCACTTTGGTTTCTGGAAAATTAAGCAGAGGGATTCTGCTGCATAATCGATTCAAAGAGTTGCTGCGACTTTTTTAATGCCGGGAAACCAAGAGTGGTAACCTACAAAAAAATGCTTTATGTCTGACAGAAAGAAATTATGGTTACTTTAGTGCTCTCCTGATGATGTAACATGATTCAAGTTATTCCTAAAGGCTTGGACCCAGACAGGCAATATAAGGGAGTTTGTTCGATCTAGAGATGATTCTTGGATTTATGATTTATCTAGAATATACATTGTCAACATGCGTTAAAAGTTGTTTAGAACTGTCATACCAGTATTGTTGTGTAATATTTCATAATTATATATATTAAACATAAAATTAAATCAAAGTGCCCTTGCACAAACTTAGCTTAAGTCTAAACATGAACATATAGGGTTATTAT
Source organism: Mactromeris polynyma (assembly GCA_032209605.1). Classification (NCBI taxonomy): domain Eukaryota; kingdom Metazoa; phylum Mollusca; class Bivalvia; order Venerida; family Mactridae; genus Mactromeris; species Mactromeris polynyma. Next base: position 74,641 of record JASFXZ010000050.1, read on the forward strand.
AATGTACATTTGTAGTTGTCTGTGCATTTCATGAATTAAAATTATTATTAAATTATATTTATGAAATGGAACATAACTAGATGAGAGATTGTTGTGAAAAGCTTGAGGATTGTATACTATTTAACTGTTTGTTGGAAAATAATTGACTGCCCATCATTGATTGAAACTTCATTCAAAACTTAATGCAAGTCAGTTTTTATGTTGAAATTTGTTTACTTTGGTGTTTTTCTCATGCAAACCTTATTCATAAATCAGTAATTCTTTCTGAAGAGATATAATATTTATATTGTAGATGCACCTGTACAACATGCATATTGTTTTTATGTGAATGCTCACTTCTTAGTGTTATAGTTGCTTAGCTACAAAAGAAAACAGATGTGTTCTGGTCAGTGTTTTCTGTGGATGTTATTGTAATTCATTTACATATATGCATAAGACACTTCAGTTAGTATGATATTGCACAATATGCCTGCGCTTTCTTAATGCAATCATTTATAAGCAAAAAGGAATTGTGTGAAAACTAACAAGTGGAATTGTTTGTTCAGTTGTAGCCTTGATTTCATTTCTGCAGAAAACACCTAAAATATACTCTTCTAGAGGTTTATACACTATATAGCATGTTTTTAGAAGGTTCTTGACTTGATTTGCCATGCTGTTTCAAGCAAATATAGGTCTATGGCAAATTTTGTCAAACTTTCATTTTATCTTGGTTGTTAAGCAACCACAAAAATGTCAGTTGTTATTTTACAGTTAAATGTCAATAACAACAGTTGGTATACAAATAAACTGCTATGAAGTTATATATGTTTTGTTTATTGTTTAAATGTGCTTATTATATCCTAATGTATACTAGATTTGGAATGGAAATAGTCGGATTTTGCAGGAAATCAATGTTACTTTAGTAACAACAAAATAGTCATAACTCTGTAAATATTCAAGACATCAACTTGAAATTTTCAGGATTTAAATATATAATATATATTATATGTATGTATGTGTGATTGGAGAATTATTGTCTATTTATATACATCTAGATAGGCATTACAGTCATGGTCACAGTTTTTATCAAGCATGTAGTTTTGTAAATTCTTAAAGTAGACCTTTTTTTGCCAAACATGCAAGGCTAACTATACATGGTATTCGTACAATGCAGATATTATTCTGCTTTTAGCAGACAAACATGTTATTTTTCTATGAAAAAAGGAATGCAATTAGTAAAAACTGTTTTGTAGGTATAAAATATTGGATAATTGTATTTTGATAAGCATATTATGATGTCTGAAAATACATAATTGTATATTCAATGAAAATGATTCAAAACGAAATAAATTCGGTTTCCATGGCAACATAGATCTTAAACAGATAGAAGTAAGCTTTAGAACATTGATCATATAATTGAAATGGATTCGATTTATGCAACAACTAAAAAGAAATAATTTTATATCAAATAAATCAGAAAAGTAGCATTTTATATGGGTTTCATTTTGGGGTTGCCATGGTGACGTATTCAAATACATCTTATATTTGTCTTTTTTTTCATGATGTTTGTTCTTCATGCTTTTATTAAACACTAATGTTATCAAACTATTTCCAGTGCACATATTGACCCTTCGTGAACTAGCCATTTCAATGTGTTCGTCATATTTCAATAGATTTGGTAAAAATGACCACAATTCCAGATTGAAAGTTAAGGTCAAGGACACCAGATATTTAATTTCTTAATAAACATTTCCAATTTGACAATAGCATTGATGTTTGCGTTGGCCTTTAAAGTATCTGCATGTTTAAATGTGTTTGGGGGGAAATAAGATGATTATAATGTTGTCTAATCAATGAATTTGCTTGATTTTTGCTTGGCACAGGGTTCATACAATGACATATTGCAAAAAAAGAAACACGGTGACCCCATGATTTTTTTATTGCAATATGTTACACAGGTACAGACCTAAAAAATGTATCAAAATAAAAAAAATTCATAAAAGGAATTTTCTGATAATTATAAAAATGTGTTGAAAACTGTATTTTTGTGGCCCAAATCAGACTAATCTTTGCCGCATGCAAATGTCAATAAAAGTTTTTAATTTCTGATCATATCTTTCTTTAATATATGAATCATGCTACATTACTAGAACAACCCTATTACCAATACTTAGAAAGGAAAATGTTACTGTAAAAGTAATAAATGGTTGTGATATTTGAGTATAAATTGAATTGTGTGATGTGCAAATTTTAACATAGAGAACGCCAAAAAATATCGATACACATAGTCCAAACACGAGCTTTTATCTTAAAAACGAGCACAGTGACCCCCTTTTTTCTTTTCATTTTTGGTTTTCTAATACTTTTTACTATTAAGTGTGAAAAAATGAAGGATTTTCACCAAAGGAAAAAAACTATAGAAATCGTCTTTAATGGTTGACATAAATGCAAAATACTAATGGTTCAATATTATGTTTCAGAGATGTTGCACATGAAGAGTCATCAAAGGCAAAGGAATTGATGGAAGGGCCACTGGTTATTGTTTGAGGACTGACATGAGGTGATCTTGAAAGGTGCCATAAAAACTAGAAAATATATTTGAAATCAAATATATACATGTATATATTATAAACACTATGTAGACAAACGTTTACCTACAACAAAAACTTACTTGAAAAATTAAAAGAATGTAATTTTGATTATCTTGCATAGCTGAAAATATTTAATCTATATGTTGCATAATCAAAGGGCCATAACTTTATGAAAAATAGTCCAATCATAATAGGCGCTTCTCCTCTTTGTAATTAAGCTTTCCAATTAAGTTCTGTTGAATTCCTGTCAAAAGTTTCTGAGAACTAGTCCGAACAAGAATGGTACCATATATGTACTTTGTTGCATAATCAAAGGGCCATAACTCGGTGAAAAATAGTCTGACCAAAACCATGTGAAAATATGAGCATCTCCTCTTAATAGTGAAGCTTCCAATGAAGTTTTGTTGAATTCCAGTCAGTAGTTTCTGAGAAGTAGTCCGGACAAGAATGGTACCATATATACTATATGTGGCATAATCAAAGGGCCATAACTCCATGAAAAATAGTCCAACCAAAACCGTGTGATAATATGCGCATCTCCTCTTGGTAGTGAAGCTTCCCATGAAGTTTTGTTGAATTCCAGTCAGTAGTTTTTGAGAAGTAGTCCGGACAAGAAAAGTGGGACGGACGGACGGAAGAAGCGGCGACTATATACTCCTCCCCCTTCGGGGACGGGGAGCATAATAAAATTTGATGATTTTATAGTAGTTTTTGTAAGTATACTCGTAGAAAATTTTATACATATTGCAACATGGGGGGGGGGGGTAGTCAACCAAAATCATTATTTTTCCAAAACTTGTGGTTAGAAAATTCTTATATTTCACATCATGCTTGCTTAGTATATTTAGTAATAAAAAATTACTAAAGTAACAAAATTTGAAGATACTTGTATTACGATCCCACCACCTTAAATTACACAAGTGACCTTCCCAAGTGGATGCAAATTCAGTAGACCAGTTAAAATGCATCTGCGTTGAGACCTACCGACTGACATGGGTAAAACAATATATACCCCCTTTTTTCAAAGAAGGAAAAACTGATATTTACCATAGTCCCATTGATCCGGGTGTGTATGTCCCTTGCCCCCGCAGGCGCGCCGATAACAATTCCCTACGGGAGCAGCAAGACCTCTGTGGCAATATTTCCCAACAGGACATATAATACAAGTAGTCTGATTCATCTGTGGCTGAAAATATCCGGCTGGACACATCACCTTATCACCTGAAATGAACATGAATCTTTTCACCAGAACTTATTTTACATATAATGGCACAAACCTTGTCCAGCATTTATGCCTTCAATGGTATATTCAAGACAATAACATCATGTACAATACAGACCTATTTAAGACAATTTCAAGACATACTTAGAGTTCTGAAAATCACTGTTTAAATTTATAAAAAAACTTATATGAATTGCATTGAATAATTGCTGAAATCATCAATGACGATCCAATATTATGATAAACTGCATCCACTAAAGAGAAACATGTGTATAAAAATGATAAAATAGTTTGTCAGTTTAGAAAGTCGAACCTTTCAGCTTAATATTTCTACTTTTATTTGGAAATGTGTGAAGGTAGTTTCTTTTTCGCATGTAGACATATTTCTGAACGCAATTTTCATTGATTCAGATGTTTCATAGATTTACCACCATTTTTTAAAATATTTTTGACCATAATAAAACTAACTAAAAATAACAGCTTGAGGCTTTCAAGCGACCAACAACAAAAATGTAGGGATAAAAGTAGGATTTTTAGAACTAGGGCAATATGTCAAGCCTGCTAATTGTCAAGAGATGAAGATATTATGGATCTATATAATATTCTAAAAAAAAAGATCCCCATTTTATGATGTTTGGCCTTTTAGGTGTGACCTTGACCTTGACACATTGTCTCATCATGGTGAACATTTGTGTCATGTAATTTGACTTGACCTTTGAACTATGGACACAAGTCTTGTGCAACACTCATCAAGGGGAACATTTGTGCCAAGTAATTGGAAAATCCCCCAATAAATGACAGAGTAATGGTCCGAACAAAATAAATCTCTTGACTACATGAACGTTGTAGGTGCCGCTGACTTGTCCACATGCACCAGCCATTCTTTTCATCATTGAAAGCACTGGAGAACTACTGCAGAAAACTTGTCTTACAAAAATACTAGGACTTGCATCTTATTAAGATTAAACCCATTTCAATAAGCAATGCATTTGATATTAAAACAAAACCTTCTAATTCTACTTACATTATTTTCACAAAGAAAGTAGGAATAGTAGGGCTTTAAAAAAGAACAAGTAGGAAAAGGACCCTTACAAAGGAGTAGGGGGAAATAAGAACAGAAGGGCCTGCCAGAAAGCCTGCAATTTTTACAAGGCCAGGGCTCAACACTAATGGTTGTCCGATGGATTTTGACCAGTAATTTGAAGGTCCGGGCAACCAATTTCCAAAACTACTTGCCCGATGTGACCAGTAACTTTCAATGGAAGAAATTGTGTCCAAGTTACGTGATGGGCTTAAATCAATTCAACGAAACCAAAAGATCAATCCACAGTTAACAAAAATTGGCTCAAGAAAAATCAATATGAGACTTATAATTGGAATTACATGTGAATTAGCCAGTTTATGTTTTAATTGAATTGATCATGTATTAAAGCCTGCATATTAATGCTGTATTTCTTCATTTGTCACAACTCCTGCATTTTCACTCTACATTTATTTAAGGTCAGGACAAGTGAACATTCGGTCAGGACAGTAGTACAAAAAGTTAATGTTGAGCCCTGAAGGCTCTCAAAATAATAAAACAACATGATTGTGCAGCTGACAGGAAATTAGATACAGGGAGATTCTGGTTTAGACCGAACTCGATCTTTTCAAGAACCTTTTCCAAGTAATCAATTACTATTTTTATTGCCTATTCACTAGACAGTAACCAATGATGTATTTTCTTACAAATGGAAACTGAAGCATACAATCAATTCTCACTACTCTTATTATTATTCTCATTCTCCACTTTCAAAAAAAATTAAGCTAAAAGGTAATTATAATCCTAACTACCAACCACAATAGATTAAGCCATGATACTAGAACTGCATATTTTATTGTCGCCTTACCATTGATACACATGTGTCCAACAGGGCAAGATGCAGGCTGAAGTGTTTGAAAGTCACAGAACCAGCCTGGTTCGCACAATCCGGATACATTTACCAGCCCTGCTTCAGAGCAGTATGAACCTACTGGACAAACAAAACATAGAGACATAGCTTCCTTTGGCTGGTAATAGCCCGCTTGACAAGTATTCTTCTTTCCTAATAAATAGAACGTAAGTTATTCTTTAACAGAAGGTACAATCAGAAAACAAAAAATGCTGAAATTCAAACTTGTCAGTTATTGTGTTTGTTATTTGAAGAAAGCATAATTAATATGCTAAATATAACATATTAGCTTAATTTTAATAAATCAAATTATTGAGACAATTTTCAGATTATGTGACCTTGACCCACTAGCCATAAGAGGAAACTTGGTTATACTGTAATCTATAAATAGATCAAGATTCATTTTAAACTAACAATCCAAACCCATTTTATTGAGAGGAATTGTTTTTCTTTTCTTCTCTTAGTTTCAGTGACCTTGACCCCACAATCTCAGAAACTGCATTTGTAAAACAGTATACCTTGTACTAAATAAGGAAACCAGCAGTGATCAGTTTAGGTGACAATGTATGGCATTGTATGATTATAGATTTAACTTTTTAGTAAAACTATTGGTTAGGTTCCTCTGTCAGTCCATAAAAAGGACTAAAACTTCCCTGCAATCTGACAAACAGCTTCTGAAAATAATACTAGCGACAGTCTACTGAAGTCAGTGTCTCACAGTAAACAGATCAAAATTTTCTATTTTGTTTCCAATCTAATGACCAACTCGATGTAACAGTGATTTGTAATCAAAGGTCCAAATTGAAATTGAATATTGTTCATATACCCTTAACACAGTACTCTCCTGGTTGACAATATTGTCCCATAGGTCTTGGAGACGTCTCATTTATTCCACAGTACCAGCCTTCATGACAAAATGCTGCTGGTTCAGGCAGACCAGGTTGATCACAGAACATGTATTCTGGACACGGACTACACATAGTGATTCCACTCCAGTTTGGAACCCCGCCATTGCTCATGTTCTGATAGGTTCCAGCTGGACATTTCAGTGGTAGTGACATTCCAGCTGAAATGGCATCAAAAACAGGACTTCGATTCAATCACATATAACACTAGATTTAAGACTGTCAGACTAACCTTCATGACTGTATAAGTAATACCAACCTCAGATTTGTAGTAACACTAACCATCTGATCACTATTTAAACTGCTTAAAACTGACCATGTATTGCAGTGAATAGATGTTTAAATCATCATTGCTACCAACTACACGCAAAGAATTGCATCCACTTGAAGATAACTATTTATCGACTATGTATACGGACAATAGTAAAATACAAATTGTCCATGAAGCTATTTTGTTTAATTTACCATCAGTTTCTGCTTAGATTGTCTACTTTTATATGGCACTGTGGAAAAGGGAAATCTTTTCTTTTTCATTTGTAGACATCTTTATAAAGCACTCTGGTGCATTTATTTAGCCATTTTGAGGCTGTTTACGTGTACCAATCCCCTGCTTAAATGGTATGCTTTTGTCCTCTATTGTCATTGAAAATGCCATTTACAAGAAAGAAAAGCTTATTGTAAGATAAGTAGTGGTTAATTCACATTTCTTTACAAAAATTAAGACATTTGTCAAACTAAATCATATGTCCAATGGCTCCACTATGAGCTTTTCAAGCATTACTGATAGGAAACCAATAATTTAAGTCAAGAAGGGCCATAACTCCTCTAAAGATTGGTGAATTGTAACCAAAATCTAACTTAACCTGTTTTTTATTATCTTATATATGCCCAATATGAGTTTAATCCATCCATCCTGTCAAGAGTTACTGATCAGAACGCAATTTTTTGGACAAACAAGGGGAACACTTTATGCGGCTTCACGGCCGTGGCATAAAAACACTGTATATTCGTAATAACTGATTTAAATTAGTATAAAAATTTTAACTTTGATCAAAAATTTGAATCCAATTCCCCGTTTTTATCTTCTGCCCTGTGTTCATGTGATACTGATGTGTTTTTGAAATTTTACCACTATCACATTTTTTGCAATTTCGAAAACATACCATTACTTCAAAATCTATAACTGCGCAAAACTCACAAAGTGGAGCATAGTGCCCGCGTTGAGGTTGTATACCAAGGCCTTGTCCAGGACAGTAATACCCAGGTTCACAATCAAACACACCATTAAAACAATATTTTCCAGCAGGACAAGGGAGACAATCATCTGGATGGATTCCATCTGAAAGAAATTCATATCAGCGTGTTTTGAAGTTTTACTAAATTTTTCAACAGTATTTCAGGTACAGTCTTCCGGTGCTTCACGACATCTTATACTAGTTTATTTATTCTAAAGTTGATATTTATCAAAGAACATAGTTTGGGTATGTATCACTGGAATCCCTATAGATACACTTCCAAGTTTTCAATGGACTATAAAAGAAGAGTTGACCTGAATCAGTGTCCCTAGGTTACCAACCAGCACTAACCAGTTCTTCCACAACATACTCCAGCAACAAAGTCACTTTTAACTACATACAAACCATCTTGATTATAAGACCACCTCAAAATTAAGAACACTTTCCTTTTTCACTGTTTTGTTTTTGATTCAACCTCAATATTAAGACCACATCAGCGAGACCAGTTTTCAATAGTCCCAATGGTAGTATTTGTATTGAGGTTTTATTCTACATACAAAGCACAAGCAAGTGAAAATTGCAAAGTTTTACACAAAAAATTGCAAGTTTAGGTCCTGAAAATAAAATATTGTGAAAGTACAAATTTTAACTGCGTGTACATGAGCAATTTTAAGAATATGCAAGATTTATGAATTCAAATATAAGGGAGGCATTGTGGTCGAGGGGTAAACTCCTAATTTTAAGGACAAGAGATTGTGTCTCACTGTGAGCAGGTTTTGATCATAAACATCTTAATCTCGAACTTTTGCACTAGTACTGGTTAGTAACTAAGGAAACAGTAATTGAGAGTGATTAATACAAGTTAAAAGAATTCGTTTCACAATTATTGAATTATAAAATGTGTATGTCAACTTATTGAAACAACTTTACCTGTTTCATTATTGTAAAAGCCGAAACCACAGAAATACATTCTAGTATCATTTTCTGGGCAGTAATAATGTTCCACACATGTCTCTGAAAAACAACTGACATTGTTAGCATCTCAGATATAAACTCTATGGACAACAAAACCCCAACACCAGCATAATGGAGACATTATTTTATCATGAATGAAACAAAAGCAAGGTATTTGTTTGGCTATGTGGATCTAAACTGACCAGATCCCTTTTTCATGTTTTTTTGTTATCAGAACAAAACTACACTGCAACCGCAGTCGGATATAGCGCGATATCCATTATAACGCGATGTCGTCGTGGCTCCCGATTATTTTCATGAAAAATCCTAAAATTTGTCAAAAAGGGAAGAAAAATTGATCAAAATCGTATTTTTTTGCGATTTGCTGTCTGCTCTTTCGCGAAATCACGTGCTGTTAAGTTTATAAGTTTATTTTACTAAGCGATCGAATCAACAAGATTACTTAAACTGAATATACGCACCATAAAAGATATATGTCCAATTATGATAACCATCAATATTTACACAAATGTCACCTACTAATGTTTTTCAACACATTTCATAAACATCAACGTAATTTGACCTTGGATTGTGCTATGACGTCACGGGAGTAGCTGATGTTGATTCTAACACGCCCACGTTCAATTATTCTCCTTACCATGACCAATTAGATGATTGCGAACCGGCGAGATTTCTTTTAATTGAATGAATGACAGTAGGGAGTGTCAATCATGGAGCAAAGCAGTGTTAATCCTCAATAAACTAAATGGTATCCGGATGCGCTAATTACGATTAATACAGCACTTGTTGTTCACACATATCTACTAGATGTGTCGGTTGACTATTTCTCGATCTGTCACAAAAAGTAGTTAAGTCAAGGCAAAAGCGGACAACTCGATCGGCACGGAATGTTTGAAGTGCTGCTAGTCAAAAACAATGTTCTCGCAGACTACAAAGGCGCTGCGTCTTGACTTGTTAGATCAAGTAGTCGGCCCAATGTTTGATGCGACGCACGTGGAAAATGTTCTACTCGCAGACTTCAAACGCGCCGCGTCGTCTTCTAGTTTCAGAGGTTGAACATCGTGGGTGGTGATTTTGTCAAAATGCACATTTTGATTGACGTGAATTGCTTTATTGTCGCCGCACTTCAGTGCGGCGTACTGTATGGAATGGGATATTTTTTTGTACATGGAGGGGCACGTGACTTTTTTTGTAAGTGGAGCGGCACGTGACTTAAATTTTTTTCCAAGATTATTCGATTCAAGATAATTTTACCCACTGACAATAAAGTTTTACAGAAAAAGTATTTGTACTATTTTTTATTGTTTTATTTCATTTCATTTTAAAATCTTTTAATTTATTCCCTCATGTGGTGCACGATTTCAAATCGTCAAGGTCTATTTTGACTCATAAACTATTTGAAACCAGTCTACGGAAAGTTTATTTTTTTGTTTATTATCATCCGCAAATGGCAAAACATGTTCCCAGCGACGTTTACCGCGTTATCATGTCGCTAGACTGTGTTGCAGACCTGTAGCAGACCGATGCAATATCTGTTTTTGTCGGACACATTGTCTGGTGAAAATGATCAATTAGAGAGCACCGTTTATTTTCGGAAATTGTTCAAGAAAAATCAAATAGTCAAAAAGCGGTCCCGTCGAAAAGTATGACTTTCTAATTTGGGCGAAAAATTTATCGTCTGCGAATGTTTTATTCCACTCAATTTCGATGATAAATGCGGTTAAAAGCGGCTGAGATCAATGTATGTGATAACCATGCAATCACTTTCGTTTTCGGGTCTATTATACGATAAAATCCGTACCGTACGGTCCGTAATGCCGCCCGCTCCGTATTTTACGAGGAATTAAAATTATTATAGTAAATTCAGAATACTGTTATTTTCGCAAGTATATACTGATGGTTTATGTCTCATAGTCTGTGCTATGACTATTCACATACAATTTACCTCACTGTATGTTTAGTTTATGTTTCATTTGCGACCTAGTTTTTATGTACAGCCGACTGTTTGAAAAATGTATTGCTTTTTGCACTTGATTGACTTGTGTTTGGGAGTATACATTGTCTTCATCTTTCAATTTGAATAATTCATAATTGATAGTGAGATGTTTGTTTAAACTTGAATAACAAGAATAAAATAGACAAGAAATAAGATAACAGTGCTACATTGAATCATCCCACAAGCTCAATTAGGAATGATTTGTAGACTATTAAAAGCAATTTCAAAGAAACACTAAAAAGGATTACATTGAAATAACAAAGTCCTATGCTATAGAATATTGGGGATTGAGGGGACAAACTGCACTAAATATGTGTTGATTGCGTGCTGTAATGTAGCCCCCGAATGACTGAAACCGACTGATTCCAAAATTGGCTCAAGAAAAACGTTAGCTCGCTTTAATAAATGACAGTTTGAAAAAAAGATTTTCGCTCGCTCGCCCCATTTTTTGGGGGGAAAATCCGAAGAACAAACAAATAATTTGGTGTGGCCTAATAATATTTAAAATTGCATTCTTTGAATCTTTTACATTACAAATTATAACAAATAGAAGTGATGCGTTAACTGTATGAAATAAATATTTAGATAAAAGTAGTGCTTATTCTAAGCTTATTTTTACGTACGTATGGATCAGAAAAGAAAATGTGTTCCAGTAATAAATTTTGAGTGTCATGATAGTCTGAGATAATTATTTAGAAACTTAATGAGAATTTATGTAAAAGATTCAAAGAATGTAATTTTAAATATTATTATTTTTGTGAACAAAGACCAATTGCTATATACAGAGAAGTTGGAACTGGGTCTGTAAACAGATTAATATTTTTTGTTTATGTGTTTGGTACTACTAAAATGGAGTGTAATGCTTTAGTTACATGTTTTTTGTACAAAAGAATGTAAATAACAAAATATCATTCAATTCTTTAGCGGCGACCTTTGATGCTTTGCATCAATGATTTTCTTGTAAGACCTATGTAATATAGATACGACCAGGCGTGGTGCAAAAACTGAAGGCCATCGCATTTTTCACGCGTGATTGTTGGTCGAATGATCAACATTTATACGCGATGGATTATTCTTTTGTTCTGGTGAATAACGGATAAATATCGATAGGTACGAAAATACAATTAGATATAATTATTGAATTAATTCTCACTCTAAATCTGCAATGTTCACATGTATTTTGCGAGTGTCACAGGGGGTAATTTTCACGGGTAACAAATAATACAACCGCCGCCAAAATATCGCGGTTCCGTAAGAGAAATGATCATATTTTAGCTTTGCACAACGCTATATTGTGTGGGTAGGGTAAGTTGCTATTCTGTCTCTATACCGCGGTCGGATATAACGCGATCGCGAGTTCTTAAATTCGGCCTTCCCTTCACTGGAAAGCCTACATAGCCCACAATCTGTTTTAAATTCCCCTCTAACAGCATTGTCGACATTTTCAGCTTAAAAAACAGACACACTGACCTTCAATACCACATGTCTCTTAATACCTTAATACAAATGTAAGGTAATTATTACAAGGTATTAGCCCCGCATACGTGTCTCTGTACTCCGACTTTTACACGCGTCTTCGTAACAGAGCCACGCTCAAGCCTATAGTAACGGCACTCTTCTGGTGTCTTTATTATCGACCGAACAGACTTTTGAGAGTACGGAAAAACTGTAGCAATCTTTCACGAGTAGCGCATCTGAGTGCCTCACAATCTTTTCGACAAGAAGACAGGGGTCAGATGTTTATGACTGCAAAATTGTGGCTAAGGTATCTGTCAATCAAACGTAACTCCGCCCACGGTGTGCAAGTAAACTATTTACCTTACAAACTGGATGTTGACATTCGCGCTCCCGCCAATTTCGCCCGTCAAAGTAGCATTACAAGATGGATTTTAACGTTGAAACAACTTTTGAGAGAATTCGTGATAGATATCACTTTCAGTATTGGCTCAAGAAGGAGCAATTAATAGCAATATCGACGGTGATGTGGGAAGGGTAAACCTGGTTAAAAAACACTGATCTACAATTCAAAAATCTTATCAATCTACAGTAGCTGCTTGCAAATATGAAACAGGAATTAGTGATTTATGCATGCTCAAAATTTAGGGGGCCAAACAAATTGTAACTTGACAACAAATTTCATAATTATTTCAAACTGTAAGGCAACCCATTGACCCACAGGCCAATATGTTGAGCAAACAATATAAAATGTGAATATATCGAGGGCTCAACGCAAAACTGTCGTAACTCCTATATAAAAACATAGGACTTACGACAGTGTTGCGTTGAACCCTCGATATATTGCCTATCATTATTTGAGAAAACACAATAAACTATACACGTATCAGTACTCGTTTATAATCTTGACTCTTTGAATGGATTAATTCCTTAAAACCATGGATTAATTTCAATTAATCAAATACTAGTGTAACTCAGATAAATAAGTTTTCAACTGTACTCCTCAAAAGATTACTTGTACTTGAAATGAAGGAAAATTCACTTACGTCCGTCAGGTTTGTCATCTCTGATCACACTGATGTTGAAAATACCAACAACTTCTGTTAAAAGTAATTAAAAACATTTGACATCACAATGTTGCATCTCAGTTTCCTTTTGGAAAGTTAGGTCAGAGGGGAGGTGTGATCAAGAGGTAGGATGTCACGTACAGGATTCATCTGCAACCTTCACAATCCTCAAATTAGGTGCAAATCCTTAGAGAAGCCGTCAACAAGAGTGATAAATATGAGTAGCATATACTTGATTTACAACTGATGTGAATAAGTTAGGTTACAGCAATCATTTCAGCAGAAAGAAAGTTGTGACACTCTGTGCTAAAATTTTGTGAAAATGGCTTATAAGCAAACTTCCAAAATTTGATGCAATTTTGTTCAAGTTGACAAACTTCACTAAATACAGCTTGCCATTAACAGACCGAAAATACAAATATCTCAAGTATTGCTATAATTGATGCTTACAATAATACAAATCACCTTGGTCAATAATGAGTTTTGTATGCATATCACATCATGTGCAACAGCTGATAAGTCAGGGTCTGTAATTGTATAATATTCTAGTTAACTTACCTGGAGCATTTACACCTGGGCTTGTCTGCCATAAGCCAGTAACAAAATAGGCAGCCACTGAAATGGAAGTAAACATATAACAGGTTGTAAAATATTCTTACTGAATTGGAATATAGACTTCTTTGTCGATCAACATGAGTAGCATTTACTAAAATGCAACTGCCCAATACCACTCCCCTAAAATAAACATGTATAACAAGTATACACAGAACTTGCAAAGTTTCTTAAACAATGATAGGTATCAATATTTTCAAGTATACATGTATAGTCCGTTCAATTTGTTTTGCCTGAGCAGAATGTAATTGTTTGGGGAAAGTATATAAATAAGAGACAAAAATGGAGCAATGTATGCCCAGGCCATTCTTAAAAAAATGTTTAGCATAACCCAACCCAGCCAAATTCAGTTGGGTAGTTAGGTTAAAAGCTTTTTATTTATTATTTTTATAGTCATACATGTAGATGGGTAATTCTATTATAAACGTATATTTTGTCTATGGCTTGTTATGTGATACATCCATATGCATGTTTCTGTTAACAATCACAGATTACAACATTTCATTAACTTCCTACGAGTCATACGGTGGGGACGTTATGAAAATGTACGGAAGGTTCTTACCCGAAGTTTGATTGGAAAACTCATGACTGTGATTTTGGCATGTATGCCCGACTCAAACAATGCAATATTGTACAAAATGCTCATACCCTAGTAAAAACTATCATATTTTCATATTTATAAGGTTCATAATGTTTGTATCATTGAAAAAATCAAATTTGCGTGCAAGATGAAATAGTAATTTATTCTGAAATCCATGGGACATAATATATACACTTATGGTAGAATTACCCGGAAGTGTTTATAACTATTAAGACACTGCTAAAAACAAATTTCCTACTTAGACCTGTCAAAATACTGTTTGAGTAGGGGCCATTTTCTTGGGTAGGCAGGTTTATGCCAAACAAATTTTTACTATGGCCCCATCACAGCATGTTGATGAATCAACTAACAGATAACACAGAGCAAAAGTCTGGTAAGGTAAGAAGAAGTTTGAAAGGTAAAAGTAGTTATGCCTTTCATATTTTTTATGAAAATTATGATAAAGCAATACACTCACTGCAATTACTTACATTGTGTGTGTAGGATTGAAAGACTCCCTGCTTCAAGCATCAATGAAACTTGAGCACAGCAAAACACTGCAAATAAATTATAATGCCAAGTATTATGAGATATCACAATTTACTGTAATTCAGTAAGATTATTGCTTTTTATCATTCCCTTCAACACTAAGTCATATGCAATCAATTTTCAGGACAAAAGTCTGAAACAGGGGGACAATTATAAAACTTATAATCAAGGTAAGGTTATAGCTCTTACACACTCGGGTAAATCACAATAAAGGGAACAGTAAGGTTGCACTTGGGGTCAAAAATAAAGGTCAACACAATAGAACAAAAATTGTGATCCTGAATAAGTAAGGCTTGAAATTTGTAAAACTCATTTGGTTAGTGGAAAAAACAACGAGAAATGTTTTATATTCTAATTCATATCTTGTTGGGCAAGCGCTGGTTACGGACACTACTTGTAAAATTAACCTCTGGAAATTTATGTCTTTAATGTACTATCACAAGTGTTAAGCACAATTTTAATTCCAATACAACTAATTAACAAAATACCAACCAAAAACAATCACAAGAAAAAAGTTATATCTTTTACATTCTGCAAAACTATACCCATATATATATGGTATTTAAAATGAACTCAGTAAGTTATTTGAGTTACGGACACTACATTGATCTTATGCTTTATAATTTACTAAATATGAATAACTTTTCATAGGTAACGTATTAAATTTATGTATTTTCTTTTTAATGTTACATTTTTTTAACAACAGAATGCCGCTGGATTGTAAATAAATTTATCACATAACATGCGGCGCGGGAGTGATTATAACCTATGCAATATTTCTCGTATTACACTAGTGTAATATTTATGCAAATTAGGGCCGCATCACATATTCATACGCGCTGTCAGAAATCAAACAAACATGGCCGACTTTCGCGTATCGGTCTACGACAAATATGAAGCATTTCGCGATCGTCTAAATGTCAAACAGCTTCATAAACGAAAGTTCATCAGAATTCTAACCATTGCGAGCAGAACGCGTACTTCAAATCCGATGCGAGTGCACATTTCAGCTTGTCAGGAGGTATCAACATATGGTTTGCTGTCCATCATCCGGATCACGGTGTTGTTTTTTATGTGAACATGAACAGAATAGACCACAAGCTGATGCAATCCATCCGCCGAGAAAACGAGTACGAATTATTGACAGCGACTCACAGTAACATATTTTCAACTGTGTCAACGTAGATCTGTTGATTTACGTTCAGTCAATGATTTTACTTTAGAATGGACTCGGTGACGTCACGGCTTCATGTCGTCACAGCAGCGCGTGTGCACCAAATTTTGAACTTCTTCAATGTTTTCCTTAAAACTGCAGTAAATTATCGATCATGTTGTTAATTATTTGTTTTGTGTTAAGTTTCAACATTCGGCATTACATTTGGTTTAATTATCGGTATTAATCGTCGTTTTTATTCTGTGAAAATCTGGAACTATTTTTTCTCGACCGAATCACTAAAGTAGAGACAAAATGCAGGGGCGGCTAGAGAAACGAGTCTGTGTGATTTTGTTTGTTTTAAACCCGTTTACAAGTTATATGATAAATAGAATCTAGCATTCGTGTTCATATTTTATTGAATTTATTAAACTCGTCGGCCAAAAAGATATAATGCTCGGCAAAGCCTCGCATTATATCATTTTGACCGACTCGTTTAATAAATTCAATAATACATGAACACTCATGTAAGATCCTCTATATATGTAATTAAAGGTAATTCCAATGTAAACATACATGACATGTTGACATGGATGGGACCAAGTATTTCATTTAAAATCTGAAGTAAAACCTTAAACATATCTAAACAGAGTAGGTGCTATGCACTTAAAGGAGTGATAAAAAAAATATTTCTGAAAAGAAAATCCTTAAAATTACACTAGTTTAATAATTAGAAAAAAAGAAATGCTGATAATTACGGACACTACACACTGGCTACTTTTTCCAACAATTTTCTAAAAATAACATACTTTTTGTGGATAAAAGGATAGTCATATATACAGAATTTCATGAAAAGTATGTTTTTCTAACATTACCCATTACCTCAATTGTAGATAAAAACAAAAATAAAGCATAATTTACCTTCATAAAATTTACTTTTAAGTGTAATTTATAAAATGTCATAAACTAATGTCAAGTACATATCTTTAACAAATCTACATGCTAGTATACATCATAAATTAATTGGAGGAAGGAAAAACATGAAATTTTGAAAAAGATATTCAATTCTTTGGCCCTAGAAATAAAAAATTCCCTGAGTTATGGACACAACAAAAATGATCTTAAGATATAAACATCATAAAAATAATTTCGAAGTTGAATTTTCTTAACCTTACAATACAAAAGAACTCATCTTTTGAGTTTATGACAAACTGATATCAAACTGGGGGTTTTACAATAAGATTTTCCTGTTTCAAATTAACATGATGTCTTTCTGGCAGAAATTTTCCTTTTCAAGGTTCTGAAATAAGACATATTTTACATAAGAAAACAGGTTTCCAGTTAATTCATGATGAAAAAAAACGTTTCTGTCAACTTAGAAATTTTATTACAAAACGAGTCGAGTCTCAACAAACGGTATTACAAAACGGGTTCTTTAAAATAATGTCTTTATTGGTCGAGTTTTCCTTTGAAGCCTTGTAAAATAAGACTCATTTTACAATTGTAGACTGGTTGCCAGTTATTTTATGATGAAATAATGATTACAAAACGGGTTGCAACAAAGCTCTGATTTTCAAAAAGTTGAAATCGATTTAATCGTTATTAAATAATCTGTAAATAATTACATGGAGAAAGAACATTCAACTTACAGTTTAAAAGATTTCAAAGGTAAAAATAATGTAAATTTTGAAGCGCAACCGCATAACGTCTAAAAATGACAATTTTTGGATCACTTATCTCACTGGCGTTCAAAAACGATAGAATCTTAAAATTTTGCGTGAAGTTAAAGGATTCAATGTCAAATATTAAAAACAGAAAACTGACTCCCTTCTGTATGTATTAGTCAGCCAATGGAAAAATGCAAATGTTGCGCCTGTCTATAAGGGTGACAGGTCAAACCCAGCAAATTACAGGCCCATCTCATTAACTTGTGTGTTATGTAAGACCCTGGAACACATAGTATCCTCATCAATATCCAAACATTTTACCAATCTTGGTATTCTATATCAACTCCAACATGGTTTCAGGGAAAAAAGATCTTGTGTGACTCAATTAATTATGCTGGTTGATGACCTTGTTAAATCAGTGTACAACAAGGAACAAGTTGACCTGATTCTATTAGACTTTAGCAAGGCATTTGATAAAGTGAGCCATGAGAAAGTCCTTCTAAAAATCCATAACTATGGAATACGAGGTCAAACCCTTAAATGGATAAAGAGCTTCCTTGATAATCGCCAACAGTCCGTTGTCCTTAATGGTACAAGCTCTGATCCGATCCCAGTTTCTTCGGGTGTCCCACAGGGGTCCGTACTTGGACCCCTGCTCTTTCTCGCATACATAAATGATCTCCCACAAAACATTGAGTCAAAAGTCCGCCTATTTGCAGATGACACTGCAATATATATGGCCCTCACCACGGTTAAACAGTCCCAAACCCTTCAAAATGATCTGAAAAGACTTGAACAGTGGGAGATCGACTGGGATATGGAGTTCAATCCTTCCAAATGCCAAGTCATCCACATCACCAGGAGAAAACATACTATACCCTCACAATACTTCCTCCATAATACCCTCCTTGAATCTGTCACCTCAGCAAGATACCTTGGAGTAGATATCTCCAGTGATCTTTCATGGGACACCCACATAAATAGGTCAACTACAAAAGCAAATCAAACTCTAGGCTTTCTTCGTAGAAACTTAAAAACAAAATCAACCCCACTGAAATCCATGGCTTACCAGAATCTAGTACGACCCCAGCTGGAATATGGTTCAGAAATCTGGTCTCCCTTTTCCCAGTCCCTTATATATCAGCTAGAGTCAGTCCAAAGAAGGGCAGCCCGCTGGGCGATGTCTGACTTTGGACGCACATCTAGTGTTACGGAAATGCTAGATAGTCTGAAGTGGCGCAGGTTAGACTTCAGACGCATTGACTCTAGACTGTCCCTTATGTACAAAATAAGAAATGATTTGGTTGCAGTCCCCATCCAAGGTTATCTCACCCCTCTAACTAGAGTATCCCGCCACTACCACACCCTGTCGTACAGACTAATTCCTGCAACCAAAGACTACTACAAATACACATTCTTTCCCCGGACTGTTCATCATTGGAACAGTCTACCCCCTTATATTCCATGTCTCCCCACCCTGGTACAGTTTAATGTTGCTATAAGTAACATTGAACATACCATCTTACCATGACTGCATTCCCACCTGTTTTTAAACTGTTAATATCATTAACATTTCTTTTTATCACTCATACTTTATTTTGATGACCATACTTTTACTTCTTTTAACCTTCCTCAGCGGCTTGACGCGCACAACTTGTCTAAGTCCTCGAAAGAGGTTTGACAATATCGATAGATAGATAGATAGTCAGCTGAAGAGCTTACATAACAAAGACCAATAATTATTGTAAATGTCCCCGTTATTGTGCTTCACCCGACTGCCTATTTTCCTCTTGTCATGATGACAATTTCCTATAAATACTCTCCTGTGGTTTCAAATTAGATATTTCCCAGACAAAAACTTAAAAATTCATTTCAAAAGTTATTCAACATCAAGTTTTGACTCTTACACGGTGCACTTTCTCTTACTGCCTTTTACCACAACATCCCAGTTACATTACATCCCCTTTAGCAATTTTACAGTTATTGCTCAGACAGAACTTCAGAAGTGTAATTTTTTAATTCCAAATCATTACACTGTCGAAAAAACCGATACAGGACTACCCTCCGACTAATGACTTTAAATTGCTAAATCATCTTTCTTGACTGATTTCCATAATAAAACAAGTTCCACAAACATTATTAATGAATATAATGATATTAATAATTACCGGTACATTAAAAATACAAAAGGAGAAATACATTACCACTTATAACAGCAAGTATTAACTTCATCCTAGGTTACACATACACAACTCACTGAAAATGGTGGATAAAGCAATAACATAATATACCCCGTTTGCTTCTATACACCCCGATCAGCGCCTCCCTAAGCTTTGTCTGCGAATCGGATCTTGAATTGTCGATATACAGTCAAAATAATGTATTTGCCGATTACTCACATCCAATTTCAATCAATTGGTGAAGAGATGCGACTATATTAAGATTGCGTTAAACCAAAAACAGTCAAAAAGCAGACACGACGAAAAATTACTTGCCGCCAATTTGAGAACCTAACTCCGCCTTCTGTGCGACGTCATCAAGTAGCGACGAAATTAACACACACATCAAGGATAAACATTGCAGACGTGCTCCATCCAAATGTCCCTATTAAACTCGTAACTTGGTGACAAAAAATGCGATCTCGGCATTTTTTTTCACCAAGTTACGAGTTTAATAGGGACATTTGGATGGATTTTATTTGGTATTAAGAAAAAACATGTAAAAGTAGGCGATGAAGGTAAAAATGTATGTAATGCACCAGTCAATTGTAACCATGGCCCCCAGGTCCGGGGAATAGCGGGGACTTTAACTTTCGGTCCAGCCAATCCCAGGTAAAATCTGCTGGTAAAATCATCGCCAAATGCCCTTGCACCCCGGGGACATCCTTTTTTAAATATCTTGCGAGATCTCATTAAACTCCGGGAGAAGCTTGGCTAAAACGCAGACAAATCCCGTTAAAAGAACGGATATTTCCCGACACAAAGCCACGACCCATTCCCCGCTATTTTCAGCGCGAAAACAAAACCACCGCATTCACTCGGCACTGCGGGGCCACCTAGAAGGTAAAAACATGGCCCATTTCCCCCGCTATCCCCTCAGACCTGGGGGTCCGTGGTTACAATTGACTGGTGCATAATAACATGTTTTGGGCGCATTTTGTCCCATCTTTTGGTTTTACGCACTAACTGTGATGACATCATTATTTTCCCACGGTTTGGGTCATGTGCCATAACATTTTGCGAGACTACAAGAAAAACAAAAATGGCAGCGCAGTTAGGGGGATAAATATGATAGATGTATGTTTAATGTTTACAATCTTTGACCAGTACACTCACTGAGTCACTCTGCAATGATCGTGGAGAAATAATGCACTAACAAAAGCATGAAAGCAGAAATTATAATCCAGGATACCTTAATTATGCATGCATGTATTGATATTAAAAACGATATAGTATTTGCCAATACGCTCTATAACGTATAATGAGTCTATGGTCATGGCATAAAAACCGAAAGTTCTCCATCTTTGGACGCTGGAAAAGCGGGATAAATTTACACAAGATTGACGTGTGATGACTCGTATTACTTATCAACACTGTAAAATACATAGATCTACCTTTGGCGAACACGAGATATAGCGATAGTAAGAAATAAGAATACAAGAGAATCAATAAAAAAGAATCGTAGAAACTTTGAAAAACATGGATGAACCATTTGAAATTGAATTTCAAATTAAAAAATATTCAGCATTTAAACTCTCAATCACAACATCAACAATTATTTAACTCTAAAATTACACGTTTTGTGATTTTCATACCGTTAAAAATGAATGTGCAAAGGATATTCAAACAAAAATCCGCTTCATAATTTCCCTCCACGATTTCTAAAGTTTGCCCGCGAATTAAACTTAAATTCCTGCACGACTGTTGAAATATGATCATCGTTGTCGTATTGGTAACTGGTCAACTCGTACCTTAGAAAACTCGTACCTTAGAAAACTCGTACCTTATTTTGTTAACTCGTACACTTTCTATGATCAACTCGTACCTACCCAAATCAGGATTGACATTAGCCTGGATTACCTGCCTTACCATTTCATTATCTCTTCACGCTTGGTACCAGACTAGGATTGACGCATGTTATAATAGTGAATTCGAAAATGCCAAAAAACGACTCTAGTCAAATTGGTCGTACTGAAGATCGTAAAATGTGTTATGCATCAATATCAAGCGATATATTAATTACCACAATGATGTTAATAGGTTGTAGCTTCTATAGTCTAATTCATAATTCGTCATAGGCCTAATTTAAGGTTGTTTGTTCTTGAAATATAATAAAATGGATAAAGCAAACACAAATATTTATTTAGATCAATTTTACAAGTGTTTGAGCTTGAGTGAAATTTTACATCAGTCATTACACTGATCCCCTTTTTGGAATGTTTCAACAAAAACACTGTAAAATTGATCTTAATAAATATTTCTTTTTGCTTTATAATTATATTAAATTATATTAAAGCTCATATCAAAGACCTAAATTTAGGTCTTTGCACATATCGAGTGAGATGTATAAGAGAGATTTTCTGTCTCCAGCACGACATGATTGTGGCAGTGCTGTATAGTTTCTAAGGTTAAATTATTTAGAATTTGTACTGCTTCTCCGTTTCGATGATCTAATTTCAATCAAATGTGCGCATGTTGAAAACAGGGTCGAACTGGCCAGGACCGTGATGATGATTTGGTTGCTTCACGGACGTATATACAGGTCCGTGGTTGCTTTAAATAATTGGTTTGGCACAAATTCTCTTTTTGGAACTCTGATTATCTGCTGGTTATCAAAATGTTGTATAAATTATTATCTTCTATCACTGTTCACGAATAGTCTACGTTTTTTTTCTGTTGTAAGATAATTTATACGTCTATTTATGTCCTCTGCCAAATTAACTTCATGATGCGCCCTCAGTCATTTCGACCCACAAAACTAGAGGATACCCTTATTATGCATTCAAAAATATTTGTAATATCATAGAACTCATAAAAATCTCTAAAACCATAAAAATAAACAGATGTGTTCCGAAACTTGCCAAAATGGCCAGAGCGTTTCAAAATGAAAGAACAGGTATATCTGATTTGTATTTGTTGACGCAGAGACCAGATTAAATACATGTATCTCACCACGGACATGTCCGTGATCTCGCTTAAAGCGTTTTTTCTAATCGGGAAATAAAAGATAAACAAACACAAATGTACCCGTAACAGGAAACCAAAACATTTATCATTCTTTGAATTTATTATAACATCGAAATATCTATTTAATAAAATGGGCCGTTTCGTCCGACAATCCGGGCCGTTTTAACGGTGGGCCGTTTTGACTGCTAAAGACCCGTAAAACCGTGAATTTGTCTGTTATCCTTGCTCGCATGGATCAAGGGGAATAACTCTCAGTGGTTCGCTGTCAAGTCATTCAGGGGTAGGCTAAACGCAAACCGTCAGAATATATTTCCGTCCAAACCAACAGAATGTACGCATATTTTGCCGCGTGTAATGCGCGGCCGAGAAGTAACTGCGGGTCGTTATTCCTGACTGAGTAGCATTTAGCATTTAAATATATATACCGATATGTACCGTAGTTGATGTTTCAGTCTCCATGTGTGAAATAAAAACCAATCTTTATAGAATAAGTTGTGTCTAAAATAGTGTTTACGTTGTTAAATTTGGAAAGTGAAAAATGTAGATTATATGTCACTCAGAAACATCTACTTTTACATACGTTTCTTATGTCCAAACGAGGAGAAATGTCCAATCCCTTAAGATACTTGGACTTCTATATGTCTTATATGTCCAATCGATCAGAATACATGTCTCTTATATGTCCAAACCACCAGGATATGTGGTCTCCTATATCTTTATATGTCCAAACCGTCAGAATACATTGTCTCCTATATGTCTTATATGTCCAAACCACCAGGATATGTGGTCTCATATATGTCTTATATGTCCAAACCACCAGGATATGTGGTCTCCTATATGTCTTATATGTCCAAACCACCAGGATATGTGGTCTCCTATATCTTTATATGTCCAAACCGCCAGAATACATTGTCTCCTGTATGTCTTATATGTCCAAACCACCAGGATATGTGGTCTCCTATATGTCTTATATGGCCAAACACCGCCAGGATTTCTGGTCTCCTATATGTCTTATATGTGCAAACCACCAGAAAATAGGTCTCCTATATGTCTGATATGTCCAAACCACCAGGATATGTGGTGTCCTATATGTCTTATATGGCCAAACTACCAGGATATGTGGTCTCCTATATGTCTTATATGTCCAAACCACCAGAATATGTGGTCTCCTATATGTCTTATATGTCCAAACCACCAGAATACATGTCTCCTATATGTCTTATATGGCCAAACCACCAGAATACATGTCTCCTATATGTCTTATATGTCCAAACCGCCAGAATACATGTCTCCTCACTCTGCCTAATTATTTTTTCAAGTGAATTCACTGGATTGTCCAACCATGTGTAATAATTTTTTTGCATTAACTACTAAAATGTTATTCTATTATTGGTCAACCAAATCCTGAATGACAACTGGTCAAGTTAGGAGATGATTACAGCCAAGTCCAGATTGATTAAATGATTACAATGATAGTCATTTTAAGGAGATCTTTGTTTTTGTTTTAATATTATTGTCTTTTGATTACACCAATATATTCTGGATGTGCATACGGTCTACAGAGACTTGTATAGCCGACATCCAGTGTAGGTAGGTGTATAAAAGGATGTTTATACTGTCTATAGATACTTGTATAGTGAGCATCCAGTGTAGGTGTTTGAAATGGTATGTATAGTGTCTATAGGGACCTGTATAGTGTGCATCCAGTGTAGGTAGTTGTGATAAATGGTGTATATGCTGTCTATTGGGACTTGTATATCACAACTACCTACACTGGATGCCCACTATACATGTCCCTATAGACACTATACATACCATTTAAGACACCTACCTTCACTGGATGCCCACTATGAAAGTCTCGATAGACAGCATATACACCATTTATCACTACTACCTATACTGGATGCCCACTATACAAGTCCATATAGACACTACATACCATTATAAACACCTACCTACACTGGATGCACACTATACAAGTCCATATAGACACTACATACCATTATAAACACCTACCTACACTGGATGCCCATTATACATGTCCATATAGACACTACATACCATCATAAACACCTACCTACACCGGATGCACACTATACAAGTCCATATAGACACTACATACCATTATAAACACCTACCTACACTGGATGCACACTATACAAGTCCATATAGACACTACATACCATTATAAACACCTACCTACACCGGATGCACACTATACAAGTCCATATAGACACTACATACCATCATAAACACCTACCTACACTGGATGCACACTATACAAGTCCATATAGACACTACATACCATCATAAACACCTACCTACACTGGATGCACACTATACAAGTCTCTATAGGCAATATACACCATACATAGCCATAAATGAATGTACAAGGCGAGGGCAGGTACTTTATAAAGCCATAAATGAATGTACAAGGCGAGGGCAGGTACTATATAAAGCCATAAATGACTGTACAAGGCGAGGGTAGGTAATATATAGCCTTTTAGAGTGGGGGCATAAAAAATTAGAACAAACAATGATGTTCAATCAAAAACTTTTTAATATTTTCACAACTTAAATTTTCATATACTAACAAAGATATTTATACTGGTGTATTTCATACATGCATAAATAACTTGAGCATTTAACTATCAACTGAACACACAATGCAATTTTGTATTTAAGACACAATAAAGTGACTAGCACAGTCTGGTAAAATGAAACCTGCAGCATGGCATGTATTATCTTAAACTGGTTTTGTTGTGATTCAAAATTGTACAATGAGTGAGTTCTGATTAAAAACAGTGACAAAACTAAGCTGCATGTGGGAAGCTATCACCCCTATAAAATGACTGTTCATAACGTTATAGATGATGTTTTGTGCAACTCGTTGTTCTGTACTCATTAAATGAGTATAAAAAGATACTACAGCTATCTCCCCATGATGATGTACAAAAACATAATGCTGAAATGCCGAACATGTTAAATCAATAATAAGTCAGTTTTGAACTGTATGTGACACATAGGTCTTACTGCATTTCTTTTTGACTTCTTGACCTAGAAAGAATATGGAAGAGATTTCAATATAGCAACGTACATTTTATACGCAAAAAATATGCTGATGGACAAAGACACTTTATTGTAGCTAACTTGAAAAAATGCCAGCCGAACAAATTGATGAATTAATAATGATAAAATATTATTCATTCAGAAGTATTCGACAAAGAAAAAGAAATGAGATTAATATATGACTTAAATTTGTTTTCATTTCTAGCGCTAATTTATCATGATTTTATTGCAGCAACTAAAGTGTGCCCCTGAAAATCGTACATTTAGACTTTCTTACACATTTCTAATCCCTTTTGAATGCAAGGCATAAGTTTTCTTCCTTCTGTCATACACAACATAACCTCTGCAGTGGAGTATGGGACATCCGACACCTAAATTACAGATGTAAATTGAAATAAGTATATATGTGGTAGTAAATCAGTTGTTCTTACACTGTCAACTTAGTTATTAAAAGTTATTGCCAGCATTTTTTTCATTTAATGTGATTTAGTGCTTATGAAGTAAGATTTGAAAATTGTAATTTCGGACAATAAAAACAAGATTCGTCACAAATTTGTATGACTGCTTCCTTTTTGTCCTAGAAAACATTATTACAGGAAATTAATAAGTTGAAATGTTCAAACTGTGATCTTACAATTCCAATATTGAAATAACTGTATGGGGACCATAAAAGGGACAATCATACCTTTTGCATAATTACTATTAAAGCTTCTCTACAAAGCACCTTTCTAACATACTCCTTGGCAAGACTGAAATAAAGATGACATACACACAGATTAACAATATGAAGTATACACGGTAGTTAATTTTGAACCAAGTTGACTTCATACTATTATAAACAAAATGCATAAATTTTGTTACGTTGAATATACATGAACTCACTTATATGAATATCTTATAATTGTTGAAGGAATTTTATCGTTTCAATATAATTTATTGAGATTTATAAAAAATGAATACACTTTGACATCGTTCGAATTCATCAGGTCCGACATTTTATTTCAAATAATAATAGGTGTCGAATAGCCCATTTCAATTTGACATTCCTAAAAAGATATATCGGAACCTGTTATTTATTTTGGATTATGCCAGGTATTTGGATAAAAGGTTGTCGAATTAATGAGGTTTGACTGTATATTTATACTTACAAAATATCCTGACTACAAGCTTTTTTCATTGTCACATTGACAACACCCTTCACTGTTGCTCCCAATGTAAACAAACTAAAATATAAATGTGGATACAATAATATCCAAATCTTCCTTGTCAACATGTGTTTCAGGATCATTCAAATTAACATAAGCATGATACCCCCAGTCTTGAGACTATTTATAAGATTTTGGTTAATGTTAACACATGTCCCTAATTGCCCTATCACAGTGTGTTCACACAAAGAATCATTTCAGTATTTCTTCACAAAACTTCATCAACTACATGAGCACCAACATATTACTGATGTTACGGAAAGTATAGACTAGAAGTTGTCAAGACAAATTTTAAAGTAAGGCACATTATGCACGTTTAACTTTCTTTTAAATTATGTGATTCAAGATTATATTCACTATATTTAAAGACAGATATTATGTTGTGATATGGCAGTGCAAGTAACAAACCTGTTTCGAACTAAGAATCTGTCCAAAATTTTCTTTTCAACAACAAATAAGCCCTGAAAAGTTCATTATATATCATGTGTTGTATGTTACATAAAATTTGACTCATATTTAAAACGATACAGATTCAGCATTGGTTAATATATCCGCATTTTCATTAAAAAGAAAACAAAACATGATTTATACATTATAATGGCAAGTCTTGGCCAAAGTAAGTGTATTAACAGAAATATTTTAAGAAAAAATACATTATTTCACTGATCGATCTCTACCTCTTGTGTGTACACAGCAAATCCGAATGCCTGTGTATGTGGTCCTCCATTCTTCTTTATGAAATTGAGATGCCTTTGTAACCAATCTGTTTTACTATAATATTGAAAATGAAAGATGAATAATCAATATTTACTAACAACAAGGGCAGTCTGTTAGACAGCACACTCATCGGTTTAATAGGCCTTTCAAAAATGAGCAGCAATAACTATATTTGACAAGCCTATATTCTTTTTCAGCAGCTTGCTTACATGACAATTGAAGAACATGTTAATTATACAAAATCTATATCAGTATACAAAGCCCTACAAGAAAATTCCCCCGAGTTCCAAAATTATTTGCTAGATAATTTTCAATATGTAAACAATCACACTTAAAAGATTGGTAACATTCATAAACCTAAATTAGAAATTACTCTAAAATAATTACAGTAACTTTACTCGAGTCCAAAAAAATGGAATCAAACACCGTAATTATAACATTCAAATTGTCATTGTGTCATTCTTTTTTTTCGGTCTGCATGGAAAAATGGGTTTTGCTAAATTTGCAGCGTCTTTATTATTATACAGGAAAGACATGGATTCAGATAGCTTGTGATAAAACAGTGCAAATCAATTAATGTTAACCTGAATTATCTAAGTTTAGAAGTTAAATAGCTGATGGGATTGTTGCAATTTATGCAGAGTTTAGTGCATTTAAATTCTTACCTCTTTGTAACTTTAGAAGCAACAATACAATCGCATCTCTTATAAGCCTCTTGCATCTACATTAAATGAATGGCACAAAATGTATACATGATATCATTATACAATTACATTGTTATTTGGGTAACAGTCAAAACTGTGGTAAAGATTTGGAGGAGATGAACTGTTGCCCAAGGTTAATATGCCGAGGCAACATTATATCAATACATTATGGGAGGGAAAAAGACAGTTAAGTACTGCATGAAGTATCTTAATCGAGTCAAATATAGATACACGAAAGTCAATTGTCACCCTCCTCTCATTGTTTACCAGATTAAGTGATGAAATTATGCCAGAGTTTGTAAAGATTAATGTGTGAGATGTGCAAGGTATTTCTCATGGTGTTTGTCAGTTGCAATAGAATAAATGGGTAATTCATGTAAGATCTTTGATTTGACATCCAATGATGCACTGGCAATGGCAGATTCATTGTTAATCTTGAATACTTTCACAAAAATATAAATGTACTCTATTATAAAGTTTTTACCTCTGAAATAGCTCTCTTTGAATCAATTAGAAATTTGTTCAAAATATTAATGTCAGGTGGTTACTTTCATGTATGAGTCATTTATAGGTGGTAAGGTAAATGTCAGTTTTCATACTATCCTCAGCCTTTTCAACTCAAGACACCAATTTTTGAACATACTTTTAATACAAATAAAATTTCACAGCACAAATTCTTCTGATCCTCAATATAAAAATGCCTTTAAAATCCATTCATTTTGCAATTTTTACATTGCAGTTTCACTGGAATGGTTAAAATACTTCATGTACGTGTTTGAACTATAACCTACTAAGTGCATGAGTATTACATAATGATGTAGTGATACAGGCTGGACAAAGAGCAAAATGAAGGAAACTTATAATGCATGCTTACCTCTTCACAAAATCTACAAATAATTTTTTCTGGCTCATCAGATTCTGATAGAGAAAGACAAGATGGATGGTACCATTTTTCACATTCTTCACAAAACTAATACTTCCTGAAAAACAATACGGTACAAATTGTATTGCACCTTCATGAAATGTTTTCAGTAACCCTTCCTTAATGAAAGATACCTAGGCACAATTTCAATTGATAACCATGGACATTTAGGTAATACTTCTGACTTGTCACTTTACAGTTATGACATATTTTTTGCAAGTCTCAATTACAAGTGCTTAAAGATACATTTGTTTATCACCTTAAAAATACTATTTTCACCATTTGTACAGGACAAGCATTCGTTGATTGATACATTACTAATGATATATTTATGTCCAGGAATAAAAATCCGACATTGCCATTGGTAGGCTGTAAAAATGTCCAGAGAGAATTAAAATACAGATGGATACTCAATGCACGATGACATACATTAAACCTGTAATAAGACAAAGATGAAGTTATGAACAATGCTAGAAACTAAGACTTTAATATTATGTACATGCATTCAGTGTAAAGATCACCCACCTGCCATCATCTGGTCTGTTGCATAAACAATGCTTTGCCCGACTATTCTTCTTCGATTCAGTGTATACAAATGATGATCTGTTAGTCTGAATTAAAAATTAAGACATATTTAACACCTTTGAACAAGTTATACTGAAATTTTCAACAATGATTATTTATAGCCATGCAAACTAGCTGTTTTTCATTGGTTGATGCAGGAACTGTGTCATTCTGTGTTATACTTATCTAGTTAACCACATAATTATCTAGTTAATTAAGTAGTTAACTGGTGGCAGAAATATGCCACCCTAAGAAATATACTATCTGTGTTTTGTTTTTATTTGGAATTAACATATATATTAACACGACTTTGAAGACCTATCTGGTTACCATGCATGTTGTGGAAATCAATGTTTTCCTGGAACATGGACCTATAATTCTAGACTTTCAATAACATGCTTATAACATTGGTGGGGCAACCACACAAATATTGTGACATCAATTTACAAATGAATGCTTACCCTTTTCCGATTTGGTCTAAGTGTCATTGCTTTTGTCTCCTCTGCATGTTCATTTTCAACCTCCTCAACCCCTTCATAACCCTCTGTTTCTTCATTGTCTACCGGTGTCACTATATTAGAGAAACAATATTCATGTATTAAGGACATTTCCTATTTGGCAGTCATAAATTGTGTTCATAAAACAAGATGCATTCTTGAAACAATATCATTCTAATAAATGTCCAACTGAACAGCAAATGGTCGCATTAGACACATGGTCGCATCAACAAGATTGACTGTATGTCAAGTTCATCAGAAGTTATTACATGACTGAAACTAAGGTACAATACATAAAAAGTGTATGCATTTGTGTACTCACAGACTGCTGAAAGGAGAAACATGGCCAGTGACTTTCTCACTATCTTCAGGTCATCAACACTCCATGATAATTTGAATGACCTTCCCCCTACGAAGTTTTCAGCAAACTGAAATAAAAATTATCAAATACTCTCTATACATACTCATAAGTCACCAATTTTCATGTTTGCCCTAAAAACTTTAAACTCAACTCTCAAAATATCCTTTTTGTGCAGATACAGATAAGAATCACTTTGTCTAATCATACAACTAGGCAAAGTGATTTCACTCTTTGAGATATATACCATAAGAATTGTTCATCCTATGCATATTATATGGACAATGAAATGAATTACACATGAAGAAAATCTAATTTTACAATGAAAACTCGTCTAAAAGTTAAAATGCACAAACATGTGCAAAGTATAATATCCCATTTCTTTTATCAATGTAAACTCCTACCTTTAACACATACAATCCACAAGACAAAATATCAGGCTGTTTTGAATGCTTTGGCACGTGTATTTCCCAATTACCAGGTAAACTGTCTTCAAGTTTGGCATAAAATCTTTTCTTCAAAAATGAACTAAAACACAGAATGTGTATCAGATTAACATACACGAATGGGGTAAGAATGACCAAATGGCACATAATAAAGGAAGCGAGTCCTGACACAATGTTAAACCAATGTTATAATCTGTTCACACTGTCAAAAATCATTCAACATGCTAAGGATATGCACAACAAAGTTTGGTACAAATCATTTGAGTGAAGT
Source organism: Mactromeris polynyma (assembly GCA_032209605.1). Lineage (NCBI taxonomy): Eukaryota > Metazoa > Mollusca > Bivalvia > Venerida > Mactridae > Mactromeris > Mactromeris polynyma. The sequence continues at coordinate 106,497 of JASFXZ010000050.1, forward strand.
TTGATGCAAAACCATCCATTGGTTTAAGAGAACAAGCATAGACAATGAAAAAATCATATCATTTTCTACAAATAAAGAGAGATAACTCTACCAAAATTCATGCAACCAGAATGGATGACAATATGAATAATTAAGCTTGGTAAAAATCATTTTTGTGAACTTTAATGGAAAGGCACCATGTGATTTAGAAAACACTACTCAGTTTTAGAAAATGTGTGTATTACAATAAAAAATGTCATTACTTTGTTCTGAAATGTTGTGCAACTTTTGAATAACCAAGTTCAGTGTACCGGTTGTATTGGTCACTCTTGGTTGACCTGCACTATTTTTGACAGTTAACCTGTTTCCTAGTCCATCTTCATCCTGGCATTCAAATATCTGTTGCAAGTGGTGAATATTTAGTCCCGACCCAGCAATATTCTCTGCTGTGATGTGCTTGCAAACACCACTAACAACCAACTCATTCAGAGACTGACTATTCTGAGCTTTTGCATCATTAAACATGTATGAAACACACATTTAGGAGAAAATGAGAAATCCATGATGTCACTGGTAGACCAACTGTCACATATGTAAACAGTAAGATTGCTGAGCGCTTTCTAGTGCATTATGTGCACCATATGCTGAACCAAGAATGTCCCTATTGTTTAAATGAAACAAATGGAAACACTTTCTTGAAAAATGCTAATCTGTCAACACAACCCAAACCACATTTTAAAAATCAATTGAGAATTCAGACGGCATTCAAAAAAATCGAAACATTTCCCATTATGGGTAACAAGAATAACATTATCAAACTGTTCAAGCCAACATCAGAATCTGAATCTCTGTAATACTTGATGACAACTCATTTCCATTTGATAGAGTTGGTTTCAAATCATGGAGATTCCTGTCACTTGTTGTGATTCAGTAACATTATAAGTTTCCATCAGAAAGACAACTGAATGCCAGTACCTGCGTGATGTGTGGGTACTCGCGCCCATGATCTGCAAATATATAGCATAAATACATATGTTCTATATGACCAATATATTTACAGCAATCTATCACAATTTTTGGATATCAAACCAGTATGGATAGTTTTCTGTAAGTAATTGAATGACTCTAGTTCCCAACAAAACAATAGTGAATAACAAAGCCATCACACAAACAAGCATGGGAGTGAGGCTCACACAATGCAGTGTCCAAATTGGTTATGCTGGATTGCAGTTCTATGATATAATTATGATATTACAGATCAACTGAAAAGAAATGCAGCTAGGTCTTGGATGTAACATATCTGACTTACCACTCTGATAAGAAATTCCCTCAAGGACTTCTTAAGCACCTTGATTTATTGCTCAGTCTTTCAGTTCTAGACGGCCATGCTTCGTGGATGGTAACTGTGACCTTTCCCTGCATTGGTATTAGTGTTTTCCCGAGGGGATAGGCCTACAGCAGTGTTAAACTGAAAACAGCATTTCTGAGTTCAAGTACGTACATGTATAATTACATGTACATGTATAATTACATCGGTACAAATCGTGTCAAATTAGTTCAATGTCAAAGACACATGAAAGTGTTCTTGTACTGCAAGTCAATCAGGCAATGCTGGGGATTTGGTGCACAAGAACATCTACAGAAAATCTTTAAAAATATATGACAAAGAAGTGTAGCACATGTTGTGAATAACAAGCCTGGCTAATGACTGAAACACAGAGATGTAATCAAAATAAGGACTTACAAGTATTGACACCTTTGAACTGGAAACTATACAGGATGGTAACTGTAACATCTCATCATGAACAAGAACTCTGTAAAAGTGAAATTGATATAAAACAACAGTGTGGAAAATAAAACAATTTTGTCAATATAAAACTTTTAACGCAGAACACTAATGATATTATACTACTATTACACTATAAATGTAAGGAATAAATCCATGACACCTGTCCACAATGATCACTCTTCATGTCCAAAATGTGGTACTTTTTCATTCTGGTGGATTTTTGAGAATTAACTTTTGAATTTGTTTGAACCTGTACGAAAAGAGCCGCCTGGTTAAGACACATAAACCAGGCGTAAAAATAGCAGGAAACCAACTGGTTTCAGATCATAAACCAGTTGGTTTATAAGGATAAACCAGGCGGAATCAGGGCGTAATAGAGCGAATTATGCAAATGAGCTGGATTTATAACCAGGCGTAAAATAACCAGGCGTAAAATTCCTGATCCGGGCGTAAATGAATAACCAGGCGTAAAACAACCAGGCGTAAAACAACCAGGCGTAAAATAACCAGGCGTAAAACAACCAGGCGTAAAATAACCAGGCGTAAAATAACCAAATGTAAATTATGGAATCTGTTAATCAAAACTTAGATAATAAAAACAAATGTGATAAACAAGTATAAAACATTGTAAAGTTTATTTATACAGAAAATAAATCAATATTTTAACAGACATTAAGTTTTTATTTTAATATTTAAATAAGTAGCAAACTTCTTTAAACTTATAATTATCAAGTTATGTTGCAATTGTACAGTTAAAATTCCAAAACCAGAAGTTCAAATTTTTTTATTTAAAGCAGGGAGTTGTTTTACTTATAAACAAGGTACACAATATATTTGTAAAACTTAAGTAAGCAAATCATTGCCTTAGGAAGAAAAAATTTAAGTACCTTAGTTTTTTATCAGTATAGGTGAAATTGTAAAACCTTAACTACATACAGTCAAACCTGTCTGTAAAGACCACCCATGGGAACAGCAAAATGTGGTCTTTGTTTACAGGTGGTCTCTATTAACAGATTAAATATCATTGAAAATGGTCTGATGGGAGATAAAATTGGTGGTCTTTGCAGACAGGTTTTGCAATAGTGGTCTTTGTTCGCAGGTGGTCTTTAACACAGGTTTGACTGTACACAACATTTTCATTCAATAATACAAAGAAAACCCAATTAGATCTAACATAAAACAATATATAGACATTTAAGCCACAGATACTTAACAGTCACACACTATGTCAATACAAAAGAAAAGCTTTCACTGAATGTGATCAAACTCCCACTCCTTGCTTTATCACGGGAAATAATAATGTTATTGTGATGGAGATTTCATCAGCTTTCTGCAGTGGGAAACCTGCTCCGTAACCGCGTTGTTGAGTTCTGTGGCTGATGGCATGTCCCTCTCATTTTTTCGACACCACCTTGATGCATAATCTGCAAATAATATTATTAATCATCAAATTTTCATTTATGTCCACAAGCTCTGAGTTAGAGTAAATTATCTATGCAGCCATAGTACAAACGTTGGTAAAACATTAAATACCTAACATAAATTTATCATTTATATTATTTTCCTTGTAATCCAAATCGGTGTTTTATCAGTTTACATATACATGTAATGCATCAAAAAGTGTAAAACATAACCAAAGATTCATATGTTAGATCTACATTATATTCAAATTATGTCATGTTTCTCTATTTTAACAAATTTCCATACATTGTTATTAACATACTAACAGAACAGAATATTGAATCATAAACAATGTAAATAAAAGGTAATTGCCCTAAGACATGCATAAACAAAGTTTGTTCAGTTGGGTTGAAGATCAAAACTCAAATTACATGTCTGTATATATATAAAAAAATAACTGATTTATTAGTTTAACATCTATTCTCTACCTTTCACCGCCTCAACTCTAGTTTTTTCCAAAGCTGGTCTCAAATCCCCTTTCTTCGGTTTGGTCAGCCCTTGACCACGAGACAGTGCCAGCTCCTCTGTTGAGAAGACACATCTCAGCAGCCTGTAGCACAGCTTGTAGCCTGGCCTCTGTGCTTTGCGGGCTACTGAGATGGCTTTGTTGAGCTCAGAAGGCTCAACAAACACTGTAGGGTAGTCCTTCAGTAGCAATTGACTGTCAGAGGTCTGAAATGCAAATGTTTTGGTTATTTTTTCTTTCCTGATTGTTAAAATTTACTGAAAAGAATATGTGTGTTCTGAATAGGCAACTTTGTAATGATACATATTCAACAGATTAACATTACAGTTACATGTATTAATAATGTTTACTTTAGTTTTTGTATAGTCTCTTTAATTATGTCATGTTACAAATGTAAACTGACACTTCTGTACAATTCTTAGTACCATAAAACAATTTAGTTAACAAATATGTTAAAATCTGTCAGATTTGATTTTCACAGTTGATATAAGTTACATGTGTTACATTTTTGAAGAAAATGTTTAACCTTGCTACTTTCACAACCCGGTTGGTTCCAGATCCTAGTTGCAATTGGTGTTTTTGGAGACTGGCCTATGTTATGGATTGGCGTTCTTGGTAGGTCAGTCTGCAGGTCCTGTATAATAGATAAACATATGCAAACTAAAAATCATAGAAACAAAAACAAGCAGCCTAAAATAACTGTGTAATTACATACTTTTATTAAATTTCAATTCCAATATTCTTGGAAGTCTAACAGCTGAGTGATGGTTCATTATAGCATAGAGCACTTAAAAAGTACAGCTTTACTTGGTCAACCATTTCAAAGTATCAGGGTAACTTCTTCAAGTTAATAGTGATTTCTTAGAATAAGACATCTAGACATTTAGTTACCTTGCAGCTCCCTTTACTTTGCTTAGTAGCAGACTTTCTAGGTGATCTCCTTATTTCAGGTACAGGTGTTCTGGGTGGTTCAACCGGTAACTTAAAAAATAGGAAAAAAAACACTTAACAACCAGTATTCTTTTAATTATCAGTGACAACTTAAAATTAAGGTCTTATCAGCAATGAAGAAATACATCCTTTAAATAAAATGGAGCACACGCTGACATTGAACTTTAAAGGGAACAGCAGCATGTGTAATCAAATTATCAATTATTATTATGTTGTTTTATGGCGCATTGACAGCTTTGGTCATTTAGCGCGCAAGAAATGTTAAAAATATGTGAAACTAAAAAAGGTTATATGATATTCTTGTAAATATGTTAAACTTGTGCAAATATAGCGTGTAAAAAAGGATCATTATGTAAGAATATATTTTATGTACTAGAGTGCAAATTATCAATATCTATTGCATTAATATCTATTGCATTAATTAACAGCAAGAAATTATTACATTTCATTGGACTGCTTTTAACTAATTAAATTGAACTTAGTTATAAACAATACCTTAGCAGGGGTATACTCTTCCAACACACCTTCTGCCAAATGTCCATGACCTTTAGATGAGGTTGGTGTCTGCAATAAAAAATATTAAAGAAAAATTATTTTATTGTAACAAGTAGCAAAACCCATGTATTAAAGTAGGCAAAGAAAACTTGAAAACTTGTCTTACACTTTAAATGGTCACATTTTATTCAATCGAGCAGCTCAGTCTAAGCAGCTTAAATTATATTACTGCTTTATATGTTTGAATATATTATGAGAAATTTAAATGAATAAGAAAAGCACTTAAAAATATACAGGCTATTTTGAGCTCTGTGTACTTATGATGATTGCAGAGATACTTGTTCACTTACAGAGTGTGAAGGATGTCTGTTTGTCTCCGGGGTTTCTGGAACATGACTTTGTTGGCTAACCTCACATGTCGCCTTCATGGACTGCAAGTCAATATCATTCTGAAAGTGGTATATATAGTCCATGATCAAAATGTGTACAGACGTTTATAATAAACGTATGACAACATGATTAATTTATGAAGCTGAGCTTTTAAATCGTAGGTCAAGGAATTATATGCCATTCAATATGTGCACTAAATTAATTGAAACAAAATGTTCCCAAGAAACAAAATTGTTACCCGATAGTAGTTTGCGGTCCGAGTTTGCGTGAATTGCTCCACCATGTTCTTAGCAAACAGTTGAACCTCAGGACAGGATAGCAGTCAAAAATTGAACCACTGCTTCTGATGAACCTGAAAAAAAAACACACAAGTTTATATTGTCAATTTCCTAAACACAACCATGCGTTTTACTTATAAATGTGAATATGTGCTTTTTGGTGAAATCAGTGATTTGAAATGTTAGTTAATTTTCAACTAAATTTTGTGTTACATCTTTTTTGCTAATTATCATTTGCCTGTTTTACTGATATTTTAAAAAAAAAGTTACAACCGTTCCTTGAACTGTCTATTTTCATCAGAATCATTTATTTTTATTTCACTGAGTATGCACATAAGTATTACCAGTGCAAGCATTTAAAACCAACCATTATTAGATGACATGTGCAAGGACTACTTGCAAAACATGCTAACTCATTTAAATGAAAGAATCTTTACCTGGCAGTAGCCAATCCTCCTGCCTTGGTATCGTTCTGTCCTGGCTAACATTGGCGTCAGGTACAGTATCTGCATCATTCATCGCTGACGAGATTAGGGATATTGTCTCGCCCATGCTATTCAATGGTTGTTCGTTAGTCGTGAGAAGCTCCATGTAGCTTCTCACACCTGAAGGCTCTGGTGCTTGCACACTGGTGGGCTGTACATGTGTATGCTGACTTGCAGTAACAAACGTCATGTATTCAGCATCAGCTGTAGTAGCACGACTGTTTTCTTCAGCACTTGGGCTGGCACACTTCAAGGGGGACGCTTGTTCAGAAGAGCTGAACTGTTTGAGAATATCACTCATGACGTTCAGGTCGTCAGGAATAGGGGTCTTCTTTTTTGCACCCTGGCTTACTTTGCTCTTAGGGCTTGGTTCACCATGATTCGCAGACTTTCCAGACTTTTTCAGAAATTTGTCGGCCTGCGTAGCGAATGCGTTCAATTGTTCCTCATCATCTGAAAACCATTGAAAATTTGACAATACTTTAGAGTAATGACATAAAAATAATTGACAGCCGAATTGTGGACACTAATGTTAAAGAATTTTACAAAGTTGAAGTTTAATCAGATATTCAGAAGAAACTTGTTGATTTTAATGCATTATTATGTTCAACTCATTTGACTTTAATGATTAAAACAAAATAAAGCATGCGATTTGTCTACAAATAAAAATATATCACTGGCCGCCTTCATAAATGGATTTTCAAACATTTTCTAACTGGGGAATTAAGTTTTGATCATCAAATTGAAATTATTAAAACATAATTATCTTTTAAACTCTATATGTTTCTTCAGTGCATCAACCTCGACTATGTACCTTTAAATCATTCCAGATATTAAAAGAATTTAGTCATTATAAGCTACAACGACAAACATATTTCTCAATGTTTAAAACAAACATTTGTTATGATGATATTACTACTCGTATGGTCGGGCATTTCACAGATTTGATTACGTCAACGGTACACTAGTTATTCATGATCGTTCATGCATTAAACAACGAGCATATATGACATCGTATCCGAATTGCTGAAGTATCCGAAATACACTACGTTATTATTTAAGACGAGAATTAATCAATCGATAGAAACGATACCGCAGAGCATCATATACGGATTTCAAATGAATGGAGCACTATCCCATCATTTAAAGCAATTGATTAACGAGTACATGAATTGATCTTCGACCCGGGATGTATTGTTGTTGTATTACGTACTGTCTGAATATTGTTGTTGTTGTTGTATTATTTGCGTCCTCAATGATTCAAGTTGTGTCACTCAAATACTTTTAAAACCAATTGCGTAAAGTCCATTTTGGAATTGCGTGTGTACGCAAATTTATACGTATACATCTGTTGCTCAATTTAATAAATTCGACTGACTGATACTTGTGCATGCATAGTCCTACTTGAAATACTGTTGATACTAAATGAATTACACCAATATTTAAAAAGAAACAATAATTGTCGTCTGAAATTAAACACAGAGACTGTATACTTTAAACAAACGACCAGCTCCCGGTATGATCAGTTCATTGTCTGTAAATTGGCGGTATATTTTAATTTCAAAATAGACATCTCATTTACATTCACCATTTCCAGACTCTTTAAAACAATAAAAGAAGTAAACATTTGGATTGGTGATACTTTCAGTGAGTGTCTGATCATGATAATGCTACATAAATATCAACCCTTACACAACATACTTACTATGTTTAGTTAATGCAGGAGTTCCCATTGTGGCATGATCCTTATCTTAATTCTTCTTAACTGAAAACAAACATACATGTACATATTTATAATCCTCTATTAATCACCTCCTTGTGCTGATTACTAACAGAGCCGCATATTTTACATCAGACCACAAAATGAAAAGCCTCAATGAGATTTGTCTGGAAGCTAAGTCACATTCAAATTTCATTATCACCAATTTTCTATCAAAATAATTGACTTCAAAATTTCGCAAACGTTAATTTAATCCCATTACCCACAGAGTTCTATTGTCATCAGATACTAGCATGTGAAGTTTCATTGGTTGCTAAAATATCCAAGAAAGTCAGTGGGAGGAACATTTCAGACACATTTTGACTGAAGTTTTTTTTGAAAATTTAATAATATCAATATTTCACAAACCTCAACAAAATCCATTTAGCTGCTGATTTGTATCGTCATAAGATATAAGCATGTGAAGTTTTATTGATGTAGACCCCCTGGTTGCTAAAATATCCAACTTTAAAAATTTGACATCTAAGTGTCGGCTCAGTGCTTTCTCGCCCTCTTTATTCTATAGTAAAACTACCAGTTTTGCACTGGAATTGTGAACTCCACGAGACATTTCCAGCTATCTGGAGTATCTAGTTTCAATAACTTAACTTATTATAAGTGAAATACAGCTTTACAAAGAAAATATCTGGTAAATGATTTATTTAGGAGTTACCTCCCTTTAATCATTCTGAAATCTATTTTATGCTATATAAAACAGTTAATTTTGTTACTCCTAAATTATGGTCAATAAATGAAGGTGAAGTAACATCCCCTAAATGACAATCTGCAAATATTGTGAAATGTTTCCTATTAATTTTTGTTATAATATGGAATTCATGAACATTTTTGTAATGTTTTAAGTGTTAAGTCTAATCAATAGTAATTACCGAGAGAAATTTACCTAGCAAACATATCTGCAAAGAAGTATCAATTTGTGTCTTTCTAAATAGCATGATTGCATTTGAAAAGTTTGCATTTGGTCTGATAAGTTTTCCAAGGTTGTCTGACAAGGCTAAATTTAAGTCAATTGCCATGACTGCATACCTGTGCATATTTCTATGATGCCAAAAAAGTCACTGAGCAGAAAAACTTAAATGAAATCCCTATGCCACTTGTTTAAATGAAATATCCACATCATAATGATGCAATAAATAAAATAGCTCGCAAACACTGCAGCAAAACCAAAAATAAAATATGGTAACCTTCATCATTAATATGCATGTGGTGACAAATCTACTAATACTATATGCATGTTCTGTAAAATTCTCCCAGTCTACATCTAGGTGTCTGCCTGGTGCTGTTTCGTCCTCTTTGTTCTACAGATTTGCACAGAAATTGTGAAGTCCACAACAAATTTCCAGCTATCTGGAGTATCCACTTAGTCCTACAAAATACAGAGAAATCATTGTTTCAGTAATCAGAAATGACACAGAAGTTACACAGTAACAAAAATACAACTGACATTGAACCAGTACAGCCAGAGACGGCCTTCAACATTTATAAGAACTACTTCCTAGGCTGCAAGACTGACTTATTCTTAAATAAGTGAAAACTTGTTTCCAAATTGTAAACTGGAGCCAAAAAACTGTTTGGTGGTAAGAGACTGACAGGAAATGGTCGATTAAACAAGGCACTGCAGCTCTGGTGAAGGATGTCATGCCCGATGCATTGTCGGAATAAAAAACTACAGGCAGAGGCAGACGATGAGGCCTAAATTAAAATTAATTTGTTTGCCCTTCACCCACCGACCCGAGATATGGCCGCCGACTCAAAAAAATTAATTGCAAAATTCGGATTTTTTATTTATTTTTGGTTATAAACCCGAGACCGACCCTAGCGTTTATTAAACACAGTTTATATGCCTATGATCAAGCCTGGATGATCTTGGGTAAGCATGGTTAATTATTGATAGTCTAGACTATACACCATTATGTCACACTACGATGTGTGCAGTTTGTTATTTTTAGTTATCAAAAGGCAAAACAATGACTATTTTTGTTTCATTATGTTTGCCTTATAATAACTTCCTCTCGCTAGAAAGACTTTGGAACCCAAAGTTAGAAAAAAGTATGACACAAAAATGGTCATAGTTGCCCTTATAATATTTTCATCAACAATTATTGCAGCCTCGTGCTCATACTCACTAAAACAGAAGGGCTATATAAAGTATTAAAAATAAGTCCACATAAAGGTGTCAATTTTGCTTTCATTTTACCGACATTAATTTTTTCTGAATTGATCCGAGCTTATGTTAACCATGTTTTTGACAACCACATGTCATTTAACCTTATCTTTTGTAATATTTACAATTATTTTACTGTACCCGCCCACCCAATGTACCACATGCCGAAATTACCACGCACGAACAATACATTTCGACTAAAACATATTAAAATTTCCACAATAAAATAAAATGTTTTTCCTACCTACCTACTCACCTCTAAAATCTAGGGTCGTTAAAGGGCAAACAAAAACTTTTTTAATTTTGGCCTGACTTAACAAAGGACAGGCTGTCAACTCACCTCTTTTCAAAAAGCAGGTACTGTAAAACTTCGAACCTCAAACAGTTTTGGCTCGAACACAGTAGATGATCACTCGAACAGAGATAGGTCGAACATTCGAATTTGATTTGCAGTCCCTAGCTATCATTTCATTCATTGTTCACCATAGATGGGTTGAACAATACAATAATTCACTAATTTCATTGACCACTTAATATTCTATTGTTTGTTGACTGGTAAGATTAGCGACACATGTAATACGCATGTCGTGATAATTACTTGATGGTTGTACGATGTACATGTACTATGTGACAAACAATTCATGTGTAATGAATCATTTATTTAAATCTGTTTTTGTTTTTCATTCATTTCTTTTTTAAATATCATTTTTATTAATAATGCTGCGACTATTGATCGACGTGCATTCAGTTTAAATCACAACAACACTCATATGACATGCATTCAATATGCACCTAGTAGTACATTTGCACCTGCGACAGTCAGTTCGTACATATACACGTATACCGTAGATGCGTCAGGACTTATTGCTAGGTCCAACGGCAGTAAGAGGTTTTGAAATTTACGGTATAAAATAGTGCTATTTATTTTTAAAAGTAGGGCAAAGAAGGAATTGTATTGCCTAAAAAATAGGGAAAGAAGGGATCATTCCTTACCTTTGGAATATCAAAAATTGTTAAAATTTACCTCACTGTACATTCTCCATGATTAGATCACTGCCAGAGATTCTGACAGTATCCTCCTAGCACAACACCACCTGCATGAAGCACAGTATGACCAGCTAACCTCTGACACATGCACAGCCTCCATGAAGCATAATGTAGGCCTTCAATACATACAGTCTAAAACATTGTGTTGTTGACTCTTTCTAGAAAAAGTAGGGTTAGCAGGGCTCTTTCTAGAAAAAGTAGGGGAAAAGTAGGGAGCTAGTAAAAAAGTAAGAAAAAATAGGAAAAGAAGGGCCAACTTGACAGCTTGAAAGGAGATTCATCACTTACCTGCAAAATGTGCAGTAATTGTAGCTTTTGTCCACAAGATTCACTTGTTTGCTCTGGTGTTAGGTGGAGGGTGGTGGTGACTGGGTGTAAAACTTGAAATATCTACTAACCCACGGAATTCATTGCCTGGAATTTACAAAAAAATATTGTCAGCTGATGTCAGTCACAATCGAGATGATGTTAGGCGATTTTGATGTCTTATCAGTTACAAGCAACTTGTCAGCACAGAAATGCAAGGGATTCAACAGGGCAGTGCTGTCATCACTTTGCAAAGATGTCAATTTGACAAAAATATTTGTTGGAAGTCAGACTTTCAAAACTGGCTCCTTGAATCATTCGGAAAGAAAGACACCAGCCTCACCAGTAATCAACTTTCATCAAGGGCTAGGAGGTTCCTATGATTTACATCAAGAAGGTCTCAACAACTCAGAGAAGTTCTATGATCAGCAAAGTTCAAAACCCTCTGGCGCGACAACCCAGCCAAGTTGGAGTATGCATTCTACCAAGCCAAGGCACATACAATGATGACAACTACATGAAATGTCAACTGGATAAATCCGAGCCCAGTAATTCGTGTTTCTGGGAAACACTGCTGTCTGAGTTCATTAATAAGACAATGACAATGTGCGAAAGGTGGGGAGTTATGTCATATTTATGGCAGAATGTCTAATGATGGCCTGATGCCGTCCAAAACGGGAAAGCTCAATAAAATAAAATATGGTCTATACATATAACTTTACATTACCTATTACAACAACACCAGTCACAGCAACCACTGCAGCAGCAATCACAGAAACACCTTTTGCCTCATCTGTACTACTTGTAATACATTTACGGCCCTGTGAATTTTAAGCAGAAATAAGTATGTCTTAGAATCCTGATGACAAATGAACTAGGCAATCTGGTAACCATCTTACATCAGCTTAGAGTGGGAGAAGCAAGACTTTCACATACTATTGGTACTATTCTCCTGCAAGACCAGGTGATTCACATTTACGCACAATTTATTATTGTATAAATGCAATGCCTGCCTACATGCAGGAACATTATAGTTTCTAGTTCAAGTCCTTAGCCATGTGCTTTACGGGTCTCTTGGATTAACACAGTCATCCAGTCCAGAAAATGCACTTCCACTTTCCATATTAATATGCTGTTGTAGTACATTGTGTACATTGTAGCAACTTTCAAAAACCTCATCCATTCTAAGAGTTGTTTCATCGAGTAATAATTTTGAATAAGATAACAATATGTTCAGCATAAATAAAAGTAAAATTAATATTTTAAAAAATGGCATAATGTTGTATATGATATCTATTAAACAGCCAAAACAATACAACTACATGTAGTCCTTTTATGAGAAGGTTTGCAAAGAAGCAGACAACAGAAAGTCAAGGGGAGAACGCAATACAAATTTGACTATCATTTTTTTTTAATTTAATAAAATCCAAATTTCACAAACCTCAATAAAATCCTGTTAGCCACTGATTTCTATTGTCATTGGATACTAGCACCTGAAGTTTCATTGATGTAGACCTACTAGTTGCTAAACAAATAAACATAAAAAAATTGCCATCAAGGTTTCAGCCCAGTATTTTCTTGCCCTCTTTATTCTGTAGTAAAACTACCAGTTTTGCACAGATATTGTTAACTCCTCAGCTATCTGGAGTAACTAGTTGTAATAACTTCACTTATTATAAGTGAAATACAGATTTACAAAGAAAATAGAAGGTAAATGCTTTTTATAAAAGTTGCCTCCCTTTTACCATTCTGCAATCTATTTCCTGCTATATAAAACAGTTAAATTCCTTACTTCAAAATAATGGTCTATAAAATAAGGTGAAGTTGCTTCCCTTAAATGACCAATTGCATATAGTGAGAAATGTTTTCCTATTGATATTTGTTATAATATGGAATTAATAATGCCAATATTTTTTTTTACAACTTTATACCTTATAATTCATGCACACTGAAGTGGTGTAGACTTTTTGTTGACTGATACAGTCCATGGACAATGTCAGCTCTCCATTCTGGCACAGGTGATTGGTTACACTTCAATACGATATATCTGAAATGTGAACAGCTGTAGAAATTCAATACGATATCTGAAATGTGACCAGTGTAGAAATTCACAATTTTACCATAACACTTATACCTTTTAAAAGGTCTTCTATTTAAGTCTGAAAATTTAACAGTGAAGTTAATTACAAGTTTACAATTTTTTGTTAAAGTACCTCTTAGAGAAAATCTTGAGAATAACACACATCTTCCTGTAGGTTGCACAGTTCAAGTGACATCAATACAGATCTAGTAACATAGGGCCTGCAGAAAATACAGAACATAATTGATATACAATGTTTGCAATGTATGGTAACTGGATTACTCAAGGAAAGTGAACTCCAGCTAGATGGCTTGTCTGATAGGCAAACAAAACTAGTCACTAAATAGCAAACTAAAAGTAAAGCAAGCCGCAAGTATTTGTCTAGAAAGCAAAGAAATAAAATGAGAATATTTCTTTCATGTACCAGACACAGTCTAGCCATAGTGTGCAAAATTAGCATTAAATGTTTGTAAGACTACCAGTAATATTAATAGAAATAGTAATTCACACGATAGCAGCCTTCTTGAGCATTTTTCTGCCATATAAATGTTCGGGCTGCCAGAGACATTTGGTCAAGAGCACCAGAACTCCGGCAGCAGTAGTGATGGACAGCAGCAGCAGTGACCATGTATATAGGTGAATCAGATAACTCTACGATAGTTCCAGCAGCAGTAGTGGTGGACAGCAGCAGCAGTGACCATGTATATAGGTGAATCAGGTAACTCTACGAAAGTTCCAATCAATTGAAGCAATTTCAATATACAATATGGGAGCCAGAACTACAGTGACAGCTGTAATCAGCCTTGCTTGACAATTGATTATTGTCAGAAGATTAATATGTACTTACTCGAATAAGAAGACCTCAAAAGAGGGCCCATAAAAATATGATATTTCCTGTGACTATCTCCTCATGTTGACAGCAGATACATCACATTTAATGCTGCACTAGGAGGAGGTGTAGAACCACCCCGTAATTCCTCTTTGCCCATTATCATCAAGAACGTTGATAGGGTCGACATTTGAAAGATGAATCACCACAACCACTACATTTGTATACATATCATTGCAGTACTTTTCTGCAATACATCAATTTTTAAAACTGTTATAATAATAACACTAGGTGTCAAATCACATCCAGGAAGAGACGAGTTATATATGCGTCATATTTCAAAATTTTAGTTCATTACTAACATTTGCAGTAAGTAAATTATTGAAATGGTTATTGTTTCCTGATTTTGCCCAAGGTTTAAAAAGTAAAAACAAACCATGTTAAGGGCAGTTTGAAGAGCGTATTAAAGCCTGTTCGTAAAAGTAGTGAAAATTTCTTTCAAGTGATGAAAGTTTCAAATTTATTAGACTTAGTTAACACACATGTCTACGCCATGTTTCCCTTGACAATAAAGAAAAATACGAAAAGAGGTAGGGACATTTAAATGCAATTTTAATCTATACTTTCATGGCCTTTCTATTGTTCTCTTCTAGTGTTACATACCAAAAACGAAGCCTGTGGATTTACCGGATCAGTCACAATACAAATTGAATAAGGAGTAAAATCCATTATCTCGATTATCTTGAAATATCAACACAAAATTTCCGTACAAAGTTCTGCATTTTGATGCGTTTTGAACAACTCCCATTGAAACTTGTAAGTAAATTTTTACCTATGCACTGGTGACATAGTTTGAGACATGTGACCCTGCAGAATTCAAAACAAAGAAATTTACATCAAAATTGGCTTTAGTGATCCATTTTGGCGATTCGAGATGATTTTTTTCACTTGTTCGGGGGGGGGGGGGGGGGTCTGTTTGCTTTATAAAAACGTATCGACATGCTTAATATTACAAAATGATATATTCGACCAGTGGTGAAAACAATTGTAACGAACCGGCTTAGGGCGAAACGTGATGCCATCGCTAATGGATAGCATTTTGATATGGGCACGTTATTGTTGATTATCATTTATAAAGCATGATACCTGGAAACATAAACCAACAATTTTAATGCTAAGTCCGTTTCTCTTTTTTTTAACTGCAAATGGAAAGAATCTTCTTAAATCTAAATTGTGCACGCTTCGTTGCAGCCGTCGTTTCTTTTGAAGTCTAGTCTGGTTCACAGCCTTTACTGTCGTATAACAATTACGATATTGAGGCAGGGAACCAGAATAGTATCAATCGGGCAAGTTATAAACGCTGTTACCGATCAACAAATGCCGATGTCATCCGGTATCAGAGACCCTGTATCTATTAATGTTGAATCAACGGTATTTCAAACTGACCAAGGGCTTTATCAGGAGAATATCAGTATCTAAAAATTTGAATTTTGTATTGTAAAAATGAAATAAATGTTGGCCCTAAGGTGCACAGTTGAATTATTTTGTATATTTTTATAAACAAAAAATTTAAATATGATTTTGCAAAACTTAATAAAAAACTGGCTGCAAATTTGCATTATAACACTAATCAGGGCTCTCACTAGAACTTCAGAACCAGGAGAAGTTTTTGTTATTTTAGGGAGAAATTACAGCATTTTCACCCTGTTTACGGCATTTTTATATTGGAAAACTTCTACCTCAGTTCAAATTAGGGAGAAATTTCACCCATTTCTCCCTCTAGTGAGAGCCCTGTCAATATATATGCCATTAACAAAAATGTTTAATTTTTAAACAACAAATGCTTTCATTTCACAAAAAGTATTGCAAATAAATTCTGCTACATTAGTTTAACCACAGTACTAGATAAAACAATCACAATTTATGATAATATAATAGCATTAGTATCATTATGAATTCTGTAACATTACAAACTGGCAACATTTAGTGCAAGTGTGACTAATGCAACAATAAATTCAAAGGCATGAGAAAGTAACATAAAATATTAAATAACACAACTAAGAAGGTTTTAAGATTCATTGTTTAGGTCAGATTCTGTCAAACTAGCGACATTACTGCAACTGATTCCTCTGCATTCATCATATCCTGAAGTACATTCCATACCATGTTTACTGCGTGTACACTTTTTTCAGTAACAATTTAGCTTGCACTTACACCTTACCATCTTAAGATGTTGATCAGGAGCAGCAGGTATATCAGTCTTTACAGGTATGAGTTTGTTTTGTATCGGAATCCAACCCCAGTCTAGAGGGTCAAGGGTAATATTACTGCCTATCCGATCATTGATCTGGAAATATGTTCGCTAGCTGTGGTACTTAGCAGCTGCTGATGTTGGAGGTAATGTATTTACAAGTTCTTTTGCTTTGTGAGCATTCACATCATTTCCTGAAGTTACACCAGTTTCAATATTGAACAGTAGTGGATCTTCACAAAATGGATTTCTTTCAGCAATGAAATTATGAATGATATGAATGTGTTGTGTCCTTGCAGTCTCTATCTTTGCGTGATTTGTTTATCTCTTTGTGTTGGAGACTTGTGTGAAGCCCAGAACCACAAAATGACGGGGTGGCATTGTTGATTTCAGCACAAGATGGCATTGACAAAAGCCACATTCTGTCATCCTTTATCCTCATGACATGCCACCAGTAGTTTTCTCACTTCTCATAAGTACTTGTTCTATGACGAGGTCTGTTGATAATCCCGCCCAGTTGTACAAATCAAATTACACTACATATCACACAGCTAATTATTGCTTACCCAAACGGCTTTCCATAGTTTAAAAATCCGACAAGACTTCTGCTCTAAAGCGTCATTATCATATCATTATTTCCGAGCGTCTGGTTAACAAAAAGCCGTCCAGTACAAACTTTTCTGATAAACATGTTCATAACATTCTGCCGTGTACAACTGTACATGCACTTCAAGATTGGCCATCATAGCAGGAAGTATTTCAGTCGACGAAAAACCAGTGAAAATAATATTTGTGAACATTGCAATGGACTTGTTCACATATCTTTGCGTGCACATTGTCTAGCATCGCTTATTGCAAGATTAAATCATCAATATCATCAATGCTTTTGTTGCCCATTTTGAGTGGTATATAGGTCCGTGATAATGGCTTGTAAATGCAGAACTGTAATATCTGTGTTATCAGACGCTCGTAAGTATACATAGTGTATGGAACGTCTTTCAGCTACAATGAATGCTCGCGAAATACGCGTCTTTAAAACTCAAAATTTTGCCATGGTTGATCTTCCTAGACTTTTGATATGTTTGTTTTTGGAGTGCACTGGGAAACGACGACCGAAGCTGCATTCAAGTATAATTTCGCTACTGCATTAATTTTCTAGTAGTAATATACTTGAATTATTTTTCATATTGCACAAATATCACAAACCTTTAATTGTTTATGTAGCGGTTGTATCAATCTTTATTTAGGCTTACCTTTGATGCATTTGTAATGTAAATTTCCTGCACATCGTCTGTAATGCTTGCAGATAACTTCCATGTTTATAATGCATTGTGGGAGTGTTAACGGTTTAATATCGTTGTCGTCTTTAACGGCACTGTCTTATGTATGTGGCGTTTCCTGTAACTACGTATACTCTCTCTTTTAAGAATCTACAAATGTTACTTTAATGTCAGATTTTTTCTTGTATAGCTTTTACTTAATATTGCTGTTTTTCACCATTTTGTAATGTGAATAATCGATTTTCCTTCGTTCAAAACATACATAAAGTATAAATATCAGGAAATTACGTGTGACCAATTTTTAACGCTTGTGACCAATTTTAACGCTTGTGACCAATATTTGGTCAATATTGTGACAAAATTGTGATAATTGTTTGTTCACATTTCTCTGATAAGTATAAACGGGCCGAATTTATAACCAACTTGGTCACTTAACTTAGTCAGGAGAAGCCAGTCCGTATACTACTAGATCTAGATCTAACTCCGTTAATTTCTAGAGATGAATAATTTATTACATTTTGATGTAAGCATCTGAAGCTATTACTCGATTTGATATCCAATTAAAGTGTAGATCTACCATGTTATTTTAACATGTTTTGAGATTGGTTTAAGTAAATTCATCAGTGACAATAAAATTTAGATCTACTAATTAGTCAGATCTTTAGAAATGTTTCCATATATATATAATCTAGATACATGTATAAACTTCCAGTCTTTCGGACGAGACTTTAAAAAGCGAGGTCCAGTGTATGATGCTTTACATCGAGCACGAAAAAGAACCAGGGGGTGCTTCTGGAACTGGGGCATCTCCTGTATCATGCACTAATACTATCCTCCAAAAATCTAATATGACTAACATTCTTCTGGAGGCGTCGCCCATAGGCTATGGGAAACCGGTGGCGACGATAAATAAACGCAAATACAAGAAAAATTACAAACTTGTGGAAAGCCACATGCATGACATTAAGGTATTTACTGTGTAAGTTTCAAGAAGAATATTGTGAAATGTAAACTGATAAATTAAATCATTTTATCTGAATGAGCAGATTATATATATGAATCTAGGCCTACATTTAAAAAGAATGATCGAGCTATAGAGCTCTCTATTTTTTTAATAAATCTAGTGCATGTACTTGAACCTTTAATAAACTGGATGAACATTGTACACGTGTTGAGATATTTAATTTATTTTGAGTTAATAATCCTCGATCTAGTTATCAATATTGCACATCAACATTCACGCACGCACCTATGGATTTGGTAACTGTCACAGCCGAGACATGCATGGTGACTTAATACAATATATTGCACACTACAAGTAGGTTTGCGGGTTGCCCTTGTCTGGTCAGGGGCGTGTCAATGTTGCATTTCAGATTTTCTATTTCTTACTTTTGAGCAGGCATTTGAAGCTGTAACGGTGTTTTCAGTACGTAGGTAGATATCACATTGCACCTTTCTATCTCCACTACGTTGTATTGTATGTGACTGTTCGCTGATTGCATCAATCAAACTTATTTCGCCATTCGACTTTTTCTGAAAATACAACAATTATTCGAAACTAAGAACTACACACACATAAGAACATTTGTACGAAATATATTTGTTTTTGAAATTGTATGGTGTATAATTGTATACCAATTTGTACATTCGTATTAGAGTTTTCTGCATTCAAAATATGTGTTTGTTTTTATCGACAGTCTGTTGCACAATCGTTCCCACACGTAACATTGACACACATACGTGTGTCAGGGTTGTGTTGGCCACAGTCTGCGAGTACGAATGCAGTAGATCATTGTTTCAGTCATTCATATTATAATCTGTTGACTGTATATACTTATACATATATATATATATTAACATCACAGTATTAGTTTACCTGGCTAGAAGTATATACAAGCCAAATCCTGAATCGTTTGACAAGACAAATTCGGACACGTCCTCGTGTACTACTCCGTATACCCACAACGCTTTATACAAACATTGAAAAGATTCACGAGATACTAGTGATGGTCGCTTTGAACTCCATATATGGTAAATTATTCACAATTAAAGAGGCCTGAGCAAATTTATATGTTTTTACCAACATTGTTTGTAACGCTATAGCGGCAAGTCGCAAACTCAGACAGGGAATCTGTGAGTGTCCGTATTACATAGACATTACACTTAGTGTTAGCAATGTACACAAACCATGTAATGACGTTGCGTTCTCAATGCATCTAAGTAATTTAAAAACATTTGACAAATCACCCTGTTCTATACATCAAACAACAATAAAGCAATTGTAGCGAGCAGAACATGACTTTACAGTCCGTCCAGTTATTTCAGTCCATAGAGCCTCGTTCCCGCCAGAACAGTAACCTTCAAGCCGGATATTTCTATCCGTACCGAAGCCAGCGACATATTCTTTTAGTCTTGTGCGTGACTCATTGAAAAACATAATACAATTTTCTGTACCAATGAGATAATGAATATCAACGTCTATTACTCACACATTCATAATACCCCAGTCACAATTAGCTTGTGATGCGTTTGCGAGTAGTTTGCGACGGATTTCTAGGCATTTTCGGCCGGGCCCCACGGGACTCTTTGTCGCTGCAGGGTCATTTTTGGGAATTGAGCGGCCATCGAGTTACTTTCAACTCAGACTTAAACCTGGAGCAGCGTTTCGCATCGCATCATTGGTACAGAAAATTGTATTATGTTTTTCAATGAGTCACGCACAAGACTAAAAGAATATGTCGCTGGCTTCGGTAGGCCTACGGATAGAAATATCCGGCTTGAAGGTTACTGTTCTGGCGGGAACGAGGCTCTATGGACTGAACCGAGCATTAAGAGTGTTTAATTGTTCAGTTTTTGCGCCTGATCTAGCGGTTTTGCTACAAGTGTTATTATTATCATCTATGGCTAGCTTCGCGAATTTCATCTTTCGCACATTGTCCGAGTGTTTGGCGTCGCCTAACGTTGCCAAGTTTCCTGAAATAAATTTAATAGCCCGCTCGGTTAGTTCAGTGAGTAAAACACTGCGCTGTCAGTCTGGAGGCCATGGGTTCTAGTCCCGTGTGAGGCGTATGTTCTTTCTGAGCGAGGCGTATGGTCTTACTGAACGATGCGTATGTTCTTTCTGAGCGAGGCGTATGTTCTTCCTGTGTGAGGCGTGTGTTCTTCCTTAATTTGACAGAAGAATATGCATCCAAAGTCGTTCATATTCCACCTCTGATTCAAGTGGAGAAGTTGTCTGTACAGGGCTCAGGATTATAACGGATACTTACAGACAGCACTCAAATCTCAAATCACAAAATTTACTCTTATTTCTCTCATAGTAGAAATTGCATCAACATCTCATATAAGTGATGAATATCATTTGCGACTTTTAATGCGAATATGAGATATGGGAATAATTATTGGGTTTTAGCGCTTCCTGGTGCCTGACCCTTACTAGGACTTAGTAATGACCTTCACAGTTCATTTTCGCACTCAAATGTCTAATAAAATGGGCCACAAAGAGTATTCAGCAGTCATTTACCATTATCGTACGTTTACCACGCTCCACTTTTCCAATATCAGATTCAGAAGTTGACATTTTTGCGATTTGAAGGCTGAGTGTAAGTAATAGTTATATTCCCGAGTTCTGGTTAGTACTGGTTGGTAACCGGTAACCGGTACAGTAAATTGACAGCGCAAATACATGTTACTAAAATGCTGTTGAAAAACACCGTGAAATCCAGCCGAGAAGACTGAAGTATCATTGTTTCAGTTTTAAAGGAGAAAAATCTGATTGGAGCGTACGCATAAAGAGTCTGGTAGTCTCTTGTGAATACGCAATCAATTTATTAGACTCATTGCACCCTCAACTCATTACTTATAGAAGCATGTCTTACTGTACATGTGATTATATTGAGCATTCACTTATAGTGATTTAAGATGTTACTTTACACGGGACTTAAACAATTACAAGAAATATCTTTAAAAAAGAACACATGTTTATAGAATTAGTAAATAAAAGACACACACATATTAAAAATCTTCGTTCGTTAGTTTATTCAAATATATGAGTATATTCAACAATAAAAGCAGGCGTGGTAATAGTTCGTTAAATGTTAATTAAAATTTACTAATAAAAGCTCATAAATAAATGTACAGCGAAACACAATTACAGGACCATTTGGGCATTGTCCATTGACCTTTCAGATATTTCCACAAAATCACAACTTAGGTATTTATTTTTTCGGCCGTACTAACATGGCTTTGCTATTTGCATACCAGTGTGTGTAAAATAATCAAATCTTACATTAACCGCTAAACCAAATTATCTTCAATCGACCAACGTTTGCAACCTTGACGCAGATTGGTTAACATTTCGTTAAGGCCTATATATTTGTTTATCAAACCTAAAAATATTGACTGGTTTATTGTTATGTATTGTTTGCTTCCGAAGCAAAGTAATGAACACAATCATTGTGTAAATGGTGTTATGTTTGCAAAAATCACGATAGAGGCGTTATTCTTATCTTATTATTGTAAACATGACATTGAAAACCAGATGAACATAATATTGTTTGCCTTAACAACTGCGCCTGAACGTGGATCGTAATTCAGATTTGTCCTGTAAGCAGTGGTGTTAGTCATCTTCATGGGGATTTGTCCGGTGTTGGAATTAAGAAGACTTTCTTGGTTTATGTACCAGTCGCGAACATTTATATTGTTTTAATCAGATACATCGATATTTAACAAGTTTATTAACATGAATGTGTGATTTCACGACGTATGCAATAAGTAATGATGAACTGTATTGAGACAGACTACATGTATACTGTGTCATTGTCCAATCACACTACGGAGTTATTTTATAGTCTCCTACGCAGTGGTCTCCCCTTACAGGTATAGGAGTTTCTGTAGTGTAGCCTTATTGAATGACCGGCAGTCGTAACATTTAGGCATTTTTTTTATGTTGTACAACAGATTTTAACCTTCAGATTGCAACAAATTTGCATTCTTCAAGTTGCGCCGACCCTCTTTTTTTAAAGATATTTCTTTTGAACATGTTCTAGTACATTAATACGATATTTACACATTTATCTCGTGTCTAATTTATTGATCAGAAACGAGGTATAATGCAAATAATTGGACTTGTCTTCTTTAAACTATATCACA
The DNA here is from genome assembly GCA_032209605.1 of Mactromeris polynyma. Lineage (NCBI taxonomy): Eukaryota > Metazoa > Mollusca > Bivalvia > Venerida > Mactridae > Mactromeris > Mactromeris polynyma. The sequence continues at coordinate 129,676 of JASFXZ010000050.1, forward strand.
GATATTAAAACTTTCGAATCGACACAGGCGTAAAGTGATTATTCAGTATTTATCCCACATTGTCGTTTGACTTGCTCAAGTACAGACAACATATTAATTACTGTTGTCTTTGTCTGATTAACATCACATTGATAAACATAACATTGTTTATTTTAGATGCAAACAGTGCATAAAACTGCGAAATAATTCGGTAGTAATTAAAAGGATAGCTACTGTCCGTAAGTATGTGTAGCACTATCTACAGTATGTCTAACTCAAACCATAAAATAGGAAGTACGAACTCATTCATTCCCAGTCCATCGTACAACGTGCAGATTTATTCAGACACACTACCCCTCAACAGCTACGCCTCCCAAATTAATAAACCGTAAATAACCATACATGCTTAGAATTGGATAACCTGCATTTCCAAAGTATATAATCAAAATAGATTTAAAGCACAAAATGGAAATATATCCCATTATTTTACTATCGTTCAGAGCTCAGTGTCTGCAGACTCGCTGCTGACAGGATAATACTCGATGAGGAAAATGTTAAATTTATCCTTGTTGATACGAACACTAATGAGGAAAATAAAACCTTCTTCATGTAAAATGTACTAATACAACTTTAAAGGTAGATAGACTGATTATCTATTTAAATATGCTAAGTAATAATTTTGAGACCATGGCATGTTAAAGTCTTCATACATATTTTGACAACACTCATTATTATCTACCTTTAAGAGAAAATATTGACCTACAAATGGCAATATGGTATGTGGTTAAATAAAGTAATATCACCATACAAGTAAGGTGCCTATTGATACATCTTTGGTTGAATGTCTGTCTATATTGATGCACAAAATTGAAGTCAGGTGCAAATTATGGTCAAATACACGGTAACAACTAGATAGAATGACGCAGACCATACATAAAAGTCCCGCCCATCACCCTCTCCCATCCATTATTACATGGTTTGCATGCTTAAACGGTGTGCATTTAGCGACCTCCGCAAATCAATGCGCAAAAATCAACCATAGTTACCGAAATCATCTTTTAAGTTTAAAAGTTCACAAACCACTTTGGCACGTTGGACTACTTCGTTGTGAGAACTTCGAATGTGGACGTTTTAGCTGTTCCCGTCTTTCAGTCTTTTTTGTGTTTTGAAAACGGGAACCAATTGATATGTGCCTTTCAAATTGCCACACTACTAAAGGCGGTAACTGAGCGGTACCGTCCAAAATTCAGAACATGATCAGGCATTGTACGTTTGCGGTCATGTGAATAGAAATATATACTTTTGTTTCATGTCAGCATTATAAACCGTCAATAGCGTTTTTGTTTTATGTTGATGGATGCATTACGATACTGTGAAATTGTGTGAACAAATGTAATAACTTTTTTTTAAATTGTAATATTTCCAGAATTAATAAAATACAAGTTATGTCATCAATGTTTACATGGTTTTCTCCCCGTACGATGATAATTTGGTAAGTGACCCGTAAGAGAGCATTGACAAGTTACATAAACCGTGGGGGTGTTTTGATGAGTAAGAAGTGTTTCGGCAATCCTTTGACAAATTCTCTCACTAGACTACTTAGTTTCATTTCCAGTTGTTTAATTATTTTCTCTATAAAGCACACACGCCCCAAATGTGTAGATCAAACCCGACATTTAATGTTGCTATATATATTTAAATGTGACGAATTATTAGGTCGTGTAATTGCTATGATGGATTCGTATGCATAACTAACTTTGGTGTTCAACACCATAGTTGGGTTGATTTCTTAGTGCGTTCCTACTCAGATGTATCACAGAATGACCTGCTGCAACATGTTACACATTCTTGAAACAGATAGAAATGTAAGAATATTTAGTTGTTTAGTAAAGCTATTTAAACTGAGTATGGGAATATACAAAACGATATTTCATTGACGTTTGAGCTGTGTATTTGCACATTAAGTCTATTATTATAGCACACCTACGATTATTTATAGTTATGTTTATTGGGCCTGATGCTTTTGATAATGTGTATACATTACCATTGGTACATGCACTTTATCATTAGAAATTATGTCGCATGATGTCACTACTCTTACAATGTACACTTTACCTAATATGCTTATTTTTTTCATTTAATGGTAAGACGAGCGTTGTCGGTATACACCATTGGATAGAGCTTTCCAAGACAAATCCAACGGTACCAAAAACGATATATCTGGAACCTGTTTGATCACTATATCATTTTAGTGCAAATAAGTTCAGTTTAAAATTAAAGATTTGTTTCGCAATGGTATTTGTTGGCATTGTACAAAGTTTATGAAGATAGATAGATAGATAGTTTATTTCAAATTCAGTAGGCCATAGGCCCATGTGAACATAATAATGACACAATACAATTTCCATATGACAGTAACAAGAGGCAATAATTGGTTTTAGTAACAACTTGTACATTGTTATAAAGAATATATAGGTTAGTCAGTTTAGATAATGTATTTATAAGTTATGTTTAAGGAAACATAATATATTAAAGACAGTACAAGAAAGGACAGGACAGTGTTTGACGGAGAAGGTGTACAAAGTATAGTAAAGTAGTTAAAACAACATACAACACATTTTAAATACATGTATGATTTGTGCATAGCAAAAACGGAAGCAATATATATATATATGTATACACGTATAACACTTAGATGGTAATATGATACAAACTACTATCGTTTATCTGACAACTATGTATAATGCACTGATATAAACATAAACATAAACATAAATAGCATCATATGAAACCACATGTGTACTGAAAATCTCACTGGAAAAAACAACAACAACAACAATCTCTTTTACATCTAAGTTATGCATCTCGTTTACATTAGGTCAGCGAAATCGCGATATTGTAAGGCCTTGAATATATAAACACTCAAGCTGTTAATTAATGTTTCATTTTTGCATTCAAATAATTGTTTAAGTTTAAACATGCTTGGTCGTGACCAATAATATTTCTTAATGTATTTCTTTCGAAGATCTGTATATAAAGAACACTCTAAAATAAAATGATATTCGTCTTCTACCCTACCACAAGTTAAACATTTTCTATCTTCTAAAGGGATACTTCTCGGTTTATGCCATCGACCAGACTCAATTTTTAAGTTATGTGATGAGACTATTAATCGTGTCATTGCGATCCGAAATTTGCTGATACAAATGCATTTTAGGTGAAAATGATACTCGAAGCTTACAACAGATTTAAAAAAGTGTGTTCTACTTGAATTTTGTAAGCGGTCATGCCAATTTTGAATGCGGGTGTCTCTAAGACGTTGTGTGAAGATACTTAAGAAAACTTTAGTATCGCCAACGTTTTGTTCTAACCATACCTCGAAAAAGCCCATCTCTGATAGAAGATTACGCACTAATATAACCCAAGAAACTTTATTTGGATAGAGATCAGCATCCATCTTTAGCACATTATATATAATTTTACAAAATTTAATTTCGCTACATGATTGTATTTTAAGCCAATATTTTATTATTCTAAGGTGTCTGAAATATGACAATTCAAACTTTCCTAATATACCATACACAAAATCATTTTGTGTACTCCGTTTAACGTTCAAAACACGTTTACAATAATGACTATAGACTCTCTCAATATTATTTGCTTTGTGAAAGCCCCATACCTCACAAGAATAATTGATGATTGGTAATATAAGTTTATCGAATAGTTCAAGTCTATGGTTAACCGTTACATATGGAAAGTTAAGAAGATAACTGTTTAATTTAAAAATGGCTTTTTGAGCTTTACCTGCCAGCGAACGTTGCGTTTCATTAAAGGAGCCACCTTGGGTAAAAACCACACCTAGATAAGAAAAGGATTTGACAATTTCAATAACTTCAGCCCCGAATGTGAACCGAGTATCTCGTGATAATAATCCCGCCTTTCTAAACACGACCACCTTTGTTTTTTCTACGTTAATTTTAAGTTTCCACCTGTTGCAATATTCAAACATTAAGTCAAAACCTTTCTGAAGTCCAGCGGCCGATTCGGAAAAAATCACAATGTCATCGGCGTATAGCAGTATGAATAATTTTGTCATTAGAACGTCAATACCTTCAAAATTGTTAATACTTAAGTATTCTTCAAGGTCATTTAAAAACATAGAAAATAAAAAGGGAGACAGACATTCACCTTGGCGTACTCCTAACATGCAAGTGAATTCATTGCTGAGCATGTTATTGTATTTGACACAACTTTTTATGTTCGAATAAATACTTTTAATGATAGTAAACATTTTACCTCTGATTCCTACTTTTATTAATTTGAACCACAAACAATTCCGTTCAACATAATCAAACGCCTTACTAAAATCAATAAAACTACAGAACAGCTTTTTACCGGAATTAATCATATGAGTTATCAGGCCATGTAAAACAAAAATATTATCTGTTGTTCCCATACCACTTCTAAAACCGGCCTGGGCTTCGACGTAAACGTTATATGTTTGAGCCCATTTGTTTAAACGATTGTTCAAAATTCTTGTAAATAATTTGCCTAAAACACTCAATAGGGTAATTCCTCTGTAATTTTCTGGATTATTATGCGAACCTTTCTTATGTAACGGAATAATATATCCCTCTGACCATGTATTAGGGAAACAACCGGTTATGAAAACCGTATTGAAAAGGTTATATAAGTATGGTAATAAATGATTTTTACCATGTTTAAAATATTCATTTAAAAGATTGTCCGGGCCTGTACTTTTGCCAGTTTTCAATTCGTCTATAGCTTTTGATATTTCACATTCTGTAATTCTGGAGTCAAGTTCGTTAAACATGACCTGAAATTCACCTTTAACAAAGCGCTCGTTGAAATAAATGACATCATCATCCGGGTTGAAAAAATGGTCGTCCGGGTTATTTATAGCTTTAAAATAGTGCTCAAAACTTGACAGAGGTATATCATGTGTTTTTACATGAGATGTTTCTTTTAACATTTTCCAATACAATTTGGCGTTTTTGTATCTATAGGTTTCTAACTCAGAAGTGCGGTTATTTAAATACCGTTTGTGATTAATTTTCAGCGTGTTTTTATACTCAGATCGTGCTTTCACAAGGAACACTCGATTTTCGTCTGAGTAATTTTTTCTGTAATGGTTTAACGCGGATAAAAACTGATCACGTTTTAACGTACAATCATCATTAAACCACGGTTGGTTATTTTTAGTTAGTGATATGTTCTCATGGCTGTAATGCCTGATCGGACGCTTGAATAGTTTATCCGTTGTATCACACAATAATTCAGAAAATGATTCTAAATTTGTCTCAATTTCTTTACAATTTGAACAATTCGTAGCATTTTCGGCAATACGTTTTAAACGTTCGGTAAAGTTAACAGTACTTATGGAGTTTATATAGTCATCCTTCATATCATTGCACCATGAATATTTACATTCAATATAATTACAGTCAAACCCATCACGCTGACTATTTTCAAGGTTTGTCTGCTCACTATCAGATGTACATAATGTATTATCTAATTTGAAGGAGATAAGACAATGATCTGACAGAGGATTAGGATCGTGAACACGAAAAACTGTAAATAAATCAGATATATTTTCGGATGATAAGACATAATCGACGACGCTTCGACCTCTATGACCTACAAATGTGTATTTACCTATAGTACTGTCTTGACAGCATCGGCCATTCATTATGCGTAAACCTGTTTGTTTGCAAAAATCTAAAGAGAGTTACCGTTATTATTAAGATGACCTTTATCTTGCGATTTTCTTGGGATTAATGAATCAACATGATAATTATCCAACAAGATCGTCTGAGTCAAAATCAACAAAATCGTTGTTATCTGAAGTACGAGCATTAAAATCACCTGAAACTATGATATGACAATTACCATTAGTATTATTGTGTATAGTTGCCACAGAATCCAGTAATCTGTCAAAACAATTTTGATCTATAGCATTATACCTACTGCTGCCTTCAGGCATAACGTAACACAAACCTAAAAACAGATCAGAGTCTAAAAATAATTTTCTACCACTAATTCGTAACCATAGAATATCATCTTCACTATGTAAGAATATACAAGTTCCATCTACAAGATTGTCGCGTACATAAATAATAATACCACCAGAGTCTCGCTTGCAGTGTTTCCTTTTCTGTCTGTGCAATGGAAAATGATGGAACCCACCAACACTATAATCTTGTAGTTCATTTGACCATGTCTCTGTCAGCATGATAATATCATTTGACTGAAAAATAGATATAACTTCTGGACACTGTAGTTTATTGCAACTTTTAGAAATAAGACACTGTATATTAAGTAATGAAATTTTTATCTGCACCTTCTCCTGGTACCGTTAGCCAGAGTCAACGTTTGTACGCGTATCGCTACTCGTGTTGTTCTGGACATTTGGACGTTCGTCGTTGTGGTGTGAATCACGGATTGAGTGTGTAGATTGACGTTGCGTAGATGTTGATTGTTGACGTCGATTTCCTGACGGTTTCCTAATTTGATATCGAGACTTGCGCGAACCGGACTGTGAGTTGCTAGTATCGGTTGAGGAAGCCCTGCTAGCTCTTAGAGTTGCATCCTTTATTACGATGTTTGCAGGTTGTTTAATGTTTTCAAATAAAGATGGAATGTTTGTTGTTTGTGACAAGTCCAGCGCATTTGATTGCTCACTAGGGTCGACATGAGGTGGCTGTTCATTAAAAGTAGTACCTTTGCGTCGCTACTTATTGCTGGCTGTACACACGAAGACGGTTGCGTATCCCAGTCAGTGTTGTTTACGGGTGTATCACTGCGACTAAAATCAATGTGGTTGATAGTTGTTTCTTCTAAACGATGAATACCATCAAGTCTATTTGTGTTCAAAATGAGATGCCAGTCGGGGAACTCGTCACTGATTACGTTATTGTCACAAATAAGCTTAGCCGGGTAGATAATTTGCACTGTACACTTAGGGTTCGATTGTTTTGTGCTTTTGTATAGTGGCCATAAACGTTTCCTGGCTTCAGCTATCTCCTTGGGAAAATCTCTATCAATCGAAAAGCCTGGGCATGTTTTTAGTGTTTTCGCATTTGATAGTATATATTCTACAGCACCAGAATGAATGAAGTTCGCAATAATTGGTCTTGGTGACCGTTGACCCTTCTTCATTACACCAAGCCTATGTGCACGGGAAATTTGCATGCCTCTCGTGTCCAACTGCATTATGTGTGCCAAGAATTCCAGCACTTGAGTGGTACAGTTTACAGTTCTACTTTCGTTTATCCCACGAAATATAATATTGTTGCGTCGAAGGAATGACCCATTTCTTAGATCTATTTCGGCTTCACCCGGGACTCATCATAGCAAGCTGAGAACCATCATAGCAAGCTGAGAACCATCATAGCAAGCTGAGAACCATCATAGCAAGCTGAGAACCATCATAGCAAGCTGAGAACCATCATAGCAAGCTGAGAACCATGCAAACTTTGAGTAGATCTGCTAATGTAAATGAGTACCATGATTATGCTCCATACAATGCAACCGGAAGTGCGACCTTCTTAACGAGAGAAGCCAGTATGGTTGGATTGATATCGCCTTGATGTTGTTCCAGGTTAAGTAGTGAATGAAGCGAGGCTTGCGCGTTGCGTATACGTTTATCTTCATTGAGAGAACATTGTAAAATGTGATGTTAAGTTATTCTCACATGGGTTGTTGAGTCACTAGATTTAATATATGTGGCTGCGACTGCGAGTTTTGGGCTAGTGGCGCAAATTACGTCATCATATTTTAATTTATTTTTGATAGTGTAGGGCGAGTGTTGATAAACTTGCTATAACATCAATTCGATAGTTTCGTGAGACCATACGTAAACGATATACTTGCGATTTAGTCTGTATAGTGATCTCCCCTGACAAGTTTCACGTTGGATACGATGACCGGGAATAAAATTGTTTATTTCGCCATGATCGCGTATGTCAACAAAAGAAATACATACGACAGTATCAACAAACATAATTTTGTAAGTAATCTTTCGTTTAAACTTTTTTAATTCGTCTGATTTATGAAATGTATGTGCAAACGCGATATTGGCACTTTGCGCTATATGTATAGGGCAAACAATGATTTTGTATATTTTATTATTATTATAAAATTAAAGATAGTATGACTGGATCTATATGTTTTGTTATGTATGGGATAGTTGAATCTATGTGTGGAACTAAGTATATCATGTCCTGTTCCAGGATTCATCTGAATGACTTGGAGAACGTTCTTCCATTGTGATGATTGGTATTTTATACGTATTTACTGGACCGGATGTTTGGTATGCAACTTTGTACTTCCGGATATTTACTGGATCCCCTATAATGCATACACTCGTGTATTTGTGGGCGGTACCACAGCCGTCACGTGCTTTGTGCTACATAACTGGTTTCATTGTAAATGTAGTCATGTTGATAACATTTATCAAATCAGGTGCATATTAAATTGACACAGGATAGAAATGGTCATGACAAGCTGCATTTACTGTAGTTTCTATTTGACAACGATAAAATCGGGCCTTTGGGGGAGATTTCTCGTTTTTGAGAATGGATCAATAAATAGAAGTAATTTATTAACATAAACGTAGTATTTTTTTATTTACATATTGAATTGTGAATACATACTTTATCGGTAGCCGCCATTACTGTGATGCAAGACTATTTATGTGACGTCACATTATTTTACTTGTGACATATCAAAAGAGTAGATATACATAGGTGTTATTACGTGCCTTTGATGTCATGTATTTTATCAGTTATTCATGTTACTATAGTGAAGTTTGATCTCGTGACCTATATGTTGAGCGTCCGCTTGTCTGTTAAACTACTTCTCTACTCTTGTAATACATACACAAGACAAAACAATATTAATATTTATTATAGATGTACATATACTGTTTGTTTTGCTAAGAAAGTCATTATGTACCAGTGTATAATGTGATATATGTAACTTGTACTAGATCTATGGGTCCTCATTCGTCCAACAATTTCATGTACAACAATTTCGCTTTTCCGATAAAAGCGAACACAAGTTATCAACTGAAGCATATACTTATGAGTTTATGTGGAGTTTGATATTCCCAAACAAACTCGACGTTTATTGAATACTGTTCATTAGACACACACTTCCCAATATTACGGTTTACCGACACATTCTTTTATAAGACACGTACGTATTGTCTACGTGTTTGTACTCTTGTGTTGTCCATGAAATAGTTGCTGTCAGGTGAATGTGTATTATGAAAGCAAAATCCAAACTTGCGCCAGTCTTGCATGTAGTATATACTGTTACATGTAATAGATCGAGTCGTCACACAACGTTCATATACGTAATAAAATATCAATGTGTGTCCCAACGTTACGTGGATTCCGGCAAAATCAGTGGGACGCGTCCATTGGCCAGTTTTTCAACTGTTGAGATGTGACTTAAACTGCGAACTAAGCTATGTCGGTTATAACTATCACGTGCAATATTTGAGGGGGGGGGGGGGGGGGGGCGGGGGTCGCATCTTTAGTTTTAGGTAACAAATCAACAATCGAAGTTTAAATTTTCTGTTGTCCGAATATGAATGTTATACACCAACTCTATGTAAGAGAAAATGCATACTATCCTTTCATAATTTGTAGATGGTAGCAACCATTTTCATTGTAAAAACATTGAATTATTGCTTTTTATTAAGGGGATAATTCATCGAACAGTACATGTATATGGAAAATGAAAATATGGTTATTAGGACCAAAGAAAGCCATAGCATTGTTACTGTGTTTAGTATATAACGTTTTACTACTTCAATGATGTATTTTCCTGCATTAATTTTTTTTATAATAATAAACACAGAAGCGAATCGTGCTTTTATGTACCATGTACGTTATTTTTGTGGTGATACACTCGCTGACAGATACACTGACGATGTAAAGACCTAAAGTTAAAGTACAATTTGCCATTAACAATTCTATAGTTTAGTTTGGGATAATATCAAATGTAGTAAACTAGTGAAAATAATATCTCCATTAAAGATCCAAAATTACAATTCCTGGATAGTTGTTTGTTACAATGAATCAAATTGTCCTGAATATTGACCGTTATACTTCTTCATTGAAAATTTGGCAAAGCACTTGACTCAAAAACACAACCAATCTCGTGTCATGACCAAACTAATATAGTTTTAAATCATTTTAAACAATAATTATTATCGTTATTCAGCTATAGTATTTTGAAAATTAGTCAATACGTTCCAACACATGGTATCATAGGCTGGATGCCTCATAATTTGTTTACTACTGTACTTGATTAAATAAAATAGACTATAATTTAGCCGAAGAAACCATCACTGGCGTGTTTCCTATACATGGACGGTGGGTCAGTTGTATGTTCTCAGAGTATATAAATTACACGTACGTGATATGGACAATTCCACTGGTGTGCTTGCAGTCAGCCACACAGGTTGGTCTCGGTATGTGAATACATAATAATCATCGCTCTCTTCTATGAAGATGGACACATAAAATCGACAACTCGTCATCTGTCATACCTTTGTCTTTGCTGGCAACAACTGTCCGTATCTACAAAATATGACTTGTCAACCAATATTATTTCCAGACAAATTATGGAAGGATGTTTTCTTATCTACATAATGATGGTCACGTTTAGTATCCTGGTACCGAGATAAGTTCCGGTCTGAATTGTACTCAATATTACAAAGAGCCAAATCTAGACCCAGTCGTGCTTGTTTAATCAACGGTGCAAATTTGTTAAAATTCAATATATTTTCTTTTCTTTTGGCACGTTAATAAATTTTAACAAAGAACGTTTCCACAAAGAAACTTCAATACGAATTAACAAACCTTTAAGGATTTTGATGAAAACTCCAGCGTCAAGATTATAAATGTCAACATAAAATGGTTATATTTGAACTTACCGGTCGGACATCAATTCCTCGAAATTCAATTTCTACTAACTTATTACGGTCAAAGTCTCTATTCACTCTAAACGTTGCTGTGTGTTCCTTATACCCATAAATACGAACATCAATATCATCATCGGTTCATGCATACCGTTTATCAGCTACCTGTAATACGTACTACATACTTAAAATCGGTTTCTGAAATAAACATATATCAAGTACGTGTATATTGTAGCACATACCTACGGTATATTTAATATATAATTACTCAAAATAAATTATCACAACTCTTGTATAATGTTCCATCATATGTTGATTTTACAGGTGTTCACATCAAAATGTAATCAATTATTCATCTCTAGAAATTAGCGGATACAGCACGCATACGGACTGACTTCTCTGCAAAATTGAAGGAGAGTGACCAACATTGGTCACAAGCACTAAAATTGGTCACAAGCATTAAAATTGGTTACAAGCACTAAAATTGGTCACAAGCACTAAAATTGATTACAAGCACTAAACTTGACTACACATATTAAAATTGGAAACAAGCATTAAAATAGGCCGCAAACATGAATATTGGTCACAAGCGTTAAACATTCGTCACATGTTTAATATAATGGAAAAGTCGATTTTTCACAAAATAAAAAGTGGTGAAAAACAGCAAGTATACACAAGATAAAATCTGACATTAAAAATAACATGTGTATATCCTTTAAGACGATAACGATATTTAATATGTGCATAGCAACAGTTATTACTGCACTCGAAATGCATTATAAACATTGGAGTATCTGCAAGATCACATACGATGCGCAGGGAGTTAAAATTTCACTGCTAAACAGACAATTAAATGGTTGGGATAATTGTGCAAGATGAAATAATTGTGATAAACTTGGAATATCATACAAATACTGAAAAATTCATGCGATAGCGAAAACAGATTACAATAGCACAAGTTAACAATTTCGGATAAAATGAAGTAACATGAAGCTGTATAATATGTATTTGGTCGGTCTATAATTCTGATCAACACAAGTGAGTACGAGTCGATGCTTTGCTATGAACATCTTGATTGGAAAAATGCATTAATCTAGGATAGCACAGAAGAATTGCTACACCTCCAATAATACAAAATGGTAAGGTCCCCCCCCCATTACTCTGAGGCTTTACAGTCTGTATGTCGTAGTACGTATATCTGTATGGTGAAGTACATACATGTGTATGTTGTAGTACATATATCTGTATGATGAAGTACATACATGTGTATGTTGTAGTACATATATCTGTATGGTGAAGTACATACATGTGTATGTTGTAGTACATATATCTGTATGATGAAGTACATACATGTGTATGTCGTAGTACATATATCTGTATGATGAAGTACATACAAGTGTATGTCGTAGTACATATATCTGTATGGTGAAGTACATACATGTGTATGTCGTAGTACATATATCTGTATGGTGAAGTACATACATGTGTATGTTGTAGTACATATATCTGTATGGTGAAGTACATACATGTGTATGTTGTAGTACATATATCTGTATGGTGAAGTACATACATGTGTATGTCGTAGTACATATATCTGTATGGTGAAGTACATACATGTGTATGTCGTAGTACATATATCTGTATGGTGAAGTACATACATGTGTATGTTGTAGTACATATATCTGTATGGTGAAGTACATACATGTGTATGTTGTAGTACATATATCTGTATGGTGAAGTACATACATGTGTATGTCGTAGTACATATATCTGTATGGTGAAGTACATACATGTGTATGTTGTAGTACATATATCTGTATGGTGAAGTACATACATGTGTATGTTGTAGTACATATATCTGTATGATGAAGTACATACAAGTGTATGTCGTAGTACATATATCTGTATGGTGAAGTACATACAAGTGTATGTCGTAGTACATATATCTGTATGGTGAAGTACATACATGTGTATGTCGTAGTACATATATCTGTATGGTGAAGTACATACAAGTGTATGTCGTAGTACATATATCTGTATGGTGAAGTACATACATGTGTATGTTGTAGTACATATATCTGTATGGTGAAGTACATACATGTGTATGTTGTAGTACATATATCTGTATGGTGAAGTACATACATGTGTATGTCGTAGTACATATATCTGTATGGTGAAGTACATACAAGTGTATGTCGTAGTACATATATCTGTATGGTGAAGTACATACATGTGTATGTTGTAGTACATATATCTGTATGATGAAGTACATACATGTGTCTGTTGTAGTACATATATCTGTATGGTGAAATACATACATGTGTATGTTGTAGTACATATATCTGTATGGTGAAGTACATACATGTGTATGTTGTAGTACATATATCTGTATGGTGAAGTACATACATGTGTATGTTGTAGTACATATATCTGTATGGTGAAGTACATACATGTGTATGTTGTAGTACATATATCAGTGTGGTGAAGTACATACATGTGTATGTTGAAGTACATATATCTGTATGGTGAAGTACATACAAGTGTATGTTGTAGTACATATATCTGTATGGTGAAGTACATACATGTGTATGTTGTAGTACATATATCAGTGTGGTGAAGTACATACAAGTGTATGTTGTAGTACATATATCTGTATGGTGAAGTACATACATGTGTATGTTGTAGTACATATATCTGTATGGTGAAGTACATACATGTGTATGTTGTAGTACATATATCAGTGTGGTGAAGTACATACAAGTGTATGTCGTAGTACATATATCTGTATGGTGAAGTACATACATGTGTATGTCGTAGTACATATATCTGTATGGTGAAGTACATACATGTGTATGTTGTAGTACATATATCTGTATGGTGAAGTACATACATGTGTATGTTGCAGTACTCATTTACGACAGGTGGGTTTTATTTTTTGACATTTCATAAGAATATTGACATTATTTGTTTGTAGCCATTATATTGGTGGTTATTTCCGTTTTCAACTTATTTCAGGTGGCAAGAACCTTCAATATAATGGCTACAAACAAATTAGTCAATATTCTTATGAAATTTCAAAAAATAAAACCCACCTGTCGTAAATGAGTGCCGGCCTGTATCATTCCGACGGCTCGGGCGCGTTCTTCTTCAGTCATTCTCACCATGTTTTGTGTTTTTCAAAAAGGATTTTCATCAGCAATGACAAAAGTGTACACGAACACGTGCAAATATGTGTCCATGCCCCGCACGTGCAAAACGTGCTATAAACGTCAATACGCCTAATACGATTAATTTCATAGCGAGCCGGCTAAAAAAAATCAATAATTCGCTGCATTACCTTTTCAAATATCGGTATGTGAAATTTTGTGTGAATACATGCATTATTAGAAAAATAATAATACAATATAAAGTGACCGATTGTATGTATGGTGAAGTACATGTCGTATTTATGTATGTTTTTATAAATATTTTTGTTAAGTGGCATGTTTGTAAATAGTAAGTGGAAACTAGTTAGTTTTTATGTTAAATGGTACGGCCTTGTATGTATGATGTAGTACATAAATCTGTAGAAAGAAGTAGTACATATATCTGGTGTAATACATTTATCTGAAGGTGTAGTACATGTAGTAGTATGATGTAGTATATATATCTGGTGTAATACATATATCTGGTGTATTACATTTATCTGAGGTGATACATATATTAGTATGTACGATGAAGTACATATATCTGTATAATGAAGTACATATATCTGGTGTAATACATTCATCGGTATGGTGTAGTACATATATCAGTATGATGCAGTATATATATCTGGTGTAATAAATATATCAGTATGATGTAGTACATTTATCAGTATGATGTAGTACATATATCTGTATGATGAAGTACACCATAAAAGTACATATATCTGGTGAAATACATATATCAGTATGATGTAGTACATATATCAGTATGATGTAGTACATATATCTGGTATAATACATTTATCTGGTATAATACATTTATATTGATGGTGTAGTAAATATATCTGTATGGTGCAGTACATATATCTCTGTATGATGTAGTGCATATATCTGTTTGTTTGGTATATATATCTGTATGGTGTAGTACATATATCTCTGTATGATGTAGTATATATATCTCTGTATGATGTAGTGCATATATCTGTATGATGTAGTACATATATATGTTTGTTTTGTACATATATTTGTATCGTGTAGTACATCTATCTGTATGGTGTAGTACATCTATCGGTGCAGACTAAAAGACGACACATTGATTGGGGTTGCTATTTTATTCTTTCAACATGTCTTTCAAATTAACTTTTTCCAATAAAATTTAAGTATTAAACTTCAAATTATGAACTTATATACAAGGAAATGTTACACTCACTTCACCAAGAGTTTTCCAAGGCTTGCAAACACTATTTTTTATCTGTTTGAAGTTATTATACAGTAGGAGAACCATGTGACATACCGTGATTAAGGTCTTGGATGTTGTTGAAAGGGAAACATCATTTATGTAGGTGTTTGTAACACTGTCTGTTATGACGAGTCTCCAGGTTGAAGGGTTTCATTCACGCATTTGCACCATAAGGCCACCTAACATTAGTTTGTTGCATCTTCAAAATATATTGTCTTTATTTTGACATTCTCAGTACTTCACATACAGCTTCTTCCTGCAATAAAAGGTAAATCAATAAAATACTGCATTAGACTTTCCAATGGATAATGATGAATTTTGCCTTTTATCTCAATTAATGTTTTAAAACAGCCATTCATTTGCTGATCGTGTATCTGAAGGCATCAATTTGAAGTTGTCATCTTTACAATGAAAATATATACACACATTTGCTTTGACGTACTTTTCGAAGCCATTTCTCAAACGATTTTATCGCTGATGTCTTAAACTACACACAAGGGATTTTTGTCGACAGTGTATAAACTCAAAAAATATTCACAAACAGAATAGACTGTTTTTTTTAACGTCAACCATCAAGAATGGCTAGGTCGGACAACTTCCTACCGTTAGACCGAGTCGGTATTTTCAGAACAAAACTACTATAAATCGCTATTCACCTGACGAACGACTTTAGATTTCAATAAGAAACATTTAAAAAAGTATATTTCAATATCAAACAACTTACAAATCAACATACAGACGCGGAGATCGCTATTTTTTTCGCTCTCAACTTTCGTTTTACGCGAACGCAGCCATTCTGTCAAAAAGGCAGCATTCGCGTAAAAGGAAAACTACGAGTGAAAAATAACGATCTCCGCGTCTGTATGTCGATTTGTAAGTGTTTTTTTTTCAATGCGGGTTTTAAATGTCATGGCTACGCACCGGCCACCTGTGCATAACAATAGACTAACAAATAAAATGTAGGTCAACCACGCTATGGGTCAACCACAACGTTGAAACGATAAAATTCAATAATTGTACAGTTGAAAAGATTAGTTAATGACATAAAGCATAATATACAACAAAATCACATACCTTAATTTAGCTTTTGTAGCTTACAACAGCAATAATTACGTTACAACGCACAATCGTTCGTTTCTCGACATAGAATCCCGCCGGTCTGCGCATGCGCACAATAGGCTCTGTTCGATTTTGTTCCTATTTGTTTTCAAAACCGAGTCCATTGCAAAACGACGCTAACAGAATTCAATATGCACGGCGTTGACACGCCGTGCAAGTCAACGCCGTGCAATAAAGTTAGGATTAGAGGAGATTCCCGACTCCTCCATTGAATGTCAGTGGGCAAGACATTCTTTCAGTAATTTGAATAAGTTCGCTAGAGGTTGTTTGCGTTATTGCGATGTAATATATATTGTCTGAATGCATTCTTTTATTCGATTTTGCAGAGTAATTTAAGCTACAATATTTTACAGAAGTTATGTAAATTTGAAAATTCAATTCATAGCCCAAAATCATAAGTTATAAGAGACAAACATATTTATGCTCCTTTCATAAAATGAAGATTTGCAATGCGATATGCAAAATACATGCTTTGTTAAATAGAGGTTGATATTTGAATTCTTCCATAAATTATCATTATAATTTGTTTAGTCGTTAAAGAAATTGTAGAAAATTCGATTCTTCAGAATATGCACCGCTATAAACGCCTCTCGTTTAATTAAAACTGTATGAAAGCATTGAATATAATTAACTTAAGATTTTGAACTACAGTTCATTCTTAAATAGATGTAGAAACTACAGCAAAATTACATTGTGCAGAAAATGTATTAGATATCTTATTTCTTAGAATTTTATTGATATATTCACTGCATACGGTGGATATATCAATCTCAAGCAAGTATTTCAATGAATCATTCAACATGTCAAATGATTTCAAACATAGCTGAAAATAAGTATGGGTGTTGTTGAACCGTAATTTTCACACATACAAATTCGTACGAATATGTCACAAGTAGGTGTTGTGAAATTCTCGTACCCCCTTTTTTCACCACCTCTTAGTACCAACGAAATTTTCACATTTCGTTTATCGCTCGTTTATTAATTTTAGCTACCAGCCGCCGTATTGTCGTTTGCATCTTTATTTGTGCTTTTGGGTTTATCAAGTTTTCAACAATATTCATATTTATAGCCCTATAAACGAAGTTTTTGAGGGTATATATACGACAGACCGGTGGTGACATTTTGAATTCAATATTTCACGATTTCAACTTCACGAATTCACGATTTCAACTTCACGAATTCACGATATCAACTTCACGATTTCATCTTATTAAACGAATTCACTATTTCTTGTGTTCACGATTTTAAATTCACGATTTCAACTTCACGAATCAACTTCATATAAATCGTGAAATTATGAAGGTGAAATCGTTGAAATCGTGAAATATTGAAAAGAAGAAATCGTGAATTCGTATAATTTGAAGACACTCGGGCCGCAAATATTGGCTGAACGATTCGACTTTGACGTATGACACAGTAAAATGATTTGACCTTCATAACATTGTGACCTTGACCTTAGATTTAGTGTTCTTAAAACAACACATATACTTTACTTGTAAATCTAGTCATCATGCGAATTATGAAAACTCTGTGACAAAACAACTCTACGTTTTGAGTCTCACCTTTGACATAGACACAAATGAATGTTGTATTATACGAAAGACCGGTGGGGACATTTCGAGTTCAATATTTCACGATTTCAACTTCACGAATTCACGATTTCAACTTCAAGAAATCACGGTTTCACGAATTTAACTCCACGAATTCATGACTTCAACATCAAGATTTCATGATTTCGTGGAGTTGAAATCGTGAAACTTGAAATATTATTGAACTTGAAATGTCACCACCGGTCTTTCGTAGTATTGCCATGCAATACAAAGTCCCCTACCGGCTAATATAATCATCTGAAAATTTACTATCTGAGTTCAGATGTCAATGTCGGGTACCATGGTCTCATATTTTAACCATAGAACATGGGTTTTGAATGTTGTCGCAATGAGGTTTAAATTTGATCCAAGTTTCATGGAAATTCTTTTAGTGGTAGGACATATGGAACGGAAACGAAACTTCATTTAGATAGAACTTCTACTACACATATGAAGTATCAGTGTCGAAAGGTTATCAAAACATTGAGTGCTAAAATAATTTGACATGTTTACCCCCTGTGACCTTGACCTTTGGTCCAATGACCCAAAATTGTACCTCGGACATAGCAAAAACAATATGACCCCTGATCTATCTAAGTGGCATAGACTGTTTTTTGGAATGTGTGACGTATTCGTATGAACACTATTTTTACAGATGTTTTTCATTTTTTTTGACATGTGACGTATACGTTTTTGCTTTGAGGGGGGCAGAGGTACACAACTGAATTTTCACAAATGTGTGACATATTCGTACGAATTTGTCACACACGTGTGAGGAATTCGTACGAATATGTCACACGTGTGACATATTCGTATGTGTGAACATTACGGTTCAACAGGTGTTTTGCGACGTTATACCGTCCATAAAACCTGACAAGCTATGCACAAATTACGATGTGTTTTCAAAACGCCATACCTGAAAACTATGCACCATAGCTTCATTTCAAAAGATTTTTCGTAGAGGAAAATAATGATCTAGGATTACAATTTTGAATTGTGATTTGTGTACCTAATGGGCCCTTTTCTGCGTTTTGCCTGTCAGTTAGGTCATATACGCGTATACCGTAGATGCCTCGAACAATAGATGGCTCGAACTAATTGCTAGGTCCGACGGCAGTTCGAGCTTTCGAAGTTTTACTGTATCAACATTTGCATGTACTCACGTTATACGTTTTGCTAAATAACGCAGATAAAGTATTGAAAGAGATACTTTGTGTGTTTTTCGGAAACGGTGCGAAACAAGACAAAAGAGTAAACACTAAAATAGTACTGAAGTACAGCAATTTATTAAATTGACCCCAACACTGTAAGACAATATATGTACAATGAGTGATCATGTTAGTATATTTACGGTTTATTATCAGCTGAAGTCTTTTTAGCTATGAGGGTTCTAACGAGTAGGAAATTAAATGCATACGTTTATTCGACAAACTTCTATCCAAATACTCGGTATATTCCGAAATAAATATCGGGTCCCGGTATATCTTATGCATATCGAATTGCAATGGGCTATTCGAAACCACGTGTTAACTATGTGTTTGGTAGACATGATCCTGAACTTAAAGGATTCTCATTGTGTGTAGCAAATATTCTGGCAGGACCACCACTGCCATCATGAAGTTTTATTGCCGCAACAAAAATCATGGTGCCAGCTTCAGGTATGGAGTCCAGGTTGGCAACATTTTCAACGCCAATAACAGAAGCCGCGGCAAGAACGGAATGAACAGGATAATTCTTTGTTTGGCCATAATCATTTGATGGTGTGTCCACACCGACGACATGTACATTTCTGTTTTTCACCAACCAGTCAGCAGTGTCTTCGTGCCAGCCCGGAAAGTGGAATGTACTAGTGTCATCAACAGATTGCGATCCGAAGGTTTGTGTTTTATCGGGATATTTGTACGTCCATCCAGAGTTCATTATGACAACAGCTCCTTCAGGGATTCTGTCATGTACATCCTCCCATGCTGTGAGATCTATAACGCTTACGCGATAGTCTGGATTTGTGGCAACCTTACTCTGAAAGCCACAAAATACAAACATCAACATACATTATGTTAGAAAATGTTTGCAAATTATTCATAATTGATTAACCCCAATTCACCACCGATCCCATACTCAAATGGCTTCACCCTCATATGCACGTATGTTATGTATGCGCGGTTCCAGAGGGAGGGAGTGGAAACCGAGGGTCCAGCCCCCTGAGATTTTGGCATACATGATTTAATCCTAGGTTAAGAGAGTGTACCAAATTTAAAGGTATTGCTGTTTTTTCCAAATCAAGGTATAACATTCCAAGAAAACACATCGCAAAAATGTAGTGACTCAAAGGCTGACTTAGATCCGCTGGGATCCCCCAATCTATACTGGAAATTGGCAGTTCTAGGTATAATTACCTTGACATTTATTATAACGCCCGGTCCAATGAGTTTTTCCATAGGTATCTGATGTAGCCTACTGTTGTTTTCAGCGAAATGAGCGGGAGCATCAAGATGTGTACCACCATGCTCAGCGGTTTGCCAGGCATTGGCTTCAAACCTGTAGTGAGAAAAGAAAATATTGATTTAGAGAATTGCTCTCGATTTAAGATAGAATGTTCAAATACAACATGACTCTGCATGAGACAAGTAAGAGTAGATATACAACATGACTCTGCATGAGACAAGTAACAGTAGATATACAACATGACTCTGCATGAGACAAGTAACAGTAGATATACAACATGACTCTGCATGAGACAAGTAACAGTAGATATACAACATGACTCTGCATGAGACAAGTAACAGTAGATATACAACATGACTCTGCATGAGACAAGTAACAGTAGATATACAACATGACCCTGCATGAGATAAGTAACAGTAGATATACAACATGACTCTGCATGAGACAAGTAACAGTAGATATACAACATGACTGCATGAGACAAGTAACAGTAGATATACAACATGACTCTGCATGAGACAAGTAACAGTAGATATACAACATGACTCTGCATGAGACAAGTAACAGTAGATATACAACATGACTCTGCATGAGATAAGTAACAGTAGATATACAACATGACTCTGCACGAGACAAGAAACAGTAGATATACAACATGACTCTGCACGAGACAAGTAACAGTAGATATACAACATGACTCTGCACGAGACAAGTAACAGTAGATATACAACATGACTCTGCACGAGACAAGTAACAGTAGATATACAACATGACTCTGCATGAGACAAGTAACAGTAGATATACAAATGTGTGTGATAATGTGAGACGATTGCACTCACAATTTTTTATTATTCTCTGCATACTGTGCGATTTTTACATGTGAATTTTGGTGACAGTTATATCCTCCCTATATAGTAGACCAGTCCCCCGTTTACCTCAGTCAGTAGAGCACATGAATACCAAACCAGTGGCGTAGTTTCGAATCTCGAGCGGGGCGTATGTTATACAGGACAGTTTAACTGCATATCATACATCCAGAGTCAGTTGTCATTCACCTCTTGTTTCTTGGTTGGAAGCTGTCAGTTGTTTAGCGACAGAACAGGTTTGTACTTTTTGGTAATCTAGGAACGTTAGTTTGGTCAACTGAAATACTCGTTAATAAAAACGACTTAAACACAACACAAGAATCCTTTATAATAGGGGCATTAACATTTTTAAAAGCTTCTTCATCATTGGGATAAGGTATTAATTTTCAAATTTCACACAACATGTTACCAATTATAACGTCCTAAATTGTTCAATTTGTTTTTTACTACTGAAATAAGTAGCGGTCGGTTCATTGCAAGCATGTTCAAGTGTTACATATTCCTTATCACAAATTGCATTTTATTTATGAAAAGAAAGTCCAACGCAAAGCCAAATTACATGTATTGTAAGCTTTTGAATGTTCTATCGTTTATCGAATAAAAGAGTTTTCATTAAAACCAAACAAATGGAGAGATTTCACTTCATCCCAAAGACTAACCTGTTCTACATCAACGATTCAATTTATAACTTTTCAACAGAAGAAAAGAAAAACTATGCATGGGATGAGCATAACATTGTAGAACCTAGTCTGTATCCAAAACCTTTAGAAAGTATGATTGCTACTGAGTGTTTACATTTACACACCATCATATAATGCTTGCATTCATTGTGTATTTCCATTTGGTGGTGACATAGTGAAGGAATAGTAAAGAGTTATTTTCTTATTGAAATATTTAAACTTGAAGATTTAATATAGTCATCAAACATGGAGTTATATAATTCCAACTTCGTTGAAATACGTACGAATGGATTCACCATGTTACCTATTGTAAATTACTGTGAATTTGTAAAACGAGCATAATAAATATATGTCCGGAGAACGAAACAAACCGGAGGAGGAGGCTTTAACAAGTTACAACGAGGGGTAGGGAACTACACAAAACTGTACAACTATAACAAAAAATAAAGTAGCAACATAACGGACTCGCAGCCTAAACAGCAGCACAATGGTCTCGCAGCCTAAACCGCAAGACAACGGTCTCGCAGCCTAAACAGCAGCACAACGATCTCGCAGCCTAACCAGTAGCACAACGGTCCTGTAGCCTAAACAGCAACACAATGGTCTCACAGCCTAAACAGCAACATAACGGTCTCGCAGCCTAAACAGCAGCACAACGGTCTCGCAGCCTAAACAGCAGCACAACGGTCTCGCAGCCTAAACTGCAACATAACGGTCTCGCAGCCTAAACAGCACCACAACGGTCTCGCAGCCTAAACAGCAACATAACGGTCTCGCAGCCTAAACAGCAGCACAACGGTCTCGCAGCCTAAACAGCAGCACAACGATCTCGCAGCCTAAACAACAGCACAACGGTCTCGCAGCCTAAACAAAAGCACAACGGTCTCGCAGCCTAAACAGCAGCATAACGGTCTCGCAGCCTAAACAGCAGCACAACGGTCTCGCAGCCAAAACAGCAGCACAACGGTCCTGCAGCCTTAACAGCAACACAATGGTCTTGCAGCCTAAATATAGCAACACAACCGTCTCTCGGCCAAAACATAGCAACACAACCGTCTCGCAGCCTAAACATAGCAACACAACCGTTTCACAGCCTAAACATAGCAACACAACCGTCTTGCAGCCTAAACATAGCAACACAACCGTCTCGCGGCCAAATCATAGCAACACAACCGTCTCGCAGCCTAAAAATAGCAACACAACTGTCTCAAAGCCTAAACATAGCACCACAACAGTCTTGCAGCCTGAACATAGCAACACAGCCGTCTCACTGTCTAAGCATAGCTACACAACCGTCTCGCAGTCTAAGCATAGCTACACAACCGTCTTGCAGTCTAAACATAGCAACACAACTGTCTCACAGCCTAAACATAGCAGCACAACCGTCTCTCAGCATAAACAGAGCAACACAAACCGTCTCGCAGCCTAAACATAGCAACACAACCGTCGTCTCGCGGTCTAAACATAGCAACACAACCGTCTTGTAGCCAAAACATAGCAACACAACGATCTCGCAGCCTAAACATAGCAACACAACAGTCTTGCAGCCTAAACATAGCATCACAACGGTCTCGCAGCCTAAACATAGCAACACAACGGTCTCGCAACCTAAACATAGCAAAACAACGGTCTCGCAGCCTACACATAGCAAAACAACCGTCTTGTAGTCTAAACATAGCAACACAACCGTCTTGTAGCCTAAACATAGCAACACAACCGTCTTGTAGCCTAAACATAGCAACACAACAGTCTCGCAGCTTAAACATAGCAACACAACAGTCTTGCAGCCTAAACATAGCATCACAACGGTCTCGCAGCCTAAACATAGCAACACAACGGTCTCGCAACCTAAACATAGCAAAA
Organism: Mactromeris polynyma; assembly: GCA_032209605.1. Lineage (NCBI taxonomy): Eukaryota > Metazoa > Mollusca > Bivalvia > Venerida > Mactridae > Mactromeris > Mactromeris polynyma. The sequence continues at coordinate 153,596 of JASFXZ010000050.1, forward strand.
CAACGGTCTCGCAGCCTAAACATAGCAACACAACCGTCTTGTAGTCTAAACATAGCAACACAACCGTCTTGTAGCCTAAACATAGCAACACAACCGTCTTGTAGCCTAAACATAGCAACACAACAGTCTCGCAGCTTAAACATAGCAACACAACAGTCTTGTAGCCTAAACATAGCAACACAACCGTCTTGTAGCCTAAACATAGCAACACAACGGTCTCGCAGCCTAAACATAGCAACACAATCGTCTTGCAGCCTAAACATAGCAACACAACGATCTCGCAGCCTAAACATAGCAACACAACAGTCTTGCAGCCTAAACATAGCATCACAACGGTCTCGCAGCCTAAACATAGCAACACAACGGTCTCGCAACCTAAACATAGCAACACAACAGTCTTGCAGCCTAAACATAGCAACACAACCGTCGTGTAGCCTAAACATAGCAACACAACGGTCTTGTAGCCTAAACATAGCAACACAACAGTCTTGTAGCCTAAACATTGCAACACAACAGTCTTGTAGCCTAAACATAGCAACACAACCGTATTGTAGCCTAAACATAACAACACAACGGTCTTGTAGCCTAAACATAGCAACACAATGGTCTCGCAGCCTAAACATAGCAACACAACAGTCTCGCAGCCTAAACATAGCAACACAACAGTCTCGCAGCCTAAACATAGCAACACAACAGTCTCTCAGCCAAAACATAGCAACACAATAGTCTCTCAGCCTGAACATAGCAACACAACCGTCTCGCAGTCTAAACATAGCAACAAAACCGTCTCGCAGTCTAAGCATAGCAACACAACAGTCTTGTAGCCTAAACATAGCAACACAGCGGTCTTGCAGCCTAAATATAGCAACACAACCGTCTTGTAGTCTAAACATAGCAACACAACGGTCTCGCAGTCTAAACATAGCAACACAACAGTCTCGCAGCCTAAATATAGCAACACAACCGTCTTGTAGTCTAAACATAGCAACACAACGGTCTCGCAGTCTAAACATAGCAACACAACAGTCTCGCAGCCTAAATATAGCAACACAACAGTCTTGCAGCCTAAATACAGCACCACAACAGTCTCTCAGCCTAAACATAGCAACACAACAGTCTCTCAGCCTAAACATAGCAACACAACCGTCTCGCAGTCTAAACATAGCAACATAACAGTCTCGTAGTCTAAACATAGCAACACAACAGTCTCGCAGCCTAAACATAGCAACACGACAGTCTCGCAGCCTATACATAGCAACACAACAGTCTCGCAGCCTAAACATAGCAACACAACGGTCTCGCAGTCTAAACATAGCAACACAACAGTCTCGCAGCCTAAATATAGCAACACAACAGTCTCGCAGCCTAAATATAGCAACACAACAGTCTTGTAGCCTAAACATAGCAACAAAACGGTATTGTAGCCTAAACATAGCAACACAACGGTCTCGCAGCCTAAACATAGCAACACAACAGTCTTGCAGCCTAAACATAGCAACACAACAGTCTCGCAGCCTAAACATAGCAACACAACAGTCTCGCAGCCTAAACATAGCAACACAACAGTCTCGCAGCCTAAACATAGCAACACAACAGTCTCTCAGCCTAAACATAGCAACACAACAGTCTCGCAGCCTAAACATAGCAACACAACAGTCTCGCAGCCTAAACATAGCAACACAACAGTCTTGGAGCCTAAACATAGCAACACAACAGTCTCGCAGCCTAAACATAGCAACACAACAGTCTCGCAGCCTAAACATAGCAACACAACGGTCTTGTAGCCTAAACATAGCAACACAACGGTCTCGCAGCCTAAACATAGCAACACAACAGTCTCGCAGCCTAAACATAGCAACACAACAGTCTTGTAGCCTAAACATAGCAACACAACGGTCTTGTAGCCTAAACATAGCAACACAACAGTCGTGTAGCCTAAACATAGCAACACAACAGTCTTGTAGCCTAAACATAGCAACACAATGGTCTCGCAGCCTAAACATAGCAACACAACAGTCTTGTAGCCTAAACATAGCAACACAATGGTCTCGCAGCCTAAACATAGCAACACAACAGTCTTGCAGCCTAGACATAGCAACACAACAGTCTCGCAGCCTAAACATAGCAACACAACAGTCTCGCAGCCTAAACATAGCAACACAACAGTCTCTCAGCCTAAACATAGCAACACAACCGTCTCGCAGTCTAAACATAGCAACACAACAGTCTTGCAGCCTAAATATAGCAACACAACAGTCTCGCAGCCTAAATATAGCAACACAACAGTCTTGTAGCCTAAACATAGCAACACAACGGTCTTGTAGCCTAAACATAGCAACACAACGGTCTCGCAGCCTAAACATAGCAACACAACAGTCTTGCAGCCTAAACATAGCAACACAACAGTCGTGTAGCCTAAACATAGCAACACAACGGTCTTGTAGCCTAAACATAGCAACACAACAGTCTCGCAGCCTAAACATAGCAACACAAATGTCTCGCAGCCTAAACATAGCAACACAACAGTCTTGGAGCCTAAACATAGCAACACAATAGTCTCGCAGCCTAAACATAGCAACACAACAGTCTTGCAGCCTAAACATAGCAACACAACAGTCTCGCAGTCTAAACATAGCAACACAACAGTCTCTCAGCCTAAACATAGCAACACAACCGTCTCGCAGTCTAAACATAGCAACACAACAGTCTCGCAGCCTAAATATAGCAACACAACAGTCTCGCAGCCTAAAAGACGTCTAGATGAGGTTCGAGGTTTCAGTTTTATTGTAGTTTGGTTGACAAACTTAAACCATTTATGATTAAGATTGGATATCAAACAAACAGATGATTTAGTCGAATAAAAATGACCCACATGATTTTGATTGTACAAGAACTTGCAGTATCAGAAGAACATAAAGATTTAGTTGACACAGTCGCATCAAAATCTAATTATATTTACTGCAGTTTTAACCGCTAGCAGTATTGTGATTGCAGACAGATTGGTGCTCGATAAGAACGTCAGAGTTGGGATCTATGTAGCCCCGCATACATGTCTCTGTACTCCGACTTTTACACGCGTCGTTCGTAACAGAGCCACGCACAAGCCTATAGTAAAAACCTGGGATTATGCCGCATGATTTTAACGGCACTATTATGGCGTCTTTATTATCGACCGAACAGACTTTTGAGGGTGCGGAAAAACTGTAGCAATCTTTCACGAGTAGAAGCACACACAAATCGAATTTCTAGCGCATCTGAGTGCCTCACAATCACTTCGACAAGAAGACAGGGGTCAAATGTTTGACTGCAAACATTGTCGCTAAAATATCTGTCAATCAAACGTAACTCCGCCCACGGTGCGTAAGTAAACTATTCACCTTACAAACTGTATGTTGACATTCGCGCTCTCGCCAATTTCGCCCGTCAAAGTAGCAATACAAGATGGATTTTAACGTTGAAACAACTTTTGATCGAATTCGTGAAATATATCACTTTCAGTATTGGCTCAAGAAGGAGCATATAATAGCAATATCGACAATGATCTTATTAGGGTAATAACTATGTGCGCACCGCATCCATAGCAACTCTCCCATCTTCTTATTTAACAGGTGATTGATTCACTATTTTTTTTACAAAACAAGTCGTATCCATGAAAATATTGTGTCGAAAAGACAAATAAATCGACGAAAAGCTACAATTTTATGTCGCGCAGTTTTTTATTGCACGCAAAGCATATATCTGTTCACGAAAATAAGAGTAAATGCAGTGGAAAGATCGGCGGTGTCCAACTTCTATTTACTTTTGTGAATGGTTTAGCAGGACGTTGTACAGCGACAGTATAGAGATGTGACGTCCGTGGCTGGACTAGGATCTATGTAACGTCTATTTTGCAACGTTACAATGTGGACGATTTTATAGTCAGGTACATTTGACCTGTAGGTTTGACCGTAGGTTGGTGATTTACAATAACATACATTTACTACTCTCTATACCATTCGTTGTAGTTTAATGCGCAAACTATATATACATGCATGTTCATGTTTCAAGTGGTGTAACATTACAAAACAAAAAATGTCAATCTCCAGTACATGAATAATTTAACGCGCATACAACTATATGATGTCGTTTTTATTAAAGTTAAGGTATTTGTATTAGCTATCTGAATAACAACTTAGTAGTTATGTTTCAAATTCAAATACCTCTTTCAGAAACATGATATGCCTTATAACAATTAGTGACAAATCATGCATCATATGTGCACGCAATCGATCAAAGATTTGCAATCTCATTGCTTAATTTTCAAATAATACCGACCATCTGTTCAGACGATATAATGTACCTTTAAGAGATTTTCATTTATTTATATAAATATATATTTATTTATTTGTTGCTACTATGTTGTGTAACACAACCGTATTACAACATAAAAGTAGCATGTTTTCAAATATTCGAAACACACACATATCGATATTACGGTGGGAAACTACAGTTAGAACTAACTTATTCTTCAACAAGCAACTGTCTACATCCCCATATTAATCAGAGGTGGATGACAAATGACTGTGGATGCATTATCTTCATTCAAATTGTCACACTGTTTTAAAAAAAATTCAAGGGCCCTGTCTGTGCGTGTGTCACAGATGTTTATAGAGATCAAATGACAGTTCGTATTGGTTACAATGTGAAATGCCATTAGCTCTGTCAAATGACACTTAACAGCTTTTAACACAATACCTAACGAGGCGTTTGTTGTGGTCATGTAAGTACAGTAAAACCTCAGTAATAAGACCACCATTGTGACCCTTGAAAACTGGTCTTCTTATCGAGGAGGTCGTCTTAATATTGAGCTTGAATAAAGAGCAAAACAGTGAAAACATTTGTGTTCTTAATTTCGAGTTGGTCTTATTGTTGAGGTGGTCTTTAGATGAGGTTTAACTGTAACGGAAGATATCAAAATCAACCTAAAAATCAAAGAATTTGTTATAATTGTAACTTAAATATGATAGAAAATGAATCACTTCTTATGTACCGTCTAAAATGTGCCAACATATCAGAACGTCGCTACTTTTTAAACAGGGCTTTTGTTGATAGTTACCAAATGTCGAAAATATTACAATTAATTACTTAAATGCCTTGTTATCTTAAAACTACAAGATGAACGCTTAATTATGTAAGGCATACATGCATAAACATATAGAAGAGTTAATACAGTGAAGTATGTTAGAAATTTAAACTGTAATCGATATATCGTCGATAATTGTCTTTTGATTTTGATATATCAATATCATCGATATGCAAAAATTCGAATCTGTAACAGTCCTAGGAATAGTGCAGCTTGAAGCGGCAGAACTTTTGACGTTCGATATCTTATGTACATTTACAAGAGCATTGTATCCTCCCCACTATACACTCCTATCATGTAGGCGACAATGAAATATACTATGTCATGATAATAAGATGCAAAACAGACAATTAGTTTAGAGTGAATTATAGAGGATGTTTGAGAATTCCAAGAAAATAATTAAATGAGATGATGAATGATTTTGAAGAATTTTCCAAAGAAAAAATATTTTTTTGAGTTATTTTACCAATTTGTAACCCGAATAAACTGTCGAGACAAACACAACAGGTTTTAGTATGAAAATAAACTACAGCTTCGAACTGATTGCTTTCGTTTGCAACATTAAACTTTTAACTTCGATTTCTTATGATAAATTTGGTTAAAACTCACCAAAAGCCACCATCCGTTTTTCCCCTGTGCAGTGTGGTAAAGTTATACTTCGGACTTCCTGGCCAGTAAACTGTGCTAGAACTATGTACGTGTGTTAGATCTGCAACGTGAAACCCTGACACAAAATATGTGAAAATAAATACAACAAACAGTAACAATACTTCATTCCTGAAGCTATGTTTTGTCTCCATTTTAACCCAACAGAATTAACAAGTACCGCTTCGAAATAACTGTTCAAGTACTTTTATATACAAGTTTTACAAGTTTACAAGTTTTTATTTTTCCAAATCGATAGGGTTATAAACCCATGCGACTGTAACATACATAGTAAACATTAAACATATATATATACGATGCTTGGTTTAGTTTCACAATTAACTAGAACACTTCCATTGACAAATCCGGACACACTGTACATAGCGCCACACCGCGTGAATATAGAAGTATGTCGACACGGTGTCTTTGGTGGTTCATATAATACAAAGTATTCAGAAGCAGACGTACATTAAGTCCCGCTCCTACACAGTGATCTCCCCTTATAGTTATCGGAGATATTGCTGTACTGCAAGCGAAGATAACTGTTGTGTGGAGTTTGACATTAAGTACGTTGCGCTATCATATGAAATGTTTCGAAAATAATTTAATTAAAAGTGATGTTTTTGTATGTTGGGTGTTAATATTATAAAATGAAATATTAAAACAATGCGGCCATGTTAAAAACAACTATTTATGGAAAAATACATACATCTTTAGAAGCTCCATTCAATGATAAATAGTGATGAGCAAAAACTAGAAACTCTTGTACCAGAAAACCAGATCGAACACACTACCGTAGATGAACCAAATCCAATTGAGAAGATCCCTTCATACGCTGATGTACTGAAATCGGCTCCTCCAATTACTCAAAAATCAAATAGCACTACTGTCAATCAGCAATATGTATCAAACCATACTGAAGAAAAAACAATTAACTTCAACAAATCTAGAATGCGCTGGCAAAGAAACACACCGACAGAAAACAACCATACTGACGTGAAAAAGATAGAAACAGTAATATCGTCACATAGACTGAAGAAATCGTCCGAAACAAAATAAACATGACGACAACATTTAAAGGAGTATATAGAGGACGCACAAAGTCGTATTATGTCGGGGGTATAGCGCCAGATTCAACGGAAGCAGGCATAACACAGTACTTGGAAGAGCGTGATATTGAACCCTTAGAACTATTCCTCTTCCAAAGCAAACGTGGTGACCTTTCAGCAAAGCTCGCAATTCCAAGCTATAAATGTTATATTCTCGAAGATGAACAGTTCTGGCCGAGGTTCATAAGGTGTCGCAAATGGCTTGGGAAAAACGCGTGGAATAATTACACCAAGAACGATCAACAAAGATCCTCCCGCTACAACCACAGTGAACAACACGGCTACGGCTCTCACACCGATCAACCTGATTACAGTAACATTGACTAATGTGTAAGATTCCTAACCAGTGAACACCTCTGAACTACGGTTCGTTACGTGGAATGTCAGAGGAATCATGTCATCAGCAGCTAGCCTATCAAAATTACTTGAAATCGAAAATATAGACATTGCCTTCATTACTGAACACAAATTGTTTGATCATTCAAAATATTTTATGAGTACGATTGCTACTGATTACAGCAATATTACGAACTGTGATGACACTCACGATTTATTTGGTAACCTTAAGTGTGGAGAAGGAGGCGTATCAATAATGTATAAATCATCTTTGGAATTTACATTAAGGAAAATGGACGAGATCGCAAATGAACGCTTTCTAGGTCTAGAAATATTTTGTGTTTTCCTCTTTAATGTTTATGTTCAATACGCACTTGTGTGTACTTTTTTCTGTGTTCGTGCTTTTTCTATGTTCATGTCTTACATAGGTCTATGTCCTTCATCGTTCTTATAATGTTTATTGCAAATATGTATTTGTTTGTACTATTTCTGAGTTTGCGCTTTCTCTATGTTTGTGCATTTCCTATGTTTGTGCTTTCCCTATGTTTATGTTTTTCCTATGTCGATGTGCTTCACAGCTCTTGTAATCTATATTGTCAATTGTCTATGCATATTTATATATTGTCATGTTTGTTTATAATACTGTGGTATTAATCCTTGAATTAACAAGGGAAATAAAGAGAATAAATAAATAAACAGTTTTAGCAATACCGAAGAATCTTCATCATGAGATAAGCCGACAGTTATCGATGCGAGGGTCGCAAATCAGTGGACAAGGTGGTCGGAAACACTCGGAAACATTCTGAAGCCTCCGTGATTTACCGATTTATGATATGATTTCATGATCATTATCGTTCGCGACTTAATAAGCCACCCCGCTGTGTTTAGCCAGCATAATGAAATTGCCCTGGGCAGTACTAATTTATCAGAATTTATCACATAACTTGCACTCCAGGAGTGGCATAAAGCAGTGACATAAATATCATATGTAACTAGTTACATAAATAGCCGAATCACAGCACTATTTAAGGTCTATTTAAAGATTGAAAACAATATATTTATGGTATTATGTGATAAATAGAATCTTACATTCGTGCTTATTTGATATTGTTTTTATGAAACTCGTCGACTGAAACGAATATGACGCTCTGCAGAGCCTCGCGTCATTCAGTTGACTCGTTTCATAAAAAACAATATCAAATAAGCACGAATGTGCATGTACAATTTGTGAGGAAGTCGTGGGTAATTGTGGTAAAGGAGGCGTGAGTATAATGTATAAGAAACAATTGGACTTCACGGTTAGTGAAATAAGTAATATAAACTTTGATAGAATTGTTGGGATCAAACTTATGCAGAAACATTGTACACCTATTTATATACTTTGTATATACATGCCATCTGTCAATTATACGATTGACGATTATACGGAATGTATTGATAAATTACAGGCATTGTATGACAATTACTCTCAAAATGGATTTGTATTCACCTGTGGTGATATTAATGTTGATTTGTGTACACCTACGAATGATAGAAGATGTAATGTTTTTAATCAATTTCTATCAAATAATACCTTAACTACAGTTAAAAACACTGGGACTCAGTACACGTTTTGTCCAACCAGGAAAAATCTAGACTATGTTATTATATGTAAATCTAACCATGATTTGATATCATCTAGCTCTGTCATTGATGATGAATGTTGTAAGGTTTCTGACCATTTGCCGATTTTGAGTAAAATGAATGTACCTCTCACGATGTACTCTGTCGTTGAACCCTGTCACGTTGCATGGAACAAATGCTCATATGAAAATTTCAAAGACTATTCTTTACTATTAACAAATGAACTATTAATAATTGATCCTGTAAGCTTGAGTGTTACATCAGAATCTGTAGAATTACTGTATGACTTTATAGTGTCATGTATAATTCGTTGCTCAGAACAAATGCTTCCAAAAAGCAAATATAACAAGCATACTAAACCGTATTGGAACTCGGCGGTGAAATTAGCATATAAACAACAAAAACAAGAAAGAGTAAAATGGATACAAAACGGTCGTCCTCGTAGTGTAGACCATATATCGTATGTATCCTATAAGAATGCTAAACGAATATTTATCAATGCCCAAAAATCCGCAATTCATGAGATAAATAGGAAATACTATGATGAACTTAATAGTGTCGCTGAATGTGATATGAGATTGTTCTGGAATCTCGTGAAGAAAAAACGAAGTCGTAAGTCTATCGTTATAAACGAAATACGCAACGGAGGATCTGTTGAACGCGACCCGAACAATATACCTAATATCTTTCGTAACTACTACGCGGATGTATTCTTACCTAAATCAAAACCGAGTTTTGATTTGAACCATCTTAGAACTACAGAAGATAGTGTGCGAAAATTCCTCGATTCCGATGATAATTCAGACAATTTCATTTTAACAAGGGAGATTACCGCTGCAGAATTAGAGACTTGTATTAAGGAAATGAATAACAGAAAAGCCCCTGGTACTGACAAAGTAACTGCCGAACACCTCAAATATGGAGGAGAAACGCTCAACAAATACATTGTTATCCTTTTCAACATGATGATAAAGTGCTCGTATGTGCCTAGTGGCTGCAAAACAGGAATAGTCATACCTATATATAAGGACGGCAAGCCTAAAATAGAACCAAAAAGTTATCGCCCAGTTACACTTCTCCCCGTATGTTACAAACTGTTTGAGAAAATTATTCACAAACGACTGAATGAATGGTGCACATATGAAAATAAACAATTCCCGAATGTGCAACAAAACGCCTACCAAAAATTACTTGGACCTATCACTGCATCATTCAACCTACAGGAAACGGTATCTAGTAACCTTGACCTACAGTCACCAACGTATGCAGCATTTCTTGATACGGCAGGAGCTTTTGATAATGTGAGGCATAGTACTATTTTTGTAAAAATGAGAGAAATGGGACTACGTGGCAAATTCTTGCGTCTTATGATAAATTCGTATGACAATCTTCAAAGCTGTGTGATGGTAAACGGTGTGAAGTCGAGTGTATTTCCGGTTCTGCAGAGCGTACGACAAGGTGGTGTTCTGTCAACTTGGTGCTACTTACTATTCATCAACGAACTATTAGAGCAGCTACAAACCACCGATCATGGAGCAACAGTGGGTAGCATACAATGTGGTAACCCAACCCTCGCTGATGACCTCACAATTTTGAGCCCAAATCTGGCATCGATTGAAAAACAGTTAACAATTGTATTACAATACGCAAACAAATGGGGATATGAATTTAACAATGAAAAATGCAAAGTTTTGCAAATTGGAAGTAAACAACCCTTACAATTTGAAGTGAAATTTGGTAAATCAACTATAAAATCAAGCGAAAACATTACTCACGTTGGGATTGTCTTAAATAGGGCATTTAATTGCACAGACGCCATTGAATCCCGCATTCGAAAGAGCAGAGCATCTTTGTTTTCTCTACTTAACATGGAGCAGAATACCGGTGAAATTAATCCTTTAGTTCTTGCGTCATTAGTAATGAAAATCACCATACCTTCATCTCTATATGGATCGGAACTGTGGAATAACATGACTAAGACAGACATGACAAAAATAGAAAGACTCCATCGCCTATGTGCAAAATGTGTGCAGCATTTACCGTCATTTGCACGAACAGATATGGCGCTTAGCATGCTTGGTTGGTATCCCGCGGAAGCCGAAATTGATAAAAGAAAACTTAGTTTCTTACAAAAACTCTGTACCATGCCAACTGAAACAACAACCAAACGATTATTCAACTATCGTATGAATTTGTACGCAATAAAAGGCTTTAAAAATCAGTGTGGGTTTATACCCGATATTTGTCGAATACTTATAAAATACAATCTATTCCATTATATAATAGAGTACTTAAGAACATCAGCATTCCCATCAAAAGAGAAATGGAAAAGTGAAATAACCATAACAATTCAACGGATACAAACGGATCTATGGAATGAACGTACAACCATTGATGACGACTTCCTGAGATTTAAATCTGTTCAAGATTCCATAGCTCCCTCTATTTTATGGACTTACTCTGAAACTCGCGAGCAAATTATACATGCAATATCGTCTGTACGGATATTACTCCAGCGGGACTTCCACAGACATGTTGAATGTAAACAGTGTCATAAGAACACGGAAAACATCAACAAACACGTTATTACAGAGTGCAATTTAACAATACAACAGAGACAACAGTTTATGATGAAAATAGCGAATGAAATTAGTGGTCAGTTATCCCTCTTTCTAAACCGTGCTGACTGTGAATTCCTCTTCCGTTGCCTCTTTACTATAAATGTATTACCCGCTTTTACTATCAGTGTTGATGAGCAAAAGAAATACATACATGTGTGTATGAAATACATACATGACACTATGAAGTGCTACAGTAGGTTGTGATACCAACAGTTAAAACTTTTTTCTGATACTTGCATTTCGTTTCGGCAAGTGTCGGATGCCAAAGTGACAAAGACTGTTGACAGACCAGGTTGACATGTTCCTCGTTTGTTTGATTTTTGTTTTTTAAGGAACATTGAACATGGTCAATACACTTTAGATATTTCTCGTCTTATTATTACATGTATATATTCAATGTGAATAAGCACCCTATTGCATGATTTACTCTTGACACAGTTGTCTTAAATCATGCTTACTTCATTATTATCTAACCCCATATATGTGTTCATACTAAACTTACATGTATTCTATTGACTTTAACTTGTATTGTTTATATTTATTGTACATGCATATATGTTTGTAAATCACTTAACAGTGGAAATAAAGAGTATATATATGAGATAAGCCGACAGTTATCGATGCGAGGGTCGCAAATCAGTGGACAAGGTGGTCGGAAACACTCGGAAACATTCTGAAGCCTCCGTGATTTACCGATTTATGATATGATTTCATGATCATTATCGTTCGCGACTTAATAAGCCACCCCGCTGTGTTTAGCCAGCATAATGAAATTGCCCTGGGCAGTACTAATTTATCAGAATTTATCACATAACTTGCACTCCAGGAGTGGCATAAAGCAGTGACATAAATATCATATGTAACTAGTTACATAAATAGCCGAATCACAGCACTATTTAAGGTCTATTTAAAGATTGAAAACAATATATTTATGGTATTATGTGATAAATAGAATCTTACATTCGTGCTTATTTGATATTGTTTTTATGAAACTCGTCGACTGAAACGAATATGACGCTCTGCAGAGCCTCGCGTCATTCAGTTGACTCGTTTCATAAAAAACAATATCAAATAAGCACGAATGTAAGATCCTCTATGTATTATACATTCATGATACTTATTGTAGCCTGTTTCGAAAAAAATATATTGAATTATGAGCAGAACATAACATAAAGTTTATCATCGACTCGAGCGATTACAGCTCATCATCGTTAGCAAATATGTACCAATATATATATCATCATATACATCGAGATATCCCTTATGGGCGAGCATTCACTGTTTTCTTAAAATATCATACAGTATATGCTGTGATAGTTTTTCTATTTTGAATAAAAGACTGTAGTGAATGTATAGAAGATGACGTTTAAGAGTTCATGAAGGGGATTTTATCCACCATGTAAAATTCACGAAGGGGATTTTGTCCACCTTGTACAAAATGAGTGATGGGGATTTTGTCCGGAGGGGATTTTGTCCGGAGGGGATTTTGTCCTACACTCAGAATTTACATTTTTATTGATTTTTTAAATACGTTTCCAAAAACAATCGTGGTGACCATTTGCTAACATTATACAGTCTATTATTTTCAATATTATATCTAGATTTAGCTTTCCTTTTAGTTTTAGTAAATATTGCTCTTGCTGTTATAAATTTCAATTATTTAAGTAAATAAAGCTAGCCGTTTTTATAAACCAACAATTAAACACAGACTAGAAACGGAAAATAAGCTACGGTCCATGAACTCAAAAAGGCGAAAGGATTATTGGTATTATTTAAATACATGTAATTTGAATAGAAAAACGCATATAACATCGCCCCGAGTATCTCCGAGTTTTACAATTGTTTTAAGAATATCATGAAGAAACACTACTAAATAATGAAAACATAATTCCTTCTATACACACAACCGATTCTTTGAATAAACAGATTAGTATACGATAAATTTTATTAGCCATTTCTCGTTCAAATAATGGGAAAGCACACTTATCACGATACAATTTTAAATGAATACCTTAAATGTACAAAATATACTATGACTCCGTTATCTGAAACTTTTTAATTATATTCTCGAGTATGGTATCATACAGCAATCATGGTCGATTGGCAGCATTAAACCAATTTATAAGCAAAGGACTGAAGGTCCTGAGAGGCGCTTCCATGACACGTTTTCTATAATATTTGTAGGTGATTATTTTCAATAATCATCTTCCTATGCCATCCATCCGCTCTCTTCTTGGAATTAACCCCATCACACACTCATGCTTGATCGATATATGGTTCCATAATGTTTCATCATTAATGCATCCATCTATGTTGAATTAATTTGTTTCAATTGCGGTTACTTTGAGTTGAGGTTGAAATTTGTCAAAAATCACCTAGACCAAAAGTACTTTCAGTACTTTAATTGATCATATTTGAAATTAATACGCGATTATTCGGGTAAACCAAAACTGACTCCAATAATCCAGATAACCCGTTTATATCAAGATTCCCCTTCTACAATTGATATATCTCTGACAAATCAGTCACTATGCTCATTGAATCTATAATAAATCAGAGGAATGTACATGTACTATTTTCTTGAGACGAATGAATATGGTTGGCGGTACTTTGAATCAACTTCCGGTTGATACGATGATAGCAAAGAGACGCTAAAGCGCCTCAAAAAATAACTTATTCATTATGCTCATGTGGGCATTTGGCTCAGTACGTTGAAGAAAAAGACGTTGTCACATGCATATTCTCTTGGTATTTTCTCAATTATCAGATATTTGGAAATTACTCCTATAAGGGCTTATCAGTTTAGCCTATCAAAATGGCCGATAGTTAAGAACAGGGGAGGTAAATATTGTAGATGTGGGAACAATGTATACTCGTATCTTTAAGTACACACCAAAACTTATTTATTCACATACTATAAGTGTCCCATCAAATTTCAGACGATTCAATATTGATCAAAAAATACTTTTTCAATTATCTTGTCGACCGGTTAATTAAACCTAGTTTCTTGATCTATTGCGGCAGTGATTATGTCACTGACCAATCACTATTTACTGAGCAGAATAAATATCAAAACATGTTCCAGATCATTTCTTTTGTCTCCTTCAGACGCAAGTATTCCTTTAGTTATATGCTGCAAAATCTCGGATCGAAGTTTTGTCTCTGTTTGAACAATGTCCGTCTGTTTCATACACTCTGCTTTGTTTAACCTAATTACCTACCTTTATAGTTTTATACCTCCTTCATATTCTTTCATTATGTTTCGTTCAATAGAAATCTGTATGAACACATTTTGTGAATGTGGCCTCGCATGTGCTACGCTCTTTTACATTCAGAGCAATAAAACAGCAATGGAATTTACTCGTAGCTTTATAGAACCTCAACAGCGACACCACGTCTGTGTGGAAACAAAGCTTTAGACCAGACTTACCTGTAATACGAGCTTGTGAGATAATTTTTTGACGCGGTATATTTGACACAAGCTATGGCTCTTCTGAATTTTGAATCGAATAGTTGTTTATCTCCAGTATTACTCGTAACCATATTTCAAGTATTTATGAATAGCCAATCAGTAGGTTGAGTGTGAATGAACTCTGAAATGCTACAGGGAAAGCCATATTCATAAAACTGGGCATACGGACTTGCAATTGAATTTCATAATTATAGCGTTTATGGCATTCAAACTATAGATAAACTGAATACTATAGTGGCTAAGTCGAGAATACCGTATTGTGCTACTGGTCAATATTTTCAAAAAGTATAATTTCATCGACTGACCACCTCACAGATAGTTTACAACCGTTCTAGAGTAAACAAATACGGACTATACATTTATATCTTAATCAGTACCCAGACCGAATGTTTGAGTCTAGACCAAGTGTGTCATTCGGAATTTGGTATCCGAGTGATGCTAGCCAGTGCAAACGCTTAAGGCATGTGTTAGCCGAGGCGTCAGCAAATATGTAATAAGTTGATGATTGGTCGACACAGCTTGCATTGACAAAACCTTTCCTTCTCTCGTCTACAAAATAACTACATGTTTGTACACTTACCGATCGCAAAAGCTCACAATAAAGTTTGGAATGTCAAGGGTAGAGAGGAAATTCTTCAAATTGAAAATAAAATACGAATGTAGGATCTAAAATAGATAAGTCAAGATTTTTGTGTTAATAATTTGCACTCACCCCTAAAAAATGCAAAAATAAGAATATAAGAAAACAAAAAATATAAGTTAATAAATTAAAATTCGCTCGCTCGCTCCATTCTCAAAGAAAATCCAGTGAACTATAAATCAATTTGGTGTGACATAAACAGATAATATTATTAATACACTTTGCAAAATACATTCTTACTGTAGATTTAACATTTATGTTTAGATGAACAGTAATTTTCATCCCTATTTTGTGTTTAATTATTAAGTATAGTAATAATAGAAGGGCATATATTTACCTGATATCGCGAACAGAATATAAATAGATCTATATGAAATATTTGTTACATATACATTAATAACTACGAGCGTTTCCATGACAAGACCTGTATTAATAACGTCGGTTAAGACATCGAGTATTTCGAAATGAAAGTTGGGACGTCACAAACACTTTGAACGAAGTGATTTAGAGGCTAATCGGATTGATAGAATCACCTGAAGTGAATATATTTACATATATGGATGATATTTGTGTGTTTCGGTGTAAGATCGAAGTGAGCGAGTGAGCAGTGGACACACTTTTTTCACGAGTGGCGTAGCCTCGAGTGACAATTTAAGTCAGATGCTCACGTATATATATATACATATTTCATAAATTATTAAATATATATATGGATACTTAGTTTTATTCCTTGGAAGATTTTATAAGAACTAATGCACATTTGACGAAACCGTTTCTGAGGCGTCATAATCATTTGTATTGTACTTTTGTTATTAATATTGGAATTGCTATAAACAGAAAAGTAAACGTCCGATTTTGATCATTTTCGTATTATACGAAACTAGAAAAATATATATGTTATAGTGAACAATATAACAACAGATAATCATAATTTGGAAACATTTATTCACCAAATGCACACATAGAATGCTTAGATAATCAAGTGATGTCAGTATCTTATTACATGAATACATATAAGAGAAACATATAGGTTACATTTAAAGAAAGATCCCTGGACAGCATATTATTCAAAACAGTTGTAGTATAAATATTTATTATAATTAACTTTCCGGCAATTTATGAAAGTCCAACATTCCGATAATATGTACTTTTGAGTTGTGAGTGAATTCTGCTATGATTAAAATGCTTGAACATTACATATCGTGTAGAACCGTTGCCTCGTGCAATGTGCTGTTCAAATTATCTCCCCTTAAATGGATCCTTGGAATTTGGTCATTTTTGGTCACATGATTTCATTTCTTTCTTGGTATTTACTGTACTATGGTGTATACACTATCGCATATGAATTAATCCGTTTAGTGGATTCGATAGCTTATAGAATGGAATGTGTCAAACTTGAATTTATATTCGTGTAACATAATCAATTTTCAAAATGGATTAAGGCAATAATGACAATCTTCAATTACAAGTACACCGGGAAGTTTCATGGAACTTATTGCGGATATACTTGCATAGTACTTTATATATGTACATGTAATGTGAAAGCAACGCATGACATGATTTACGTGTTGGTGCGTTTTGCTCTCAGTTCACATGACATACATAGTATATTCTCCGACATCGATATAGAAATATTTTCCTACCTACATGTATAATAATAATACAACCTTTCCGAACACAAGTCAATAATGAGAATTGTGGTGTGTTTGAAAACATACGTTCAGATGTTCAAGTTAATAAGTTTGCATGATATTTAATTTCGTGGAGCGTTTTAATCTGTTTCCAAGTTATATTCTACCTGCTTTTCACTTTAAGTTTTTATTTTACAAGTATATACATAGTACATGTACTTCTAAATATATTAATACGACAAGGATATATGACTGAAGCATGTCACATTAAAGCATTAACGTTTGATGCTTAATATGAGCGACATAATCTCAAACACGTCGTCCATGTTTCAATATAATTGGTATACCTGCACTAGTTTACCGAACATTGTTACAATCAGTCTGTTCAGTCCTTGATGGAAGCATACCGAGCGAGGACGACTCAAACAATTGTCACCACTACTCACGATCACACCGCGTTTCTCTCCATCCTGACTAAACTGTACAATACAGTGTGACCTATAATTTGCAACAATTACATTTCCACGACCATCAACACACACACCGTCAGCTCTCGCATTTGTATCCTTTATTGTCATAACATCATCACAGTTTGTATCAAGAGAAACAAGTCCTAATTTGTTATCAACAACAAACATTCTGTCTCCATTGTCACTAAAGACAATGTTATTGCTACGGTTGAACAGAGGTTGTCCAAGTTTATCATTTGTAATTGTTTTTAGTAAATTACCAGACATGTCGTACATATACAATGATGTATCTCCGTCAGTTATATACATATTGTCATTCTTGTGGGCAATTCCGTAGCATATGTGTTTCATTTTAAGCTGTCGTGATAAAGACAACGTGTCATGGATATACACGAATTCGATCAGGTAATTGCATGCTACTGCAACTTTCCGTGCGCCTACGCTGCACACACCATTAGGATGGTTAGATAACTGACAGAAATCTACGACTGACAGAGTCCAGATGTCAATTCGTTTCAGGATTTTGTTGATGTAATCTGTAACCAGCACATAGTCTTCCAGAATACATGACCCACGTATAGGATAACCTTCGGCATCGTTGGTAAGTTTGATATCAATTGTTTTAATCAGCGTCGCTTCATACAAATCATTCTTTTTTGATGTCGTACTGACAAACGATTTCCCTAAAGACGTTAACCCTTGTACTAATTGTCTCAGTTTTGCAACTGGTATAAAAGACATCAAGGCGCTTGTCTTTCTTAATGTCTCTTTCTTCTCATTCTTCGTTGACAGCATTATATGTTGCACGAGTTTTGTGCAGACAAATACCTGGGCCGTATTTCCCTCTGATTGTGTTATAAGATCACCTAGTTTGTTCAACTTTTCAATGAATTTGTCATACGTCTTTCTTTCTTCAAGTAACTCAGATTCCATCTTGCGGTATTCCCGCTCTAAATCTTTTATTGATGCATCTTCTAGATCGTCTAGATATTTATCTATCTCCAATCTGTAATCCTTGACGGCTTGGACTGCAATTGTTTTAGAATCTCGGAGCTGCTGAAGTAGAGTATGAGTGACATTTTTTCTATACTTCACTGCATCTAGCATACCAGCAAGGTCGCTTTTTGTCTGGTCAGTGTCTGATTGTTTGAATAACTTGTCAATATTATCAGTGACAGAAGAGAGATCTTCACAAGACCTGAAATGATATAATAACACATAGCATTAACCGAACTGGTAACACTTTATCTATCATTTTACATAAATATGATAACTCAGCAATGGAGCAGGGCGATAATTAAATCTGACGAAATAGAAATACACTAAACTCACTTTAATGACCAATCCGAAATGTAGTCCACCGTAATAAGAAGGATGAGTATTCAGCTTTCCATTCATATACTAACCGACATGAATTAAATCCAAGTATGGTCTAATTATTGAGTTTTCATTGTAAATGAATGAATCTCCATGTAAATGTTTAAATAGAAAATCTTTGAAATTGTTTTACTGAATTCATGAATATTATCGATACGTTCCATGCATTGTAACTACATGTCAATAAATCAATACATATACGAACACAATACAGTGTTATTAATTGAATTGCCGACATTTGTGTTTAAAATTAACAAAACATTTTTATTCGGAGCCAAGTCACTGAGCTATGTCTTAAAATATACGCGAATATATTGTATGTGCAGTTTGCCTTTCGTACGCTTGCAACATAAATTTTTATTTTCAAAATCCAATAAGCCTCGCGGCCCATGAGGACAACATATTTACAATTACATGTATATACAGGATAATTGAAACATATAAAGTTGCGGAGAAGATACATTTACATTAGATTAAACATGTGTGTTGACCAAAATGACAATTTGTTTGTAGAAGCATCAAATGTTTACAAAAGTTACAATAATATAATACATAAAAAAAATCCATGCTTGTTTCCTGTCGAAAACGAAATACAGGAAACTGTTGGTAGAAAGTGTGAATTTAAAAAGTACCACATGCCATTACCGTTCTATCGAAACAAAATATAGAACGGTTATAACATGCGGTGTGGTAATCTACATGTACATGTAATAATATTTATATTTTGTGTTTTCAAATCAATTGCCTTCTAGTAAATCCTTTATATGTAAAACATGCAAGTTTACGTAAAGTAACCTCATTTTCGCAAGTTAAAAGTTCAATAAATTTTTGCATGCATTGTTTCTTCCAAAAATATTGGCTAATATATTTCTTTCTTAAATCATCTAACATTGAACATTCTATAACAAAATGATACTCATCGTCTAACTTATAACAAAAAAAAACACATTTTCTTTCGTCAAATGTGATTCTTATTGGCTTATTCCATCTACCTGTCTCTACACGAAGGCGATGAGCAGACATTCGTAATTTGCTTAATGCGGTTTTATGTTTTTGATTGGTTACATCTTTTAGATATGTT
Source organism: Mactromeris polynyma (assembly GCA_032209605.1). Lineage (NCBI taxonomy): Eukaryota > Metazoa > Mollusca > Bivalvia > Venerida > Mactridae > Mactromeris > Mactromeris polynyma. The sequence goes on from JASFXZ010000050.1 coordinate 173,723, forward strand.
TTTAATTTGAAATCACCACATAATTCTCGGTAAAACAATGCTCTAGATGAGTTTCTCATGTTTCCATTTAAAGTTTGCATAAAATTATCGTTGAGTCTTTGTCTAACTAAACTAACAAATATGTCCTTATTACCAACACCTTGAAAAAACCACACGTCATAAAAACCTAATGACGATAATAAATCGCGAAGCACACTTGCCCAATTCTTAATATTAGGCATGAGTTCAATGCCATGATTTAAAATTTTATAAACAATCTGTACGTACTTGTTTTCAGTTGATTCTATAATTGTTTAGCCAATATACAATTCTAACCTGTGTTTTATTCCAATGTTTGTAAAATTATATAAGTATTTGTTGATTTTAAAAATAGCTTTTCTTGATTGCCCCGCTAACGTTATTTGTGTTAGATTAAAAGATCCACCAACAGTAAATACTACACCTAAGTATGAAAATGTATTAACAATTTCAATATTGTTGTCGTTATATGTAAAAAATGTATTTCTAGGCAAACTACCTGACTTTCGGAAAATCATCACATGTGTTTTTTCTACATTTACAATCATTTTCCACTTTATTACTATATTCTAATAATATATCAAAACCTTTTTGTAGACCTTGTGGTGTTTTCGAGAACAAAACAATGTCATCGGCATATAACAATAAAAATATTTTCAACATATAAGTATCGATACCCTCGTACCCCTTCAAAAAAGGGTTTCTTCAAGATCATTAAGAAACAATGAGAATAACAGCGGTGATAGACATTCACCTTGTCGTACGCCTAACATACAATTAAAATTTTCACTAAGTTCATTACTAATTTTGACTCTTGATTTGATGCATTCGTACATACTTCTTATAACAGTCAACATTTTTCCGCGTATGCCAAATCGTATTAGTTTTTGCCACAAATTAGGTCTAACAACATAGTCAAAAGCTTTGATAAAATCTATAAAACCACAATACAACTTTTCATTATTATTTAACATATGTGATATAAGTCCATGCAAAACATATACATTATCTACAGTACTCATGTGCTTTCTAAATCCTGCCTGGGCTTCAACATATACTGAATAATGTTCTGCCCAATTATCAAGTCTATTGCTAAGAATACGAGTAAATAACTTGCCTACAATACTTAACAGTGCAATACCACTATAATTATTTGGATTGTTGATATTACCTTTTTTATATAGCGGTACAATAAAACCTTCGGACCAGCTATCGGGAAATAACCCTGTTTCAAACTCTTTATTGAATATTGCATGTAAACAATGTATAAGTTGGTTTTTTCCGTGTATTAGAAATTCATTCAACATATTATCTGGTCCGGAGCTTCGGCCAGACTTTAGTTGCTTTATTGTATACATAATTTCATTAACAGATATATTATCGTCTAATTCATCAAACATTGTTGGAAATTCATTCTTTACTATATTCACTGGAGTGAAAAAATGATCAGATGGGTTGTTAATGCTCTCAAAATACTTTTCAAAACATGAAATATGAATATTGTTTGTTTGTAACTTTATACCTGATGACTGTTTTAACATATTCCAGTAAATCTTTGCATTTTTATACCGGCACATTTCAAGATATTTAGTATTCTTTTTTAACTTAAAATCAATATTATACCATTCTCCGTTAATGGTATCATTTGTCTTAGCTTTTGATTTCTGCTCAAAATTTCTCTTGAATAGTGGAGACGAAACTTCATCAACAATGCCTACACAATTGTTTACATACGTATTGATATCATTCTTATTTGCACAATCTGTATTTTCTATAGAAGTGATAATGTCTGATAATTTATTTTGAATATTTACTTTATTGAGTTCTGAAACATACTGGTTTTGTTTAGCGCCATTCCAGACAAAATTGTAGTCAATAGTATCATACATATCATTATTTGGTACATTTTTACTGGAAGTAGATATCAAATTTTCTATTTCAAAATACACATTGCAATGATCAGATAGAATATTTGGGTCTTCGACCCTAAACGTATTTATGCATTTAAACATTTGTTCTGAAGCTAAAACATAATCTATTAGACTTGTTCCTCTGTTACTAACGTAAGTACATTTGCCAATACCAAAATCATTGCCTACTCTTCCATTCAGTATTCTCAAACCAGTTTGTCTACACATATCTATGAGCAACCGACCGTTACTATTAGTACATTTGTCTTGAGGAAAAGTTTTTTAGGAATGTCAGATACGTAATTATCTACTTCTAGTAATACTTCATGCATAGTATCGTATGGTACATTGTCTTGTAATGTCGACGTGCGACTATTAAAATCACCACATAGTATAATATTACAATCACGATTTGTAACGTTATAAATTTGTGCAACTGAGTTCGTTAATTTGTCATACAGTAAGTAAGTAAGTAAGTAAGTAAGTAAATCTTTTATTATAGTGACATGTGTATAGACATCTCATTATAAACATAAATACAAAAAGTATACAAACACCCGGCCCAATGGGCCTATAAGTCACCTTATAAGTATAGCATCTTAATCACCGATCATTTATATTAATAACTGTAAAAATAAATAAACAAAAAATAGATAGTAAACAATATAAATACAATTTTTAGTTAATGTACATACATTTTAAGAGTAGAGAATATTTCGTCTTGTAATATAGGCTTGTACAAGAAATTTTGATAAGAGTCTTGGCTGGGTTAACATGATATGATTTAAACGTTGTTCAGCTGGTAAGAGAATATTAATTGTACTAAATAATTTATTAAACTTATAATATCTCAAATTTCGGTAAATTTCACAATCGAACAAGAAATGAATTTCATTTTCTACAGAGTTATTTTCACAAAACTTGCATATTCTTTGTTCTGGCGTCTCTCCACAGTATCGACCTGTCTCTATTCTTAACGGTAGAATGCCAGTTCTAAATTGACTAAGGATTGAACGTTCATTTCTTGGTAGGTTGATGAGTAAATAATTCTCACTTCTAAAGGTATCTTTAAAAAGTATGTATGTTCTAAGTTTTGGGACCAGTTTAACGTTTATTGTCCAGATATCAGAGTAATAACTTTTAATTAAATTTGTGGCGTGAGTAAAGTTTATAACTGATCTATTGTTAAACTCAGTCGATAATCCAAGCTTTGTCATCACTTGCTGTAGGTCACTAGACCAATTATTGCTGCATTTTATATAGTCCATATTGAAAACTTTCTTTGTAACTCTGTTGTCGTCCATTAAAATGAGTCTGTTCCACATTCGAATCATAGTCCCCCATCTACGATACATACATGGTAACCAGCCAGTGTCACCAATCATAGCAAGAATGGGTGTGAAACGATGTACACCAAGATGGTAACGTATGGCTCTGTTCTGAACATTGTCTAATTGTTGATAGGCTTTATATCCCCATACAGAGGAACAATAATCTAGTATAGGCACAACACATGAATTATATAGTTTTTCGAATGATTTAAATCCGAATTCTTTCATATTATGAATTTTGCTGATAATACTACCCAAGGCACGACCTGATCCCCTTCCTAATGATTCACTATTTAACGTAAAGTTGTGGTTTTCATGGAATATCACCCCTAAATATTTATAACTGCTGACTGTTTCAAGGGACGTATCACCAAGTTTGAATCCATATTCACTTTGGACTGTTCTACTATCTCTAAAATGAACACATTTTGATTTTTCAGTATTAATTATAACTCTCCAACGTCTGCACCAATCATATACTGTGTCTAACATAGTTTGCAATTTTTCCTCGCTATCTGCCATTAAAACTATGTCATCAGCATACATTAGAATCGAAAGTTTATCGTTGTCTATTTGGATACCAATGTCAAGGTCGTTAACTTCTTGTACCAAATCATTTGCAAATACTGAAAATAAGGTAGGTGATAGACAACAACCTTGTTTCGCCCCCGTATGACACTCAAACCAATCAGTCATTTTATCGTTTATCCGCACACATGACACAGAACTAGCATATATCGTTTTGACAGAGTTATATAATTTGCCGTCGATTTTGAGCAATAGAAGTTTGTAAAGCAACATGTCTCTGTTTAGATAGTCAAAACAGCGCTTCAGGTCAATGAATGAAGTGAATACATTTTTATTATTACGGATGACACTATTTAATGCAAATACATGTTCTTCGCACGACCGCTTTTTGCGAAATCCATTTTGTTCATCCGCTAACAGTTCGTTGTTTTCAAGATAATCACTAAGACGTTTATTTAAGAATGATGTATATAGTTTGCTGACACAAGATAGCAGGCTTATACCTCTATAGTTCATAGGAATACGTCGGTCAGAGTTTGGTGATTTCAGTATCGGGCAGATAATTGCTTTTCTCCACAATGATGGGATAACACTTATGTCAAAAATGAATTGGAAAAAAGTTTTTAGTGCGACAATAATTGTTGGATTTTTCAAAACATCATAGGGTATGTCGTCTGCACCACAAGCTGATCTGTTCTTGGCCTTTTGTATAATGCACGTTATTTCAGTTAACGTGATATTTGAGTTCTGTTCTGCGTTAGGTTCATAAAGTGGGTCATTCATGTCATTTTCTAACAGTGTTTTATGGGTTTTAACACGCTCATAATGTTGATTATCAAAACAATCATTATCGTCGCAATTATACAGTTCGTGAAAATCACTTCTCCATTTTTCATACACTTGTTGTTCATTGTGCACAGAGGTACCGTTATTGTCAATTACTTCACATGGGATATCCTTCTCCTTCCGAGGTCCAAGATGTTGAATCTTTTGCCAAAATTCATTCGGGTTTGACGTCGTCATTTCTTCTAAATCTGTTGCTAGCATTCTTTTATGTTCACGTTCACATTGCCTTAATCGTTTGTCAAACACGTTTCTAGCTGTTACATATTCAAAGCGTAGCCGTGATTTAGTTCTATTGTTTGTTATGCATTTTAAATAGTCACGTTCTTTTTTGCACATATAGACCCATAGAGATTGCAGATCATCGTTCCAATATGGTTTACGTGGTTTGAATCGTTTGTTAGTTTTATTTGTCAATCCACATTTCGGTATTCTTAATTCCATTTCAGTTTTAATTGTTGAACATAAGTCATCGTAAATAGTGTCCATATTATCTTGATTTTCTCTAGCAATCTCAATACGTGAAATAATATTTGCTATCGCTGTCATTGGTCGTTCGCTACTCATAAAATCTTCAGGTAGACGTTTAAGATTGTAACGAACTTTGTTGTATTTTGGTATTACTGTTGATAATACATTGATGTAGCTCGTTTCAAATTCTGTTACAATGACTGAATGATCTGGTAGTTTGGCTCGCTCACCCAGTAATCCATGAAGTGAGTGTTTGTCAACAATAGACTGCATTGATATCACCTTGAAACTTTTACATAAGTTAAGTACATCGTGAGGTACACAAACATAGTCTACAACAGCTTTTCCTTTTCTTGATACGGATGTGAAGTCATTTTTATCAGTATCAAATCGGCCGTTTAAAACACAAAATTTGGAGTCTATTAGAAACTCACAGAAGCTATGACCATGCTGATTAATCGTATTGTCAATGCATTCACGGTTTTTCACAGAGTCACAATCTACTATGATATCTGATAATGAGCCTATTCTTGCATTAAAATCTGCACCTATGAACATACTGTCACAATCACTATGCATATATATCAGGGTTAGTAAGTGAGCAAAGAAGGACTGTGCATCACGGCCTCTTGGAGAATTTTCCGGTGGGAGATAACATGAAAATATTATGAATTCATAATCAGTTTCTTTGTGTGTAAATTTCACCGCTAATATTCCTTCAACAGTTTTATCAACCACTTCAATACCATAACAGTCTAACATCCATTTTTTTACAAGAATGCCTACACCACCTGAGGGTTTACGTGCATCACGATGTATCTCTGATCTATTTAATCCATACCAGAGGTATGATTCCATATTTATATTAGTTTCATTACGTAGATGTGTTTCACATATTGACGTTACATCAGCGTCTATTGCACGAATAAGATTTTGACGTAAATTTCCATTTTCATTTGTCCATCCACACACATTAAGTTGGGCTATTCTTAGTGATCCAATGGGACGGGATGATTCCTAGTGTTCCTGGTTAGTTTGGTCTTGAGCACGGGCACGAATACGTCCATTGGCGTCAACCCGATAGTGTTTACCATGTGGAAGTTCTCGAAGAAGAGTTCTAGCATTCAGTTCAATGAGACGTTCTGCGTGTGATTTACAACTTTTCAGGTAAACCTGTTTATAAGTGTCAATGTCTTTTAGAGTCATTTTATTTCTCAACACGGTTATCTTTTCACCAACATTGCGGAAGCTGATTTTCACAGGACCCACTCTTCCCGGGACGTACGATTTAAATCTGACGGCCCCTGTGACTTGTACTCTGGAGAAAGCCTCATCACCCAGTTGTCGTATGAGGTTATTGGCTTTCACAATGAGGTCCTCGTTTTCTTGAAAAGGGAGTCCACTAGCTATAACACAAACGTCTGGATCTTGCAGATAGTCGGTACGTGTATTAGTATCATCATGAACACCCTTATCTGTTGTTGGTAGTTGTGATTCCGAGTTTTCGACACTGTCTAGTCTAGTTTGTAATAATTGCAGAGAACGGGATAGGTCATCAATACGACCACTTTCTTTGCTAATATCCATGACTATATCTTCACGTAATAGGCGTATTTTATCGTCTATTGTTGTCATAAATTCATTTCTAAATTTATCCAATTTTGAGTCGAATGATTTGCGCATACTTTCTTGGCTGTTTTTAATGTCTGTCACAGTTGTTAAGACTAATGTCATTTGATTGCGTATTTCTTTCAAGTCATTTTCTTCTGTAGAACTTGCCATTTCTGTAGATCCCTTAGTATCGTCCTTGAAATATGTATTGTCAGTTATGGGGTGTTCGTTATGATTATATAGAACACTGTTGGCTTCAGATAGAATATCGCTAACACTGTGATCTAAAGTTAAATCTCCTTTCGCAGCCTTATTTGTTAGTTCGTCACCATCTGAGTCACTACTCAGTCTTCTATTAATCTTCTTTCTTTTTCCCATTTGTTACTATCGATGTATGTAGCTCATTCATGTGTTCATATTAGTTCATTTCCCGTGTTCTTTACGGTAACGGGTTACGGCGTTTTTATCTCTACAATAGCAATGCGGCTCGATCATGCGTGACGAAAGTTCGAGCGTATTGGTGTGAGCGATAATCAATAATATCTACATTGAACTTTGACCTCAATACACATATATGTTTATTTCCGATTCAATCGAACAATGGAATTTCCAAAAGTTTGATTCAAACAAAGATTACAGTCAAATTTGGTTTAGTGAATGCTGGAGTAGATCTAAAACTCACTTATTAGTTCATTTATCCAAAAAATATCCAATAAGTAATCCAAATATAGTCAATAAACTCCTTTTTCACACTTTATATCACAGCGACAAAAAAACACGTCTTGTTTACATACCAGACCGGAAGTTATATGATATACATATTGTCATCACTCGTGTTATAACGGGAACTGCCCTCAGGTACAACATAACATAGGCCAATATAAAGATCACTGGCTAATACTAAATGATTAGCTTGTAACTGTAACCATAATAGATCGTCCGAGTCTTTAAAAAATACAATATCATCAGTGACAAATGTATTTCTTACAAAAATCATGATTCCACCAGAACTCCTTTTGCTGTTAACGTGACACAATCTATGTAGCGGAAAACAATCAAAGTCATGCACACTAGATTATGATAAATTCATCACAGCACTTAGTGGTACATCAGTGCGTAAACTGTGTAAAGGGATGTCACTGCGTAGTAGTATTGACTGCTTTATAAATAAACTACCAGTTAATTCTCCCAGACAATATACATATATTTACTTCCGCATTTAAGCAAACGTTCAAATGGCAAGTTTGAAATGAATATACTAAAATAATTACTTTTCCTTTTACTTACTTGTGATCCATGGCAAGACAAACGTAGCAACCAACAACATCGTGGTTTCCACAATACATATCCAGAATCTTTCCTTGGTGTATACTGCATTGTTCTGTGGGGAAGGCCGGTAAAGAACTTTGTTTTCCAAATGACGATCCTGATGAGTTATCAAACAGCGTATGTCCCTTTAATATCGGAATCCTTTTGTGCGCTTTGACACAATCATCACAGCAATATCGCTGACAAACTATACAGTATTTTATAGCTTCTTTGATCAAGTTTTCTTCAGCACAAGATGTACAAACATGATCGAAAGTCTCCTCCGACATTGTATCGTTACTCCCACCAGACGCCATTTTGAATCTGTAAGAGTAAGTTTGATAACCTATATTTATACGTGTATACTACCCAATGCAATGCTTTGTCTACGATTCAAATTTACACACCTTACGTTGTTATGTTTATTTAAATACAAATAATGTATTGATGTTTTACACGAAAATCCAAATGAAGGGTTTCAACAAAACATTTAAGGTTTATCGACAAATAATATGTATGTAGTGCTGCTGAGTATTGTAACATAAGTGACATTGAATATTTAAGGTGCGGCATGATTGAACTCCATCAATGTGTTTAAGTTTGTCTGATTTGTACATCATATATACATGTATAACTTGTCTTTGTATGTACAATTGTGCAATGTCCGTCTGTTTCACATATACTCATGTTTACTGGTTGTGCTGCGCTTTGTTTAACCCAATTACCTACCTTTATAGTTTTATATATTCCCTCCATATTATTTTATTATATTTCGGTCCCAAAAAATCTGTATGGACATATTTTGTGAATGTGACCTCGGATGTGCTGCGCTTTCTCACATTCCAAGTAATAATATAGCGAGGGAATTAACTCGCATTTTTATGGAACGTCTACAGCGACAACACACTGCTTTAGACCAGAATTACCCGTAAAAAGTTCTAGTGTTAATTATTTGTTTACGCGGTCTTGCCAATAAATATGGGTCGTCTGAAATTTAAATCGAAGATTAGTTTACTTACAGTATTACAATACCATATTTCAAGTATTTATGTATAGCCATTGAGTATGTTAAACATATAAGACGACACTGTGAATTAACTGTGAATGGCGTTTAGATAACAAAGATGAGAAGCGGGGCTACAGACAAAGCCATATTCATAAAACTAGGCATAAGGACTTGCAACTGAATTTCATAATTATAGCGTTATTGGCATTCAATCTATAGACGAACTGAATACTACAGTCGTTTAGTCGAGAATACCGTTATTGTGTACGCAACGTCTATTGGTCAATATTTTCCAAAGTATATTTTCATTGGCTGACCTCCTCACTGTTAGTTTACAACCATTCTAAAGTAAATAAGTACGAACTATACATTAACATTTTAATCAGTATCCAGACCAAGTGTTTGAGTCCAGACCATGTGTGTCATTCCGAATATGGGATCCGAATGATGCTAGCCAGTGCAAATAGTTACGACATGTCTTAGCTTTAACCCCAGTCCCATTGTCACGACTTTGGGCACGAATGCCGGCGAAAGGGGAAGAATGAAAAAGTCATAGTGGTTCGCCATGTACTGCCCTTGAGAGAGTTCCCTACCCATTCCGTACGCATATTGCACGCATCGGTACGAATGCCAGAATAATGCAGTGAGACAGTAGTAAGAACGCGGTACGCTCCCAACAAGAATTAAGAAGAACACACACGAACACACACGAACTCACTACAATCACAGTAAGAATACAGGAAAGGCCACGAATCAGTACGAACCATCACGAACAACTGCGAACCATCACGATTGCGTCACGATTGTGAATACAAGCGATACGAATACAAGCGAATTCCCAAGAATCCCGTACAGACGCTCTCGAAATGAACAATTTCTGTCCATTTTGTTTGCCTGACAGTATAAATACTGGTGCTTCCCAAGCCAGTTTATAATTTCTGCCTCAGCTCTTGCAATATCCACATCCTCCCGGACAGTCCACACACGTACAAAATGGATTTCAGAAGAATGCGGCTGCTGAACAATCTTGCTCAACTTGAAAGGGACATGCTGCGGAATAAGGTGGCCATTGCTCATATACGAATGGAGACAGATCGGAAGAATATACTGAGTGGGCCCTGGGTGTTGCGGAGGTCAATTCTTGGTCAGCCACCATCATGAATCGCTACGATAGGGGAAGAATGTCAGTCAGCACCAGTACGAACCTGTACGAACGCAGTAAGAATGCAGTACGAACACACTTAAATCGTGACTTGACCGCGAATATTTTGAACATTTGAACATTTTAAAACTGTCGTGGCCCTCCCGCGAATAGAGGAGAACTTCCCTGAATCACCAGGACTCCAACAAGAACCCCGTAAGAATTATGAGGAATATCCACGATTTCTACATTCGTACCCATTCGCCATCCAAAGTCGTGATGGTGGGACTTAGGCTTTAGGTGTTATAAGCAAATTTGTTATAAGTTGATAATTGATTCGTCACAGCTTGTGTTGACTAAACATTTCCTTCTCTAGTCTACAAAACAAGGACCAACATGTTTGTACACTGACTGATCGCAAATGCTCGCAATATAGTTTGGAATGTCAAAGGTAATAACAATATGGAAAAAAGAAGACAAACTCAAATGTACGCGTTTCGTATAATTCTTCAGGCAAACTAAATAATGGTATTGGATACAAAACATATGACGTGACGTTACGTTTGGTGCACTTTTTGTACATTTATAAATCATAACATATGCATGTAAGCGATCGTAATAAATTCAGTAATTGCTATTAGAACAATATTAAAGTACAAATAGTATATATATATAATTATATATACATGTACATGTAATAAATACTACAATCGGCCCTCATTCATTTAGTATTCATCGGGTCCGAGAATCTTTTTCGATTAATACATGGCTTCGAATAATCCATTTCAATTCGACGTGCCTAAGAAACATCGGGACTTGATAATTTTTTCGGATGATAAAAAATATTCGGATAGAATAAACGAGGTCCGACTGTAGTATGGTTTGATTATAACATTATTATTACTATTATCATTATACATACATATTAAATTCAGTCAATCTTGTATTAAGAGACTGCCAAAGGGTCAGACAAAAAGTGGTATCTTCATGAAAAGGTCTTTTAATACAATGTTAAAAATACAATGTACAAAACAAACAGTTTTATTATTTTATTTGTTAAACAAATATTCACCAGATCTTATGAAATATGTCTTCTAATAAAACATACATGCACACACTTAATCTTCATAAATTAATTTGCGGTCAATTATGAATTAGCAGTCGTTTAAAGGACAAGTATTACTGAAAAAACCCGACTTTGAGTGACCGCTGGTCGCGTTAAACAAAAGTCGCTTACGGCTTAGCAAAACGTAAAGATATAGCGAATATTGTCGGGAGGTTTTCAAACTGGTCGCTTACTGCAAATGGCCGCATAAGACACGTGGTCGCATAAGCAAGATTGACTGTATGAGCAATAATAATATTAAAACATTTATAAATTAATTAAATTAAATAGTACGCCAAAAGTAGCATCACTACAGCAAAACATGATGATAAAGATACAATAATATATTAATGGTAAGGAATGCAGTATAAACAAACAATAAGACGTGTACCAGCAATATTATGTTAGAAGCTGCTTACATATTTAAATGGAGAAAGGGTAAGAACAAGAAAGTATCTAAAAAGGTCAAGGTCGTTGTGTATAGTTGTGCTTATGTAATTGTGCTTATACTGAGATTTAAACTAGCTCAGTATTTCTGTTTATTCCAGTCAATCTAAATTTACCCTCAAATAATTGCAAAAGAAATGTTTCGAGTATATATGCGTTAGAATAATACTGTATAAAGAACACACCAACATTCTAACTAAATCTTTAATGCAGAAAATGAAAAAAAATGAAAATGTTAAAACATATTTGAACAAAAGGCGCGTATTGTACACCATATTTTAAACATTATTCGCCTACGCCCATTGATCAAGATTAATTCGTCTGCACCTAAATGTAAACAATGTTTAAATCACTTTGAATTCTCCTGGCAATAAGGCAAGTATTTGAATTTCAATGATATATGAAGTCCAAAGTACATAAAATATATGTGATAGTCATTCATTTGCTGATTATATTGTTATCATGCCACATTTAAGTGATTTTCAAGATAGAAATATACAATAGCAAGGTAGGAATGCTGTATATTAACACTAGTGTTGTGTTCAATGATTATTCAAACTGTGATTGTATGCAATAAATCACACGATAGCGTGTATAATAAATTTCAATGGGTGCGTTGTGACATTATTGATGCAAATAACAACGATAAGCTAAATTATTGTTTATCATGTTACCTTCGTGTATATCACATACACGAAGGTGTAAGAACGCCGTTATTTAGAAAAAATATTAGTAATAGAAAAAGCAGTAATTTGAGTATGAACGCAGATAATCAAAAGCATAGTTTGTATGACGATGAATGTAAACAGAATAAATGTGATTACTATAGCAGTTTTATAGAAATAATAAGAGTAATGAAAATAGAAAATGTTTGACAGAAGCTAGAAGTAAATATAAACTGTTTTAAGGAGGAAGAGATTCGTTTATGATAAAGATCAAACGAGAAATTAAGAAAACATGAGATACGAAAATGCTAAATCGTACTGGAAATTATTGCAAGGGAGTATTTCAAAAAATAAATCTTAAGTATTAACTAAAAATATTTTGTTTATCTTATTTTAGACCAATTAATGACCCAGACTCTGTATTTTATCAGCCTGACGAAGATGCCATGTACTTTAATCAAAGATATTTGGATGGCGAATTAAATGTTATGTTTGATGAGCTAAATATTGACATCAGTGAAGAGAGTATTTTACATGCCTGCAAGTCTCTGAAAAATGGAAAATCAACCGGTCCCGATAATGTAATTAACGAATGTTTTAAACATGGAGTCGAAAACAAACAGTTTTTAAACGTGTTATATTGTTATTTAATTCCGATTATTGTCCTGAAGCATGGAGTGAAGGTTTTATTGCACCGCTACATAAATAAGGAGATTTTGATAATACTGGAAACTACAGAGGTATTACACTTCTGAGTACACTTGGAAAATTATTTATTAAGTCATCAATACTACATTATTTGGGCAGAAAAATATAACGTTTTATATTGAGTCACAGGCTGGATTTCGAAAAAAACATGAGCACCTTTGACAATATTTTGTTTACATGGTATTATAACTCACTTATTAAATCAAAGAAAGAAATTGTATGCAGCATTTGTTGATTTTACAAAAGCTTTTGACTATGTTGTTCCTGAGAATGTATGTTGAAAATAGGGTTAAGGGGTAAAATGTTTGATATCATAAAATCAATGTATGTGAATGTAAAATCAAAGATAAAGTATGACAATGATATAAGCAATGATGATTTTACTTGTTTTTTAGGTGTGAGGCAAGGAGAATCTTTGTCGCCATTTCTATTTTCGGTGTACTTGAACGAATAGAAGAATATTTCATGTTAAATGGACATAAGAGGATTGATGTTGGTATTTTAAAAATGTTTCTTTTACTATATGCGGATGATATAGTTACTTTTTCTGAAACAGAAACGGGACTACAACGGGGTTTAGACATATTGAAAAATTATTGCTCGAAATGGAAATTGACAGCAAATATCAGTAAGAAGTATGATTTTTAAAAAAGGTGGCCAAATTAGGAGGAATACGAGATTTACTTTTGATGGAAATGATGTCGAAATTGTTAACAGATTTACGTATTTAGGTATAGTTTTCACCACAGGGGGGTCTTTTGCAGTTACATATTAGCAGGGCAAGCTCAAAAAGCAATCTATAAATTGAAGGCAAATTTGGTAAGATTTCCTGGTATTAATATTAGTCACAGTTTAGATATTTTTGACAAACTTATTGTACCGATTTTATGCTACGGAAGTGAAGTGTGGGATTTAAATGAATGCATGAAAATTGAAAGGGTTCATTTAATTTTTTGTAAATATCTGCTTGGCGTCAAACCACAAACACAGAACAATATCGTGTTTGGAGAACTTGGTAGAACAAATCTCCTTATTAGACGTACCGAGAATGTTATAAAATATTGGTTGGAAATATTGCATTGTGATAATGTTAAATATGTCAAAATTGTCTATAACATGATGTTGTCTGATTTAGAAATGCACCCAGAATGTAATAGTTGGGCGAAATCGGTGAAAACTATTTTAGAAATGTTAGGTTTTTATTATGTTTGGTTATTTAAAGGTGTTGAAGATAAAGATATGTTTATACTTGTATTACGACAAAGTCTGAGAGACATTTTTATTCAAAATTGGAAGTCTGATCTTTAAAATTCAAACAGAGCAAAATATTATGTGTTATTCGCTGATTTTAAATTCCAGTCATATCTTAATGTAATAAATGTTTCAAAATTTAGAAAATCACTTACACGTTTTAGAGTATCTGCGCATAGATTAGAAATCGAAGCCGGACGATGGCACAAATCAGCAAAAATACCACTTCAATAATTTTACATATTAGTTTCTTTGACAAGCTAAGCATTCTGTACCTCCAAATATAAGATGTTGATTTTAGACTCGAAATATTTCGCGAAATGGGGACCATCTACCTAAACTCATAAACGAAGATGTGTTGTATACATCAATCATCTAGATAATTCTTGATCACTACTGAACTTCGAGTAAGACACGCCTTGTATGAAATAATTTACAATAATTGCAGCCAGGTTAAAAAATCAATGGGCATTTGAATGTTACAGAAAACACTTCATGTTGTCAAATAAATGTAATTGTTTTGGAAATCCAGGTTATTTCATTTTGCTACCATGTGGCAACCTATTGAGAAAAAGTCTATAGGGATGAAATTGTAAGTAAATGTAAATGTATTACAAAGGGAGATGTACTTTTATGTTTTCTCTCTCAAGAACTGGTCTGGTTCGCATTCATGTTAGATGTTCAATGCATATATATATTATCATATATTATCATAATAATATGCATGTTTGGCATCAAGTAATTTAAACTGATTACGAATTACTTATTAGGTCATTTTTGGTCTCAGGATTTCATTCTCTCTTAGTAATTGCTGTGATGTCGTGTATAAAATACCACATATAAATAAATCCTTCTACTAGATTCGATAGTTTCAAGAATGCGACAAACTTTAATTTATTACGTATAACATAATCAACTTTCAAAATGTATTACGGTGGTGAAGTTTATCAATATACACATTTAAGGATTAACTCTATACGTTGCATAGTAAAGTTGTACATGTAGAATGACTTTTTATGATATTTTACATTCCGGTAAATGCACACAAAATTCTGTTAAGGAGAGAAAGTGTACAACCTTATGCTCAAAATTATATCAATAAAAATAAAAAATAAACTAGATTTTTCGTACTAACCCCTTGTTTCAGTTGTGGATATTTTGAAATAAAAACTTATTTTAAGTTTTTATTTAAAAATCTCGATAGCATTTAGGTAGATTTTATTATTATCTTTGTATATATGTGTTTCTGTTGCAAACTTAACGCTTATGCAATTGGCCTGATTTACCGGACCAACATATACAATTTGCCGGAACCAAATAACTTCATATTTTTTAACATTTTTACAAAATTATAGCAGTATTAGTTGAAGGACGGTTTAACGATAAAACAGTATACATTTAAGCTTGCTATAATATGTAGTTTCAAAAATATTCCTAAAAAGCAAATATGGATATTTGTAGGGTATATATCGCCATAAGGCCATTACAAGCACACCGGGAAGTTACGTTATAATGATAGCGGATACACTTGCTTATTACTGTATATATTTCCATGTAATGTGAAAGCAACGCATGACGTGATTTGCGTTTTGGTGCGTTTTGCTCTAAGTTCACATGACATACAGTGTATATTGTCCGACATCGATATAGAAATATATTTCCACCTACGTGTATAATAACGGTATATAATCAAATACAAATGAACGGTTCATTACTACAGCCTTTTCGAACACAAGCCAATAATGAAAAGCGTTTTCATCTGTTTGCAAGTTATATACTACGTGTTTACTTTTCAAGTATATACATAGTATTTCCCCGCGTATATATTAAAACGACAAAGAAATATGACTGAAGGATGTCACACTACATCGTTAATGTTTTATACTCAATATGAGCAGTGTAATGTCAAACACGTCTTGCATGTTTCAACATAATTGGTATACCTGCATTACATTTCCGGAATTTGTTACAATCAGTCTGTTCAGTCCTTGATGGAAGCCCACCGACCGACGACCCCACAAACACTCGTTAATTCTCACGATTACACCGCGTTTCTCTCCATCCTGACTAAACTGAGTGATACAATTTGACCTAACATTTGCAACAATTACATTTCCACGACCATCAACACACACACCGTCAGCTCTCGCATCTGTATTCTTTATTGTCATAACATGATCACAGTTTGCATTAAAACAAACAAGTCCTACGTTTTCATCACCAACAAACATTCTGTCTCCACAGTCGCTAAATACAATGTGATTGCTATGGTTGAACACAGGATGTCCAAATTTATCATTTGTAATTGTTTTCAGTAAATTACCAGACATGTCGTACATGTACAATGAGGTACAATCGTCCGTTACATACAAATTGTGATTTTTGTAAGCAATTCCGTAACATTTGTGTTTCATTTTAAGCTGTCGTAACAAAGACAACTTGTCATGGATAGACACAAACTGGATCATGGTATCGCATGCTACTGCGACTTCCTGAGTTTCTACTCTACACACATCATTTGGACGGTCAGATCTCGAAAACTGACAGGAATCTATGACGGAAAGAGTCGAGATGTCAACTCGCTTCAGATGTCTGTTTTGACCATCCGTAACCAGCGCTGTGTCATCCACGATGCATAAACCATGTACAGGGCTAAATCCCATTTTGTTTTCAAGTGTGGTATCAATTGTTTTAATCAGCGTCGCTTCGTAACAATCATACTTGATACGGGTTGATGTCGTATTGACAGATGATTTCCCTAAAGACGTTAACCCTTGTACTAATTGTCTAAGTTCTACAACTGGAATAAAATACATCATACCGCTCGTCTTTCTTAATGCATCTTTCTTCTCATTCTTCGTTGTCGTGATTTTCAGCTGCGCCAGTTTTGTGCAGACAAATAGCTGGGCCGTATTTCCCTCTGATTGTGTTATAAGATCATCTAGTTTGTTCAAGTTGTTCATGTATTTGGCATACGTCATTCTTTCTTCGAGTAACTCAGATTCCTGTTTGCGGTATTCCCGCTCTAAATCCTTAATTGATGCGTCTTCTAGATCGTCCAGATATTTATCCATCTCCGATCTGTAATCCTTGACGGCTTGGATTGCACATGTCTTAGAATCTCGGAGCTGTTGAAGTAGAATTTGAATGACATTTTGTCTATACTTAATTGAATTTAACATACTAGCAAGGTCGCTTTTTGTTTGTTCAGTGTCTGTTTTTTTTAATAACTCGTCGATATTATCAGTGACAGAAGAGAGATCTTCGCATGACCTGAAATGACATAATAAAACATTTCATTAAACGAACTGATAACACATACATAGATAATGATAAATTCATTACAACGCTTAGCGATACATTAGTATGTGAACTGTGTTAAGGGATGTCACTGCTGTAGATTGCGATATTGAATGCGTTTTAATTAAACTACAAAAGAAAGTTGATGCCAGGATTTAACATCTTCATTTGTCCCGTTTCGATAGTGAGAATTGCATCACATGCGTGCTCGACAGGCATGTTTATGTCTGGCGCGACCTTGGACTCTGCCTTCAATCGCATCATCTCGGACAGTTCGGAAATATACTATAGCCGATGAGATCCGATTACTTCACCTCATTCCGAACTATACGGAATCTAGGATGGAAGGAATTGTTTAATGAAACATACCATAGAGATTAACAGTAATAGTATTTAACACGGGTGTGTAGAATATGCTACTGTATTCGTGCGGTAAATTAAGGGGCAGAATCCGATTCCGAAATATTGTTACGACTCATCTGCCGAGTGCGTCCAGGTTCTTCCGGCGGCTTAATAAATTTTGTCATTTCCGAGAGCGGGACATGTTTATGAATGAAAGCGTACAAGTTTATGAATGAATCGTATTGACGATAGTAACCGCAAAACGTGCAAATGTTAATGGAAAGGATTATCGGAAAAGAGAAAACAGTCGAAACGACTTTCTATTTAAATTCGAGCCCATGAACAAAATGAAAAAGGAATAAAAATAGACTCGCCGGCAACCAACAAGTGCATTCGCCCACACAATATATTTACTTCCGCCAAATTCAAATGGCTAGTTTGAAATGAAAGCATTATATAAAAACGTTTCTTTCTACTTACTTGTGATCCATGGCAACACAAAGGTAACAACCAACAACATTGTGGTTTCCACAATACATGTCCAGAATTTTTCCTTTGTGAATACTGCATTGTTCCGTAGGGAACGCCGGTAAAGAACTTCGTTGTCCAGGTGACGGTCCTGATGAGATATCCAACAATGTATGTCCCTTTAATATCGGAATCCTTTTGTGCGCTTTGACACAATCATCACAGCAATATCGCTGACATACTAAACAGTATTGTATAGCATCTTTGATCAGATCTTCTTCAGCACAAGATGTACACATATAGCTGAAAGTCTCCTCCGACATTTTATCTTTACTCCCTCCAGACGCCATTTTGAAACTGTAAGACAAGGTTTGGCAACCTATATTTATATGGGTATACTACCCAATGCAATACTATATCTACAATTCATATGTACACACCTTAAGTTGTTATGTTTATTCAAACACAGATAATGTATTGACATTTTACACGAAAATACGAGTGGTATTGTAACGGGAGTGACGTTGAATATTTAACCAACGGCATGATTGAATTACATAAATGAGTTTAAATTTGTCTAACTTGTACATATTATTCATTACTGTATAACTCAAATGCGCTATTTCTTTTATTATCATGTTTACCTATATATCGATTTTAGGGGTTGTATACAACCTATCCATCCGTTCATAATTGAGAATATTATTTAAACGACCTTTCCACCCTATACCCAATATAATCGATAAATCGATAATGAAAGCCTTGTCGAATTGGGTTATTACATTAAGCCACGTCTAAGATAATCTGCATTGTCATCGTTTGAGCATGCATGCGAAAGCAGTTTTATCATACACCACACCTTACTGATGCTATAGTGAAAGAAGTCACAATTGGGTTTAATCGTACCCGTTTGTTAATGCATTGTAAATTATCACAGCAAATTTATTTGCTATTAGGTCACCAAGAATTTCGAAACAATTTGCGGATTGCCCTTTTAAAATTCAATAACATAAGTCAACACTAATTTTCTATGAATCTGTTATTTCACTCATAGTTGTAAATTATACAAAATGCTTTTACAACGTTATTTAGAAGATATTGGAACGCTGCCATTAAACACAAAATTAGGCCAAATAAGCAACTTGATCGAGACAAGATTTTGAAAAAATGCAAGGATAAGAATACATACTTGTTTGGAATAATATTAAACATGCGAGTAGGATGTGACGCAATATTCCTGATACATTTGTTGCGAAGTTTGGAAACAATTAGATGAAATAGTGACCTGAAATACAGAATTAAAACAGTTTGCGTAGTAGTTTTGCAAAATATGTGCACACTCACCATAAGTACTAACGTATCACTTTAGGTTTACTTGATTTCGCAAAGACGAACAATAGAATTAAACAGATAACAAAAAAGAAGTAGGTGCTAGAATACGGTCCACGAAATAAACTTGTTTAAAAGACAAGGAATATAAAAACAACACAATGTGCTCTTTGTAATTAATTACTGAACTGTGTAAGGCGTCTATGGTTTATACAAAAACTTTGAAAGCGCCATTTAAGTTCTTCATGTGTCCCTTTTGCTTGTGTTATTGTTGCATGTGTCTAGTCATTTACATGTCTCTCGGTGCTTTGCCCTTTGTATCCGATATTTCATGCGCGACTTCATCAATATGTTTTGTATATTTTACCACCACGTTTTTCAGATGTACATTTGTTACTTAAATATGCTAACAGAAGAGACTATACGTGAAATATAATAGCGTTACACTATACTCTTTAAAGAGAGACGACTGTATATGAGGTAGTAAATATTGCATAAGTTATCGTTATTTATATACACTTAATGTATTGCATTAAATACGCTTTTAGATAGCTTGATAAGTAGAACGTATACATAATTTCTGATTGACAGGATGACATGTCTGTTGTTACGGTACGTATGGAGAAATATCCCTATAGTTGTACAGGCATGTCGATGGTAATGTGTTCATTTAAAGTCTCACAAATTCTCAATGTTTTCATAATCATCAGATCGGTCCTTTCTTGGCATGAAATTCGATGTGTATGAGTGAGACAGGAATAGGAACG
Organism: Mactromeris polynyma; assembly: GCA_032209605.1. Lineage (NCBI taxonomy): Eukaryota > Metazoa > Mollusca > Bivalvia > Venerida > Mactridae > Mactromeris > Mactromeris polynyma. Next base: position 194,272 of record JASFXZ010000050.1, read on the forward strand.
AACAGTCTGCAGGTTATGAATACTGGCTTGTAAAGTGTTAAGAGTGGTAACCAAATACAGTAAAACTTCGAAACCTCAAACTGCCATCGGACCTAGCAATTAGTTCGAGGCATCTATTGTTCGAGGCATCTACTGTATACGTGTATATGTACGAACTGACTTTCGTCGGTGCAAGTGTACTAAGCATGCTGAACGCATGCCATATGTGTGTTGTTCGTGTTTCCATACTGAATGCGCGTCTCTGAATAGTCGCAGCATTATTCATAATAATATTAAAAAAGAAATGAAAGAAAAACAAAACATATTTAAATAAATGATTCGTTTATTGTTATACACATGATTTGTTTGTACATCGTAAAACCATCAGGTAATGTTCACGACGTGCGAATAACATATGTCGCTAATCGTACCCGTCATCAAGCAATATAATATTAATTAGTCAATGAAAGGTGTGAATTATTGTATTGTTCGAACTATCTATGGTGAACAATGAATGAGATGATAGCTAGGGACCTCAAATCCTATTCGAGTGTTCGACCTATCCCTGATCGAGTGATCTACTATTAAAGAATATGAAATAAAAAGGGATGTTCAATTCGTACATAAATGATATTGATAACTTCAAAGCTGAAATCTTTTTTTTTTAAGGGGAGATATTTTTATTTTCCTCGCAAATAAATATGTGTAGGTCGAGGACATCCCACTCCTTACTTTACAAAATAGCAGTAAGTATGCATAAGAAATGATTTAAGAGATACAAATTAGGTTATAATACACTAACGCAAAATATATAATTAACATGTGGTTGATTTGTATTTCAAAGCTGAAATCTTGCCTACAGCAAAGTATTATACTGCAATTCAGAAGTTGCTGGTTTCAAACTACAGGCCAACATTATCAGTGTGTTTGACTGAATATAATACATATAATTGTCCTCCACTTCTAATGCATGCACTGAAAAGTGTCAGTTAAGTAAAGAAGAACTGGTTGGTACCCTCAAGAGCGCATATTAGACCTTTTGAAAACCATATATGAATGAAATAAAACGTCATAAATCTCGAAAAAAAAGTATATCCAAGAGTAACTTCAATGTTTTCTTTGGCTTCGTTTGAGTATGTGGTTAGCTAGGTGTTAAATCGGTTTAAACTCCTAGTATTTAAGTGACAGTACCAATGTTGTGAATCACTGTGTGGTTATTGTCTATATTTATGTTTATAGATGTAAGTTACGTTCCCATTTCCCCATGTGCAGTTATATTACTTGATATTCACGTTCTTTTCTCACCCCCTTTCGGCCTATTATTACTGACTTTCTTGACTTATTCCGTGGTGTATACCATCCTTTAAACTTTCTTCCCTTGTTGTCCCCCTAAATTGTCCTTAGTTGTTTTTATAGTCGGTCATACCGTTCCTTGTGACCCTGTTTCCTTGCATTTCTACCATTGCACCTTATCAGTGCTTAATGTTGTTTACCCGGAAATCTGTGTAATGAGGCATTGTCTTTTGTATGTTGAGTTCCCTGTAACAATCTAATATCATTTTCTTATGTAACGGAATGATATATCAGAAAAACAACCGGTGCTAATACACTATTGAACCAATTGAACATTAATACGTTTTGTCATGTTTCAAATATTCATTTAAAAGATTATCTGGACCGGCCTTTCTACCAGTTTTTATTTCACTTATAGTTTTTAATACTTCGCTTTCAGTTGCACTTGAGTCTACCTCATTAAACATGACATGCACTTATAGTTCAACGTGTTTAATACTGAGATCGTGCTGTCACTAATAACACTCAATCTTCATCTGAGGAATTATTTCAATAATTATTTAATACGGATATAAATGTATACCTTTTCAAAGAACAATCATCAATAAATCAATATTTACTATAATTTGCTGATACATTCCATGGCTGTAATTACCAATTGAATAATTACACAGTAGCTGAGAAAATTATTCTAAAGTGTACAGTTGTTCACTTTTTCGACATTACTAATTAAATTAACAGTAAATATTCATTTATTATAGTCTTTTACATAATGAGTGTAATCCTCCTTCTTCTCATGGCACTTCTCCTGGGACCGTAAACCGGGGTTGTTGTTTGAGTAATTTGGACACGTGTTTCTTAAACCGGGGTCAATGTGTGAGTGTCTCTAGTCGCAGTACTTTGGTCGTAGTCTATTTTTCGTTCCGATGATAATCTCACGTTAAGTATGATAGTTGAATTTTGCGATGCGTAGATTGAAATTGCTGACGGCGGCAACCGGTCGACTTCCTGGTGATAGATCTGGAATTATTGATTATCGTTGGTTGCTGTTAGCACAGACTGAGGTTGAGATTTCACCTGTAGTACTCGACGTCATACGAGATTGTTTGACGATTGCTGATTAATATTTTTAATATTTTCAAATAATGACGGAACACTGTTTGATGATTGAGACATTACTACTAGAATGTGTTGCATTCTAAGCTTGGTTGTTATATCCTCCATATAATGAATATCAACACGTCTATTTTGGATGGAACTAAATACCAATCCGGTAACTCGTCACTGATGACCTTATTGTCGCACATACGCTTTCCTGGATGAACGGATTAAGTATCTTTGTACAAGGGCAACAATGGCTTCTTGGCTTCTGTTGAATCTTTGGGAGTCTCTGTCAATCCAGTAACCGGGACAAGTTTTTAATTGAGTTCGTACCCCCAGTCTCCTTTTTCCAGGTTTACCAGAGAAAAATATACCGCAATGAAGGGATTCTGAATTATCAAGTCAATTTATACGTGTATATATATAGTATTTCAGAGTACGCATTATATAAATACGACAGAGACGTCCGACTGAAGGATGTCACACAACATAATAAGTGTTTTATACGCAATATGAGCAATGTTATCTCAAACACGTCTTGTATGTTTCAACTTAATTGATATATCTGCACTGCATTTCCGAAATTTGTTACAAACAATCTGTTCATTCCTTGATGGAAGCATACTGAGCGAGGACTCCTCAAACATTCGTTACTACTCACGATAACACCGATTTTCTCTCCATCCTGACTAATCTGTGCAATACAGTTTGACCAAATATTAGCAACAATTACATTTCCGCGACCATCAACACACACTCCGTCAGCTTTGGCATCTGAATTCTCTATGGTCATAACATAATCGCAGTTTGCATCGAAACAAACAAGTCCTACTTTGTCACCAACGAACATTCTGTCTCCACACTCGCGGAAGACAATGTGATCGCTACGGTTGAACAGAGGATGTCCAAATTCATCAGTTGTAACTGTGTTCAGTAAATTACCAGACATGTCGTACATGTACAATGAGGTACAATCGTCAGTTACATACATATTGGGATTTTTATAAGCAATTCCGTAACATTTGTGTTTCATTTTAAACTTTCGTAACAAAGACAACTTGTCATGGATAGACACAAACTGGATCATGGTATCGCATGCTACTGCAACTTTTCGTGCGCCTACGCTGCATATACCATAAGGACGGTCAGATAACTCACATGAATCTACGACAGAAAGGGTCGAGATGTCAACTCGCTTAATCTTCTGGTTGCTGTGATCAGTGAACAGCACTGTCTCATCCACGATGCAAGACCCAAGTATAGAACATTCCTTCGTGTCGTTTGTAAGTTTGATATCAATTGTATTAATCAGCTTCGCTTCATACAAATCATACTTTGGTGATGTCGTATTGACAGATGACTTCCCTAACGACGTTAACCCTTGTACAAGTCGGCTCAGTTCTGCAACTGGAATAAAAGACATCATAACGCTTGTCATACTTAATCTCTCTTTCTTCTCATTCTTCTTTGACAATATTTTCTGTTGCACGAGTTGTGTGCAGACAAATAGCTGGGCCGTATTTCGCTCTGATTGAGTTATAAGATCATCCAGACTGTTCAATTCGTCAATGAATTTGTCATACGTCTTTCTGTTTTCAAGCAACTCTGATTCCATCTTGCAGTATTTCCGCTCTAAATCCTTTATTGATGCATCTTCTAGTTCGTCCAGATATTTATCTATCTCCGATCTGTAATCATTGACGGCTTGGACTGCACATGTCTTAGAATCTCGGAGCTGCTGAAGTAGAGTATGAGTGACATTTCGTCTATAATTTATTGCATTTAACATACCAGCCAGGTCTTTTTTTGTCTGGTCAGTGTCTGATTGTTTGAATAACTTGTCAATATTATCAGTGACCGATGAAAGATCTTCACAAGACCTGAAATAACATGATAACACAGGACATTGATCGAACTGATAACACTATACATGGTATCTATCATTTTATATAAAAATGATAACCCAGCCTTGGGTCAGGGATATATTAAATCTAACGTTATTCATATACACAAAAATCTCACATTAATGACACACCGAAAAGTAGACCCAACGTACTATGAAGGATGAGTATTCAGTTTTCTATCCATATTTTAGCCGACATTATTCAAAACCAAGCTTGGTTTTACTATTGCGGTTTCAATGTATATGAATGATAATACATGTAAATGTTTAAATATAATATTTTAGAAATTGTTTTATTTAATTCATGAATATTATCAACACGTCCCAAGTAATGTAACTACATGTCAATAAATCAATGCATATACTAACACAATACAGTGAATACATTGAATTGCCGGCAATTGTGTTTAATTTTAACAGAACATTTTTATACAGAGCCAAATCATAGTAGCTCTTCCTTAAAATAAAGACGAATATAGTATATGGGTAGTTTGACTTTCGTACGCTCACTTTGATAATGATTAATTCGTCGCAACGCTTAACGGTACATTAGTACGTGAACTGTGTAAAGGGATGTAACTGCGTAGTAGATTGAGATATTGACTGCGTTATAAATAAACTAAGAGTGCATTCGCCCAAATAATATTTTTACTTCCGCATTTAAGCAAAGGTTCAATTGGATAGATTGAAATAAATCTCGTATAAATTGTTATATTATGGAGGTATACATATATATATAAGAACTACACTGTGTGTGCTCTAACTATTTATTGCGACATGTATTGTATGGTCTCTACACTAGAACTGATAAGCATGTGGCAGTGCTTAGGTATTTAACCCAGTAGGGTAGATAACCCTTAGATGATAAGCTATATTGTAACATCTCCGTTTTTTCCCAATGAAAAATAATCAAACTTAATATGTGAACAACAAGCATACACAATAAAGAAATCACACAAATATATACATATAATTGAATTAACAACTGTGTATTAATATGCTCAATAACTCTCCTTGAAATTAGCAATAATTATACCAATTATTACTAATGATCTTATCTATCAGTCATTAATTAATTCAATAGGTTTCCAGTGTCTATTTACACATCTGCTACAACTCGTGGCTTAACAACTCTGCCCGAGCGTGTTACGTATTGTCGCTCATTACTTTCAACTTCTGTTGGTGAGCTGCTTGCTGGCATTTCTTTGTTTGACAATGAGTGATCTAAATTCGAATCACACTGGTCTTCATTACCTGGCACTACAAAATCAGGACTTAATGCACCATTAGAATTAATACGAACTTCCTTTGATCTCATTAAATCTCGCCTATTTCTGCAGTAAGTTTGACCGTTTTCAGTTTCGACTACATATGACCGTTCATTGTGTTTATCAATCACAGTAGCTGGACTCCAGGTCTTATTTAGACGCTGAATCCTAGCTGTGTCACCTACTTTTAAAGATTGTTGCACTCTTGCATTTTTGTCATAATAACGCTTTGATCTTGACTTACTCTCAGTTATTTTCTGTTTGACCGTATTAGGTGAAGGTACTTCAAATCAAATTTTCTTGGACAGTTGGCAAGATAGAACGTAATTGCCTACTCATTAACAACTGCGCTGGACTAAATCCAATGTCTGCGAGAGGCGTAGTCCTATATTCAAGAAATCCTAATCTGGGATCAGTTTTGTTCTGTTTTGCCTTAATTCGTTTTGAGACTTTGACCATGGCCTCAGCCAAACCATTTGTCTGATTATGATAAGGACTGCATTTAACATGTACAAAATCCCATGACTCTGCAAAGTCATCAAATTCCTGGCTAGCAAAACATGGACCCCCATCTGTAACTATCTTCTAACAAATACCCCATTGCGACATAATGTCTTTCATATGGCTAATGACAGTGGAGCTTTTCATGTTTGAAAGTTCATGGACAATTGGATATCTTGAATAGTAATCTGACATAACCAGGTAATTCTTTTCATCTAGTGAAAACAAATCACACCCTGCTATTTGAAATGGATATTCTGGTACTTCAGAGCTAATTAATGGCTCCTTCTGGTTTGAGGATCTATGTTCCAAACAAATTTTACACTGACTAACCATTTCTTTGATTTCAGCGGAAATCCCCGGCCAAAACATAACTGACCTTGCTCTAGATAAACATTTCTCAATACCCAGGTGACTTTGATGGAGTTTCTCTAACATTTGTGGTCTCAAAATCTTGGGAATAACTAGTTTTTCACCTTTCATGACCAATCCATTTGTTACGGATAACTCATCTCTATAGGCCCAAAATGCTTGAATGCTGATATGACAGTCTTTCTTATGCAATGGCCAACCCATGTTAATGGTTTCCCTTAATTTGCTTAACTGCTCATTCCTTTCAGATTGTGACCTAACTTCCTCAAGTTTTCTGTCTGAGATTGGTAATGATGTAACCACCATACACACATGTGCCTCTATTCCCTGAGTAAGATCTGGCCAAGTTTCTTGTACTGAATGTCTACTCAATGTATCTGCTAATGGAATTTTCTTTCCTGATACATTATATGAACTCAATTGCAAAACCATGCGTTGCAAACGCATTGGGATTGTGTGCATTGGCTTTTTGAATATTGATTGCAAGGGCAAATGGTCATTTTCCACTGTTATGTCACGCGCATAACAATACTGATGGAATTTCTTGCATCCAAACACAATTGACAACATTTCTTTCTCAATTTGACTCATGTTCTTTTGAGACTGTGTCAAACTACGTGAAGCATAAGCAATAGGACGCTGATCTTGAAACAACACAGCTCCCATTCCATGACTAGAAGCATCGCATTGTAGCACTAATGGCTTCTTTGGATCATAATAGGCCAAGACTGTGTCATTACAAATGAGTTCCTTCATTTTCTCAAATGCATTGCTCTGTGAATTTCCCCAGGTAAAACCTACGCCTTTGTTCAGTAATTCTCTTAATGGGGCTGAGATAGCTGATAGGTTGGGCATAAACCTTGAGAGGTAATTAATCATGCCAAGCACTGTTTGTAGTTCAGCCTTGCATGTTGGTGGCTTCATGTTCTTAATTGCCTCAATTTTCAAGGGATCGGCCTTCAAGCCTTCTGATGTAAGAACATGACCAAAGTATGAGATCTCGGTGACCCCAACTTCAATTTTCTTGGAATTGAACCTAATTCCTTTTTCAAGAGCTCGGTCAAGGACGGCTCTTAAATTCTTGTCGTGACTTTTCCTTGTTGGCCCATATATGCAAATGTCATCGACAATGGTTACAACGCCTTCAAGGCCTTGTAATGCTTCCTCGAGCGCACGCACGAGAAAATCGCCCGATATGTTCAAACCATATGGACATCTCTAATACCTAAATGTACCTAGCGGACTATTGAAAGCTGTCAAATATGACGACTCTTCAGCTATTTTAATTGACCAATATGCCGACGTCAAGTCTAGCTTGCTATAAAATTTTGCATTTGAAAGCTGAGGCAAAGCATCATCCAGAGTTTTGAGAGGGTAAGGCGATCTTTTGATTGCACTATTTAATGAACGAGGAGCCAAACATAATCGAATCTCACCGCTCGCCTTCTCAGTAACCACCAAATTATTACACCATTCAGTTGGCTGTAATACTTTGGAAATGACCCCAAGCTTTTCCATGCGTAAGAGCTCATTTTTAACCTTTTCTTGCAATGCAACAGGTATACGACGAGGTGGATGGACAACAGGAGTTACATTTTCATCAACATGAATAATACATTCCCCTGGAAGCAACCCTATCCCTTCAAAGGCTTGGTCATAGTCCCTCAAAACGGACGCTTTTGTTAGAAAGGGCTCAGAATCATGTTCTGATATTTGTTTGTGTACACTGTGTGCTAACTGTATCAAATTGAATTCTATGCACATATCACACCGAGTAAAGGAGGAGATTTGGTATCTACAATGTGAAACACCACATCTTTTGATTGACCTGACATAGCATTAACGCATGTTAATGTTATCGTACCCCTACATTTGAGAACATTGCCATTGTAAGCGGTCAATTGAGATTTAGACTTTTCTAATGGTGCCTTAACTCCTAAACCCTGAAATGCTGATAATGGTAAAATATTTACCTGACTACCTGTGTCACACTTCATTTTCAGTGGCTGCTTTTGATTTCCAATTAGCATACCAGCAAACACCTGACCGTTCGAATGCTCAGTCTTAATTAAGTCCACACTGTCTATGAATAGTTCCGACATTTCACTTTCCACTTGAACTTCGCTCACTCTCTTAGTCTTGCAGCATGAAGTCCAGTGATTCCATTTTTTACAAAAGTTACACTGTGTCCCCTGTGCCGGACATCGCTGTTTTGCTGTGTGGTTGGTGCCGCAACGACTACAACGTGGACCTCTCCCTGTCTGCTGTGTCCTTTGTTTCTGGAAGTGTTTGGCTGCCCCTTTCTTCGGATAAGAGGTAGCTGACCCCGACGGTATTGGCTTCGAGCCTTGGCTTTTGTTGAACGGACGTGCGACTGCATGTACCGGTGCACCCATGTCCTTACTGAACGATTTCAGCTGTTCCTTGGCGTACTCATACTCCTGGCAAGTTGTTATTGCCTTGTCCATGGTTAAACGAGAACCTTCTTGTAACATTTTCTCTCGAGTTTTGTGATTTGACACACCAAAAACAATTCTATCTCTTATCATTTCGTCTTTCTTGTCACCAAATACACATTCATCTGCTTTGTTTTTGACCACAGTTATAAATTGTTCCATTGTTCTGTCACCTTGTGTGATGTTGTAAAATTGGAATCTTGCAAAAACTGGATTTATTTTAGGAGCAAGATGATCTCTGATTTTGGTAACAATTACGTCTGTTTTTTTTCTGTCCTCATCACTCATGTTCGTTGCCCGAAACACGTCTCTCCCTTTGGATCCCAAGTACAACAATAACATTGTGACATGCACATCGTCACCTTGGTCTTTTAATGGTCCTTTGAAAATCAAGGTACAGTGTTCTGTGAACTTTCGCCATTCCTCCGTAATGTTTGTTGAGTTCCAGTCAATTGTTGGCGCTGGTATTCCTTGAAGATTCATGATTAATTTGTTTCTGTTTAAATCCTATTATCGTTGAATAACATTCCACTTTTGTCCAGAATTATTATTTAATCTAATCCCAGTTCTGACACCATGTTCTATTATGGAGGTATACATATATATATAAGAACTACACTGTGTGTGCTCTAACTATTTATTGCGACATGTATTGTATGGTCTCTACACTAGAACTGATAAGCATGTGGCAGTGCTTAGGTATTTAACCCAGTAGGGTAGATAACCCTTAGATGATAAGCTATATTGTAACATAAATAATTACTTTTCTCTTTACTTACTTGTGATCCATGGCAACACAAACGTAACAACCAACAACATTGTGGTTTCCACAATACATGTCCAGAATCTTTCCTTGGTGTGTACTGCATTGTTCCGTTGTGAACGCCGGTAAAGAACTTTGTTGTCCAAGTGACTGTCCTGGTGAGTTATCCAACAGTGTATGTCCCTTTAATATCGGAATCCTTTTGTGCGCTTTGACACAATCATCACAACAATATCGCTGACATACTACACAGTATTTTATAGCTTCTTTAATCAGGTCTTCTTCAGCACAAGATGTACAAATATAGTCGAAAGTCTCCTCTGACAGTTTATCTTCACTCCCCCCAGACGCCATTTGTACATGGTAAATCTTTATTCTAGATCTTCTAAGCGTTGTATGTAACTGATTATGTTAACGCTGATCTATTTACACTGTATGCATGTGTATAGTGCGTTAGTATTTACCTGACTTTATTTATCGTGCATATTCTGTCCGAGCGATTTATAAATAGCGATAACACTGAATAAATAGGATCTTGATTGTCAAATTCAAGTAAAGCTCAGTGGATAAGGCATGTATGTGCAGATTTGGTCCTTTCATATATATAGGATAATTCCCTTGAGTTATAGATTATCTCTATCAATTTGGTGTCAGTGGGTCAAGTTCAAACTGACTGTTAGATGAAAATCCTAGTCCTTGACATGATAAAAGTACCTTTCAGACTCCCGTGCACTAACTATGATGATTGCCTGCGAGTTGTATATGATACCCATCGATGTTTGGGGTCATCGGGCTAAAGGTTAAGGTCAAAATACCATTAGTAGGAAATCCTTGTCCACGCGATATCGTTAATACCCTTGGTCTCCATGCTCCTACCTTTGATGATTGTCTGTGTGCTGTATATAAACCCTATCGATTTTGGGATCACTGTGACAAAGCCCAGGGTCAAATTAAGCATAACAGTCCTACTTTTAGGCCCAGATAAAGTCATTAGTTTGTTGTACCCGTTATCTCCACAATAATGATTCAGTATCAGTATACATCAGTTGACCACCACTGCAGGTGAAATATGATACCATGTTGATAAAATGATCAAGATGTTAAGCCTTGATGCCCAACAATTTTTCATACCAGATAAATCCATGCATTTGTTGTGGTTATATATATGTTTGTGAGATTTCGGTCTGTACTTTGCCAGTATGGTATAGGTCTTTGTTTCATTAGTTTGTTATATTAGTTCTGAATACATTGCCTGTATCCTTACAACTCGCCCACCTCCGATAAGCAAGACAAAAACTACATAGATTTCAAATTACTGTTTAATTCGCGATTTCTGAGTAGGGCTTTGGCAACCGAATAACATAGACATAATACAACATGGTTATCAACGTAATTCACGAAGATGTATGACAGTTTAAAACCTCGTTATACATGCTTGCACGCATGAAATAACATTTTATAATTAACTTTCAAGAAAACAGTTATTAATGTGTCGGCTGCCCAAAGCTAAATGACTTTCAAAACCTAAACGCTTACATGAAAAGCTCGTGCACAAGCACGTGCTAGCGACACCTATCGGAGATTTTCGACAATTTTAAGGGGAATTACTTTAATTTCTCCTTCATTATATTCAAACGGAGAAAATTGCATTTCTAAAATATTATCAAATGAGAGAAGTATTTTGAATAAGTTCGTAAGTTGTTTTATCAAACTTGTTTTTAAGCGTTCTATACATGAGTTATAGTCCGCTATAGTTATGTATAGTCTTATGTAGTGCAAGACGACACTTGTTTTGAAGAAAATGTGTAAACAGATATTTGGTAGTTGTGGCATGTCTAAGGCCACGTATATTGCTGGCACAGAGAGTTTATTGAACTCCATACAACTCTAAAGGATATAGAAGACCGTCAAAATGTGTCACTGTATTTCAGACGTTTGTAAGATACGCTTCAGACTGTTAGAGACCTAGCGCTTCACAACAGCATCGGGTCGTACTAAAAGATATTTACGCAAATGAGTAATTATATTTGATGTAATTTAACCAATATTAAAAAGCTTTATGCACCAACTACACGAAACGATTATTAACTGTATTAGCTGTGGACATGTAGGTGATCGTTTGAGCAAGGAAAGCAAACAGAATGTATACCAAACATGCACTGGTTTTCCATTCATTGAAAATTCCATGTACTTATTTACAACAATTTTATGATATCGTTTAATTCAGGCATCCTTCCCTTATCAAACAACTTAAATACAATACTGAAATGTGCCTAGTGATGTGCTCATTAACATATAGTGTAAAATGAAACATTATGGTACATATATAATGGCATGAAGATAAGCTTTTCTTATCCACCGAGAAGAAACCTACCGCGCTTTAAAACATTCTGGTAAGCAACATTGTGTACTTATTGGGCCTTTCATATCTTCATTTTTCTGTAACAGGGTCGTTCTGTAGACTTTATTCTATGAGATAATCAGCTACTTCAACATAAATATTGAATACTGCTACATTTTAAATTTTTGTTCTACTTCTCGTAATAGGACATACACATGTTTTTAACAAGAGCCGAGTGTAAATGGAATTTTGTTATTAGACGCCGGCCAGTGACTCTGTTTTTCGGCGCAGCCGTACTAACATGGTATTGCTAATTGCATATTCAGTGTCATTTTCTATAGTGTATTTCGAGATTTATCCAGCAAGTAGTGTTGTTATTCATCACAACGGGGAAGTGTCCGGTGTTGGTTTAAGAAGACTTTCTTGGTTTTATGTACCAGTCGCGAACATGCTTTAATCAGATAAATCGCCATGTAACAAGTTTATTAACATGGATGTGTGAGTTCACAACTTATGCGATAAGTAACGAGGAACTACATATATTGAAACATACTGTGTTTATGACTGATCACACTACGGAGTTATTTGTATCCTGTAGTATTTTCTATATTTAGACAGGCGAGTCGACATGCGTCCACAGACATTCAGCGAGACGCTTGCAACGACTCACTGATGACCCAAATGTAGGATAGTAAACATGCGTAAATAAAGCTTATGCGAGTGCGCACTGAATAAACAGCTTTCACTGTCATAGAAATGCCACTGTGATTATGGAAATTGCTACAAAAAACTAAATAATTCGAACGTAAGTGACTATCGCTTCGTTGGCATGCCAAAACATTTCCGATGCCTGTAAATGTGTAGTGATTTAAGGTCGTTTAAACAGCTGTCTATGCGGAATCGGCGTATATTTTAAAATGCGTCATATCGTTACTTGACATCTTGTTACTCGAATTCGCCACGCTAATAAATACTGTAATACGTATCTGTACAATCATCGATGTAAGAACGAAACATTGCCTTTTGTAAATGCTAAAATTTTATTGACATGAAATAAAACCGATTAGCTAGATAGTCAAAATTTCCTTCTACACGAAAGGCTGTACATTGTTTACACATTTGATTGGTCTTAGCGCATGAAAATACCCTTCTACATTTTAGTAATAAACTCAGTTGTTACGTGATCGTGCCGACCAATGAATTTAGTATAAGGAACGAACGGTGATTTCGTTCACTGCGACTAAATCATTGGTTATAGCAGTAAGGTTAAAAAGGTCAAATATAAAAATATACTGGGTAATACAGCAGCGTGTGAATGTAACGATAGTGGAATCAAAGCGCTGTGTGGGAGCGTACTACGCAGTGATCTCGGGGTTTCTGTAGTATAGCGTATAAATTGAATGACCGGCAGTAATAACATTAAGCATTCTTTTTGTTGAACCACAAATTTTAATCCCAGATTGCAACAAATGTGCAAACTACAAGTTGCGCCGACCATCTTTTTTAAAGATATTTCTTGTTATTATTTTTTCATTTTGCACATGGGCTCGGCGTTGAACAAAATCCTTTCGATTTTTGTAAATGGGACTCGGATTTGAAATAATCCTTTCGATATTTTGGTGTTTCCCATTCCATAAACATATCGAGGTTCAGTGCAAGACTATACTAACTCCTAAATAAATACATTGAAATCAGGGGAGGTAATTTTGAAAACAAGATAACAGTTGTGCATTTTGAAACTAAAGGACATTACTCTGTCAGTAATGGCGGTCATTCTTACAGCAAATGTCCACACTTTTGAAAGCAGACGGGATTACTCTTATTTGGAATGGCAGCCAAACAAAGTAGAGTTGTGTCCCTTATTGTCAAATGACCGCCATTACTGAGTAATGTCCTTTAATTTTAAAATGGAGGCTAAGTAAAATAAGAGCGACTTGCCCAGATTAAAAATGGTGGCACTTTTGAATCGGGGCGGTCACTCTTGCTCAATTGAAAACGGGGTAGGTTACTTCATTTTACTTGGAATGGCGACCAAGCAAGATATAGTGATACCCCCTATTTTCAAAATAACCACCATTATCAACAAGTTCATCGTCCCTGCATGTATTTCAAAATTGTGACTTCAAAAGATTAGAGTGGCGTCCCCTGTTTCGAATCGTCACCTATTGAAGCAGGGGAGACCCCTCTTATGGCGACTTTCTGCCATTTTGAAAGCAAGTGAGGTTACTTTTACTGCAAATGACTGCCATTTGCACAGCTAGGAGGCTACTCCTATTTGAAATTGCGACCAAGCTAGTTAGAGTTATGTCCCCTGTTGTCAAAAATGGCCGACAACAAGAGTAATGTCCCTTTGTTTAAAGATGGAAAGTAAACTAATAAGAATGACGTCCACGTTTCAAAATTGTTGAAAAATAGGGGAGGTCTATTTATTGCCAATGTCCACCATTCTGAATGCAGGAAATGTTACTTTTACTTGGAATGACGACCAAACAATTTAGAGTGATTCCCTATTTTCAAAATGGCCGACACATTCAAAGACAGCTTCGTCTCATTATTTCAAAAGATTAGTAACGTCCCCGTTTTCTATTGAGTTAATATGTTTAAGATATTCATGAATTTACGACAAGAGTAGCATCCCCTAGTTCAATTTATATGGCGATCAGTATGCTTTGAGCTATGTACCTTGTCATAATGGCTGCCACATCACACAAGAGTAATGTCCCATGGTTCAAACTGGACGCCAAATCATGAAAGAGTAACGCGCCTTGGTTCAAAATGGCAGTCAACTATGTAAGATATATCGCCGGTTTCAAAATAGCAGTCAGTTTGAATTATTAGACATAACTAAAACCTTACTATGCTGCCTTTTTGCATTTACGACAACAGTAATATCACTTGGTTCAAAATGGCGACCAGATATCGCAAAAGTTACGTCCCTTTTCAAATGACGGTATAAATTTTTCTAACAAAGAACAAGTAACACTTAAAAATTGGGCACTGGAGAGAGCATTTCTCCTATGATCGTGTGACGCCGAACATTAATTTCCCCGATTGACGCTTTCTTCAGAAGAGGTTGGAAATTGCACAGCGCTCATAAATATGTGGTGCTTTCAAGTAGAAAGGAGAGTCTTATTAAAATGTGGCTTTTTATATTCAATTTATTGTACATTATTGAATTATCACATGTCATTTTACACAAGTATATACATATCATAAAGACGTTGTATACGTATTAATACGACAGAGACGTCCGACTGAAGGATGTCACACTACAGCGTTAATGTTTAAACATATTATGAGCAGTGTTACATAAAACACGTCGTGCATGTTTCAAGATAATTGGTATACCTGCACTAGTTTATCGGACTTTGTTACAAACATTCTTTTCAAACCTTGATGGAAGCATACCGAGCGAGGACGTCTCAAACAATTGTCACTACTCACAATCACACCGTGTTTCTCTCCATCCTGACTAAACTGCACAATACAGTTCAACACATAATTTGCAACAATTACATTTCCACGACCATCAACACACACACCGTAAGCTCCTGCATCTGTATCCTTTATTGTCATAACATGATCACAGTTTGCATTAAAACAAACAAGTCTTCCTTTGTCATCACCTACAAACATTATGTCTCCTTGGTCACTAAAGACGATGTGATTGCTACAAAAGAACAGAGGTTGTCCCAATTTATCATTTGTGATTCTTTTAAGTAATTTACCAGACATGTCGTACATATATACTGATTTACCTTCGTCAGTTATATACATTTTGTCATTCATGTAAGCAATTCCGTAACATTTGTGTTTCATTTGAAGTTTTCGTAATAAAGACAACTTGTCATGGATAGAAACGAACTGGATCATAGTGTTGCATGCTACTGCGACTTCCTGGGTTCCCACTCTGCACACACCATATGGATGATCAAATAACTCACAGGAATCTACGACAGAAAGGGTCGAGATGTCAACTCGCTTCATCTTCTGGTTGCTGTAATCAGTGAACAGCACTGTGTCATCCACGATGCAAGACCCAAATATTGAATACTTTTTGGTGTCGTTCGTAAGTTTGATATCAATCGTTTTAATCAGCGTCGCTTCATACAAATCATACTTCCGTGATGTCGTATTGACGGCTGATTTCCCTAAAGATGTTAACCCTTGTACTAATTGTCTGAGTTCAGCAACTGGTATAAAAGCCATCATTACACTCACCTTTCTTAATGTTTCTGTATTCTCATTCTTCGTTGACAAGATTTTCTGTTGCGCGAGTTTTGTGCAGACAAATAGCTGAGCCGTATTACGCACTGATTGTGTTATAAGATCATCTAGGTTGTTCAGTTCACCCATGAAGTTGTCATACGTCTTCCGTTCTTCAAGTAACTCAGATTCCATCTTGCGGTATTCCCGCTCTAAATCTTTAATTGATGCATCTTCTAGATAGTCCAGATATTTATCTATCTCCGATCTGTAATCCTTGACGGCTTGGACGGCACTTGTCTTAGAATCTCGGAGCTGCTGAAGTAGAGTATGAGTGGCATTTCTTCTATTCTTCATTGCATCTAACCTACCAGCAAGGTCGCTTTTTGTCTGGTCAGTGTCTGATTTTTTGAATAACTTGTCAATATTATCAGTGACCGATGAGAGATCTTCACAAGTCCTGAAATTACGCAATAATACAGGACATTAACCGAACTGATAATCATTTTTATTAAAAAAATGATAACTCAGTCTTGGATCAGGGCAATACTAAATCTTATGAAATGGATATACACTAACATCTCACTTTAATGACCAATCCGAAATGTAGACCACCGTAATAAGAAGGATGAGTATTCAGTTTTCCATCCATATTTTAACCGATATTATTCCAAACTAAACCTGGTCTTACTATTGAGGTTTTACTGTTTATGAATGATACTACAAGTAAATGTTTGAATAGAATAATTTAGAAATTGTTTTACTGAGTTCATGAATATTATCAATACGCTCCATGCAATGTATCTACATGTCCTTAAATCAATACATATACGCGCACAATACAGTGTTATTAATTGAATTGTCGACAATGTTTAAAATTTAAAAATAATAAATACGAATAGGTTGTATTGGCAGATCGCCTTTCGTACGCTTACATAGATAATGATAAATTCAACACAACGGTTTAGTCACTGCGTAGTAAATTGAGATATCGACTGCTTTATAGATAAACTAGAAGTGTATTCGCCCAGACAATATATTTACTTCCGCCTTTATGCAAATGTCCAAATGGCTAGATTGAAATAAATATATAAATAATTACTTTTATGTTTACTTACTTGTGATCCATGGCAACACAAACGTAACAACCAACAACATTGTGGTTTCCACAATACATGTCCAGAATCTTTCCTTGGTGTGTACTGCATTGTTCCGTTGGGAACGACGGTAACGAACTTTGTTGTCCAACTAACGGTCCCGAAGAGGTATCCAACAGTGTATGTCCCTTTAATATCGGAATCCTTTTGTGCGCTTTGACACAATCATCACAGCAATATCGCTGACATACTACGCAGTATTTTATAGCTTCTTTAATCAAGTTTTCCTCAGCACAAGATGTACAAACATAGTCGAAAATCTCATCCGACATTTTATCTTTACTCCCTCCAGACGCCATTTTGTTAATGGACGTTCGATAACCTAGATCTGCCAAGTGTTGTATGTAACTGATTATGTAACGCTGGTTTATCAGCACTGTATGCGATTATAAATGTGCACAAGTTTCTGTTTATAAAACGTATTGACAATCAATAGACACAATCCAGAAAAGAGAATCAGATGTTACAGGGAAAACCACATACATAAAACAATGCCTCGCCACACAGACCCCGGGAAAACAACAGTTCATAAACATCAGGCATTTAAGGAGGTGCAAGAGAACAGTGGCGTTAGGAATGGCCTGATCGCCTATAAAGGACAACTGGAGAATTAATGAGGACGAACAGGGGAGGAGATTAATGGATGGAATACATCACGGAACAAGTTAAGACAGCTAGCAGCAATAGGTAGAAGGGGAAGAGAAAATAACATTAACACATAATTATATCAAGTGAAAGGAAATCTAAAACATAAATAATAATCATACAGCGAGTTGCAGTCTTGGAACTGATAGTAAAGACTGGCTGTATAAATCGATTTAACAGTTAACTAATCTCACACGTAATCAATATATGTTCATTGACTTGTCCTGTGATATTTTACATCCATTAATCCCCCCTTACCCTTCCTTCACTGTCCACTTTGATTCTCCTAGTTATTCCTTGTGGTCTGCCAGGCCATTCCCTGTGCCTCTGTTCCTTAACGTGTGTACCCTTTGACCTCCTTAAGTGCCTTATGTTTTGGGGATTGTTGTTTTTCCGAAGGTCTGCGTGTGGAGGCACTGTCTTGTGTATGTGGCGTTCCCTGTAGTTACGTATTATCTCTCTTTTAATTTAATCGCAAAATATTTTTAAAAAATGCACAACCCTATTGTATAGATCCTGCATCGTTTGTTCGAGCTTAGTGTAGATCATATTAAAATCTGACTTTAATGACAAAATGTGTCGATGTGAAGGTTAAAGTCAACATATATTTTTTCATGCATAAAAGTATTGACCACCGGATTCTTTTTTTACAAACTTCAGGGTATGTAAGGTAATTTTCGATGTTATATTCCAATTTTGGAACCAATGTAGTCCCAATATAGTATCGTGGTGCGCATGTGCATATTTCTTAGAAGAAAATCGTATTTTTAAAATATATTTTAAGGTGTAACGAAATAAGAAAACAAGTTTGTTGATTACTTTATATGTTTTGTATTGTGGTATACGAGAGTCGCGCTAAAATTGGAAGAGCCATTCTCAATCGACATTTTTCAGGAACTGCTTCCTAAAATAGGAACGTAGGAATATATTGCAATCATCAAATCAACAGCAATGGCAATTGATAAAATATTGTCTTTCTTAAAATACTTTTGTCCATTTTCTTTCAGTTTTCGACTATATTCTCTTATCCATTTCCTTTACCGATTTTGCCATTCTTTCAGTTCCTCCCCACACATTAAGACTTCTCATGGTGCCCTAAGACTCTGTCTAGTATAAAGTCCTACAAAGAGTACATCGCACCTGCAATAGTTTAAACATAACTCCATGTATGTTAATTTTGTTATGGCTCTTGATTTAACTTACTGTGAATTAACTACATTGTACTATTTCTATTTTCAATACATTTGACCCGGGACATATAAAAACGTCTGCGATTGAAGTCTAAACCTGGTATACGGGTTTTGAATGAATAGTGTGTGTTATTCAAGTGGGATAATTTCATTTATGAAAAATTATAGTTATTAGAAAAAATGAGAGAATTCTCGAATTATTCTACCTATCTATTTCGACGTAGGGACACATGGTTTTTATATTCATTCAGCATATAGGGGATAACGCCGTGACGTCACACGCACCGGCTATAGAAATGTAAACATTGCTGGTGGGCAGAAAATCGATATCCGGTTACAGCGCCATATTGTTTATAACGCTAATTCGCTTTATCTAAATTGTAAATTATTTAAGTTATGATTCAGTCTTTCATAGTTGTTGGTTGTACACACAAGCGGGGTAAGGGTTTATGAATTCATGGCACATAATTCCTAATGAGAATAATTAATAGCGAAGGAAACAGTAGCTATCTGCCATTGACAGGAAAAACTGGTCCCATCGACTCATCAACCTATGTAATGTCCGTCCCCTTATGTATAATATTATTAAGTGTGAATAAAAGTCATTTTAGGAAATATTTATGTACAAAGACAACTTTTATTTTGTCCAGAAAGAAAGAAAAATCAACTTCATAGTTGATCATCTAACATAATTATTTTAAACTACTGCAACTAAAAATGCCAAGTTTTGTCATCTTTTTGATAATATAAGGATATTGTGTCTTTTATAATCATCCAAAAGATTTTATAATATAAGTCAAAAGTTCATGTAGTAAAAATTATTTCTTAAAATTGACAAGTACAGTCTTTAAAGCAAACAATTTAGTGTGGGGACGGACATTACAAAATAGGGACAGACAACAATTTACACTATGTATTAGGATTATTTCCGAAATCTTCAATAAATCCTGCAACACATACTTCTACAAATTCCAGAAACTATACGTATAAGATAACATGATAAAAATCAGAGGCAGAAACAAGGCCAGTATTTGGTTGGACAACTTATATAATGTTATGCAATAAACAATAGTGTCCCCGGCGTGCACTATCTAGATATCAATCTTATTCAGCCCCCTTATCAGCATTTCACAGTGTCTGGCCCAGTGGGAGTCCAATATGCATCCAATCAGTTTTTGCTGTCACCATCAGACACATATATACAAATAAAGTTGAGAAGTGTCAATTATTTGTATATGCTGATGGACGGAAGTTTACCAATGGGTAACGTCGTATAAAAACATTCAACTGGCTCCGTTTATGTTTATGTTATGTTTTTGTTATCCCGGTGGCGAGTTTAAACAAACTCAACTCCACACGTTTATGTTTTAGACAGTTTAAAGAACAGAACTGTGAACACAAATATCAGCATACAGCTGTCACAAATGTATGTGGGCGAATCTAAAAAACTTGCGATAAATGTGATAATACCTGATGTACAAAGGCAAACGAACACATCCGATTGTTGTGTATTTGCATATGTTACAGAACTTGTGCATTGTAACTTGAATTGTGAAATCACCGATGTTCGATTTGATATTCCCGCTATGAGGATGCATCTCATAAAATGCTCAGAATATTACAAATCTGAACCGTTTCAAAAAGTTATGAAAATGCCGAAAATGACTTGTAAAGAAGATAAGTCTCAACAATAAAATACGTCTGTACATGTAAATTACCGGATGTCATTATAAATGTTGTAAGATGTGTGAAAACAAATCAAGCAGAATTGAGTGGTATCACGTGAGTTGTACAGGAATTTAGTCTAATTGGCTTTGTAGACTTTGTCATTGGTAGAGAAGTTGACTGTGCACTGCCGAACAATGATAATATGCTTTATGTAAAAATCTAGGATAGCGCTAGCCAAGATTCCATTAGACTCCATTCAAACCAATACATTTCAAGATTTCAAGATTTTCAAGATTATTTACACAAAGCATAAGTCCCACGGAAGTGGGAAACATTAGCATTACAAACAATATGACATAATGAAAACATATAACGCGTGATAATGGAAAACGGCTACATTAATGTAGTTAAGATTTATTCCCATACAATTTAATTGTTTATCAAATCTGACTACCAACTCTTTCAACCTAGCGCCAGCCAAGACAAAGTTGATTGACAAACTGTTTAACATGTGATATATGTGTATTTATTTATCTACCGCTATGTCTTAATATGTGTGTGTATGAATGACACTCAAATAAATGCTGAATATGTTTTAATGCTAAATGCAAAATTAAGATAAGGTAAATAAACGCACAAATAAACATATCACGTTGTTGTCTTTGTTAGATATGTGTACATGTTAACAATTACTATTGATGCATTTCACACATAACAAATTATTTATGCACATACACATTATTTTTTTTTATCTTTTTTCAATTTGCTGTTTTATTCAAACCTACGCACAATTACATGTATTTCATTTTACACTCATTCGTAAACATAATTACTCCGTATTTAACACATGTTTGATTGATCGTTAAATCCAGTTAAACCACAGGGGGAATTAAATGTAAAATAAGGTAATGAAATGATGTTATACCAGGATACAAACGCGGATGTACAGACATATTAATTATCACAAGTCATAAATACGTCTTTTGTTTCTGGATCGTTTAAAGGAATGTGCTCTTGTGAAATTGAAAATAATTATTGTGAGACTCTGTAACTGAAAAGCTATTGGTCATCCGGGCGACCGTGTGGACAGGTTTGTTACCATATTGTTTTGTTTTTAAACATATACACTATTCAATTTTCACAATACATATTAAACATTTTGCAACAATAAATTCACTAAATTCAATAAATTTCAACATTTCTCACATTTCATAAATATTATATAAACTCACATCTTCTAAACACATAACATAATACATTACATAAATAATTTCCTCACATGACATAAATGCTTTAAATAGTTTATAAATTTTCATAAAATAAGCATTAAAAAAAAAAATTAGTATTTCACACACTCACATGAAATTGTTGCATCCTACATTCGTCATTTAAGAGAGGTAAGCAAAAAAGAAGAGAATATGATAATTTTGTACGATTTTATATATCATTAATGATGTAAGTATGAAACTTTTGTAGAGTAGAGATCGCCTTTTTTGGTGTTTTAAGGATGTTTATTGCCAGCTGTAATTCTTTCTTAAACAGGTTTTTAATACTTCCTTGTTTTGTTCTCCTTTCAGTGACAAAGTATGACTTATAAATGCAAAAACCAATTAAGTTTATGATAATATTAATATCTGTGTATTCTTTCAGTCCAGATTTGTAACCTATACACACTATTATGTCATACAGAGAAGTCAAAGTCATACTAAAACAATATTTTCGGAAAACTCGCACACTTCAATATTTTACATTGTTAGAAAGCTGGGTGCATTATCTTTCGTTTGGTACCAACTTTATGCACATAAATTGATTAATACGAATTCTAATACCCACCGCCGTGTTTTTCGAACCTAAACGAATTATTTTTGGAAGCCTTTGATCTGGTATCGATTTGTTGCACATATGTAAAAATGAGAATTGAAATACCTACAGCCGTATTTTTCGAAACAAAACAGTTTGAAATTTATTTCACGGAAAAATGCCCATTTTCAGAGTCTAATTTGAAAACCAAAACAACCTCTGATTTTCATTATTTTTATGTCGTGGGAAAGCTGGGAGCATTACCTGTCAATTGATGCCAAATTTATTATTGTCTGTCAAACATTAAAGAAATTAATGGCTACCGCCGTGTCATTCATTCCATATTAGTTGTATAGTACGGCGCCGCCGCCTTTTACCCTTTTGCCCACCAGTTAACTGCGCATGCGCGGAATCGGGTTGTTTTGTTTACAAACACGTTATCCCCTATATTTGGTCACAATTATCAAGATTACATTTAGTAATACTAAAACAAACGAGTGTACGACCTCGAATTATCTATGGTATTATAGTATTTCGGGTATAAACAATTTTGCATTAAAAAGTGAAATGATAATCATACAGGGACATACGATGTACGTTAATTTTAGAATCGCTGTATTTATTGTAGTTTGTAGGGGAGATAATTATTGTTTTCCGGCTTGCTGTTATCCGATTTCACGTGGGAAAAACAACGCCGTGAATTTCACGAAACTGAAGAAATGTCTAGCGCCGGAGATTGGTGCCTGATTGAAAGTGACCCTGGTGTGTTTACTGAGTTAATACGAGGATTTGGTGAGATTCTTTTATCTAATTGTACCCGCTTTTTCTGCTGAATAAAATATTAGTTTTTTTTTATGAAATATGAGGTAAAATGGGATAGTACCAGTACCCGGATATTGGGAAATTAGTTCTATTAATAGGATGCAACTTATTTATTTGCATTAATTTTGACATTTGATGATAAGCCAGTTATTGAAAGTGAAAATTGAATATAAAATAGCAAAATAATGAATGTTTAACTGAAAATATGCATATTTTAGTGGTGTGGGGTTAGAGTTAGACGACTGCCTGGTTTAGTGGTTAGCTCATGATCATGGTATTTGTTCCGTCATTATTTTATTTAGCATACATGTTTCTTTATACCTTTTTACATAGACAGTTCATATAATTAATCAGTTTCAATGTATTGCTCTGACTCCAGCAGTTAATGGTCTCCCCAAATATTAAAGCTGTATTATTTTTACAGGCTGTGAAGGAGTTCAGGTGGAGGAACTATGGAGCTTAGATGAAGACACTATGAAGAATCTCAAGTAAATATACTTTCTATTACAGGACCTGAAATTGTATCCAATATTCACTCTGTTCTCAATACTCGGATCTCAAAATTTACACTGCTGCGTTGTTGTTGAAGATTGAGTGAGCGAAACTGATAAAAAATACTATATGTGTCCTTTATGATATATGTTCTTAAAGATTTGAGTGCAGTAATAGAGTAACCCACTAGCTAGAAGCCCGGAGCTAGTAACTTTGATTTTGGGTGAGCAGAAATTACTGACTGCTAGCCTGAATGGACAAGTGTTTAATTTTAGTGAATATACTTGTCTTAGAGATCAAGAGAAAATCAAATTCATCCATGATTTTAACAAATTGCAAAGACATGAATTGTGACTTTCGGCTTGCTATGAATTAGTGTAATATAAGTTAGTAAGTAAGAATGATTTCGGGCCAGTGGTTTGGCTGAGCAGCTTGCCCAACTGGCTGGTGCTCTGAAAAATCAAAGAAAATGGACATTAAGAATACTCGGCGTTCTGTAAGCATTGTGACTCAAACCTGAGACAGACACTCATATTTCCAAATGCAGACTTAACAGAGCTACGTGTGACATCTGAGTGTTTAGTGTAGATTGTAGAGAAATAGTTGTACTGTACTTTCAGGCCGTGGTTTAACAGTATAATGAGTGAATAAAGGTTAGATTCATTGTCATACTTGTTTGTGCTCGAATATCACCCCATGTGTGGAATTTGTTTGTGAGGCTATTATCCAGCTGGCTGAAGGAATGTCAGTGGTTCTGCTCAGGTGTCTGCCTTGGGTCTTTCCCTGCCTTAATAGCTTTAATAGTCACTACATTAACGCCACATTTCAAACTAGAAAGAAGTAGGATTTTGCTGTGTAGATCTACTTAACCAGTCTTTACCAGACTCAAAAACAAGTTTCTTCTCTGTTTATTGTAAACATCTGGTTCGGCCATCATTAAAACAATGTTTGTTTGACATAACCTTACTTTGTAAAATGAACTTGGGAATGTAGGTTATTGTTTGTTTAATTATATAAATACTTTCTTATGCCCGCCATTCAAGTTTCAAATATTTGTAGATAGCCCAAAAATATTTTCCCCTTTCTGACACCTTCATTTTTTTAGGACGGACAATTTTCTGATAATGTAGGGCAGGGTTTCCCTAGGATTTTTCAGCTAGGGATCCTTGGACCCTTATGTTTGACAAATTGGGGGTCCTTAGTAAATTTGCAGTTTATACTTGACAAAGGTTTGTTTTAGGGGTCTCAAGGATGCACAGTAAGTGGGAGTCCCTAGTAATAAAAGGGAGTCATGGACTCAAGATTTATACATCAGGGAAATCCCTGGTAGGGTTATGCCAAACAAACATTTTGTCTGAAGGATGGACTTGGACACATACGGCAAACTCTGGGCTGACAAGATTGATTGTCTTAGATATATTTACAATTACAAATTTGATATTCTCATAATTTTCAGGCCTGTACATGGGTTAATATTCCTGTTCAAATGGGTACCTGACACCGAACCAGACGGTTCAGTAGTGCAAGACAGTCGGCTTGAAAAAATATTCTTTGCTAAACAGGTAAGTAACTATAGCTACTTGTTCTATATACTACTGTTCTATTCTTTATATGGGGGGGTTTCAAATTGCAGTGCTTTGGGGCAGAAATTGGGCCCATTCCCCTTTGAAAAGAATATATTTTGTCCATGTCATTCTATTCTTGCCTTACACAATTATTGATATTTTCACTCAGAACACCTGAATCTTTGACTAGTTTTACTACTAATCTCCTGATACGAATCTGTATTTTACATGTTTGTACCATTGAAAGGTGACAACGAATTGGATGTAATCTTTGTAATGGAAAGCATTTTCCCCATTTTTGCCCAAGCAATGCTATTTTTCCCCCTCAAACGGCCTGCAACCATCACTGCATTAAGTGCTGATCGCTTTCTTCATCAGTGTTTTTAACCATTTGCCCAAATTTCTCCAAATACCTCACAGTGGTCAATCACCTGTGTGTTTTCAAAGCTGTTCTGTGTACAACCAGTTCATGCGTAGCTTGTGTACAAATTGTACATTTTTATCTGCAGGTAATCAATAACGCATGTGCCACACAAGCTATACTCAGTATATTGTTGAACTGCAGCCATCCAGATCTGAAGCTTGGAGAATCGTTGTCATCATTTAAAGAATTCTCACAGAATTTTGATCCTGCAGTAAGTAATGTTTTCTTTCTAGGGTAATCCGTCCATCAATAGCTTTTGTACCTTAGGCTAACTTTGTCACCATTCATGAACTTTCGTTCATGACCGTCAGTACATGAATATATAAAATTTGAGCTATGTAAAATTCTGGAAATACAGTGTCAGAAACAGATTCTGTTAAAACTCTTTGTCTTGTTAGACAGCTTGAACAATCCTGAATACACTGATATGTGACTATAATGCTGGGTTCTTGATCCTCCATTATTATTGTATTATTATATTTCCCCATCATAGTGGTATCTTTTTTTCCACCCATTTAAATTCAATTTTCCCCTCGGAGCCAAAACTAAATATAAACTGGAAAAATACTGTTTAACTTTAGAAAGGATGATTTTCTGACATGCAGATGTAATATTTGACAACAGAGTGAGGCCTGTGTAATGTGAACAAAGTATGTGTATAAAGTTTTCACGTTTTTTCCAGTTACGAGGACTAAGTTTGAGTAACTCAGATGTTATAAAGCAAGTACACAACAGTTTTTCAAGGTATGTACTTCCATCCTTACTAGGGATGTCATGAAACGCCTTAAGTATGCCAGAATCAGGCTGTCATGTGGGCCCTTCTTTTCCCTACTTTTTCTTGAAAGAGCCATACTAACCCTACTTTTTTTCAAATCTGAGGCGTTAACTTGATGCAGGAAGGTCTTATCATGGAGAATGAACAGTAAAAGTAAGGAATCATCCCTTCTTATCGCTACATTAAGGCAATAAAACCCCTACTTTTGCTCTACTTTTTCAAAAACATAGCCCTACTTTTTGAAAAGAGGTGAGTTGACAACCAGGATATGCTGCAACACACATACCACATTAATTTGAGATATGACAATAGTTTACTATTCTCCTAGAGGAAGGAGTGTGAAGGAGGTGCATATAGCCACTGCTTCGTCCGTCCATCTGTCAGTCCATGCATTAGAAGTACACGTGTGCGTGTGTCATTGCATTAGTGTCTGCACTATTTCTCAGTAACTACCAACCGGAATTCAATGAAACTTAATGGGAAGCTTCAACACCAAGAGGAGATGTGTAGTTTTACTGCATGTTCAGGTTCAAGGAATTTTTCACATATTTCGCTGAGCTACCAATACTTGATTTGTTCTTGCTTGAACTTTTATTCATTTGCAAACTCTTCAACTGTATTACAAAAACTCAACATGCCTAAGCTCAAACAGTTAACTTCTTGTTGAGTGTGGAGAGACCGTTTATAAGGCTGCCACAAGGCACTGTTTGAAAAATATATTTTACTCCCCTTTTCAGACAACAAATGTTTGAATTTGATGAGAAAATGGCGAAGAAAGACGACGATGTTTTCCATTTTGTTGGTTATATTCCAATAGATGGTAGACTGTATGAATTAGACGGCCTTAAAGATGGACCAATAGATTTAGGTATGTTTTGTAAACTGGTAGTGATTTTTCCCAAACTATTGATCAAACTCGTCACTCTGCACTCAGATGTCAAAATTTACTCTGCTGACTCAGAATTTCGTGTTTTGATTGCATTGCATGGAATGCAATGCTGAGTGCCAAGTATTCTCATTAATGCGCTCCCATAGACTTGAATGTCAATCTTAGAGTGAGTGTAACTTGCCAATGCTGTGTATGATGGGTTATCAGTTCTTGCTCTCAAATCTTAAAGAAAGTGGACACAACAAATACTCTCCACTCTGCAAACATTGCGATCCACGTTGCACCGTAGAATCTCTTATCTCAGACTCCAAGTAAATTGTTCCGCTGCGTGGTGAGGTATGGTTTTAATTTTGGTTCCTGGTCTTCCACAATTGACTTTGATTGTATAATCTGAGGTCAGTCAATAGAAAATATACCTGCATGTAAATAAAGATCAGTTTGCAGATCAAGGGAGGTAATACCATCCAGTACTAATTATAAATTCATGCATCAGACTGAACAGAACACTTGGTACAAAATGACTCCTTTTGAATGGTGTTAAGTATAATATATCTGTATACCTACAATACACATGTATTTATCCTTGTTCAGGTGGTATTCCAGACGGGAAGGACTGGCTGGATATGGTGAAACCTGTGCTTGAAAAACGAATGCAAAAGTAAGTGAATGTAATGGACGTTTAGGTTAGGGATTTCAAATGAGGGTCATGGGACTCAAACATTTGCTAATTTGGGAGTCCCTGGTAAAATTTGGAGGTCCGAAGAGTTAATTAAGCAGTGACCTTTTTCCAACAGCCATTGTGATCATCAAGCACTTAGGCGATAATGGGTGAAAGTTAATACCACAAAGGTATTTAAATTATGAAAAGTGCCAATTTGTTGAAATGGGCTAAATTGTGACATGAGGGTTCCACAGTGACAATTCGAAGACATGTATATATATGTAAACCTGACATACTTGTAGCCACAATTCTCATTTATATACAAGATCATTTGATTAGCGTATGTAACTTAAAAAATATAAGTCTGAGTTTGAGGGAATCTCTGTACCTTTCATGAAATCAGGGTCTGATGATGTGATACTTAGTAAGGGACAGTACTTTGGTCATCAGTCCAGAAAACTAATACTAGTTGCTATTTTAACAAAGGAGACATTGGTCCGATGATCAAATGCCAGATTTCTGAGTAGGAAGCAGGAAATGTCTTATACATTGTACACAGACATACCAACAACATGATTTAATTTTACAGATATAGTGCAGATGAAATCCATTTTAACTTGATGGCAATTGTATCTGACAGAAAAATGTGCTTTGAGAAGAGATTACAGGAATTATGTTCACAAACAGAGGTAGGGAATAAATATTAGTACTGACAACATGAAGTTAAATCTTGACTGCTGTATATGTTGTCTGACCAACAGTTATATTGGACATAAGTGTCAGTGATTTCCAGTGATCTCCTAAAGTTTCAGAGGTTGTACAAGAGAAATAGGTTCTGAACTGACATCATTCTTTGACCTGGACTGATTTGGCTTATGAAAGGATAATTCTGTTATTTTCATATGTCTCCAGTGGCTGAGTGGTAAGGCATCCGCCTTGGGAGTGGGAGGTTTGAATCATCAGCAGGGGGGATCTGTTCTGATATGGCCAGTTGGTGAGCTGCCAGCTAGTTAAATAATGCTAATTAGAATAAAGGGAAGGAACATTTAATGTCTTGAACATCTTTCTTATTGTTTTAAACCATGTACTGTTTTATATGTTGTATTAATTGTAAATGTATTTACATTATTTCAGACGTATCTTTATTTATTGGTTACCTTGTATTAGTTGACGGTCAATGTTAATAGATGGTTAACCTTATTAATGCTCGATATCGACTAGAGTTGTTTCCCTTAGTTGTATAACAAACATGCTGTTTTCTGTTTCAGACTGGTGGAATGGAAACAGATCTGTTAAAGTCACAGACAAGTCAGTTACAAGTGTTGATTGCTGAAGAAGACAGGAAAATGAAGAAATACAAGGTAATTGTGGATCGTGGTTTCATTGATGGTCAAGTCTGGTTTGATATATTTAGTCGAATACATCGACGAGATATTGGTTGATCAGTATTTGCATATATAAGAATAGAAAATTAAGATTTAATCAATCTTAACTGGGGCCTTATTCTTAAACATAATAAGAGTGAAACTCAGACATAGACTTTAAAATGTCAAATGGTAATTTTGGTCCTACGTTGTTGTAACAGTGTAGATTTTAATAAGAAAAATGGCAAAAGATAGAGAGATAATAATTAATCAGACAAAATTTCTTTGTTTTGATTAAATGAAACAAAAGGCTGCTTAATATAACCTGCATAGTCTAAGTTTGAGTTTCAGTCTTAAAGTGTTTTATGAATAAGGCCCCTTGTGTTTATCCCTGCGATGCTGCGTAAACACTGTTTTAGTACCTGAATTGCTCCAAATGAGGCATACTGAGGTCGTATGCTGAAACCCTCGGTCAGATGTACGATCTGAGTCAATCTGACTGAAGATAAGTACATCTGAAGTCATTTGTCCTCAACTTCTGTTTATATGTGGAGAAGTTGTTACCTGCTTGCTGGAGGAAGGGTATGTACTGGTTGGTAACCCAGGAACCCTGTTTGCATCGATTGACTGCCCTACACAACTGAAACACATTGGGAAAAAACGGCATTAATCTATCAGATAAAGTACCATAAACAATACAGTTCAGGGCTCTAGAAATTTACTTTAAATTCAGTTGTCCTGTTAAATTTGACTTGTCTGACATGGGAGGCTAGTTGTCCGAGCATAGAATAGGGTACGGAAAATGGTAATTTTGGTCCTACGTTGTTGTAACAGTGTAGATTTTAATAAGAAAAATGGCAAAAGATAGAGAGATAATAATTAATCAGACAAAATTTCTTTGTTTTGATTAAATGAAACAAAAGGCTGCTTAATATAACCTGCATAGTCTAAGTTTGAGTTTCAGTCTTAAAGTGTTTTATGAATAAGGCCCCTTGTGTTTATCCCTGCGATGCTGCGTAAACACTGTTTTAGTACCTGAATTGCTCCAAATGAGGCAGCTACCCCTAAGTAAACAAGAATTTTTCAATTATATAGATATACTGTATAGATGTTTGATTAACTCATTTGAATCATAATGCAATATCATTTCTATTGAGGACACCTAATTGTAGATGGTTTATGTTTGATTTTGGTGAGAACGATCAAATTCATTTCTTCATAGTATTGCTTAATGAAGCAATGCATTATGTTAATAGCTTAGCATACTTTTAACAGAAGCATTTTTGCTTAGCATTATGGATTACTTTGTAAATTTTGAAGTTATTTGAAGAATAATAATATCCAGACTGTTTAAATATGTATGGTTTGTTGCAGTTAATGACGATTTTGTGATGCGCAATGCAAAGATTGACATATGTATCATAGATTTTATTTGCTGGGATTCGAATTACCCTTCAGCATTTGTAATGAAATCATTTGGGCACACTTATTTATTTAATTTTACACGGAATAAAATCTCAAATTGATCACTTTGTTTTTATTGAAGAGACCACGCCATATGTTACAGTTTTATGACTCGATTTCAAGATTGGCATTAAATTTTAACTGAATTTTTAGAATGGACAAATATTTTCAGGAAAATTATACTTTGTACCATAAAGTCATTTATATAGCAACATATGTATGGTTGAATTTTCATTCACTGTCTAAAGAGTACCAATAAAGCGCAAGCACAACTCATTGGACTGTATGTTCAGTATATTATGTCTGTTTCTATGTTCCTGTATGTTTGCTGTGTAAGGATTTACAACTGTACATTGTTGCCATTATTTCAGATTGAAAACATTCGTCGCAAGCACAACTACCTCCCCTTTATCATGGAATTGTTGAAAATTTTGTCAGAAAAGGGCCAATTATTACCGTTAGTTGAAAAGGTTAGTATGTGTGATACAATGCCTATTGTATTTGAGACACTGTTTATGCAGCTGATTTTATCTTCTTCTGATGCATGTTTTTAGAGGTAGGAAAAGCAAAACTCTACCTAGCACTACATAGGGAAAGTAGCGGTGCTGATTGTTAAACATAGGAGAAGTATCTTTAGATAGTTAGTGTGGTCTGACAGTGCTAGCTTTACTAAACAAAATGCTGCCCATGCAGAATAATGTTGTCTGGTCTGGTGGACACCATTTTGTAGCTAGCCAAGCGTTGAAGAGTGTTTTTTTACAGCAACCTTTTCTACTTCTAACTTTTCTCACTTCCCCTACCTCTAAATAATGCACCTCTGAACTTATGAGTGTACAGAAAGCTGTCATTTGATTGTTAAAACATGGTGTTGTGACACGATTGCTGTATGTACTGTCCCATTGAGGCCTAAATCACATGCAAACTGTCATGTTTCCTCATCAGGGCCTGACATTATGACAGATACTTACACTTAGCACTCAAATCACAAAATATACTCAGATGAGTCTGATAGTGACTCATATTGAGTGTGAAAAAATGGATGATTGTGTAAAATAAGTGCTGAATATTCTTCGCAGCCCAATTTCTTTGCAATTTAGAGTAAATAATGATTAAGTCTGAGTGTGGAGTGTGGCACACAAACCCAGTGATTACTCCCATATCTCATAATCACACTGAAGATCTCTAAGAAAATGGACCAAAAATAATATTCAGCGCTCAACTGACAATTTCGTGAAATTTCCAATTTTAGACCAATAAGAGTACATTTTGTGATTTGAGTGCTGAGTGTAAGTATCAGTTATAATGCCGGTCCCAAAAGTGTTGCTTCCGAGCAACAGCCATACCATTTAATGCATTAAGAAATTTTAAAGTTATGATATAGAATCACCTTCTGTTGAATGTTTCAATGTGTCTTGTCGTTGTTTTAGGCTAAAGAGAAAGCAGAGAAGAGGAAGGAAGACAAGGGCAAAGTGAAATGATTTCAATATGATACTGTTATTGTGTTCATTAACATGTTGTGTTGTATATTAAGCTAGTTTTTCATTTGAATTGTTAACATGTTTAATTTAAATTTAAAACAAGAAAATTACTACAAATCTACATGCCGGGTGTTCCTACATTATAATGATTACTGTAAATCACTTTATTTTCGTGACAACATTAATTTATCAAATCTGGAGACACATGAATTCAAATTTCTCCCAAAAATGTGCTTGTTACGGATAAAATCATGCATATCCGAAATTGTGCATACTCTGATGTTCAAACAACAATACAAACTGGCATATATACATGTATGAAAATGTTTGAAAGTAAATAAAAGAAATACCACCAGTTATCATGTCTTTTATTTCATTATCCTTTTGTTAAATAAATAGCATGAAACAGAAAACGAAACATCCCTTAAAGTGACGTGAATTCATCATTTAGTGAAATATCTCTGGGCAAGACTTTCGCAAAAATTTCATGTTGCAAAAATAAAGTGATTTACAGTATAAGCGTCCTCCTCAAGGGAGATAATTGAAAGTGTTTGCAATATTTTGTAGATTGGCTGTAGTCGTTTCAAACACATGTATAACTGTCGGTTATATGTTTTATTCTGTTTGATATATCTATAAAATACTCCAAATCGAGTAAGTTGTCTGAAGTTGCAAGCTTCTGCCACTGTTTGAGAAGCGCACCAGGTTGGCTCAGTCTGTAGTGCATCCTGCTGCAAATATGGAGGTCGTATGCTGAAACCCTCGGTCAGATGTACGATCTGAGTCAATCTGACTGAAGATACATGTAATTACATCTGGAGTCATTTGTCCTCCACTTCTGTTTTATATGTGGAGAAGTTGTCACCTGCTTGCTGGAGGAAGGGTATGTACTGGTTGGTAACCCAGGAACCCTGTTTGCATCGATTGACTGCCCTACACAACTGAAACACATTGGGAAAAAACGGCATTAATCTATCAGATAAAGTACCATAAACAATACAGTTCAGGGCTCTAGAAATTTACTTTAAATTCAGTTGTCCTGTTAAATTTGACTTGTCTGACATGGGAGGCTAGTTGTCCGAGCATAGAATAGGGTACGGATTAACAGTTAGGTAGGCGTGCATAACAGGCTTGTCCTGGACAAAGTCCAACTCCACAATTAGACTTGTCCTGGACGTCGGGCTAGTGGATTTCTAGAGCCCTGCTGTTTTAGCATGAATGTTATTGGTTAGTGCAATGTATGATATTACAGATATATTGTTGTTTTACTACTAGTTTTGTACATATTTTCAATCCTGGTATATGTGAACTATCTGTGGTATCTATGTCATCTTCAATTTTATGTTGAGCAAAATTTGTGATTTGTCTTGTGTATTTTTTTAATGATTTCTTCTTTGAATATTGTAATTATAAATAAAATTGTACAATTTGTAAGATGTTCTTCTCGTGCTTTCATAAACCCTGGCAATGTCTTTTAGTAAATTAAAAGGGACCTCGGTGGTCAAGTGGTTATTGTCAGTGACATTAAATCACTGGCTACCTTACCTCTGTGGTTCGAGCCCCACCCCTTAGGTAGAATGTGAGGAAGCTAGCCAGCTGGCTGACTGACTGAAGGTTGGTGGTGTTACCCTGGAGTCCGTCTGACATCTTCCTCCAACCTTACAGATGGAATAGTCTCTACATGACACTGGCTGTCTATGTGTCTTAAACCCCATTACAAAAAGAGAATAAAACTTGTATGTATGTAAAATGTTCACATTCTGACTAGATATGGAAGTTTGGACTTGGTGTAACAGAAGTTGTGTATGTCTTGGACATGTAAGTTATAATGTACGTATCACTTAAGCTTTAGTCATTAAGAGTCTAGTAGGACACCTGCCCTGCGTTCAGTAAAGGCTAACAGTCGCTCACGTTACGAAACTGAGCACACGTGTTGTTACTGTCATATATGTAAATACTAATGCGATATTGAGGCAGGGTATCGGAATAAAAACGAGGCGGTCAATACACTTGTTAGCGACGCGAAATGTGAGCGGCTTCCGTTAGCCGTTACTGAGCGCACGGCTGTTGAATGTTTTGTGGTGGTTACTTCAAACGTTCATCTGCATATGAGCGCTGCTATGGGATTTACAACCTCTTCTGTAAGTGACGTCATTTCACGAAAAAGCAAGTCATGTGATATCACTATTTTGCAAGTAGGAAACAATATTTACTCCATATGGTCATTTTTCATATTGCCGTAAGGGGCAGATATTGCTTACTGTCAGTACATGGTGACATCACATGTGACATTTTCTGGAAATGACGTCTCTTAACGAAGAGGTTGGATATGGTACAGCGGCACACATATATTTCATACTCGTACATATGTTTGATGAGGTATACTGTAATGATCTCGGAAAGGAATGCATAACAATGTGAAGTTTACAGGAAGTTTGTTTGCGTATAAATAACGAGACAACAGTGGTATACAGATAGTATTGTTCGTAAAAGGTGTTGATGTGTCTGTAAAAGCTGCCCTATGGAAGTTACTAACCTACCTCGATATCTCGTTCAGCTGTGTTTTGTGTTGGGAGTTCTTTTGCATTTTTCAAACAGTAGTTGTTTCATATGGCGGTAGGTTGAATGACCAAACCAAAACTCTAAGGTTACCTGTCAATACTAAAATGTTCTTCCGCAAGCAACTGAAATGTTTCTCCACGAGTCAGTGCCGGATGGATGATAAATGACTTTGGGTGTGTTATCTTAAATATAATTGGCACAGTGAACGTACGCATTACATAGTGCTCGAACCTACAACATCAATATGAAAATGAACTGTCTACATGGAGGTTGCGATGTCCGAAAATTGAAGCGATTTACCTGAAGGTTCTTCAATATTTGAATGAATATGCAACCTCTAATGTTCATCTCTCACCTATTAATTGTATTTGAAGTCGTTCTCGAAGAGAGTAGGCCCTAATGCAATTGTCTCCCCCCCCCCCCCCTTCGACGTGTAGATTTTGAATAACTGCTAATACAGATTGGTGATAGAACGACGGCACGAGAAAGTTGTTATCACTCGATACGCAGTTATAAAGGCTGAATGAACCAATTGGATTGAGAGCAATCCAAGTAATATGTTGAGAGTATCAAATGGTCGAGACAATTTTGTTTTACGGTTGACTTAATACACTACCTACTACCGCGCCACCAGGCAGGTTTTATTACACACCATGGTTGGACCCTGTGTGAGCAAATCTGTTTTGAATGACCTTAATGTAAGTCATAGTACAAAACAAGAATTTCACAGGATTGTTTACTCAAACGTTTCACGTGTGTTTGACATTCTGTCCAGCGATATAATGGAAAGTTAATCAGGGTAGTTTACCGTATATCATATCTGGAATCAATGGGATTAACTGTGTTACCTTCATGCATGATGTAATAAATCGCATACTGTGTCGCACGATATTTCAGTATCTTGGAATGGAAACATACCATAGGTTGGATGATCAGTATTGATTCTACTTAACGAACATTTTTATACTGTAATCATCTCCATATCAATTGGTCAGTTATGTTATG
Source organism: Mactromeris polynyma (assembly GCA_032209605.1). Taxonomy (NCBI): domain Eukaryota; kingdom Metazoa; phylum Mollusca; class Bivalvia; order Venerida; family Mactridae; genus Mactromeris; species Mactromeris polynyma. The sequence continues at coordinate 230,416 of JASFXZ010000050.1, forward strand.
TACTGTTAAATTTGAATGATATATCTTATTTTTTACGAAGGATAGCAGTCAATTTCTGACTATGATGGCCAAGCGTGGGGTGTTAAGACATTTAGAAGACCGCTAGGACTCCTAAGCTATTCAATCCACTCCGGAGACACATAGTAGTGTGAACAAATGTGTCGGCTACATTATAAACATGATACATACACGAGTATGCAAATTGTCAGTGAGCTTAAAAGAGGTGTAGTATCGTATACAGCTGATAAAACATATACAATCCGTATTCCGTTATCAATTATAACATGATACATGCGTACACTGTTTATTTACATATTGTTAAAAAAATAGTGTGGGACACTGATTCAATAATACTACAGTCACTCGGTTATGTAATTCATATTATATTTCAATTGCTTTTGAAAACATTGCACACGAAGTATACCCCATGTATTGTAGTGACCTTTGTTATTTTCCTCAACACAGGTACTTTGTTATTAAGCTTTGAAATTCGCGAGTTATTTCGGAAAAAGATCCGCTTCAAATCGCTCTAAATAGGATAACATATTGGGGAATAAAAACAAATCTCGTGGAACAGAATGTGTTCATATCATATTTAATTGCCTTTGTTCCTGTTCGATTGTTCGGTTTGACATAGTTACTTCCCTTTGTCCGTGGCCCTACGTGTCTTTAGTTAGTATACGCGAAATAGTCGTACTTTCCAATCCACACTTCTGTTTGTGTCTTTACTGTGACATAAATGAACTGCATTGACAGGGGAACACAAATATGCGTATATATTTGTGTAAAGTTTACTTACATTTGTTAACGTATTTTCAGCGTCCACTTGACATTGAATATTCTAGATCAAATGTTCATTTCGACCATGAGACAAGTTCCCATTCGTTTTTCACCAAACATCATCTTGGGGAAAGCAGAATCTATATTGTTGGGTTCCAAGCCCAAGTTAAGATCAGATCCCATTTTAAATATTATTTGTAATGGCACTGTTATTGAGCAAACTGCATCAGTCAAATATCTAGGTGCTACTTTAGATCAAAACTTACCTTGTGAGTCCATGGCCCTTTCTGTTATAAAGAAAGCTAATACAAGGTTAAAATTTCTGTATAGGAAACGTTGTTATCTTACACAACATACTAGAAAGCTTTTGGTTATGGCCCTTATTCAGTGTCATTTGATTACTCCTGTTTCCGGTATCATGGTATAGCCAAAATATGGAAAGATAAACTCCAAATAAAACAGAACCACTTGATACAGTTTGTCCTGAACTTGGAACAAAGGTCACATATTGAAACTGAACATGTTAAATCCCTAAACTGGTTACCAGTGAATAAGAAAGTTGAACAAATTACCTTTTGTTATGTTTTTAAAATCAAAAATGGTTTAACCCTTGATTATATGGGAGAGACCTTTGTCCTCACAGATACTATTCATTCTCATAAAACTAGGTTGAGAGAAAATGGATATTATTCTGTTCCAAAAGTTAAAGTTTTTGGACTGAAATCCTTCTCCTATACATAGTATTTAGTCTCTGGAACAGTCTACCTCCACACATAAGAAATATAAACACAAAGAGTGGGTTTAAGATTGCCATTAAAAGACACTTGCTAAGCAATTAAGTAGTTTTATTGATAATACAATACAGGTGTGTATCTGTGTTTTTAAGTATTTTATGTTATAGTTCCAAGTCATTTCTTAAATCAAAAACAGTATTCTGAAATTCTGCTCTTTTATAGCTTTTACTTCGCATTATAATTAGCTAGTCACTGTTGTATCAAAATATAATTGTCTTTCAATATTATTGTCTGTGATAGAATTGCAATGTTTTGCCTGTGATAGAAGTTTCATGCCTCTCTATGTCACACCCTCCATGACAAGGACCACAATGGAAATAAGGGATATTTTCTCTTTTTGTGTAATCCTTGGTACGGATGTGTGTGGCATGGTTTTTATAACTCATGTGTTTTTATTATAAATGAAACATGTTTGTCTTATGTACTATGTATATATGCATCTTATACTGAACTAAATCGATCTATAATTTGATTAATTTGCTAACATTACAACTTTCACGTGACGTATAATTGTGCATACACATGTAACTCGAACCTGACCTGGAAAAGGTGACAAAAGCAGTAAATTTAAGGACCGTATTTGCCCCCACCCCCCCCCCCCAACATTTAGATTTCTTTGCCGCAAAGGTAACGGGCCGGGAAATAGTTTTTATAATATATTTTATGTTTTATTCATTGTCAGATATGCTTTGAAGAAAGGGCGGTTTAAGATATATTGTATGTGATATTTCGTAGATGTAAGTTCAACAGCTTCATAAAATAAATAAAATGCAAATTTCAGCATTTAATCAGATCCGTTAAATTAGCGGCTTTTATACCAAATGAAAGTGATACGAATATTTAGCAAGCTTGCGTTTAATCATTTTCTCCTAAACGCCGACAACATAAGAAGATTTCGTCCCCTAGAATAAGATAAATGTATTTATTTACTGCGAATGCCCATTTATTATGTTCTCGCCCAAGAGGCAGCCAAATTTATTCAAACAAAATACGGAAAAATACTGGTTGTTACATCAATAAAAACACGAACAGCGACAAAGTAATCCGATTGAACGACGCTGGAAATTGAACGCTGACAAATAAAATCTGTTTTGATTCGAAAATTATGGTGATTAAATGAAATTTGAAACATAATGAATCTTACATCGGAAGATTTCGACATTGTCGGACAAGATATTTAAATAACTTGTGACAGCCAGGGTTTTGTGGAGTGAAATATGTCTCTAGATCTAGGAGACTATTTGTTACTAGTCGAGTCCACATTTTCGGACGCGTGTTAAACACCAATTTGAAAGAGCCATCGGGTTATTAGCCTTTGTTCTAAAAAACTCTCAACCCTCATTTTATACTTTATTTCATTCTTAAATTAAATTATTATTAGACCCAGTCCTTTAAGGCCCTATGTTCCAGACGGGACGAAGAGGACTAAGTAAAGACCCAGTCCTTTAGTATTCGGCAGATTTTTTTCTCCGATTTGTTTTGATGTCCTATACTGTTTCACCGGTATCTGACTGTTACATTAAATGTTACATGTAGATCGATGTTTCGCGACATCACAATGTTACAACCAGTCATTGTACGTATGTACAATACAACCTCCTTAGAGCGGTCCTCTCCATTCTCGTCAGCTCTCGGGTATTTCCGTACCACTTCGTTACTCTAATAACACTTGACGTAGTTGGCCGAGGATTTCCGAATGCGGTCCTCTCCCGGGCCACCCTTCAAAAAAAACATCAATTGTTCTCGTAGTAAAATCACCTACGATTTTAACATGCATAGAGCAACAACCGAAGTATCATCTATGACATTATATTGCTCTGTACAGATTGAACTGTACAGTAAAACCTCGCTTTAAGACCACCTCAATAACAAGACCACATCAAAATTAAGAACACAATTTTCAGAAACACTTTATTCCACCTCAATATTAAGACCACATCAATAAAAGACCAGTCTCCAAGGGTCCCCTTGGTGGCCTTATTATTGAGGGTTTACTATACTAGCAAATACAATAAAAATACTACTTCTTGCACATAAGCAATGGTATTGTAGTTCAATGACCCTTTACTGAATATATAATGAAGAAATCTTTCACACACTTGCTTACCACGCAAAACATTATGTAAAAAGTGAATAGACTACTAAACCGATAGTTTTGAAATTTGGAATGTATGCTTTCTGTTCATTTAATTAATCTCTAAATGAAGAGAACTGTTTCTTTGAAGTACCATTTTTGTCAGTTTATTTATCCCTACATAAATGTACTGGAGATGTTGTCATAATAAGACCACCTCAAAATTAAAAACACAATTTCCAAGACCATTTTCACTGTTTTGCTCTTTATTCAACCTCAATATTAAGACCACATCAATAAGAATATCTGTATTCAAGGGTCCCAAAGCAGTCTTATATTTGAGGTTTTACTGTATTTTGAATTGCCTGCTCTACTTCTTCATGAAGGATTTGTTCAATAGATTTGAGAAGAAAATAGAAAGTAAAATTTAACCAAAATAGAAGCGATAACAAGTTTACGGATTCAATTATTTTTGTGTTCGGTGCAAGAAAAAAGTCGGGGGACATTCCATCAAGATCAAGTTTGTGACTGATGTGCACTATCAAAATCTGGGAGAATGAAAGTAATGTCAAAGTTTAGAACTTTAATTAAATGCTTCAATGATTATTCTAGCGGACAGAATGCATTGAGTTAGCCAACATATAAATTGTCTGCCATCTGAAAGAAAGAGACATTTTCAATCTTAAAATTACTCCGATGACAAATGATTCTTTGGGTCTTCGTGAGACTAAAGAGATCAGTCCGTGATTGACAAATCTGCGAAAGTTTTAACTTTCACAGAAAATCCGTTGCCGTGGCAACTATTATCAAAGAAGAACTAATTTGTGAGAAAATTACTAGTTTTCTTCGCTAGAAGTGGACAGATGGCGAATCATTGGGTTTATTAGTAGAATTACACGTCATTATTTGCTTAAAGAATTGGGTACAGCCCAGCTACAAAGTGGAATGTCAGATCCGTGGTAAAGCATGTCAACTTTCACCCGAACGTTAAGTGTTCCTGACTGAAGCTTCTATCAAAATGTTTTCATGCGAACAGATACTTGTCACAAAAATTAAACAGTTACTTAAGTCGCGTAGCAATACCGCATTAAGCGAAGCACGAAGGACCTGTCGTTAAAACTTGGACAATATGAATCGGCGCCTCTTAAGCAGTCCAAGTCACGGCGGTCTAAACGAGTATCTCGAAACATATTTGATTACATACATATGTACAATGTGATGTATATGTTCATATGTGTTCTCTATAAGAATGATGTATACCAGTAATTAAAAATGTATTATTTCTTGATTTAACAAAATGTATGTAGTTAGTATACAATGTAACTTCGAAATAAAAGACATATATTTGAAATATGTGATAACTAGGCATTTATTGAGGTTAACGTTTCTAGAAAAAATATTTCCAGATTTTTAAGATTTATTTATACAGTGCATAAGTCGGCACACGGAAGTGGGAAACATTAGCATTCACAAACAATATGACATCAGGATAAATATCACGTGTAAAAATGGAAAACGGCTACATTGATGTAGTTAATTCACAACTAAGGTGTCTAGCCTTGACTAACAATACATTTTGAAATGAAGGAAGCAATGTTTGAAAAATCACGTATAATTACTAGTATCACTCAGATTATGTAGGGCTTTCATTGAATCAGATGTTTTGCATATCAACGATATCGATATATCGAATGACACATATCGACGATATATCGATACATTTTTAAATTCATTTAATAGACTATTAACATGTATATTTCAGTATGTTAATGTATGTATGCCACTTTATAATTCAATATCCAACTTGTAATTTTATGGTCTCAAGATACCATTTAAGTAATTAATCCATACTTTAACTTCATAGTATGATATCACGTGTGTTGCCGAGATTTGGAATGCATAACCCACTAAAGCACTTTTTAACAAGCGGCCAACTACATTTGTACAAAGCAACATTACGATATTTTGGCCCATTTTTAGACTGTTCACTCCTGTATTTTCCTGCTATAACATCGATATTTGTAAGTGTGTATCGAATATCGATTGACAGAATAAATGTCGATATATCGATTGTATCAATGCCAGGGATATGATTATGTAATATTTACTGAGGGCGATACGTCAGAAATACATTAATTAGGTACCTATATAAAACAAACGTTTCAGTGTGTGATGAGCCTACAATTCAGATGATTTTTTTGTATTTGCGTTTATTTATCGTCGCCACCGGTTTCCCATATGGGCGACGCCTCCGGAAGAATGTTAGTCATATTAGATTTTTGGAGGACAGTGCATGATACAGGAGATGCCCCAGTTCCAGAAGCACCCCTGGTTCTTTTACGTGCTCGATGTAAAGCATCATACACGGGAGCTCGGTTTTTAAAGTCTTGTCCGAAAGACTGTTAGTACGGTCAGTGATGGAGTCGGGAATCGAACCTGCGATCCCTGGATTACAAGTCCAGCGCGTTACCACTGGACTACGGATCCGCTACTAAAATTAATTCAGATGATTGGTAAAAGGGACCTTATATAGGGACCAACATACTTTGTGGACGAATAAGATGTATGGATAGATAAAGACAAGAAGTCCCGCGCTCGATGCCTGGTCACAGCCTATATAATGGTCTGTAAAAACAACATAAAAACAACAGTATTTTAATTTTAACATTTTATTTAGAAAATAATTGCCAGTTATCACTGACACACATACTGAATAACGTACACACTCATTTAAGGGCAAACTCAAATAATGACGTCAGACATTCTGGTGATTCAAAAGAATAAATCTCTAACTTAGTAACAACTTGGAAACAACAAGCAACCAATAAGCACTTCCGGTAGATCAACTTAGACGTTGCGCATGCGCAGTTCTAAATACAACATTGATATTTCAGTGTATCGTGCGGATACGCTTTCTAACAAATGAATAACTGGCTCTGTCAGTGACAAATAATTTTATTTTTTTAATTAACGTTGTTTCGTTGCTTAAACGTTATTCGGCAATCTTTGCGATCAATCTTGAAATATGCCTTGAGGTTCTTTAAACGTTTTGATAATTAATTCTGAATTAGGGAAATGTTTTTTAAACTTGTCATAGGAAATAATGTGTTCATAATTATATAGAGATCATCGGAGCAGTCACCCATATGCCGCTCTGCGCATGCTCATGGCCTATGGCACTGTTTCTACCGGAAGTGCTTATGGAAATAAAAACACGAAATCATCTAGTCTGGTTCCCGATTCCAATATCAGACCTAGCACCGATTAAGTGTTTTAGCACGTATTGGTTTGTAAACTCCAAAATACGGAAACACGGCCTATTTGTGCTGAACCTTAACGTCGCCATTTTGAAATGTCGGCTTGTTTCCGGCTTCTATTGCTGGATACCAGAACACGCTGTAGTAAGGATATTGGGACCAGGAACCAGACAATATAAAACTTGCTACTGACCGAGAACGATTAATACTACAAAGTGTTGAAACAATCGAGACGATGAAACAAGGTGTCCGAAAAGTAAATTGTTTGTTTCATCCAACAGGACCGCCATTTTGTATCACGTGGTTAAAGTAGAACAAACATGTCTACTTTATTAGTGTTATATGAAGACGGAATAGTTTCACTTTCAGGCATCGATATCGTCAAGAATAATAGTCTTTCATCGTATATAATAAAATTAAAGAAAAAAGCATAGCTGAATGTTTTGAAATATATCGTATAAAACCCGTCAGAACCGTAGTCACAATTACCCGGTGCATCAGTCTTTTTTACTAAATTATTTTCATTATCTATTTATGTACCGTCAAACAATTCCGATCTGGCAAAGAAATATAATAATTATGTAGAAAACATCGCATTGAGAAGAAACAAACAATTTATATCTCGGACATAAGAAAAACAACACACTTATAGTTTTTCACTAACAATATTTCTCTCATTGTTATAACAACTAACCACATACACAAATCCCACAAGTTATATAGTAGTATTTTTTAACAAATAACGTTTGGATCAATCGTTTCTATAAATACTTAAGCAATCAATTTGTGTTCCAATACAAACTCATGTTAACACTTAACATATCACAAAACATAATTACATAGAACGTTTCCTCTTGGGAAGATAAAATAGAATTGTAAGTTCTATAGATATAAATTATGGACGAAATTATTTACGCTATTTTCAAATTTGGTTACTATTGTTGATGTAAAGAATAAACATTACTTATAATACATAATTAATGAATGTCAACTTTCGTGACGTCATGAAGTATTTGCAATTCTACGACATATTTTGTCAGTTTTGATCAAAGCATTGGAAGATTCTCATATCCGAACAATCAGTACGGTAAAGTAAGAATGATTAAAATCACGAACGCTATATGCACAGTTATAAATGAAATTCATTTGCGCAATGTTTACTCACAAATACAAGTGACAGTCTATAAATAAAAAACAACCTATCACGCACCAACACACAATTTCGTTAGTTTCGGGGGTCACAACCTTTTGAAGATAAAGACTCTGATTACATACTACACATCACGTGACTAAAACACAATAGATCACGTGACACACATAAGCTCACGTGACTACGACCAAATATCACGTGCCGATCACTATCACGTGACTAATACAACAGGATGTAACCAATCACAACATTGAGATTCGCAAGAAAAGAACTAGCTACACAAGGGTGAATTTATAACCAAAATGTTAAATGAAAAAAATGTCAGTGGTTTAAAACCTATGTATAGTCTACACATTGGGCCTCATTCACTTTATCTTTTTTCGATTTTCAGTTTTACAAGTTAAAACTGAAGTAGGACATACATGTGTATTCTTAATACAAACTACACACTAGATCTGAGCTTTAGAGGTATGGGAATTTGCTAGAATATCAAGCTATTTAATTCATTTCCTATACATGTCACGATTAAACGATTCTATGGCTTTAAACGTAGGCTGTTAAAGCTGCGTGCCAATGATTGTTCTAACCGCTGGCCACACACATTGTACAGTAATTTTAAATCATCCTATTTGCAGTATCAAACTACATTTCATTTCAGACAAGACAATTTGATAACTTCATATTGACGTGTTTCTTAACTGAATTTTCTGAACCGAGTTTAGAAATCAAAACAACTTAAGGGGACTTTCAACCTTGGCCTAATTAGAAATTTTGACAAATAGGAAATGATTTTCTAATTTATCGTTTTGATTACAATCAGAGAATGGCATAAGCGACCATTAAGCATACATCAAACACGTTTATTTACATGTTTCATGACAGAAAGCGTCACATCCACTGCCTATACAGAGAGTTCTTCAGAGACAGCTACGACTTCGAAGACAGGAGTTATATGTCTTATTTCTTGCAAAATATATCAAATTCAGTGAAATAGTAAACTATTTTCGACGACAGTGATGTTATTCCGGAAGAAATATGTAAAACGGTTTTAATACAACATTTTCATAAAAAATGGTTTACCGCTTTAAACATAAGATGCTTGTTAAACTTGCTACTTTAAAATGTTTCGCAACATGACACTCCTGTTTCCTGGTCTAGATATTAATGAAATTCGATAAAAATGTAAGCAATATAGTAATATATATGCAGACAAATTATTAGAGTCTTAGACTGAGCCGTAAAGTTCGTGGTAAATATCACGATGACAAAGATTGGAACGAATAATATTTGCTTCTTTTGTACGTTAATTTCTCTACAAGACAAGAGGTGTATTTTACCATACTCAAGAACAATATTTGTCTCATTTTTAGGGTTTTTACATGCCGGGTAAATTGTCATATGTAGTAATGAAAAAAAGCTGTAAATATTTATGAATATCAGTAAATCCCAACGAAGTCATTAAAGTTGATCTGTCTGAAGACGAGAATTTCCCCAAACGTCGAATTGTGTTTCCTGATAAAGCAGTATATTGATGGAATTGTGACTGCTATTATATATTATGATGTAACGCAGTGGTGATATAGACATGTAATTACCGAATCCGGGAGAAAATTACATTCATGTCATCAACAAGAATTATGGGTCTGCAATAAGCGGTCTGGAAATGTCCATTATAGAGTAAAAACAGCGACTAGAGATCAAATGTTAGAGAAATAAGTTAAGCAGACTTGTAATTATACTTTTACAAGCTTGGGACAGTTTTGGACACGGATATGAACTGTTCAATTGAATAATGACATTTCTAAGCACGTCTGACCATAACTTACAACTTATTGCCTGCCCGCCTTCCATCATATGTGTTGTCTGCAAGCTATTGGCGAGATAAAATATTTCTGAATTATTTCTGATACAACCAAACAGTTGACATATTGTTGCCTGTGGCAGTAGACATAACAGTTAGAATGTTCATTACAAAAGTCTGCTCCTCACCTTACTCATTGTGATAGAATTAAATATTGAAGTCGAAACATGAAAGTAGGTTTACTGAAACTTGTGGACAATTGACTCTCTTTAAAGAGAGATCAACACTGAAGTGATTCTTTTTAATATGTTTGCGTATACACACATATCATATTCTCAATATGGACACAACTAGACTCAGTTATGTAAGTATGGTATTCCCCTAGGCTGCTCCTTCTCACGTTTAAAGCTAGAGCTAGTTAAGATAAAACAGACATTGTTTATTAGCACGTTTTTTCAGCATTACATCAGTAGAACACAGCGCCCAGTTTATCTGACCAGAGTTCTTAGGTTTCCAAACATCAGAGACTTGTTTCTTGCAAGCACGTATCACCTTCCTTTCATGAATCCGTGATTACAGAGTATGAATACAATGAATGCTTACAATACCATGGACTGCTAGACTATAGGAAGCACCGTACAATATAGCGAATGGCAAATAGGTCAACGATTTTGTGGTGTTTGTGAATGACGTGTGAAGGTAAAAGTGCTCACTTTGGTAACAATAGTCAGCAACACTACATGTATCTTGCTAATTCTAGTAGACGCACAAAATCACCACAAAGCACCATCCATATTTACACAGTGACGTAAACGTGACGTCATCAAAATCGATTAAACACCTCAACAATCAAAATATTCGCATCTAATTTGAACTTATGTAAAAAAACTAAAATTACAGAAACTTTTTTTGGATTTGACAGGCGACGGAATAGAAACCATAAACAAAATCGGAATAAATGTATGTGTACAAATTATTAAGAAATGGCGAATGCATACTAGAATATGAATCTTAATTGGAAGTAAATTCTCCTAAAATCAGGTGCTATAATTGTATAACATAATTGTAAAATATTGAAATGAATAAAGATTATAGAATGTGCATTACTATGTTATATTCAATTAACACATGTATATAACTTTGAAATTAACTAGTAAATGTTGTTGTTGATATTAAATAAACAATAAATAACTTGGCATCTATGTACACTGATCAGCATTGCAAAAATAATATTCGTGTACATTTCTGACGTCACAATGCTAAATAACATAGCTGTTGATATTAGCTCCCGTCATTGGTTGAAAAATTAAACAGCACGTCAAAATTAGTACATATGAATGACTACGTCACTGGTGACGTATGAACTACGTCACTGTTGACGCACGCACAACCGGATCATTTCAAACATTAGTTCAAAAGTATGTACAATATTTTATATGAATATATAATTATATACTTTTTGTCGATCAGTTAAAATATTCAAACAAATTATATACAAATTAATCACAATCATTTCTATTTATAGATGTTCTATTTATATACCTTCTATTTATAGATATTCTAGTTATAGAACATTTTAATGTTAGCTTGTGTGTCAAAAAGAAGTTGTTTTCATTTAAACTTAACATATGCTTACGTTCGTTTTTGTCTTGTAAACATTGTAGGTATAAGTAAATATACAACATGTCAACATCTAGACAACGAACGGAATATATTCAACACACAAAGTCTCGTTCCATCACGCGCTTACAGCAAACGTGGATTGTCTCTGACAGACGAGACACTAAATTGTTCAAAACAAATGAAAACAACTGAATGTAAAGTTGAAGCATTGCTATAAAGTTCTCCACTGCACTTCTAGGAAGGAAATGTTTTAGGTGCCAAGTACTTTTATCGACTTTGCAATCGACACGGCATAAAACGTCTGCTGTAATTACTGCATTTGAATGTTTCACTTGATTTCAATGGGTGCCGTTGTCTTGATGAATTCATTGTATGCCGAAATATGACACATCCGACAACTGTAACCAAAACTATGAGAATATTTCACAGTATATATATTTTACCAGAACACCGTTTGGACCACGTGGTCTGTCGCTTAACTCACGTGATCTAAATTGTCTTTTTTAGGATCATATCCCATATTTTTTCTACATAAAAACATATTGATTTCCCTAAATGACGGTCGCTCGCTTTCCTGTCTATTCCAGCACTCACACATTAGGTCATAAATTTCCTTTGGGCAGTTAGGTGGGTGGGATAAAACTACGTGTTCATTGTCATTTCTATAGTAGTGTCCAGCGTTTGAAATCACTTCCTCATCTGTGAGACCTTCAAATGGTTGTTCTCTGGCGAATGTTAAAATTTCCCACAAAGTCACGGCGAACGACCAAACGTCACTTTTGGTAGTAAACTTACCCTGAAATAATAGATGACATGTTTTATAAAACCTGATTGGAATCATATATGTATCTGAAATCCCGGTAGTTCTAAGCAAAGCAATGTCCACAGAGTATGTGACCTTTGACTTGATTTGCGAATTGATATGAATGCATACAATGTGTCCAACAGAAATACAGATATTTTCTGAACATCTTGATCCATTCTAGAAAATTCTAGAAGCATTGGACTTGTTTGATAGAAATTCCCAAGTTATTATTTCGTAAGCGGAGTTTACGATGTCACTGTATTTAGGAGTTTCCGCTTCCGGTTAGAGCAATTAATAAAGATCACAGCACTCTGTGGACATTGCTTCACTTAAGCACCTGACAAGTATGATGGTTTATTATGAAGATGAACTATGAACGAGTTGATATATGATATTGAATGAGTTGGGTAAATAGAAGCATTCGGCTTAAAGTCTGGGTAAATGTTTGTAAAAAAAACCAAAATAATACCAATACCAAACGCCTACATTATTGTTACAATTTAGGACAAAATCATGCCAGCATTTTATCTGATACAAATACAGAATACACGACGTTCCATTCACATATAGAAAAACTCCACAATCCCTACATAAACTGTACACACAGTTTAATTATCGCATGCGGTAATTATGTCAAAACATTCAAAGAAAAAAATGTGGCGGCCACAACCACCAAAAAGTATCAGCATATGCGCATTTACCAGCAAGATCGACTCCCAACCCATCCAGCGTATTGGCAACACAGCCCGGCCCTCAATTCGGTAATAATCCGAACTGTACAGACTCCGGCTCATACCGAAGTCCGATATCTTGATGGTACAATAGGGGCCGACCAGACAGTTACGTGTGGCAAGATCACGATGAACCATATTTAATGATTCCAGGTATTTCATTCCAGACGCAATCTGTGAAGCCATGTAGACCAAACATCCATAACTGCAAAGAACGAAAGAAAATGATGACGATATGTTGTACTTCCTTTACAGTATATACTCGACGCCATTAAAAACGCAACTATTTGAACTAGGCGCAATTTTGTAGTACCATCTCTCAAAACGTGTTACAGTTGTCTATGTGGTAATTCTTTTTCAAAACTTTATTAGACTCTGGAACAATTTGTTTTTTATTTCATTATTGATTAATATTATAAAATTATGTTTGAGAAATAAAGAATAGTTTTGCCTTTGTAATGTCACTTTATCTATATGCACAATTTGTGGTTGCGTTTTTAATGGCGTTATGTGTATATCGATTCTATTTTAGGGTTCTTCCTTTCCGTTCGTCTGGATGTGTTAAGAGAAGTTCTAATTTGTGAACGTGACCTTCCTTGTTTTGCACCTTCGACAGCTCCTAATGTATTTCATGAGATTGTGTTTCAGTCAAGACGATCTTCCCTTAGATATACAAGTCTTAGCAACGTATTAAATTCAGTTACTCATTTGTAAACCTATTGTTGCGGTAAAATCGCATCTTTGGCTTTTAAAATATAAAATTTCTGTTTTATTAGATGGCTGTTGAAATTGAAAGGTTATTCTTGTGAACACATAGTGTTTCTTGACAATCCTGCTAAGTCGATTGAAATAAACTTTATCTAACAGAATGTGATATGAAAGGAAGGTTAATTGTACAAACCTTAATATTTTGGCATTTGGAGTCTGTACATGGGTTTCTGGCAAGTGATCTAACAGAAACTGGTTCAAGTCTCCGTATTTCATGTACTCTACGATCATACAGAGCGGCTCCTCTGTCGTGCAGACACCTAAAACCCTAACTATGTTAGGATCCTTCAACATCGACATTACTTTCATCTCTCTGTGGAAGTCAGACCTGTAAAACAGCGAAGCTTTGTTGAAAAATTTAACACAAGGTATAACTAATGTAAGTGTTAAATCTTTAGATTTTTTAAAAATTGTACCAACAAATGGAAATGACAGTACTGAAGTCACGAGTATGCAGAAGGAAATGTATTGCTTATCAATGCAATATGATCATTTACAAAATATTAATCCAATCTGTATAAAACTTTCTGAAATAAATGCTGCTCAATATAACTACACGTTAAAAATACCCACCCTGCAGATGTGTGGAACATTACTCGAAGTACAACAGACAATCGGAATATAGCTAGTATAGTAGAGGTGTCTTAAATGTCTTTATTTCAGATTGCATTGGTACACCTATATGTTTAACACATTTTGTCTCAGACTTGATTCGAACGAGAAAATAAAAGGACAAGAAGGTATTGTTGAGGGCTCAAATGTGTATAATATGTTTCAGTACTTATCCGAAATACATCAAAACATGTTATTTGAAATGTACAACTATACTCAATAGCTCGCATACAGGAAATTCCTGTATCGCACTTACTTTGACTGTTTTGTTGTAGTTTTGTGTAAGCTGTCGTAAAAATAAATGTTTTTAGTTACTATTCCACACAATAAAGCTTTTATGCACATTGGCGTCAAAATCAAGAACTGACGGTATGAGAGCTATCAAGTATTCTATTAACTATAGGTTAGTATTCTAAAGAAGATAGAAAGAAGGTTAGTAGAAAAAGTATCAGTACTTTGCGCACCTGGCCCGGTCATCTGCGGTCTTGCGCAGGATTTTCACAGAGACAAACACCGGTCCTGACTTCCTGCGTGTCATCATGTAGTCACCACTCATAGAATCGTGAATACCAAATGCTTCACATAGATGTACCTGAAGGAGATGAATAGCAGTTGACAAAAACAACCAGATAAAATATCAATTACAAACTACAGTTCAACCTATACAAAGTAGTCCTCTCCTCTCCTCAGCAACGATATTCAATTATCACAATTCAATTAAAATTTGCAATAAGCATTTCCTATCAATTAAACCTCTCTAGAGCAGATACATCTCAACCAAAGCCAACGTTGGCAATTCCCAAAGGTAGATTATGTGATGATGACGCACTGTATGTACTGGTATTTTAACAGCATATTTAAATTCTAGCCATTGCCCATTAATAACTCTTGCACAATGGCTTTGGTATGAATGTTTGCGTTTCATTTGGCTTTTACAGATTTAGCAATGCACAAAGAACATTGGATGTATCAATGTACCATACAACACTCGATGACTGTAAATGTGAACTTTCCTGTGCGACTCTTTTGCAATTTCAAATAAAGATAATTATATATGGAATTTATATGATTCTATATGTGTTTCCGGAAGGTACTAGACCTAGAACTCTGCTTGTGTTTAATGTTATCTTGTTATATACGCACCTCTCCGAACTCTCCCTCTCCAAGAACTTCAACAAATCTGAGATTTCGTCTCGGGAACTCCACCAGAGCACAATCAACGCTGCTCACTAGTATGTCTGAGTTAGGAACAGCATACACATTGTTGCCGCTCACACCTTGTAGGCTTGGAATGTTAGGTACGCAAGAACTGATGACGTCAGACGCAGCATATAACGCGTCATAGTTTGGTGGCTTGTCAAGTGCATTCAAACTGGAGTTCTGTTGCTTAGATTTGAATGTGGAATGTTGTGATGACGTAACAGGTGTCACAGGTGACGTCACCGGAGGTAGAGCTACAATTAAAGGTGGTTTGAAGTCGTCAAGTTCCTCGTAGTAGTACGAATTGACACTAACTGCTGTGCGGAACAAAAAAGAAAGCGGTATGCAAATAAAAAACACAAAAGCAGACGAAATATACAAGAGGAAAATAATACGCAAGCATGGAACGTAAGCGCGTGCTCTAAAAGGCAACTTAACGGCAAAGGTTAAAGGTAAATTCTAACTTAGAGATTGGATACAGCCAACTGTGCTATGCAAAAAAAGACTTCAGAGGGATTTGTAGAAAATAAAAATCGTGCAAAACGAAAGGAAGCTAAACATATATAACCGGTAAGTATTGATGACTGAATAATGAGGATGCTTTACATATGATAAACATTGTTTTAAACATCTGTATAAATGATTAAAGAAGATATCTACAGAGCGACAGTCAAACGTGTGTCATGTGACCAAGAATAAAATGTTTCAAAACTAAATATGTATAAATCAAGTTGTTCATCAGGCGTTTGTTCAAAGAAACGTATGTTTTGAAAACAACAGAAGAATATTAATTCAAATTGGTTCATAGATCTAAACATTTGTTTTAAAATATTTTTTATCAAATAAAGAAAAAATATCATTTAAAACAGACTAGGTCTTCTGTACAAATTTGACTGCACTCTGAATATACGGAAATCATGTTACTCATTTGTTTTCATAATGTTATATAAATCTATCTACTTATTATGTGGCATAACACAATTATTATTAGAATCTAGATCTAGTTGAATAAGATCAATAGATTGGAATTATAGTAGTAAATTGTTCATTAATGTATTTGGTAAGACCTACGTGTATCATTTTTAAGAATTTAAATCAAATCCACTTATCAGGGGTCTCACTAGACTACTTAGGTTTTTGGACTTCTATTCCTTCTTTCTGACAAAATGTCTTTGAGATTTCATTGAAGGACTTCAACCTTTTCAAAAAGCATGGTTTTGAACTCATGTATTTAAATCCTAGTGAGAACCCTGCGTATTATATAAATACAACTGATTTCAATGTACACAATGTCTAAAGCCACAAGAATATTGACATTGAAAATATCAACAACCATGCAGAGTTGGAAGTGATAAGGAAGCCATGGTGATTTCACAGTAAACAAGCGATACTGATATATATGTATGTACACATGTTTTACCTTTCCCATTAACTTCCTTTATATTATCTTCATCCTCCGTAGCAACGCCGTTATAAACGTTACCATTGGATACCTTTCCGTTGACGTTGTTTTGAAAATTATTAAGATTTATATTTAACACTGTATCTGAGACCGGTTTAAGACTTTGTCTGTTTATACGCTGGCGTCGTTTATGACGCACAATCACAAAGATGACAATTATCGTTAGAATGACGATAAGGGCTGCAAGCGCCCCGATGACTATGCTGATGTAATCTTCGTCTTTAGACGCTGTCTCTCCTGATATCTTTGTAATCTCCTCAGCTTCTCTATCGTCAGTGGTATCTATGGTTATGAAATGAAATATAAAAGAGAATTATTTGATAAATATATTATAGTATTGATCACCGAGTATCATGCCTCCATTTTATGTGTAATTGGTCTGCAATGACGAGCTTCTTCGATATAATTGTCAATAAATAATTATCGTGTAACGGGTACAAATACATTGAATGTACATGTATATGTGAGATGTGATGTGGTGTGTGGTGTGTGGTGTGTGGTGTGTGGTGTGTGGTGTGTGGTGTGGTGTGGTGTGGTGTGTGGTGTGGTGTGACATTGGTTTATTTGTGTGGTATATTCAGGTCAGTGATGTTATGTTGCTTGGTTTCGTCGTCCTTATTATGTTGTCTTATTTTTGTGGCCCCTCTCTGCTTGAGTCTCCTCACATTTCTCCTGTTTAGATTTGTGAATGTGCCCTTTCCTGCACTGCATTTTTCATTTTTGTATTCATCAGAGGTAGGTTATAACGACCTTTGTCGCTAAGAAATTTATTTCTTTATCATATGTTTGAAGCATTAACATTAACAGAATCCTCATATGAGTTGCGTTTATATTGACAAAACATCTGTCTACATCCGCGCATGCGCAAAGTGTTCTGTAGAAGGTGCAATATATTCACTGTTCTGAAGGATTGTCCTCTGTACTGGCGCATATATTATGTTTCTCCTAAGATGAACTCCAGTGTTTTCTACTAAGCAACAAACGACTCTCGATAGAAAGTCTGACTTAAAGTAGTTATGCATACATACCTGCGTCTGCTATCTTGACGCCATGAATGCCGGCCATAGTATCAACTTCTTTTGGGACTGCGGTGGATGTTGATGTCTGTACCACAATATCTTCCTCCGTGAAGTTGCCTGACACAGGTACTGTAGGAGAATGTAACAGTATGTAATGATTAAATTTCAGTGTCAAGTAAACAGTGTACTTTTGTTACTTTACATTGCTATACATCGTTTAAAATTTAAAGTCATTATTTTAGCCATAACAAATTGTATTTTTGCAAAGAGGCAACTCTACATATAGTTTGTAATCTGGGTGACGTCCTTTATTAGTGACGATCTTTATGTAAATACATGTATCAGGAACTGCAATACGAACACACTCAATATTTTATCATAAAATTGTCGAAAATCTACAGTGATTGCCAGTTTGATCATAATTGGTGTTTTCTAAAGTAAAAACAAATAACTAAGCGTTTATTTGACACAAAATAGCATCGCGATAGCATCAGTAGCCTGACTTTCCTGACCGATAAATATTTCTTAAAATAAAATTGACTTTAAAAATATTTATCACGAAGTGATTGTTGAACTTACCGGAATCAAACTCTATTTCACTGATCATAATCCACTTTGCATCAAAGAATAGTTTGAGTTTTACAAATTTCCCAACATTCTGTTCAAGATCAATTGTCACTTCCCTGTCTAACGCTAGCACTTTGTCTTGTATGAAGTCGTACCTCACCGGCTCATGAACAAAATGCTTGCCACCGTTGCTAAAATAAATAAGCGCAGTCTTGAAAACACGGACATTCTTGGAAAAGTAGTTATTGCAGTTTAATGACACCGACGTAAAGTTTCGAACTGTCTCGAACTCAAATATGACGTCAACAGGACCATCCCCGCTTGACGTGTCATTCCTCCACCCCACCCACTCGTAACCTTTGATCTCAGTGGCTGATGAAGTCATTCTGAAGTTGGCTTCACCTGAAAATAAGAAAAAAGTAAATGATACCAAATTCGATTAAACTTGATGATACAAACGGATAGGCTACAAACACACACTCTGTTCTGATTGGTCACTGATATTGTCATATAAATTACCTACAAACTTCGACTGTGTGTGCGGCACGTACGTTCTACATAATTCACGTCATCATTTTCTAAATACGAATGTTGAAATATTTGATTGCATGAATCATCGACTAGTAGCGGTTTTGGTGAAAAGGGTGATTTATTAGGAATACTTACATAGTGTGACAAATTAGAAAATATTTGGGTGTACATATTAGTACGACAGCAAAGTGAACAGCGCTAGAAATGAATGATGTATGCTCCTATAATAGGCAATTCATAAAAAGCAATTTGTGATCCACCCATGAGAATACTAGTAAGTGTATATGTAGGGTGGTAAGCCGATGAGATGTTTTGGAATATAATTGTCCAAGAGGCATCGTATACACGGGAATGGTATTCTCAACTTATGTTCAATCAACTAAACAAGTAAACACGCAAAGTAAACAACACCAGAAATGAAAGTAACATGGCCATATAAGCTGTCAATGAATAAAGTGCGAAATGCGAACGGCGTTCAAATAAGCACGCATAAAATGCGGATCCTTATCTGGTTCAATTTCGGCGAATTAGCTGAATAAATATTTACCCTTTTCGCCATCAGTAAGCTGTCCAAGTCCATTACTTAGATAGTTATCATCCAGTATACCGTCGTATGTGAAGTCAAAGAAATCATTTCCTGATCCACGGGTATCACCCTGTCTCATTGAGTACGACAAGATACCATCTGAAATGTAGCGTACATGTTACACCAGAGTGATCAGAGTTAATGTAATTAGAAAATTGTTCAGAAGAAAACACGAACATTCACGATATATCCGCAGTCGCTTGTGTAGTTACCGATAGAAATAACAAAAAGGTAACACGTTATATAGATTTTGCAAACTTATTTCATTTCATTGTTTTATTATTGCAGTAAAAGAACTTAACATGATACTATGTTAGCTTACCATACGGATGGCTCTAATCGCATTATATGTATTCCTAATTTTAATGTGCTATTGTTTCATACCGAAACTAAGCGAGAGAGAATTTGAAAATATGTTCAGAAACAACATGGAAAAGTCAAGGGAAAACTTTGTACCATTAAAACATATTGGACAGTTTATTGCTTAAGTGCGCGTCTAGAAAGCCAAGAAGTCCAATGAGACAGAATGCACACAACATCCCATCCACGAATCGTCATAGTACAAGTAGATATTTGAAGTAAAATATAAAATGCAACTACCAACCTGCCCAAGAACAGCCATACATTTCCACCCTCATACAAATAACTCGTTGCGTCTGACTGAATGGAATAAACCGTATTCTCCTGCCGATGATAGGTGGGGAAACTTTACGTATTACTTTGGTGTATGTATTAACACTCCCTTCAAAATGCTGAAAATGAAAAGAAAATTATTGTATGTACTAAATATAGTATTTTGTATAAGTATGGGGTGTCATTTATGTCATGATTAAGTGAAAGAAAAGCGGATGTAATGGTTTTGTAACAGCCCTCAAGCTTTGAACCGTTTTCCACGAAACTACATGTATTACTTTCCATGCCATTGAGATATCCTAGTGTGTTTATGACTTGAAAGTGTCTAATTTTAAGCCATATAAACAAATATTGGCGTTCTTTTCTCCGCGGCATTTCAAATCAGATATTAGATTTTATTATCTGAGATGACATTTATGATAAATTTCAAAATGATTCATTAAGTCTAAAGTTGTTTGAAAATCATTATAGTGTCTATTCAATGATGTAAAATATGTCAAATGTCATGGCGATTCCTTGGGGATAAAATTATCCGGATTTGTTAGTAATACGTCTTTCTTTCTTCTAGTAAAATGTCGAGGAATCAATGAAAATGTCTTAGAAAACATAAATCAGGTTTATTTTGAAACATAATACTTCATTAGTATCTAAAAATATCGTCCGGATAATACATTATCCGAAAACTATTACGATTACGTTATTGACGCGTATCCATAAATGGATTTCTATTTGTATCATGTTGAAAATTCGTACACACATATTTACATGTCCCTGGCCTTTTACCAAACCGAAAACAATTCGTACTTTTTTTTCTTTTTTTTTTGCCAGACACGTTAGACAGTGGGACAGATTTGGCAACCTCTGAATCAAGGACAGAGTTATGGTATATTATATAGAAGATAATGTTTCCTTTTATTTTAATGGATAATTAATGTATAATATCATTAAAATATCATAATTCAATATCACGATCGTTAATTTGCTGGTATAATTGATAACAGATTGAAATTATCTAAATGCATATCCAATGATACACGGAGAGGACTGTATACACTAATTATGATGAAACGGTGAACTTATATCATAAGATATAAATAATTACAGTGTATAATACATCTGAATATTTCCCGTAGATATATTTTGCACATCTCACAATGTGCGTGATATCACGAGATGCAAGGATACAAAAAAGACACGTGGTTACTGAATCATGTGTCAATGGTTGCTACATTTTCTCGTGCAAGTTTCTAGCTTGTCAGAAGACTTATTACCAATCAGAAATCCGTCTCAGTCGACTCGAATAACGGTCCGGAAATGATTGCTATAAATTTCTAAGAATTATTATGACAATATCGGCATTTACTAGAAATAAATCACCGAACATTTACGAGGTATTCATTGCTAGATAGACATTAGGGTCCGAGGAATCGGGAAGATCGACTATATGGGAGACATATTTCATCCGTTAGCCTGGATAGATTGTTTGCCTTATCATTACCGATCGTAAGACTAATCGCAAAATGTTGTTACATTGATTGACAGTCTTTGATATGATGGAAATTTTGCTTTGATACGCAGTTTTTGATTTAAAGGGGGAACTATTTGAGGGATGTTCGGCTACTTAGCGTGCTGTGTATGCATGTAGTCCCTTACTGCTCATAAATTAGGTGAATAAAGTGTGCTTAATGGACAAAAACGATATTTCATAACTAGGACGTGAAACGTAATTACCCGTTTCGTTTTAAAACCACTACCTTATATCAAACGTAAATACATGACGCTAAGAGACTGTAGGGGTATTCGCGTGCATGGCAAATTTTCAACTGTACTGGATATAACAGTTTGCATTGGTTTTTGAAATATTCAATATTGAAGAAAACCGGATCCAATGCTTTATTACCTAGATTATATGATATCCTCATTTCAATAATGTGTTTATAAAACATTGTTTAAGTATATGTGGCGCTTTCATCTCTGCCACGTTAGTTTGTTCTGTGTTTGGAAAGTTTCCCGCTTGTTCGCTGGGCGCAGACGAATTCAAGACATAGTTTCGTATTTTGTTTTATTTATACAAACACATTAGTGTATCAGTAATTACTAAAATAATAATATCATAAGCATTCTCGATTGATGTTTTATGCGTAATAATGTGCGAAATATTCGTATATTACATTATTCATGCAAAGCTATGCATACTCGCAATGCATAGTTTCGCATTTGTCTTTTGATTTTCGGAAATTATAACTGCCATCGTTTGCAATGTAATTATCAGATAGGAACTTTCGGTGTTTCGGTGTCGTTTAACATCATGTCTAGATGGCGTGGTCTGAATCAGCCGCGTTATTGGATACATGCACTACCCAAAAAATTCAGAAGGAATGAGTACATTCAAGTATCGAATAGTTGTGTAAATAATCAACAATGTTTGTGTTTCATTATTTTCCGAAAATGAATTATCAGAAATCTGTCAAAATGCATTCACACTCCAAAAAAACTTTCTCTTACAAAGAAGAAACATCTCATTAGTGAACTATGGACGTTTTCTTCAGAAGCTAATCATCTCCACGTAGAACTTGTTCTATCTGACTTATCGAAACTTTTGTTAGAAGTGAGTGACATCTTCAGATTTTTCATGTCTGCCGGTGATAGACTGTGTGATAAATCATTCTTTTAAACGTTTATATGTCGAAATTATTACAGCTATCATATATACATCAACGCATGTTTTAATGCCTCCGTCAACCCATCTATCTAATTTTACCGGCTTATCAGCAACATCTGCACGTGCAAAGCCTTTTAACAAGTCAGTGGTGTTCATTCTGCTTTCAGCGTAATTCACAAATCGCTTCATACTCATGATAAATGAAATCCATTTTTGTAATATTTCGTTTGAAAACTAAATATTACTATTAGCGTCACGTGTGTATAATTTATATAATTTTGCTGAAATACTACACAGAAGACAAACACTCCTTTACACACCCTGTAACATTAAACGAGTATCGTATATTATATGTCGGTCAGATCAAATTGTTACTATATAAAGCACCCTATGGATGGTACGTTTTCGATTACATGGTAAAATATCTGGATATGTTCACAAGCGCTAGCTACAACGTATCAAATGAAACCATAAGCGTGACAAGCAGATGTTGGCCCTTAAAGGTAACATTATTTGTCTTAAATTTAAAATAACATTATTGAGCGCTGCTATGGGATTTACAACCTCTTCAGTAAGTGACGTCATTTCAAGAAAACGCAACATGTGATGTCACTATTTGCAAGCAGGAAACAATATTTCTTCATTTAGTCACTTCGTTTTCATATTGCCATATGGGGCAAATATTGCTTACTGTCAGTACATGGTGACATCACATGTGACGTTGTCTGAAAATGACGCCACTTAAAGAAGAGGTTTGAAATCGTACTTCGGCGCTCATATAGTGATTATAGTTTGATGTTTGTGTCTTTTTCTGGTCCGATGGATATTGTTTTGTTCCGAGTTGCGTGTGTCTCGTCCAATCTTATTTGTCTGATCTGTCCAGTGAAGTTCTCATTTGTGAGTATGGACTTCCCTGTCCTGCATATCTTTACTTTTGTGACACATTTTCAGTTTATTCCATCGGGATTTTATGGATGCATTCTTTTCTTATTATGAATTCGATTTCCGAATAACCGTTTTCAGAACGTCTGGTGGGAAGAACTAGTTATGACACAAAGTGTCTTTATAACTTATAAATTATCTTACTGAAAAAAAACGAGACATATCCAGTGACATTTTATAACATATTACATTACTTGCTAATAAAATTGCAGACAGTTTGTAAAAATGTAATTCATCAGATATATTTATCCCGGGGACCGGAATTAGATGTTCGTGAATGGACTTTATCATAAACCGTCAGATCAGGACCGCGAACGCGCTTGGTTTGATGTTTTAAGTTTGGATTTTTTACTTATCTGTAGAATGTTAACGCCATGACTGCAGGATACATTCATATGTGAATTGTGGTAAAATTCTTATAGACATTTATTGAGATGTTTCAACGCTGAAGTTTTTTATCAAGTTTAGAAAAAATAGTGCTTGAGTATTTGAATATCATATCACTGATTATATTTGTCTATCAAGCGTTTCAAAGACTCTGAGGGTGCATTCAATTCAAGCATCATTCATATCTGCAGTACACTCGGTGTCTTAATGAGTGGCACTTAGATCTCATTCACACGAAAGCACAAATCATACACGAGATCTGAAAAATGTGTAGCACCGAGCCACATTAACCTAAATCGAAGCATAAGGCCTCCGCTATCGAATTCCTTTGTTGTGAATGTTCCAACACTCTTGATCAATGGTTATTTTAAACTCAAATACGAGATTTGCAGTATCAACAATGATATACAGTGAAACCTCAATAATGAAACCATCCATGGTTGTGAGGGAGGAGGTCATATTAAGGAGGTGGTCTGGTTATAGAGGAATTATATATAGAAAAAATGAAAACAGGTCCATGAAAATACGGTCTTATTAATAGATGTACTTTATATTTATATAAAATGATATTGAATTGTATATTAGGTATTATTTCGCTAATGTTTTACTGTAGAACGAAACATACTTCTTCGTAAGAATATAAGAAAGAATTGGAGTGAAATTGCTGAATTCAAATCAGTAGATTTGTATAAAAGATAAATATTCGAAACATCTGTACCTCTCGCAGCAATACAGAAGTTTGACCAGGAAAGTCCGATCGTGTTTTATAGTTACAGAAATTTGACCAGGAAAGTCCGATCGTGTTTTATAGATACAGAAGTTTGACCAAGAAAGTCCGATCGTGTTTTATAGATACAGAAGTTTGACCAGAAAAGTCCGATCGTGTTTTATAGATACAGAAGTTTGTCCAGAAAAGTCCGATCGTGTTTTATAGATACAGAAGTTTGACCAGAAAAGTCCGATCGTGTTTTATAGATACAGAAGTTTGACCAGAAAAGTCCGATCGTGTTTTATAGATACAGAAGTTTGACCAGGAAAATATTTTATATAATGTTTATAGTTACCTCATTACTAAGCCGGTCCTTAAATCGTGTCCATTCCCCTCCTTCTGTCCTCTGATATTCCAGCAAGAAGGTTGTAGTATACTCGACACCCTGTTGAGTAGAAAAGAAAAAACATTGAATTTAATCATGTACGATAATAGAACTTTCAGTGTATTCATGCATTTTAGTGCATTAGAAGTCTGACATTAGAATTAAATTCTACAGCTGTGTTCGTGCTTTAGATTTTTTTAAATCATTTGTATTATTGCGCATGTTTCGTTATCATATATACACGCAAGTTCACGTAGTGCAAACATTTCCATTTTTTGCCAAGTGGATTTTGTTTTAAGATTCTGGCAGTACACACTCTTACTTAATTACAGTGCGCCTCGGGTCAGGTTTATAAAACAACACATAGAACAAATCGAAGTCGTATCGCAGTGGATTTCCTCTTCGATGTTACATAGAATACATAGTTAGCAGTCGTAGGGTAACCTCTCTAGAGCGGTCCTCACTTGAGCAACAACTACTATACAGCAACATCGTTTTTTCGTAGTAAATTTCTTAATCCAAAAATAACGTCTCTAGACCAACAACTTCTCAAAAACAGTCTAAAAACAATTCTGGAAATATTGCGCTGTAAAGTAATCATGAGTGCTTGCCCTTGCAAATGTAGAGTAATCAAGAGTGCTTGCCCTTGCAAATGTAGAGTAATCATGAGTGCTTGCCCTTGCAAATGTAAAGTAATCAAGAGTGTTCGCCCTTGCAAATGTAGAGTAATCAAGAGTGTTTGCCCTTGCAAATGTAGAGTAATCATGAGTGCTTGCCCTTGCAAATGTAAAGTAATCAAGAGTGTTTGCCCTTGCAAATGTAGAGTAATCAAGAGTGTTTGCCCTTGCAAATGTAGAGTAATCATGAGTGCTTGCCCTTGCAAATGTAAAGTAATCAAGAGTGTTCGCCCTTGCAAATGTAGAGTAATCAAGAGTGTTTGCCCTTGCAAATGTAGAGTAATCATGAGTGCTTGCCCTTGCAAATGTAAAGTAATCAAGAGTGTTTGCCCTTGCAAATGTAGAGTAATCAAGAGTGTTTGCCCTTGCAAATGTAGAGTAATCAAGAGTGTTTGCCCTTGCAAATGTAGAGTAATCAAGAGTGTTTGCCCTTGCAAATGTAAAGTAATCATGAGTGCTCGCCCTTGCAAATGTAGAGTAATCAAGAGTGCTTGCCCTTGCAAATGTAGAGTAATCATGAGTGCTTGCCCTTGCAAATGTAAAGTAATCAAGAGTGTTTGCCCTTGCAAATGTAGAGTAATCAAGAGTGTTTGCCCTTGCAAATGTAAAGTAATCAAGAGTGTTTGCCCTTGCAAATGTAGAGTAATCAAGAGTGCTCGCCCTTGCAAATGTAGAGTAATCAAGAGTGCTTGCCCTTGCAAATGTAGAGTAATCAAGAGTGCTCGCCCTTGCAAATGTAGAGTAATCAAGAGTGCTCGCCCCTTGTAAAAGTAAAATGCACGTGTGCTTGTGTTTGTTTTGGAACCTTAAATCATTTTGTTTATCAGAATATTTCAAACACTTCCTAATATTGAGTTTCATTCAATTTGTTTACAACGCCGATTTTAACAAAATATTCAGTGAGCCAAATTATGCAAATATAATCCACCAAGCACCACAGCCGAGTCAGAGTTATCTAAAAAAATCATAAATAATTGATTTGCAAGTATCAAAATTCCTGTTTAATTTTTCAGACTTTGTTTAACCCTGTTGTGCATCCAATCAACCGAGTATTGTTATTGAAATCTGAGCAGTTTTACGCAGATACGAAGCGCAAACGCTTCGTGCGAGTCGATTGCAAAAAGTAGTTCGCTGACAAGTCGGAAGAATATGGTATCATGTTTTCTGAACAGAAATATAGTTCTGAAACAACAGTGGAATACAAGCGATATTAAAGATCACAGTTTGGACAACAATACGCGTCGAGCAGATTGAAATGTCTATTTTTATTTTCAGAAGTTGTTCTAAATGTTTAATTTCTCCGTAAATTGATACGACAATCGTCTTAGTCATCATAACACGTGGTCTCCGTACCGGAAATTAATGCGCGATTATCGTTGTATCATCTGGTAGTTCTTAGTTTCGTATGCTATTCCTCATTTTTTTGCATTTTGTCTTTCTCTCTATCTCTGTAATAAACATAAAACTCTAACATCATGAATCACCCACAAGACTAAACATTAAACGTGATTGTTTAATATCTATTTTAGGTCCATCGCTGCAAAACGTTCAAACATATTGAGTCATTTGTCATGTGGTCTCAGATTATAACCGTTATCTGTGCAGTTTGCAACATTCATTGTGTCTCCACCTTTGTCCAAAGAGTATAATTATTTATGAAACATCAGAACTACTTTTTTGTTGTGTTCTTTTGTTCGCGTTCATTTGCGTATAAATGTGGTTACAGTTTTAAATTCATTGAGAATTGGCAAAGTCGTATGTTAGTTAGAGATTGATCAAAAGTACGCTTTAAATTAATTGTAATCGCTTTAGCACCGATTTAAATATGTACATTTGTCGATTAAGTGAGTTATATGAGTAGAACTGATTTTACGGCCAATAGTTTTAGACAACCCATACCGTCCTAGAAAATCAGAAAAAACTACCAGTAACCAGTCACAATCACGAAATGTGACATTCTGAGGTAATATCATTTACTAGTGGAGAACTGAAAGCGAGGTATTAGCATTCCTGTAACCAGACATCTTGTCTAGGTCATATTAGTGATGGATAATCGGACAAATTTCATTATCGATTATTGAATTGGTTTGAAAACTCATAATCGATAATCGGAAATAATCGAAATATTAAGTTATTTTAGTCTAGCGACGATTTTTCGATTATTTTCGATAATCACGCCATCACTAGGTTACACGCCATCACTAGTTTACACGCCATCACTAGGTTACACGCCATCACTAGTTTACACGCCATCACTAGGTTACACGCCATCACTAGTTTACACGCCATCACTAGTTTACACGCCATCACTAGGTTACACGCCATCACTAGGTTACACGCCATCACTAGTTTACACGCCATCACTAGGTTACACGCCATCACTAGGTTACACGCCATCACTAGTTTACACGCCATCACTAGGTTACACGCCATCACTAGGTTACACGCCATCACTAGTTTACACGCCATCACTAGGTTACACGCCATCACTAGGTTACACGCCATCACTAGGTTACACACCATCACTAGGTTACACGCCATCACTAGGTTACACGCCATCACTAGGTTACACGCCATCACTAGGTTACACGCCATCACTAGGTTACACGCCATCACTAGGTTACACGCCATCACTAGGTTACACGCCATCACACCGTGGCTTAGAAACAATAAAACCCACAAAACATCGCCGACGAGAATACAGAAAAAATGCAGAATCATTAATTTTGCTTGCAGAAATAAATTCTCCGTTTCGGGGAGTGCACTCATTAAATGTTTGCGAGGTGTAATATAGAGTTATAATTGCACAGACTACAATCACTATCACACGGGGTCTCACAGGAAAATAGGAAAACATGGGGAGTTTTTTTTAAATCGTGTCAAGCTTGCCGCAGGAGAATGCATTTTCAAAATGATTTAGACGATTTTATTGTGAATCATCGGGTTTAAGGAAAATTTACTCTCGATTCTGTGAATATTTTGTT
Organism: Mactromeris polynyma; assembly: GCA_032209605.1. Lineage (NCBI taxonomy): Eukaryota > Metazoa > Mollusca > Bivalvia > Venerida > Mactridae > Mactromeris > Mactromeris polynyma. The sequence continues at coordinate 259,555 of JASFXZ010000050.1, forward strand.
TGCTTAAAAAAGACATAAATTAGATACGAGATAATATTGCAAATCTTCCAAAGTCCCTGATGAGTTCCACACATTACGTAAATAACGATTAATGTTCTAATTGAACGATAAGTAAAGACAAAAACCGTCCGGGTTTGATCCGTTATTCGAGAATGCTCTCAGATTACTGACATCTTCACTCCAGAAATTCCCATCTCGTGTAAATAACACTTACGATCCATGTACTAGGCTGTATAAGTTGGGTTAGATTACAATACATGTGTGATATGAAACCAGTGAATTTAGACTTTTTTTAAATGGACTGTTAGTGTAAACCAGAAATTAAACTGTACTGGAACAAACATTAGGACAGTATTACAGTGCAACCTCTCCAGAGCGGGCGACGCTTTCTTCAACAACATTCTCCAATGACCCATCTTAACACTTTACCATCGACTTAACCTCTCTAGAGCGACCACCACTCACAACAGCTGAATGGTACATCTAACAAAGGGTGTTGGTCTGGCGTTCTTGCACTGAGCATCAATATGACACGTGATCTATGACAAGCCGTACAATGACTTTAGAATATGTCACGTTTGATGTTATATATTTGAAAATCAACCTAAAACAAGACTTTATGTTTTCGTATTATAATGTTTACGAATATTCTCCCTGCAAATATATTTCTATTTTAATGGCAATGGGTTTGGTAGGCTTTTAGTTTCTTTGATTGTTGCTGTTCGCGTTACATGGGTGTCTTCATAGTTTCGGAAAATGACAATATTGCATTTGTATTCCATTTCTTAATAACCTTGTATGACATTAATGTAGAAGATCAATCCTTAAACTGATACAGTATCCTATACTGCGCCGCGTAGCATATCTTGCATTCCAAATCAAAAGAGATGTTTCATGTAAGAGATTTTACTGATGCGTATTAAATGATACATCATCTAAAATATAGTTTGACATAAATTGTCCGGCAACAAAAAGCCAGATGTTTAAGCGGTATCATTTTCTACCAAGAGGCGTGACAAAGTTTTCCCATTCTGCGCGTTTAGCAGTAATCAAATACATTTTCAAGCGAATTGCTCATTCTTTGGGAAAATGCACCAACTAAATGAGGGAAATAAATGTCACTTTGCTACATAAAGCATTTACAGCTAAATGTACGCTGATTTCGCAAATTCACTTAAAAAAAGAACAAAAATGCTTATTTCAAAATAAGGTCATTCGCTAGGAGACTGGAATAAAGCCTCGTTTTGGAATAACAGTTTTACTGAATACCGCTAAATCTCGTGTTTGCAATTAAATTCCCATTTAAATGAGCATAAAACACGAAAACAAAGACACTTTATCCATAAAAGCTATTATTTCAAACAGTGAATCGATCGGCACGTTTCAAGACCTTCTTTAGTACATGTCTAAAACCCACTTAAATCACTGTATCCCCTCATTAAGGGCTCTTCGAGACAATCATGCTGTATTGAGGGAACGTCTAGTCAGGCATTATTCTGAAGCGTACATATTTCTGTCATATCTGCGTTAATAAATGAACAATAACTCTTGCTGGTTAGGGTTTCCAAAACGTCCCCTTAATTTTACATTGTCCCCTAAATCTGACTCATCACGACAAATAAGGGATAAAAGAAATTATCAGCAAATTAAGGACTCAAACCTAATTTAAATGAAGTACATGCACAATACAGCTAGTTATACTTCAGCATCATGGCTAAAATCCATGTGCTTTCCGGACTAAAATCCGGTTTTAAGTTTATGACGCAAAGACATTTCGATAATTATAATTTTGGATTAAATTCGATATTACAAGACAAGCATTGAACTATTGTATTTTAAATATGTAATTATTATCTAAAGTTTATGATGTCATACAAACACAGAACGAATATAATGCACCTAAGTTAACAAAACAATTCGCCATTTCCGTGAATAACGTACATATACTTGATTCTGAGTAGTAAAATGTACTGAATAGAGGAATTCAAGATAAGCAAAATAGAATTATCTAAATGGATTCAAGACAAAATGCCTAAGTACACAAATACTAAATAATTCAATCATGCTCAGTTTCTGTGCAGTATTTGCATATATTATCAAACTCCGCATCGCTCAAATCACTATGACATGAAAGTTATCGTTTGAGAACTTTGGAGACAGTATTCTTCGCACGATCATATAAATAATACAATATTAACAAAATATTTCACCACTACGCCATGTCAATCTATGGACTATCGGGACTTATTTCGTGTATTACTCCGCGGTAATTAGGTTATGGTTTATATTCTGCATTGGAAGTCCGATCTACAGGGATTATCACGGAACAGACTGGAATTTATCTCATTCCGAGAAATGGCGTCAGAAGTCTAACATTCGCTTGATACAATATTTTGATATGGTGTTGTCATTGTGTTTAAGAAAGCTATCGAAAAAAATGATTTAATTAGGGTGATATATATTATGTTACCAACTGTAGGCATATCTAAATTGATAGCGTGACGTCGTACCTATTGGGAATGCCTGAACAGTATCATAAAACGTGTATGAATCAACTGTTCATGTATTGTAAATTCATCAAAGAATCATTTTGGCATTCCACTGAGCATTGATTGATTTAAGGACAGTATTGTTCGAGAATATTAAATTCAATTCATGATTCACGATATTCTAGATAAGTTCATGCCTTTTATTTGTGAATGTAATGTTTTCGGAATTAATGTAGGAGCTCTTTTAATATTAAATAGTGCAATATCTCTACTGGATCACCGAATGTGTGCCTAGAAGTAACTGTGATTATAATTCTATTTTGTATGACTAATAAATTAAACATGTACAGTCGGACCACGTTTAATCTACAACCATCTATCCGAATACTTGGTATGATGCGAAATACATATCAGGTCCCGATGTATCTTCTTAGGCAAGTCGAATTGAAATAGGCTATTCGAAATCATGTATCTGAATCTGAATGAGTACGTCGAAGGAACCACTGCTGGCTTTTATCCGACGTATTATTCGAAAATAAAATTTGGTCCCGGTGAATAAGCGAATTTCATTTTATCCATTAGGCCTTAAAAACAATTGTTTCCGGTTTCAAGCTGAATTACTCATAAAGCGTCTAATAACTGGGCAGAAATATGTATCTAAAGAAAAATCCACGCAAAGATATTTTACCCAAACAAAATGTAAACACCGAAAAAATGTTCTAGGATCGGGGCCATAAAACAGGGTAGGTCGGAAAACGGGAAGCATACCCGAAACAAGCATATTTACACCTTAAGTAAATATTGACTATCAACTTCACCTCTCTAGAACAACAGCCTCTCAACTACAGCCAAACTGTGCGGCTGCCTATGACATTTTGAATCTTTGCAAATACATAGAAATAATGAAGCACAAGACAAAAAGAAAGTGCCATAAAATATGGCAGTCATAGACACTGGATGATTTACGATGCTCCGGGGTGTCTTATAGATGAAGCCTGTCATATGATTGGACTAATGAATACTTATGAGGAAATGCAGAAGCCTAATATTACATTATGAGAGATTTTGGTGTCTCGCCCTTTAAGTCATTCATCGTATTCATACATTCCTTTGTTTAGCAAATTCAAACTTGGAACGTTTGAAGACTTGATTTTTACTGGAATGGTATGGTGATGGAACGATGTCTTAGAGTATACTTAACGCCATTAAAAAGCGCAACCAAAAAATGTGCATATAGATAAAGTGACATTATACAAAGGCAAAACTATTCGTTATTTCTTAAATGTAATTTCATAAAATTAATCAATAATGAAATAAAAAATAATTGTTCTAGAGTTTAATAAAGCTTTGAACAAGAATTAACATATAGATAACTGCAACACGCTTTTGACAGTTGGTACTACAAAATGACGCCTAGTTCAAATAGTTGCGCTTTTAATGGCGTCAAGTATATTTGTAGTGTAACATTGTCGGAACACGAAGTATCAACCCCTTCAGACATAAATCTATTCAGTTCAATGGACATAAAGGATCTGTCGTGACACAATGCAGTAGTTGTGTTACTCACACAGAGACGTGCATTCGCTAATTAAATCTATTATTCAGACGTGTAATTAGTTAAATTTAGTGCAAAAGTTCGGGATATTTCATCATAATGAACACGTTTTAAAATTTCATCTAAGGTTAATCGCCTTTATCCTTTCTTCTTTAGACACGGTTGTGGAGATTTCGTTATCAATTAGAGGAATGTTCACAAAGTACAGAACAACAATACGCTATCTGATCCACTGTTTGATGAGAGTTTACAATGTAATGGTGCTGAGCCCAAAACGTGACAACGAATATAATTGCTGAAGGCGAGTGTGCTTAAATGGTGCCATTGTACAATTGTCGAGTTGTTTTGTATACGCCATGCCACAGCAATTGTGCTGTTCGGAGGTTGAGCAATGCTGTGTGTTTAACTACAGTAAAATTTTCCTTTAAAGACTACCTCAATAATATGACCCCCCTCAAAATTTAGAACACAATTTTCACTGTTTTGCTCTTTATTCAACCTCAATATTAATACCATCTCATTATTAGACCAGTTTTCAAAGGTCCCAAGTGTGATCTTATTATTGAGATTTTACTGTATTTAACAATTGTCTTTGGCTCAAAATATTTTTGATGTTTTATAAAGATTTACAAATGCTAATTAAGATATAACTTGGTACATTCAATCACTTCCAATTTTAGTTTTAAAAAGGTGTCTTCTATATCCATACGGGTACTTTCGGGGTTTCGTTTCATCTACAGTCCAGCGAATTAATCGGGTCCGAAATTTTATTTCGAATAATACATGGTGTAGAATAGCCCAGTTCGATTTGACATGCGTAAGAAGATATATCAGGACCTGATTTTTATGTCAGATGATACCGAATATTCGGATAAAAGGTTGTCAAATAAGCGAGGTCCGACTGTATTTCACCAGGGGCTACATGCTATGAATTTCTAGAACGATAAAACGAATATCACCTATTACCTGTTTCAATAAATTGAACAAAGATAGAACAGAGATGTTTAATAATATTAATCTTCAAGTAATGTGTTTAAAGCATAATTATCTTCATTTATGACGGCGCATGTCCACACGGAACAAACATCAAAGGTGGTGTTTTGTCGTGGCGACAATTAGTCAATACTTAAACGTGACATATGGCATTTAATTCATTTGCTAACATATGCATAGTCACCATGATCATTATATTAGATATTTTATTTCTCTCAATGATGTGGTACTTATGATTGCATAACTGTATGTTTTATATGGATGAATAGAAGCTATATCTGTACCGTCTTACGTGATATTCTCTAATTACAATGACGGTGCTGTAATTTCATATGTGTTGTTCCTTTATAACTTACACCCACAACCTCGTTGCTTAGCAACCAATAGTAGACTAAACAGAGAGTACATTTTCTGTCGTTTTACAGTACACAAAGACATAACTCTGCACATCTTCGCTTGTCACATTTTCCTACTCCCTTCCAAGAACAGAAATTTGATTGACTGTCGATAGAAATAATTCTGGCATAATGAAAATGGTACGTGACAAGAGAAAGTAACGGTAATGTTAGAAATCTCTGAAAATGTTTTAATGTACACATAATACAACTGCTGGAGGAAATAACACTGACGTATTAGATGACCTACAAAGCCTCGTTTTCGTTCTAACGAGCCACGTCAAGACGGTCTGCGGTAATTTTCAATTAGTGGCCCGCTAATGGAAAGAGGCCATATTTGGCCGTTTATATCTGAACAATCCTTCGCTATGTGACTTAAAGAAACCTCATTCTGTCGTTCCTGTAATTATTGCCAATTTTCTTTACATGAAACTTCACGTGAAATAAAAGTGAAGAGAGACTCTTCGCGAGAAATCAATGCACAACTCTCGCGTTAACGAGATCTCTCGATATTTTCAATCAGATGTTTTTATCAGATTCGCTTCTTCTGCCGACGGCGTAACAAAAACATTGAGTAAGACGGAATCAGCACTTTAGGCGACAATTTGGGAAACTTAAATTGTTCTTTCACTTTTTAATTTCCAAGTTAATGAGAAATCCATCGACTATAATGTTGCATAATGTTAAGGTACGGTCTACCAATCAGTAAAGTAATGTTGCAACGAATGTATACACGGGTTCACATTCAATCAAACGATTCGAAATTTCACTCAATTTAGCAGAATTTATCACCTTTTAGGAGAAATAATTTAGAAGTGTCACATAACATGCCTTAATTACATACATTATACAACGTACGTAGTTCCGATCTTTATTTCTTGTGGTTTTATAAATCATTTTATACCGGCTTCATCATTCACAGAATTTCGCAATTTGTTGTTTAAAGATAGTTAAGAACTTAAGTATTAAAAGCTAACCTACGTCTCGCGTGTAATCGGTGATATGATACATACTTTGATATTGTTTAAACGGTTATATAAGAAAGCAAGAACCAGCTCACATACTCCAGAAATCAAGTTTGGTCGTTATAGGGGTATTGATAGACAACGCCGTTTATACAGGAAATATAAAGAAGTTACAGGGAACGCCACATATATAAGACAATGCGTCCCCATTTAGTTCCCAGGGAAACATTAACTAATGAAACATTAGCAATTTATAAATGTAATGTAGCCTTAAGAAAAAGAAGACAAACCATTCTTGAAGTAAACGCTCCATGGATCTTACAATATAACACATAAACTGTACGTATATGTTTATGTTGAAGTATATTGGAAATTGCATGTATTTATCTTAGTTTGTATATGTATATTATATTACACGTCTTGATCCTGGTATATGAAAGTGGTAAAACATTAAGTGACTAGGCTGTTTATAATGCAAATGGTCATGCTTATTCCGATATGCCAGTTGTTTGTATGTTTGTTAATAGAAGAAAAAAATGTTATAGAACCAATACATATGATAAGTCACATGCGCAACTAGATCTAGACCAATGTAGACTAGGCTGTTTTGAGCACTAAAACAATTTTCATCCGAAAATGACTTGATGTACTTTGTTTAGAAATGTGAACTCATCTTTCATGTACACTTAAAGTTCTGAGAGGTATTATATACATGACATAAATGCAGCAGTTTGATTCTTTTTCGTATATTCTGAACCATCATATAATGATAAAGGTGCAAGTTTTGGACGTTTTACTGCAAGAACACCGCGCACCATCTGTATAACTGATGCTGCTTTACTTGGCAGGTGGTATTTGAAGTCTGAAATTACTTTCTGGAAGTGCAACCCTTCAAATTCACAGCAGACGATATTAGCACTGACGGAACAATGAGTTCTCAAATTTATAAACTGGCTGATTAGAACACAGGCAAAGTGTGAGCTTATCCAATGTTCTAGTACAGTTTACAACCAATTAGTGTTTTCGCTCCTAATTTCATCTCTATGTCTTGATTTATGCTGATCCTTTGTAGCAGGGTAATCACGAGGCGCAGAAAATGTCTCATTTCGGAACTTCTCCTGCATCTGCTCCCAGTTCTTAATTTTCATAAAAAAAACAGTAATTGCGTAATTGTTAAGAAATTGCTGTGTATTGTAACGAAATGAAACAACGTCTGTAGTGTGATGGTTCCTCGCACGTTAACAATGTAATACATAACAGACACGAAGCCAGGAACCAATCAAACCAAATGTTTAAAATTCCTTACAAAAATAAACGGAACTTCTTCATGTTAGTTAAATTGTGCCCTCGGGCATCAGCCATAATGGGAGTGAGGATGATGTACTTTCGGGCATGTCAGTATCTTTGTTCTGGTCGAGACATTGTTTATTGTTAGAGCTTTTCCAGACATCATATTCCCAAGCGTAGTCTGGTTCACTAAAATATATCGGCCATTACGAAGTGAACGAACCCTTTCTTACATGCATTAGATAAAAAAATGTATACTCAAAAATAGACGAAGTACATAAAGGTGCATTTAGTTGTAAATTCAAACCTAAACAGTACAACCACGCTTGGCACCATTGAAAACTGGTCTTCTTATTGACGTGGTCTTAATATTGAGTTAGAATAAAGAGCAAAACAATGAAATTGGACTTGAAAAAAGTGTGTACTTAATACTGAGATAGTCCGATAATTGAGATGGTCTTTAAGTGAGGTTTTACTGTATAATACAGACGTAATGCAAGATTTTATGTTTTTTCGACTTTTAACGTCAGCGGAATCACTCATCTACACTCTTTTCTCCAATAGCATTTTTTACATTTTCTGAACAACTGCTACTATTATCCTAAAAGGTATTAGTATGACAATGGCGTGTCTTTCTGTGAATGTACGTAAATTGTATTTTTTTTTATAAAACCGCTCCTGAGGTCCACCCCTACATGTCTGCTATTAGAGCGGTGAAAGGGGGTTTATTTATATATTAAAATCTTACCTGTCCATTTCCGAAGCGACCTTGAACCCCCACTTGTGTGATCACCATTAATTTTCCGAGATCTATTTGTAGATATTCGTATGAATCCTTATCAACAAATTTTCCCGGACACCAAGCACCGCCTTTGAGATTATTTTCAAGTCTGGAAGAATAAAACAACAAAATGTAGGTACAAGATAAATCAAACATCGAGTCTAATTAGAATCTAGACGAACTCCTCCGTAATATGCATCTGAGTCTGAAACAGGGGTATGACAATAAAGAAGATATTAGCTCCATCGGTCTGACTACCGTACCCCCTTGCCAGTTCCGTGATGAAATAACCATTGAAACAGGTTCAGACAACACTAAATAATGCCAAAGATTCTTGAACATTACATGCACGATTCTATACAAATATGTATTTGTCAGTTCATGAATATACAGAGAAACAGCCATTTGGAGATGAAACTTTCGGCTGATGAGGAGTGGTTGTTGCTCTTAGAGATGTTACACTGGTAGTAAAGTTTGATTGTAGGCAAATGGATAATGTTGTGGATAGACTGTCGCTCTAGAGAGGATGCACAATAACTATACTGCTTTTTGTACTGTAAAACGTATACGTGAACGTTCATAGTTGACATTATGGCAAGACATTACACCTTGTGATATGTCAGTTTGATTCCCAGACATCCGAGAAGGTTTATACAAACTAGAGTATCAAATTTCAACTATTTACTGCAGTTTTAGTTTTAGCAAACATTTTGAGGACAATGGTTACTGTAACAATACAACACAGCCAAAACCTTCAATAATTTAACATTCCAGTTGTCATAACCACACAATTCGTTTCCGCTTTCATTTTACCCAAGCGACTTCATATTTTACTGACTTTTCCCGAGCGTTCTTTGTGTTTTCGTTCGCTTCTGTTATAACACCAAGGCGATATCAGTTTCATTAACTCTAGGAAGTTTCTGACATAGCAAAGCTGTCAATATCCAATCTATGTCTAATATCAGATGGATTCAAATTGTATTAAGGCCCGGAGGAGTTTTTCATCTACTATAATCCGAACTCTCTGTGTGATTGACGGCATTTCAATCACTTTTCCATTTTCACAATATTAGCTGCGTCCTTCGCCCATCATTTACTGTATCCCGATAAAGTATTTTATATAAGCGGTCTTTTCTCATCATTCGTGATTTGGCATTCGTGCCATGATGTGGTGAGACACAATTTGATTCATTCTCACAGATTGCAGAAAACCAGCGTGTAACGTGAATATATAGGTCGAGCAGACAATGTCAAATAGGAAGCGCGCAACCACCTCAATGCACTAAGAGACATGTAAATACCAATATGTATACGAAATTAAGGGCAAAAGGGCACAACACACAAATGTAAACAATAGGAAAAAATAGAAGTAGCTCCTTGGAGTGGTCAGCTGTAGAACAACCCTAAGAGTTTCAACCTGGCTTAAGGGTGTGTTACTGATCATCCTTTCACTAAAATAAACAAACAGAGCAAGTAACATGATCCCCAGTAGAAAACTCCCCGATATAGTGATGTATTTCATCAATTTAAACGTTTTTGCCCTTTGTTATCCTCCTAAATTCTCCATTGTTATTTTTGATGATCGGCTAGACTATTCTTTAGACCCTCTTCCCATACATGTTAACTCTTGCACCACTAATGCACTGTAGGCTGTTGTTTCCCTGGGGGTCTGTGTCGGGGGGCATTGTCTTATGTATTGGCGTTCTCTGTTACAATTTTTATCTCGTTCAATGTTCAGACAATGTGTAGATCCTGCTGTTTAATCATACTAACACATTATATAATTTACATGATCACATTACGTTTGATCAGCATCATGTAATTCACTTTCCTTCATGTTAAATGAATTCAGTATTATCTTCGACATGTCCTAGACAGACGTGTCTAAAGTTTGTGATTCTCAGTTAAAGCATAAAATTCAACCATCAACGCATTTCTATAAATTTGGTTGACTGGCCTCACCGTTTGGTTTGTATTGTAAGGACGAAAGTAGAATATTTCATCCAATCCTATATCTTACATATTCTTTGCAATTGTTGATCTGGATGACCGTTAATTAAGTTATCGTGGACTGTTGATGAATCGCACAAGTGAACTGAATCGTGATAAGTGCTCATTAAGAGAATAGTTTGAATCTATCGATGTCCTACTTTAACTGTTTTGCAGTCTTCGAGCCTTTATCAATACCAAACACCCTTACTTTTAGACTCGGGATCAATACATCAGTTTAAGAATATCAAGAACAATATTATACCGCAACGTGCAGTTCTATATTAAATTTGGCTGAAATTTCTTCTCAGTCATTTCGCAGAAATATTTCTCCTGTCTTAATACTCTCGACAAATCTCGCAAGTTTCGCGATTGTTCCCGTATTCTTGTCAGGTTTTCCTCTACAGTGGTAGGAAATTGAATCAAAGTTTGCAATTATCTCACACATTCTGATCGATCAGACAAAAAGGAAAGATAGAAGAAGCGCTATACAGGGGAAAACGTGCGACTTACGACAGCGGGGAGAATCAATATTTTCCCTTCACCAGCGACTGCTGTTTTTGTCTTGTCCGTATCAAAATAAATGATGATGACTTGCGAAAATTGTGTGCTCCCTTTTGAATTTTATAAGCGATCATCTGTTTAATGCTGCAAGTCAGAAATATAATTAAGACTGTTGTTATTTTTAAGAAATGTTAAAAGAATATTACAAACATGAATGAAGGAGTCCATCAGGAAAATGCCACATACAAAGTGCACAGACTTTTCTTCTTCTAATATTGATGTATTGTCGGCTAGGGACGACATGTGAGACGAACAACAAAGGTACGGTCACACTCTCCAAACATCTCCAAACACAGCTCCCTTGGTACGAAATAAAGTAAAGAATGGGTGGGAGGATAGAATAAAAATTAAAGGATAGGTATGAATGACAACAAGGAACTACACAACGCAGACAGCTTCATGGCAATGTAATCTAAGACTAATTGAACAAGGCGGTTTCAGTAAATATGAGGGTTCGTGACCTTCGACTTCTTACGTGATGAAAATAATTCAAGTTCAATGATAATACGCATATATAAAACTGTTTCGTAATGTACTGGAAATACGTAAAATACATAATTAGCATTAAATATTTAAATCTTTAATCTATTTTCCAATTTATCGTAAGCTGATAGGATCTTTACGGCGTACGAATTAATTATGTACGGAATGAATCAGGACGAATCTATCAAACTAGGATTGATAGAAAACAAATACATTAGTGCATAGAATATGCTTTCTGTTGTGTGATGTGATTTATGTTTCCAACTGCATCGGCACCTTTTCTTTTGAAATGAATTAAGATGACTTCCGTGTGGGCAACTATATACAAGTTAAATCCATGCATTCGTACTGTTTTATTTACGGTCACACGATATTGGAAACTGTATGGTAGAGGTGTTCGGAAATATGGCATTACAAGTTAAAGTTTACAGCTGGTTTAGACTGTACTCCTTTCCGATAACAATGCACTAACTATATGAACAGACAAATGTAATAGACCAACAATGTTATAAATTTGAGTGAAGTTTCTCTCATTATTACTACTCTGAAAGTCATGAACACATGATAAATTGAGATCTGCCGAACTTGGGGAACAGACTTGTATTTTTCAGCCATCTGAAAGAATGTGAATGGCTTCTGTCTTCGTTTAATGGCCATTAATACTGAGACAAAGGGGTCTTCTTGTTCAAAACAAATGTGGGTACAGTAAAGGAAGAATATATCAATTATTGACGTAGATTGTGTTTGAAAGTGACTGTTAAAATGTTCCGTAGATTGAGTTGAAATCTTTAATGGTTATGCTTATCGATTTCTTTACAGACACAAAGCAAGGTTTCACTTTATCATCGACTATAATTCTATTGCATCGTTTTGATTGGCTGTTGACACGCAATGGATGCAGCCGTGTGACAGTTTTATGGTGCAAAAGATGAAAATAATTCCAATCCGAATCACGAGAATTGTCTACAAAAATGTTGCAAATGAGTTTGTGCATACCATTACTATACAACGTCTATATAATCGGGATGTTATTGCATCCGTCCTGATGAAGCCATATAATTAATGCACTATGACGCATTCGTGTATGTCTGTAATTTAGAAAAAACGATCGCCAGACACAAAACTAAAGGCAAGGTGCAATGGCCATTTGTGATAGCAACTTCTCATTATTTCAATTGCTTGAAGAACTCTACGGCTTGAATCGCCGCTGTGAAGTACATCCGTTCTAGAGAAGCACCCTTTGGGTGACGCACATGTTTTGCTTTTGTCAATCGGTTGTTGTTCCTGAGAGGTTTAATTATTTGCAATTTGAAATAATTGTTTAAATTGAGGTTGTTTCCCCGGTGATGGTCGCTATGGAGAGGCTGTACTGTACATTATTTAGCACTTTGTTACTTTGGGTCTTTGTCTTGCAATAATTCTTCAGTCACACGTGACACTCAGTTAACTCAGCTTTCTAGAGATTCTAACAAGTACTAAACCTTCTTCTGTAAACAAGTGGCAACTTCCACACACGAAGTTTTACAGAGAACAATTAAATATAAACATAATATTTCGAGGTCTGTGTGGGGAGGCATTGTCTTGTGTATGTGGCGTTCCCTGTAGCAACTAATTTTCTCTTTCAGACAAATCAACTAAACTTTTAAGTACATGTTTAACTTGTTAACCACGCTCGTGAAAAACATTCATGCAAGGATAATTTAGATAAAAGATATAATAGACTGATAATGCGTACATTCTGGGTTGGTTTCCAATATAAATGTCGTTCAACGACGACTTGAAAAGAATACCTAGTGTGTATCGTGCAATGGGTTCATGTTTAATCCCTACTTATTAAACAATGTTAGATAGAAAAATCAATTATTGTTTTATTCTGAATTTCCAAACAAGATGCACCAAGTACCTGCCAGGCTTGTCCTTCCGGACCCAGGGCGTGAATAATTAATGATCATTATTCTAGGAGCACGCGCACATTGGCTAAAGTTGAGCATCGGAATTCTATCCGCGCAATGTGGAATTAATTCCAGAGCAAAAGCTTGCATCAGTCTCATTACTAGTGTCATAACCGTTATTGAAAATTGTGAATCAATTTGGTATTCAAATTTGCCATCAAATGATGAGAAAATCATATTGATGAAACGTATGCTTGCTGCATCCATGGCTTTTCGAGATAGGATTTCAGGCGAAGAAAGGAACTGAAAATTATGGAAGCGTTAGGGCAATGATTGCAGATTGCTTTTATAACAGAATAAATGAAAGAATTCCGCTCAACAGATTCATGTTAAATGTACAAGGTGGATGAAGTACTTGTGAACAAATAACCTATGATTCGATTTCATGAATACTAGTTACAGTAAAAACAAAACAATATCTGTTGAGACAATCATGTTTCCTGAAAATTGTAGAAATCCATCCAAGTTTTCCTAACATTATCTCCTGCTTAGAACTGGCCCATTTCCTCTTCTGGTATCAGATTTCATCGCTATCAGCCAAACAACTAAGAAAAACTAACCAATACTCCAATTTTATTGGCGAGCTCGATGAATCAACCCATGTTTTAAACATTCGTAGAAAATCAACTGAACATAACGACAATGAACTTGATCGTCCGTTCGCGTTTTTCGTCCAATAATGGACTGCAAACAGAACGAGGAAATTACTCCTAAAATGTAATCAACTGCGTCCTATCACGATGCACTGCAATATGACGGATTGCATAGCACAGTTACGTTACCGGCATGGAATAGCGATGAGTGTTTTAATTCGCATGACCGAATAAATATTCAGCAGTTCGAAAACAAAGTCTAGACAAGAATTAAGGAAAGAGAGAATAAGTTGCTACAGATAACGCCACAAACATAAGACAATGCCTCTCAAAAAACAGACCTCCGGTAAAACAACAGTCCATAAAACATCAGACATTGAGGAGGTGCGATGGTGAATACGCAAGGGAAACAGGGGCGCAAGGAATGGTCTGGCCGACCATAAAGGACAACTCAACTAAGGAGAATTAAGGAGGACAGACAGAGGGGATTTAATGGATGGAATACATCACGGAGCTAGCAATAATAGTCCGAAAGTGGAAATAAAACAAAACGCCAAATACAAGTGCACCGCCACCCAAAAGCACACGGGGTCATGAAAGAATGAACGAACATATTAACCAATTACACCAGTAAAAGGGACACAGGACACAAGTATAAATTATTGATGATGTTAGGATTTCCTTGGGGGTAGAAACCGGATTTAAGAGTAACCTAATTTCACGGATATCGTACCATGTTTTGTCTCTTGTTGTAAGATTGAGGACAGGGAACAATTTTTAAAATCGATTTTGTCATTTTCCAGTTTTATACTTATGAAGCAGTGCTTCAATCTTCTGGCAATGCAGACAATCGCTTCCAGACGATCAAAAATGAATAGATATTGTCTGTTATAAAGCTGATTAATTCTGGAAGAAGTGAAATATATAAGTAGCTTAGCTCTACTTCATACAGAATTCTATCGAATGTTCCAGACACTTATTCTAATTCCCAAAGTGACAAGTTGTTGACGTAAGGGGAAGGTAGTATAAGCTAATTGGGAATAACTAAGATCTTCAAATTAATGAAAGATGAAGGAGGCAGACCAATTTTCTTTTAGTGGATTGCTTATTAATATGTTTAACATGTTTTGAATATTATTTGTCAGATAATCGGGCAGTATGTTTAATCCAAAATTACAATACAATGTTTGATCAAGGTGTATATTTGCACTTTCAAATGTATGTCGGTAGCAAACTATTTAAACATATTTTGAAACACACGCTCTCGAGTAGACTGTACGTTTAAGTAAAGGAACTCAAAAATGGGTTATGTTTGTCTTGTATCCCTGTATTTTACTGACAGTTCCAAGGCTGTAAATCGCTGCGTGGTGATGTTTTCAGATGTATGTAACATTCCCCTTTCCCCATGTGCAGTTCTTTTACTTGATAAACTATTCATGTTCTGTTCTCTCTCCTCCCGCCTTTCGGCCTGTAATACCGACCTTCTTCACTTGTTTCCATGTTTTACCACAAATATTTTGCTCGCATGTATTTGTTCAGAGATTTTAATGGACGTTGGATGCCTAATGATGAATTAAATGAATTATTCTATTCTCAAGGTGAAGATAAACTCGACTGAAACGAACACTATCACATATCTGGCGAGAAAAAAACTTATTCCAAAGAATATCAAAACCTCGGCTATGATTTGCCACCATCAATAAAACAAGCCATCTATACTCTGATACCGTAGATCTGCTCGAACAATCGGCGTGAAACATAAATCCATCAATTATGGATGATGTTAAATGACACGTTAAAATGATTCCTATTCATTTAGAAGAGAAAAATACACAGATACAAATGGTGGAAATATGAACGACTGTAAGTACAGGAATTGACTTTAATAATTGAAGTCATTGTTTGCTCTGTGGTATTATTTTTTTCAAATCTGATAAATACGGAAGTTACTCTGGTTAACTTGTAAAAATAGAAATCGAACAGTAGGCTCGATAATACAGGCTTATTTTAATGTACAATAGAACAAAATATCCTCTTTCATTCTCCTAGGTATTTCTTTTGGTCGGCCAGGCCATTCCTTGCGCCTCTGTTTCCTTACGTATGTACCCTTGAGCTTCCTCAAGTTCCTTATGTTTTATCGATAGTTGTTTTCCTGGACGTCTGTGAGGGGAGGCATTGTCCAATGTATGTTGCGTTCCCTGTAGCAACTTATTATCTCTCTTCCACTATATAACGGTTTCATTGTGATGAAATGTTACTAACATGATTAGACAGGAGAACATGTGAGCCATTATTATCTAGTGACTTGTGTTCTGATGAATAATACAAACTAAATATCCTTGTATTTATTTATTCTGAAGCAAACAAAAAATATTCATGATGGGTGATCTCCCATGGTAGCCAAATTTGTTATATTGCTGAAGAAAAGTTTTTATCTAAATCTTGAAATCACACTTTCTTGGTTTAATTAATCAGAAGCTATTAAACTTGACGTTTTGATAAATTAAACTAGAAAACAAATCATCAATAATAACAAAAATTCCATCAAAATCTCTAATCGCCCATGCATTCTCATCTTCAGACAATCGTGAACAAGTATATTACTGTTTATTTACACCCAAAGTCTTTGAATCATGCTCCGAATGAAACTTAATGAAACATGTCAGATTTCTAGTTATAATTGAATGTAAATTAAGTAGTCATTGGGGATTCCCGGCGTTCCATAGTTTGTTAACTCGCCACTCGTATATCGAACACGCTCCATTATATAGATTAAACTTTTCCGCAGAAAATGTATCTGATAAAAGTAGTATTTTCAGTAATTACTATTCTGCCCTTGGGACATTTTTCAACATGGAGTTATGGTGAATCAGTGAGTTATAAATCTGTCATCATATATGCCAAAGATTTCTTCACTGTATATGTATCAAACAAGAGAAATCAATACAGCGCTTTGATTTAAATGGGCTTGCACGATGTTTTATGTACAATTCACAGTCGAACTCATTCAACGCGTAGTATGATTTATGATACAATGGAGCCTTGTAAAAAATGAAGGTTCTGGAAGCTTGAATAATAGTTATTTATATGAATTTGAATTAGTTTGGTCACAGTTTTTCGTCTAGTCACTGCATTTTGAACTATGAACTCAATAACAACAACAATGTGTGATGATTTTATATGTGTCCCTCTAAATTCTCCATGGTTGTTTTTGATGGTCAGTCAGACAAAAGACTACTCCTACATTCCCATAGATATTTGCACGTTCACCTCTTCAAACACTAATGTTTCGCAGGCTGATTTTTCTGATGGGATCTGTGTGTGGAGGCGTTGTGTTCCTTGTGACAACTTAATATTACCTTCAAAACGGCGCTACCAGTTTAATCAAGCGACTAAAGAGGTAAATACTTATAAACTGCAAAATATGTATGTAATGTATAAGTGTGGCGCTTCAGGTTGTTGATTTGTTAATTTTGCATCATTCGAATACAAATGTAGTTACATTTGGTCGAATTCAGATTACCTGATGTATTGCTGTTGAGTATTGCGCAACAAGCGTACTAAAACCTGGCTTTGACCTAGTTCATTGTATTTCCTTCTTTAGTTCTGCTTAAAAAATACATTTTCTTTATGTGTATATCGCTCTTCCGCAACAAATTAATTTTGCATACCTTTAGATTAATTAGCTGCTCTATTGATTTCACCCTGACAAAGAGCACTGTCTTTGGCATCATTTATAATTGCGGTATCGTCTACTATAATATCAAGCCATTCACGATTACATTATGATGGACGACGTCAATGTTTTTGTATCTAGCCATGACACTACATTTGATTTTTGTTATTCACTCTGCGATCTGTCGGATTTCATGAGAATTCAATTTGAAGCGTCTGCCAGGCATATCAATAGATAAAAGATGCCAATATTGAAAAACTGAAAAACATTAACAGTGAGTCACTATTGGCGGTGTCATTTAAGTAAACTGAGTTAAATAAAATACGATGGCTGACTTGCAGAAAAAATCTGGGTGACGTCGATGGCATGAAATCCGATGCTGGCAAAAACGCGTTTAAACATTAGTGTTATTATATCTTGGTTAATATATCTGTCAAAACGTCGTCCGAAGTACTTTTATATTACTCAGGAAAAAGTTTAATAGCTCCTGAAGTTCATTAGCTTTTCTTTCAAGGACATCTTATAGCCGTCGAAAATGCCAACGAATGACAGTTCAATTGCTGCTTTCTGAAGCCATTTTCTAAGTTCAAGTATGCAGAGTTCAATTCTTTGCTCCCCTATTCAAAAACATATTTAGCCGTGAACCTCATAAGTCCCTAATGTTTCCGTGAGGTATGTGTGGGGAGGCATTGACCTATCATATGTATGTGGTGATCGCTGTTAACTGTCAACTTGATATCTCTTATGGAGGTCAATACATACAGATCTTATCGTGTGGGTGGTTTCAGACAAATAATTGAATTACGATTGTCACGGGCTTGTTGTTTTGACCAATCATATATAACGGTGTTGAGTCTTCAACAATTGTTGTAGCGGATCAGTAGTCCAGTGGTAAAACGCTGGACTTGTAATCCAGGGATCGCTGGTTCGATTCCCCGCTCCATCACTGACCGTACTAACAGTCTTTCGGACGAGACTTTAAAAACCGAGGTCCCGTGTTAATGCTTTACATCGAGCACGTAAAAGAACCAGGGGTGCTTCTGGAACTGGGGCATCTCCTGTATCACGCACTATCCTCCTAAAATCTAATATGACTAACATTCTTTCGGAGGCGTCGCCCATATGGGAAACCGGTGGCGACGATAAATAAAAGCATATACAACAACAATTGTCATAAGTGTATGGGCAACTTTCTGTTTGATTACGAACAAGTTAGTACTGGTCGAAAACAGTGCAAAGCTGGTTATAATCAACAGATTACATTTGTATGGAAACATTGTTGGCAAATATGATGTCAAATCCGACAGAATAAATTAACGTCAAGATGACAAAGGTTTCATTCGTATCGTTTTTATTATTTATTACTCGGATTTGGATAGATGATGTTACTTAACAGTTCCAAAATCTGTTCTTAGTTCATCTCCTACATCACATAGGTTGGTCTGATTAAAATCAAAATGAAAAATGTCGTATTCGTTTTCATGTATAAAATAAATCACAAGATAATATCTAATATCCAGAGAATACGGGCTGGATCACAGGGTGGCTGTTTATTATTTCCTGCCTTCACCATATTGTCATTTTCACCCTTTTATATAAGTACAATAACATTGATTTCTGTTATCAATCTAACAAGAAGCGTCTTATCAAACAATATTATATGGCTTTTCCCGGCTAGTTGGCCGCTCCGCATCCATTATTCCTGTGGTGGAATGTGATATTATTTCCTTTGATCTAAGCAGACGACTATTTAAGGTAAAAAACGATACAATATTGATTAACGGATTCATTTATAAGCTTTCCTAGTATTTCCTAACAAATCTTTAAACAGGTGTTTTTATGTTATTTTCCTTTGTTGCCATGGTAACTAATGACAAAACGCAGTAGCATTCGCAAGTATCAGATTAATTTGAACATTCTGGTTTTAAGAGCCGTGTTATATATCAATCGAGTAAGATTCATAAACAAAACTCCTATCGTCATCAAGAACTGGCTCGACATGTTGGTGCTATCTTTAATTGAGCAAACAAAGGACCATAAAATATAGACGTAGATTTCATTGTAGGGGCATTATGTGCGGAAACATTACTCACGTCATCTTGTAGTTAAACTAACAGCTCATGTGTGATCAGACAATATCGCATTATATTTAACCAGATTTATCACGAGACCATTTTAAGCAGGATTCAATATTTGTATATAAATAACTTGTGCAAAAGCTGCGGCAAAGGATGGGTACATACGCTAAGAGCAGTGGGAGCGTTTGGGAAATGATGCAGTCAGCTTGTGGAAAAAGGATTAATTTCCACTTTGTATCTTCATGGCTTTACATTTTCGACCTCGAACTAACTTAGTTCATGTTGTATCAATTCATATTACCTAGGATCAAACTTTTTTCTAAACCCATATTTTTATTTTTTTTGCCATAATATTTAATGTTTGAATTATCATTTATGATCGTATTATGGTCGTTAATTTGATGATTAAAAATTGTATTGCAACATCAGTCGGAATTAAAAGATGCACGGTTACACATTTGGTGTTGTCCTCTAAAAACATAAGTTGTCAATTTTTCCAAAGACAACAGCACTAATAATTTAAGATTTATAAAATGCAAAAGCTAACAAATTTGAGATTTTTACACATCTTTTATGTTCGTCAGATCAAACACAGGAAAGAAAATGTAATAACATTGTTTTTTGCTTTATTTCCTGCATATTTGTTTCAAACTGGAATTCTCACTGACTAACCCCTGTAAACCGAAAACCCCTCTAAAAATGAACATTGGTGTTCGACTAGGAGGGGTTCCACTGTAATTTAAATGTTTACAAAAAGGGCTTTCGAATGATAATTGTTGCTTCGTAAAATGTCAAATCAAGATGAAAAATTACTATTTTTTCCAATCAATTACATTCTCGATGCTTTCCCGGATTAATTACAAAATGTGGTCCTATGCAAAACAAGATGCTTTCAAAACATAATTAGAGTTCTGTTTATGTATGCTTCAGTCATTTTCCCTATTTATACTCCATGTTAGAAAGGATACCCCAGCGTCGTGTTATACCAAATGCATCAAAACCAGGATCCGGAAGTCCAAACGTTATCACAGCCCCCCTACTCTGCATTCCGCATTCTAATTTCAATATTTACAATGCTGAGTCAGAGATTGGTTCAGGTGTAAACAGACTTGTCCCTGATGGCCATACAAATGGAAGAATTGACTTTTGTCTTGGACTAATGCACTATCACATATTCGTAAATCTTAAACAAGCCTTTTTACTAATCACAGTTTCTATCTACAGTTCACAAATGTAATTCAGTATGTCGTAAATATTATTCTTTTGAAACAGGGCGACGGTGCAATGGATCAGATCAGGGGTCGGTTGCTCATCCACAAGGTCGTGTGTCCTAGCCTACCAATAATTACGATTATATCTCAATATACGATACCAGTAGGTTTTACTAGGGGGTGAACTGGAGGGAATCATTCAAGTCAGCAAATAAAACATATTCTGCAAACTCCACAAACTGATAAGGATCTTATTTCAATTTTTAGATTAGGATGTTTTTTTCTTACCTTCCATTTTGTGGTCCTACATTTGTTTGATCGTGTGCAGAACTGGCAGTGATGGCTTCATCTGGTATCCGACCGTCCGCCATTCCCAGAGGGTCTTCACATTTATCTAAAAATAGAAAATGATTGTAAGCGTTAATTTATATGTTTCTTAAATGAAATTGATGTTCGTGAAAAGTAAGTTGTTATTTCGTTATCCCTTATCACACCATTGCCCCCAAATAAAACGTAAATTAAGTAAACCCCACTGGACTGGACTGGACAACTCCCCTAACACCGGAGACGATGAAACATAGACAAATAAAACAATAGAAGCTATAGTGAACAAGTTCTTCTCAGACTGTGAACTTTCCTTATAACTATCTCATCTCAATCCGTTGCAACTTTTGTGCACTGCTAAATAATTCGAACTTGATGGGTTTTTTCTACATCGGCATGTCATTCATGGTTCGTATGTAAGGCACCAATACACGTGATCATGATAAGGTTGACACGTGATGATACTGCCACTTTCAATGCCTCGTCACGTGTCTTCTAGGAATGTTCGTGTTTGTTTTAAAATAGATAAGTTCATTAACGATTTCAATACAAACTTCAATGTACCTTGTACAAAGCTAGCTGAACTGTTTGCTTGAAATAATGGATTTAAAAAGACAAATCTGATGTTATCTGTAACAGCGGGATAACCTGACGCCGGCAGTTTTTAGTTTGTACAAACAATCTGAGATTGCCAATTTGTTTTAGCTGATTTTTATAAAGAAAGTACGAGAAGAGCTTCGCAAACCAACCCTGCGTTCAGTTACGGCTATCGGCCCTATCGTTTCGTAACGTTTTGCAATTTGGTTCGTGTGCAGCCAATGTGCTATGGTGGGCAAGGGATAAAATACAAAACGTTCGCCACTGATAGCCGTAACTGAACGCAGGGCAATATTACTGTCACGGTCGTAATGTACAGGGTATTAAACTCTGAGAATAACAACACAAATAGAGGCAGTACACAAACAAAACATAACGCCTTCATACATTTGTTGATATTATAGAAGGAAACAACTGTACCCAAGTAGTGTTTGCCAATGGCGGTTTCAAGGCTGTTCACCTATTTTCACCTATTAGTTATACTTGTTTTATGGCACTTGTGCATGCGTTCGAAACATGTGGCTGCTTTTCATGTTTCCTTGTGATGTTTGACTGGGTGCGCTTAGTATGTGGCATTTTTGTTTTTCTATGTGTACTTTAAAAAAATATTTTAAGCCATTCATAGGCAGTTATTATTGTATTGCGTTTTACGTATGGAACGAACGTTATTTTTGAATATACAATTATATTCAATTACATCTTACGTCATAAAAGTCATCAGCAACACATTGATCAGAATACGGAAGTATGGTCAAAGTATTCAATACTTCTTTTATCGTATAATGAAATGTCTGCTTTGAATTTAACGCAAACAATTTAGTTTCGTTCGAAACTAAATGTTTAGGTATAAACTTAATGCCACAGCCTCCCTGTCTCCCTCACGTACAGTGGCATGGAGGCGTTAGACCGGGCTTCTATGTGCTGATTTGCTTAAATTACCAATCATACTTCAACCACCACGTCAAAACAACCGCGTCGACATTGTGACAGGGAACACGTTAATACAGCCATCAAGAATTCTGACGAAGCAAATACGAATCGTCGACTGAGACCTAACTAACTTTGCCTATATCACCATTCTTCCCAAAGTCTTTGATATGTTAATTTCATGATCCATTAAGCAGGAAGCGATGCACGCTATCTTACTAATTATCCTACACTTCAACACTAGTCCTGCAGTCTTAACTATCTCACCAGACACAAACAGACGAGAGCTGCATAATGTTTTCTTCTCTCTAAACCAATAAAATACAAAGCCAGAAAAAATAGATAAATGCAACATTCGCATAAATTTTCTGGTAAATAAAAACGTCGGTGCTTTCAACACTTCAAAATAACATCTCAATCTGAACGCGCAGGTTTTGGTATATTCCTCAATGAATTTACGGTTAATTAGTTGATTTATATGTGACTGGTATAGACACATTGGTACAGGAAAGCTATGTATTATTCACGGAGGAAAGAATAGTCGAATAAAACAGGGCTATGTTTGTCTACACGCAAGAGGACTGTCGTTTTAACAGATCTTCGTTGTCAGTATTAAATGTCTGCAAGATAATTCTGGAAAAAACAAATCCTCAACAGTACTTGATGTGAGTAAGATTAACTGTCTACGTGGAATGACAAATTCTACAGTAAATTTAACTGAATAAAGAAGTCGAGCAGCGAATGCCATATACAAATTACACAGCTACGGCATAACACAAGCAGACATGACCAAATTATGCATGCATGAAAACAATTACAAAGGTGAAAGGGACACAGGACAGACATAGACGATGGATGAAACTATGAGTACTTCCTTGTGTTAAGCAGTATTTATTCAACCATAAAGGAATATGTAACATACACAAAAGTTAGAATACATTAGGATTAGAAAACATGTCAAAAGACTAGTTCCACTTTCCCCATGTGCAATTGCTCTACTTGATAGAATATTCGTGTTATTTTCTCCCACACCCTTTTCGGCTTATGATTACTGAATTTCTTGGCATGTTCTGTGCTATATTCTATCCATTCAACCCCTTCCCCTGCTGTCCCCCTACATTCGCAAATGGATGTTCTTTATTGTCGACCAGACCATTCCTTGCTCCCCTATTCCAATACATGTTTACGCTTGAACCTCCACAGTCCCTAATGTTTTGTAGGCTGTTGTTTCCCTGGGGTATGTGTGGAAAGGCATTGTCTTATGTATGTGGCGTTCACTGTAACAACTTAGTCTCTCCATTATAATAATTCCCCTCCATGCACCGCCTTAAGATATCCACCAAGGTTTTAAACCTGGTTTTAAGGGTACATCGACCGTTGTAAATAATAATCAACACAAGCAATACGACCCCTCACTTACTTAAGGTCATTTCATTATCACAAGCACAGAAAACTAGCTTTAACAACAGCACTTAATTTACCACAGGCATTATTAGTGACGTCCCGAAAACATTACTTTCCACTGACATGAAATAGATCTCCCGGGAGGCAAATCAACCTCCGTATGTTTTCCATGTTTCCTACAGAAGTAACATGGAAGATTATACTAAAAATAGCAACTTAAGGTAATTATGGTTAGAGAGATAGAAGAAAAACAAAGTTGGTCAGAGATGATTTGACAAAATGTACGTAACGATGCTTGAAGCAAAACTCCAAATCGTGTGAAGGAAATATAAGTGTGGAATTCTTTGAATTCAAATCTTTGATCTACTCGTTCAGTACGCCAGTAGCATTCTGAACCGAGTGGACTCTCTGGTGCCGATGGAAAAGATTCCGCGGCAAGCAGAAAAAGATTCATTGCGTCAGTACAATAACGCGGATGAACACTGACTTTCATGCAGATACGGCCTTGTTCCTCAATGTTATTCACTAAAGTTTTGCAATGTAATTTGTATGCAGCCGAACACAGATGTGATATTTTGACATGCAAGCGATGTGTAAAATTTATTCTGAAACAGATGCAATTCAATGGGATTTTAACAATGTTCTTAACAAGCCGACCAAATGTTATATCCGTTGTATGTGAGCCTGCAAAGCCTTATTAAGGCCACACACAACTATTAATTATTAATTAGTTATACGTTGCTTGGCATGGAATTTACTCTTACCATGAAATAATTGCATACCGGTTACGAATGTACCATAAATTTATTGTGTATACATGCTATGGTAATATTACCATAAAACACGTTAGTCGAACACAACATGCAACATACAAAATGCACAGCTTTGTCAGGGTCAGCAAAATCATATTCACGATTTCATTTTCGGAGTGCTATTCTAATATTTAGATTCGGTTTCCTTGTATTCAAACACTGGATACTGTCTGGTAAGACAAAGGAGGACATAAATAATAGACAAATTATAAATTGCATGAACTAACATCTATCATTTCCAAACTTTTACGTACTATGGTATGTGCAATGTACCAAAATATATGTACATGTATATGTACAATTCACGTGTTGAACAATATTTGACGTCCAATACTGTCAAATATTATATAAGTCAGTTAAATCCGATGAAAATGTTTAATTTCTTAGCATTTGTCTGCTTGAAAATGAAAATTGAAGTCGACTGGTAGATTTCAAATACAAGGCGCTCACCACCCCCAAAAATGCATAAATCCTAAATGAAAGCAAATAAACCCTACATATCGAGTAACCAAAGACAGACATATACATAAATATTCGTTATTACAGCCTTATCCAATTTTCCGTTCACAGATTCATTTTGGCTATTCATTCTCATTAGTTTTCTGTCGTTCTTTGACCGAACCTTGTCACATATTGCTGGAGCCATATTGGTCAAATCCGACAGCTTCAAATTAACGAACCACCATCTTGTCATTTCCATCCGTGTCATTAGTGACGCTTGTCAATCAGAAATAACTAAAGCGCTTTATGAGTATGACGAAGTCTATAGATAGTAACACCGTTTGATACTAATATTTATTCTACATTGAACCAAGGCGGGCTGCTGTGGTGTCATTTGGTTCAATTAAGCCTTGAGAACAACTATTGATATCAGCCGACCTGGAAAAACTCATCTTTGATATTTTGGATAGCTTCAAATCGAGCATCAATGATTAATGATTGACCACAGCTAAGCCTGTTGCGATTGCTACTCGCTGCCCAGTAGTTATTAAGACCATCAGCGACTAGGCAATCAACAGATGCTTAAACCCAGGAAAATCCGATTTCAATTATTTTATCAGAATGAATAAAATGACCACATGGTCAAATGACAGGGGAGTAGGAAGTGGTTAGATGTAAGATAGAGTGAGTTTAAGTTGGTAATTCATCTTCTGTGTGAATCGTGATGCATTTGGTTTACAGTCGAACCTACAAAAAAGGCATTTAATCGAACGGAAACGTAATCGTCGCAGACAATTTAATGGAAATGGAATAGCTAGAAGATAGATGCGATAAGGAAGCCTTGTTTTAAAAGCATAATCCCCCCAGACTCCTACATTGTCTGGAATACTTCAATCATTCAATACACAACAACTTGTGACACGAAGCTAAGAGAGGCTTTGAAGTATTTTGTATCATGGTAAGTTATTGGTGTAACTACAAAATTAGAATGTGTTGTTAGAAAGTAATTTGACATATTTTAAGTATGGATATTTTATCTGATTAACTATATAAACAAATAAAAAGAATATACATGTAGTAATATAAAATATATGTCTGACAATGCTCTCGCAAACACATACAACGCTGTCGTAAGTACCCTACACTAAAGAACTGTTACGTAATCACAGATAAAATGTGGTAATTCCAATGATAGGTTTCAATTATAGAGCATTGAATTGATGTCTTAAAACAGACTTTTCATGGACTAACTTCAACTCAACTATTGGCATTCCGAATCAGCAATTAGACTTGTCCGGGACGACGGGCTAGTGGATTTTTAGAGCCCTGTTTAAACATGTACTTTATCGTGATCCCTCAGAGATGTTTTCCACTGCCTTGTCTCTTTTCCATTGTATTTGTTTACTTGTCTCCTAGTTCCTTTGGTGTGGTTGTATATACTTTGCATGTGGCATTTCCTGCTCAAATTGCATATTCATTTTTATCATGAATCATTGCGTGGTTTGTTTATCGCAACTACATACACCTTGGTTATACAAGAGCATGTTGCACACTGATTACACATAAACAAGATATCATTATTTATTTCGTTTAGCCAGTTCTAGAAGAGTGTTTATACGTACAAACAGTCGTAACGACATACTTAGAAATAGGATTCTGCGTAAACAATCAATGATGAAGACACTGTATTACATAGACTTGTTCCAGGTATTTCTTGGAAAGTAATTCTTTTGAAAATTATTACAAATAATTGTGCATTAAATCGATTGGATGGTGCTTTCGATCAATCTTTATGCCACGTGGCTAAAACATGCACGTTTGACAGGAATACATGAGCAACAGAGAACAGCCAGTCATCTCCTTAATGATCATTTTAATAACAAATTTTAGTGATATATATTGGCATTACACGCGACATTGAAATATAACTCCCTATGAAATATGGAAACAGTATACCGTGTCACATATGGTGATCACGGTAACGTATTACAGCAAAAAACAATTACTCATGTCAAAATACCCTCCGATTTACGCCAGAGATGTTCCCTATAAAATCTTAATTGATATAAAAGACAACATCGACTGGAAATGTGGACAACCACGATATCTCAATGGCGGAAAATGTCTGTGAATTGATCAAGACAAAACGGCGTTCACAGGAAACCATGATGCCACAAGGGGACATATGTTTTGTCCAGCTGCACGTGTTAGCTTTCAGGAAACCTTGAATTTTCAACCCACGGTCAGGGTAGGATCACACTATTATTATCAGTAATCTATAATATTTACGATCTTAATGACACATAAAATATCATTGATGACATGTTGTTATTGTCATTGTCGTGATGGACGCTCGTGGTACCAATGACTAACTGATCAACTCGGTCTGGGTAAATGACAGTTGGTTCATATTGTTCTCCTTGCTTAAATGATGCCTTACTGATTGACTGAGCTATATTTTGAAATCGGTTACTTGAAAGTCGAGTTTGGTGTTGATTTGTCTATGCTTGACATAATTTAAATTGTGACGGTATAACATAAGGGTTTACTTTTACATATGGTGTGTATATTTTCATGTATGTGAAGTTTACACGTTTGTGGCATTTCCTGTACATTTTTAATAGTCATGGTTCATTGAATTCACGGATCATACTAGATTTTACAGTCAATGGAAAAACTATTGGTATTGGCAGTATTTGTTCTAAAGATCGACTTTATTTCTAAAAGCATAAAGTGAATCATTCACCTGTCCGGTTAGCCACCCGGTAGCGGGCTTGACTACCAATCAGATGGTGGTAGGTTCGAATCCCCGATGATCCCATATATTCTCTATAACAATTTGATTGCAGATATTACATCCAAAGTCATTTGTCCTTCACCTCTGATTCACGTGAATTTTCAGTTGTTCTTCGAAGAGCAAGTTAGTATTGATTGGTAACCCAAGAACACTGGTTTAGTCAACTGAAAGCCGTTCATAGTGGAGATACTGATGAAAATTGACGCACATCTCCAACACAACCGGCGAATCCTTGTCTAAGGTAGTCTTATACCGACATAAATAATAACGGCATAGACAAGACGCGCAAGCCACATTTATTCATATGGCCTTCCTGGAATTAACAACCGTGATTTAAAAGCTTTCACCTTCCGACCAAAGGTTATATATATGACCATTCAGGGGATAATATTTAATCGATGAAATCATATGCAAAACACATTTGTTGTTGTTGGGCGAAATTACATTTGAAATTGAGGGTTTTCAATTCCAAGTATCCGATTGACAATTGTCTAGAATTATCTCTCCATGAAGAGTAATTTCTAACACGCACTGTGGAACAATGCAGCGTAATTCACTCTCCAATACATTCCATTAGGGGAAAAAATACTTGTCCCTAGGTCTGAATGTATTCCTATTTTTGATCTATAATTGTACTAGAGATCGAAGAGTTGAAAGACTTACATTTGCATATGTCATCAATTACAAACATGGATGGTGTCAATTTTAAATTATATTGTTTTTTTATGACAGAGCTAACGAAGTTTGCAATCCGATACGACGGATATATTGATCTTACACTGTCCGCTAGCGGTCTCATAGAGTGGAGAAAGGTAATGCCAGGCGTCCTGCACTATCTAAGTAATACATGGCTTCGATCATATGATTGAACGATTAACTGAAGATTCTCGATGGCTTTGACATTCTGTGAGATGACAAGGAATTTACGATCTTCGTAATGAGTTGAACAAGAGATATACTTATAAAAGACGCAATTCTAAGCATAACAATTAACAAGATATGACAGAAATGCTAATCACAGGATTTGAAGTTCATTTCAGCTATGAAAGGGTGAAAGCAATCGTATTTTAGATGTTCCAAAAATATGAATGGCCACACATAACGGGCATTGAATAAGTTTCATTCTAAAGTCAAACGCTGTTCAAACATGTTCATGTTGTTTTAATACCAAGACCAGCCACTAAATATACATAAAAACAACAACTTAGATATGTAAAGTACGACTACAAAACCAAAAGTTCTAAATGGATTTTGTATTGGTCTTCAAACCCTCGTAAAATTGCGATCTGAAGTATTAAAGCTACCAAATATTTTGCAATTTACAATATGGTTTTTGGGTTAAATATAAATCCAGCATAAAATGTCCAACATGCCAGCAATATATATCCATTAAATCATACTGGAAATTTCTCATATTAGCTTTGAATGCCTGAAATGAGACAAAATTGTATAAATTACATATCTTATTTACAACGCGGTAAAGGCCATCAGACGACCTTTTGAAATCGGCGAATTTTTCCCAGTGTTCGCTAAAGGATTAATTCTCGCCTCTTCCGTCACATTAGCCATGAATGGCTTTATTGATCCAGCTGAGTCTTGTTCAAGCCTTATGTTAGTTATTGCAAATATTTTCCTTCATAGAAAAAAATGTCAAAATTAATTTTTGAACTGAAGAATTTTGATGAATGGGCAAGGTTTCATCCTCCCTCTCTCTCTGTCCGGATGTTGATTATAATCTGAGCACATTGATAACGATTTTTTGCTCATCCCATTGAAGTAATTTACTGTGATAGACACGTTACATGACCATAAAGCACATAAACATTAGTCAAGGAAGGATCAAGTAGATACAAGGAACACCACATATACAATATAATGTCTCCCCACACAGATCCCAGTAAAATAACAGCTTACGAAACATAAGGGATTGAAGAGAGGTAAGGGCAGACATCTATTGGAATGGGGAAATACAATATTGACTGGCTGACCATCATTGGAGAATTTAAAGGGATAATGAGAGGGAAGGGGTGGAACTGATCCTGTTGAAAAAAGGTTTTTGATAATTCTGGCAGTACAGATTATCGTGATGTTTAATATGAAATCAACGTGCTGGTGACTGTGTTCTGTTAGATTTTCGATTGGACATTCTGTTAAACGTTTCTGGTTTTTATATAATGATTCAAAGTGTAATGAAATCGAACGATATAATCACAAAGAAACACAGACATTTTAACAATGTAGAAAGTTGCCAAATTTAGAATCAGTCAAGGACAATAGTGATACAAGAAACGCTGATGGACAATAACATTGAGTGAAAAGTTTTCGTCTACATGAATCCACAAATACGTAACCTTGTCAGAAAGCTGAGCGGATGAAGCAAGCATATGTTCTCGCGTCTTGTATTTTTTCACCTGCTTGTACATTTGTCATAACAGTATCCTTGTAGTTTTTGGGTGGCTGCTTATATTGTATATAACCTTTCCTGCTCGACTTCTTTTCCAGTTTTATAATTTCTGGGTGAAGTAAGAATTCATGTTCAATTCTGTTCTGACAAGTTTCAATGGCTCTGAACTCTGAATTTATAGCTTCAGCTATTTGAGTAAAAGTCTCGTTTATTTCATATTTCGCTGTCAAAAAGATTTGCATCGGGCGTGCTTTTAATAAATTACGGGAAACGACTAAGGCATATTAATATTCATAAATCGAATAAACCCGACCACATTAAAACGACGGGTTGAAAAAACATACTGTAGAAATTTGTCACTTGGGTTCTAATGATATATAATCCCCTTAATGGGTATTTAATGCACATTGGCTCACAATGTATGAATCATTTACTCAAATGAAACTTGAATCCTATTAAAAGTGAAATATTCAAAAAGAGTGAAAGGCTTGGTGGTGGATATTTTCACTCCAGGCGGCGGCGCGCGCTTCACACAGATGGTATAGCAATTTTAGTGTGAACTCGATAAGAATTTTTGTTGTAGAATATAATTTCCTCAAAGGCGACTTGGCGTTTGATGTTGTGAAATGCATATATTACGATATGGGTATTAATCATATTTCAATCGAATATATCATACAGAAAATGTGAAAAACGGAATTAGACATTAAGCCCCGTACTGGTAGTTGTGACACCACACTGAGCGGGTGAAATATTTTCTTGTTTGCTACTAATTAGCTTATCTTTAATGTTGCGAATGTAAACGGTATATGTAATATAATTTTTTAAACAGCAGCCTACCAATGGCAAACCCGTGACTTATAACCTAGCACATATAATTTAATACTTATACATAAAGGTATATAATCCAGAACGCGAGGAAAACGTCTTACGCTATGTAAGATATTTGTGAAATCTAAAAGTAGTTTGCTCCTTATGCTTTTGTGGTGGCAGTGCACTTTGTATGAGGGATTTCCTGCTCGACCCCTTTATGTATCTAGGTTATTTCTTACAATGACATTGACCTTAACTATGCACAAAAAACTGATCCAAGTTTCGCCCAAGTTAACAACTGTACTAGAATACAAATAATCGGTAGCTTATCAGCACGTGAGTTAATTTCAGTTCTTCTTAGTAGAGTGGATTAAAAAGAAATCATCAGAACAAATTAGTGGGAAAATTGGCTCATAATTTGTATACCCTGATCCCCCGAGATATACAAAAGTTTTAATAAAGTAATAATTTGATTTACTTGACGTGTGCATTATGTTCCTATTTCCTGTAGGGCGTTTTTGTATACAACGTACTACGTTAATTATTTTCATTCAATCCTATGGTCCTTTCATGTCAAAAGAATCTAAACCATTTCAAGTAATTACTTAATCTACGTCCGAGTTTATATCCAACAAGTTTCAGGAATGTGAAGAGAAGGTCAGCTGTTTCAAGTTAAGCTTTCCCAGATGAAAGTTTTGAACATCATTTCGAGACGGAAGAAAAACGCGCCAATGGAATGATTAAATTCTTGTTGCGAACTGGAATGTTCAAAAGTGTATGATGTATCATTTTGATTCCATGAAGCCCCCGTGTGGTGGTTTGGTCACTGACCGTTACAAAGTGGTACTTCTTTTTTATCTGTCGTTTACAATAAATACTTATCTCCCTTTAGCATTTGTAGTTGTTAACGTGTATAATAAAACCTCATTAATAAGGCATCCCTTGTTCCCTTGAAAATGGTCTTATTATTGAGGTGGTCTGAATGTTGAGGTTGAATAAAGAACAAAACAGTGAAAATGGACTTGAAAATTGTATTCTTAATTTTGAGGTGGTCTTATTTTTTAGGTGGTCTTTAATTGAGGTTTCACAGTGTATGTATACATGTATATGTCCATCCCTCATTGTGCTTTTAAAATGGCTGTACCTTTAGTATTTAGCATTTCCTGTTTGACATCAGTTCTAATTTTATATGAATATCGATATTGTTTAAGATACGTGTGTCCTTTTCAACAGCTAGTTTAGTAACACAATTACTGATCACATACTAATATATTTCGGAATTTTTGTATCATTTTTTTCGAAGTTTTTTGGGGAAAATCTCAATATAGATATCGATCGATTCAAATACAAAAAAGCAATCGCTGATACGGAAAACGCTGCAATAAAAAGTTTTTTTGAAAACGGTTTTATGACAAAATACAAGACAAAAGGCTGAATTATTAGGAGACAGTTTCATCGTAAAGAAGTTTTTAAATGCATGTTTTGATACCAAGCGGAGTAAAATCCTCATAAATCATGACCCGGTTACGGTGCCGGAATTTATTGCCGCTCTGGTGCAGAAGTTATGATGACAGATTTTGTCAGTAAAGAAGGCCATTAATAACTCATAAACAACGTGAAATGCACGGCTCTGATATTTTTGATCTGATACAAAATTGTTGAATGAAGTACTCCGGTATGATAAGGGATTTAAACCACTGGAAATCCGGTGGAATTTCACATTTTAATCTATAGATTCTGTATTTTCGCTTATACATGTATCTAGATATTTTACAAATGAATACATCACACATTAGAGTCATATAACATTAGTCAAACCGGACACATGCACGAATTCTGATTGTTTACGTGATGACACATACATTCTTGAATTCCTTCCTTCTTTCCAATCACTAACTCCTACACAGATTCAAATCGGTGTTTCATGAATTCCGTGTATTTAATTTTGTTTTGGTGTCTGTTTGTGTGTGAGTAACAACAAGCGATGCAGGGTGGAATAAGTGAGAACAGGTTCAAGGTAGAAATTGGTATTTTAGGAAATGCGTGTATTCGTTTATCTCGGATGAAAGTGATCCAGTGTCTATAAAAACTCGCTTTTAAAACGCATGCTGATTGCATATCCATTTAGCAGAATTTTCAGAAATCTGTTTGATTTTCTTTCTTTTTTCTTTCCGTGATAAAATATGTGTGATTAACTTTAAGAATCTTTTATCTATAATCATGGTTCTATATACACTGATATTTGCAGCTTTGGAGTTGCGGCCATGCTTTCAATGAAAAATGTTTGCTAGTAATTCTTAAAACATGTGAGTGTAATCTCGCATGAAATCTCGGAGAATACCGAGCGCGAGATCTGGTATACATGGTTTTCGATATTTCCATTCCACACGTCATCATGTCTCGGAATCTTGACAGTGAGTCACGTGGTCTTATATTTGATCAAGACAATCTTTCTTAATTATTAATGACTTGTATTAATGTCACAAACCACGTGTGACTATCTGCACGAGACAATTAATGCCAGTAAGTATCAGCTGTAAACACGTAGCATTTTATTCCAGTCATGTGAACCAGGGAGGCGACTACTTGGAGTTACTAATGATGATAGACATTGATTATGAGCGCCACTCTTTTTTTCAACCATTCTGATGTGTAGCTGTCTATCACATGACTAGTAACTGTCATTTCCGCCATATGCACGAGAATATTTGGTTAGCGTGCTGATGAACGGGTGCGCGTTTTTTCTCCTAGTAAATCATACGAACACTTCTGAGAATTATTAATGGCGTTTCCGTCGCTATATTGATAAATGTATATTTTGTGAGAGATGTTTCTCGGTGTATCATATCTTGATTACTATTAAATCATTCTATGTTGCCAAAGTTTAGACATATAAAACTAACCACATGCCGAGTAAAAGTTGTAATTACCAAACATGTACGTAACACACAATACAATTAAATCTCCGCCGAATCCCAATTAGGGTGAAAAGTACAATAATTTTGAAAGAAAACAAAGACTTGGAAAGGAAACAACTGGCTGATGGAATGATAATATGCTCAGATGATGACGGCTAATATTGATGAAAAATGGCAGTTGTTCAATTAAATAATGTATAATTATTACGCCAAAATAAAAAATATTTTTTTTGATGCAGTTTGTGTATGTTTAACATCAGAAAATAATGAGCATGTACAAGAGTGGAAATGAATATACACAATGTATATTGGAGTCGGACAAGTGCACAGACGCCCCTAAGACACAAGGAGACATGAATATATATACATACAGTAAACCCTCAATAATAAGACCAGCCCTGGGACCCTTTAAAAGTGGTCTTACTTAATATTGAGGCGTTCTTAATATTGAGTTTGAATAAAGAGCAAAACAGTGAAAATAGACTTGAAAAATGTGTTCGAGGTAGTCTTTAAAGTGAGGTTTTACTGTACATGTAAACGATTACAAAGACAAAAGAGACACAAGACACTGACACATGAAATAAACTTCAGATAATTAGATTTGACTTACGATACATGAATAGGTGTATCACTAAAAATTCAAGAAATGGTATCCATATATAATCAAGTGCCAAGTTAATGATGTCATGTTGTAGTTTGTGTTGATTTGCTAACAGACAAGGAAACATGAAGGGCAGCGCCTATCAGACTGACGAGTATTGTTACTCTGTCAGAACCATTTCTCCGTCTGATTCCATAATACAAACTTCGGAATCTTAATGAGGCGTATAGGAGGTTGGAGAGTGACTTGGAATCTTGCTGGTAAAGGTATATCTCTGTTTATACCTGTACTGTTTGTCTCAGTCATAATCAGGCATGAGGGTTAGGGTTTCAAAATCAGATGAACATTCGGCAAGGGGTCCAGTGGGCCGCTGAAGCTCCTGGCTTGTAAGCATCTAAGATGGCTTAAATTGTTTCGAAAACGGCCCTTGTCAGAGTCAAATCCGCGGAAAACTCTCATGCCTGCATAATATAGTCCCTACAATACATCTCATATATTCAGGGATCCATTTGACCATTGACTTGACCCTTTAACTCCTGGAAGTTCCAAAAAGCCACAATTTGACCATAAGGATTCTGACTGAAGGGTCAAGTTTTCTCTAAATTACAGGTAATTTGGTTATAAAATGGTAATATCTGGTCAAATTACAGAAATGAGATTCCCTTGAGATTCAGCACATAGTGTACCCCCTGTATATTGTCGTATTATCCCTTAAATGTGATTATTTTTACAATTACAACATGACGAAATGCAGTGTGGTCACCATGGACAGGTTGCTCTAAGGAATACATTTTAATACTTGACTGTTTTTTTGCGCTTATTCGATTTTGACACAAAACGGATCATTTTGGGACAGCACCATGAATTCAATGCATCATGCGAGACAACCAGGACATTCAGAAATCTGTTAATACTTCATCATTTATTCATTAACGGTTGATTTATGGACTGGAGAATATTTCAGAGTTTTTTATGTAAATTCACGCTTCTAATTGAAATATATTTTATGAAAAAATGGCAAAAGTTCACACACACAAAAACTTGTGAGACTGAAATCTCTAAATAATTTCTAAATGATGGATTGCAGAAAATCCTTAAAACAAGACAAGCGTTTTTAAATGTCAAAGCCATTAACGTATTACGACTAAAACCGTAAATTACTCCGTGAAATAAGTAAATAAATGCCGAGAAAATTACTAATTCCGTTCCCAATTCATTGTTGTGTTTGCCGGGGTGTTAGAAACTGGTCTGGTACTTGGGATTGGTAAGTGTTCATTGTTAATGCTTTGTTCGTTGGACTATTACATAGACTTACATGTTTTTTAGTTCCATATATGATACTCCATAATAGTTTAACTATGTTGAAGTACAAACACCATTGCCTTTAACATATTCTGTGATATTGAGTTAATCAGTCAGTGTCTGGTAAGCGACGTTTGACCGGGCATAATCAATGTTTGATGTTTTTACTCGTACTGTAATATTTTATGTTTCACAATGTAATAAACAATAAATACAGGTTTATTTTTGCTTCACTACCCTAAAACCCTCAAATTATAGAGTAATTGAACCAATTTGAAAGGTGTGTACAAATATGATTGTATTCATAAAAATGCTAAACGCACTTGAAAATAGTGAGGATTTGATGACTTACAGTACAAACGGTGGAGTTGAGTGTTTATTCAAATCGTTAAACCGGAAATTCCTCTCTGTCATCCAGTGTTTGCCTTGCAATTTAACCCCTGACATTGAGAAGGCTAGATCAGGTGGTGCAAACGTCAACACATCTTGAAATACCTATTAATTTAGCCTCATTACGGCGGGTGGTACCTTGTCCCCGAAAAATCAAACCAAGTCAGTGAAAAAGTGTCACAATGCGCTTTCCAAATGGACAGGTCACCCGGCAATTTTCACGATGACCGCGAGGTCTTTTATTAACTGTCCAAATGACAATGTTCTTTATTCATTTTTTATTACAGAAAATTAATCCGAAAAAGGCGTGACCCAGTCGTCCGTTTTTTCTTAACTTGCGGTGTTCCCGTGTAAACTACCTGGCCGTAATTATTACACGTCTTAGAATATGACACCACAGTAAAACATCTGACTACGGTTATACGATATCATTAATTTAAATAATTGAATGCCTTTTATGTCAAATATGGTTGAAGAAACAACTTGTTGACTGGATAATCACATGTTATGGGACAAAGATTGAAATTGCTTTACCTTCCTTGTAGTCATTATCTAGCTGGTGAGAAAACAGGTGAACAACGGTCTGGTCATGTGATGCTGAGTTAGTCTTTATTTTTGTTTTATGGACAAATTTGAGACATGAGTTTAAATTGAAGTTTTCCAATCATAATAAAAACCCAAGCTTTAATGTTTAAACTTGTTTTTTGGACAATTTCGCACAGTAAACTAGTTTGGAATTTTATTATCGCCACTTTGCATTGAATTTCTTAATTTTCTGCGACAAAATGAGGATTTATAGGATCGTGACAATAAAAAACGCATTAAATGGTTTTATTAAAACCACTCAATTCTAGTTTCAGACGTTTAAGTGTACGTTTTGTTTCGGGGTGAAGGTAACATGAAACTCGCTTCACGATTTGTCGAGTTTGCTTTACACAGACCATTCGTTCACAAACTTGTTCGTACCCAGAAATAAAACTAATAAGTTGATGCATGGTTTCTAGCATACAACGAGTAATTGTCTCTGAGTCCAATCTGATTAATCTACGATTAGTTGTATAGATGTACTTTGTACAAGTCTAAATAAAATATATCTGTTCTGTTCTGTAATTCTCATAAGCGTAAAATATCGTATAGAATATAAGAAATTTATGGATTTGCGGGAAAAATAACGGGCGCGAAATGTCACACCGTCTTGTCAACAAACGAGCGACCGCATGAATATTCATCAGAGGATTAGCGCCTTGTTCAGACGTTCATATTTACTGATGAAATAGTATTAACTTAATCTTCTCATACCCTGTATACAGTATTACTTAGCTATTGAATGATATCTAACTTTTCAAACTACGACTGCTTGTTGTCAAATAGGGCTATATTTGCTCTTAGATCCTAGTCTAGATTGGGACTATATTTACAATGCTGGCTTGTTTATATAGACGGTTTTCACAACAATTTGAAGCTTTAAGGTTTGCAGATAAAGCACGCTGTTTATACAAATACCTTACAGGGCGTTATATAACTATACAAGGTTTGATAAACCATGGCCAGGTTAATTAAATTTCTCTGGCGGAAAATGACAAATGACTGAACAGGACACAGACGTCTCTTTCTCTCTATCTTTCACCGTAGTATGAAGTGTTTGCATACAGTGTAACCTTCACCACAAGGCCACCAGTTGGTTATGAATGAAGTCGGTTTTAATTATGAGGTGGTCTGATCTTCGAGTTAAATATGGACGATATATTGAAAACTGGTCCGTAAATATACGGTCCTATTAATATGACGGTTTTAATTTCAAGGTGGTATCTGTGTGAGGTTTTACTGTTAACTATAGAATATTTAACATGAAAATAATATATTCACAATGTTCATCGCTATAGAAGAATAATAAATATATCTTTGAAATAAATCCGAGACGATGATGGTTAAAATAGCAAGCACGCTACAGATGAAGATGACATTAATTTAAATACCAACGGTTTAAGTCGACGTGACGAAGCATAGTGATCTGATATCTATCAAAGTGTCACGGCAACCTGGTCAGATCACGACAATGACGTATTTCACATTAAGTATTGTACACATGGACAATCACAGTATCTCCATAAAGCGTGTACTGGTCATTCAGCGACCGTATGTGAACAAAATATGATAACAATACGATGCGACCGTTAGAGTCAATTGCAAAACTCGTCCCATTGCAGATTTAACGCTTTACTGCGATTTGAATGACTTAAAAGTACAGTCCGACCTCGTTTATTCGACAACCTTTTATCCGAAGACATTGAAAACCTGAAATAAATAACAGGTTCCGATATATCTTGGATACGTCGAATTGAAATGGTTTATTCGAACCATTGTATTATTCGAAATGAATTCGAATGATCAAGACCAACTGTACATTGTATGTGTAGATGATATCGTATATTTTGCGAATAAAACGATTGCTTTATTATTCTAACGCACGATGGATCAAAGTTGCAATCTCCTATGGTTTGGAACACCTCTGTTCTCAACCATCACAGCTACGCAACTGGTATATACATAAATGACATTCCATTCCGGTACTCTATCCTACCCGGTCTGTACCGATGATTTCAGCAATTTTAACAAAATTAATATGATTACTTTACGCGCAAATTCTTTTGTAACTGATGGCATTGAAATTTGTCAATTCAAACTGACTGCAATTCGTGCCGCATTTGTAGCGGATATCTCCATCTAGTCCCATTTAACTCCATTCAAACATAAAACACGAATTTAACTCGTAAAACGCCCCATTTGTCTGTCCTTATATCAAAATGAATATTGTTTTTAAAAGCGCATTCCATACTTGACTTGCGGAAAATATCTAACTGCATATAAAAGTTGTTTTCAATCGACTAATGAATTAGAAAAACATGATATCAAAGTAAATATTCGTCTCCCCAGGAATCCATTGAAATGCGCGAAGTTGTCATTTAATTAAGTTATTTCAATGTGAATGTAAATATTCTAAATGTGCAAATATAAGATTTTATAAATAGTGAAACTCAATAGTTTATATTACACGACACTGACTTTAAGGTAGACGCGCTACCAAAGTGAAAAGTCTTCCGTGTCTATAACGTTAGTGTAGGCTCCAAAATCTGGCATATATACACTTAACAAAATTTATAAGAGTGCAGGTATAAATATGACCGTATCCTGATCAATATTGGTCTGATCTTCCTGGAATTTTCAAGAAATATAGCGTAGATATCTGGCATACTTTTTTTATTTATTTAATGTCATAAATCCACATATTGAACAAATAAAATCAATAAATGTGATGATGCGAAAAAAGTCAGTACTGCAGCTCCCACTTAAATATGATCTGGCTGATTGGAAAGAGTCTAATAGCGCGTGTGCCCACCCGGACTCGACGCATCGTGTTATTTAAATCGATAAATTTGACCCGAGAATCGTGATTTACACGTAGCCAATAGCAAATATACAAATTTCGTGTAGAATTGTTTATCAATAAAAAAAGCTATCCGACATTAAAAAAGTGCACACTTATCAGTTTGGTTAAGTGTATTTCACTGAATCGCAATATGAGGGTACAAGGCGTCTAGTTCATAGAGTACAGGCAGCACATTGCTTGCGACATTTGAAAATACGTATTGCCCGCAACTAAACACCTTGCCATCCGTATCATGTCATTAACTTCAATCTAAAGTACGTGTAACTGTCGTAAAAACGAACTACGCGTGAAATAAACGGTAGCAGGTGACATTTGTTAATTCAAAACAATCCGAAACCGGCCTTTTAATCCGATTACCCACACTTTTTCAAACAATCCTTGACAGTAATTAGTAATTCTAAAAATACTGTTCTAGCTTCCCGAGCGAAACATAAATCTAGGTTTTTACAATAAAATTAAAGTAAATGTGGTTTGCCCACTTAATCTAACTCAATTTCTCTGAACTTATATTTCTTTCAACATAGAATATACACAAATTGGAAAATTCCTAAATTCTTAACGAACTTTTTCGCATACCGAAAAAAACAATTTATCTGTACTCTCCCAGAAACAGGTTTCCAGTGAAATAATCAGAGGGATACTGCACGTGGCGCAACGTGCATACCTCTAACTTGTTTATATTGAAATAGAGCTTTTTATGACACGACAGGTGTGAGATGATATGACTTAGCGTGTGTATATCGCACGGCGCTACGTTTTAATTGACATTCCAAATTGGATTGAATGTATAATATATCTGCATCATGGAAGCAGCGTGTCGATATTTATTTATTTTGGATAATATAATTGAGTATCGGGATAAGATATAAATCGGTGCGTAAGTAATACAATGTCGCGTGAATCACACTATGTCTGACTCTCGCCAGAGGTGTTTACCAGAAAAGTCTGCGTACTCCAGTATACTTGAGAGGGAATTTACTTCGGC
The DNA here is from genome assembly GCA_032209605.1 of Mactromeris polynyma. NCBI lineage: Eukaryota > Metazoa > Mollusca > Bivalvia > Venerida > Mactridae > Mactromeris > Mactromeris polynyma. The sequence continues at coordinate 300,729 of JASFXZ010000050.1, forward strand.
ATCTGTTTTACCGAGAGAAAAACAAGCAAAAATGCACGACAATGTTGAAAGAATACATACTTTTTAAGCTTAAAGCCGCTATGTCTTAGAATTAAATGTCCCTAAGGGATATTACACAATTGTCGATTTTTTGTTTTAACACCTGTGCAAATAACTACTCTCTACAAAAATATACAAACATCTTGATCTTTCCTATCCGCTCTTTAATTAAATTTTCCCTGACAAATCATTAATTACGCTGCATTAGATAGAAAACACTCGAAATTAGGCAGATTCTGTATTTCTGATTACTCGGCGTCTTTCTCCAGGATGGACGTTATGTAAACACGCAACACGAATATGTGTCTGGCAATATTCCACAATGTATTAAGTTACTGAGTTTGTTTTCATCGGGTTTTAAGACGTTTTTCAACATTTTTTCCAGTCATATACGGCGGCCAGTTGACCTAACCAGTTTCCCTGGAATTAATTATCAACTATACTAACTTGCTCTTCCGCGAACAACTGACAACTTTTCCATGTGTGTGAAGGACATGACCGTAGCCAATGTCACGGAAGAAATCAATGTACCCAAACCGGTAAGTTACTAAGGGAAAAGGGGATAGGAGTAGTGAACTCAGTTCTGTATTACAATCTGTACATTTGGACATAGGAATTAAGTCGTTGTCAACAAAATATCAATACAATCCTAGGGACGAGTTAGTAAGTTAGTTCAGTGTACAGACATAAATGAATGACTGCGTCTTGTTAAGTTATACGTAATTGTAAAATTAGTTAGAGTGCGATTAAAAAACGTCACTCAGAAATGTACGGATTCTAAGATTGAACTACACCTGCGCAATATCAAAGAGAAGATCAAGTGACATTCAAAACATCGTCCATACCTTCTGACGACAACCTAGGGGACATTGACTCTTCAACGTATCTAACTAGAAGTGTCGAGTCATATACTGATTTGAACTGTACTTGGACCGAAAGAGGCCAATAAATAAGCATTTATTTTCAATTATACAAGGACATTCTATCTACCAAGTTGTGCCTTTCACAGCACACAAACTTGACAAGTCCAAGTGTAAGTTATCCCCACATGTCCCTTTGTAAGCAAGAACAAATTACGAACTTAAACCAATTCTCGAGGACACTTAAATACGCAGTGAATAGAACGTCAGTTATTTGAAGTTTACAAAGATAATATTATGCTTTCAAAATGTTGACATCAGTTCACACCCAGTGTGAAGTATTCACGATGATGAAGAAGTTATGTTTGCAAATCAAAGGTTGTGGAACACTTGAACGGTTCACAAAACGTTCTATTTGTTATGTAAACATTCTTGTCTTCATGCGAAATTACGGGACACAGTCTAACTATTCAGAGCAATGCGATATTTTTTAGCACATGCCTCTCACTTTAAGGCTAAACTCGTAGACAAAAATGCGGAACTTCAGAAATTATGAACATTTTTTTACAGCCCACACCAGTTGGAGATCAGTTATTCATTCATATGTCGTCTTGTGTGGCTCAGTCAAACATTGCTGTAATCTCCAACGATCCTTTGCCACAGCCATGTCGCTTGCGGCTGAATACTTGGAGAAAATGTAGTTATATGACAGTCATAGCCAAAACTATCATTATCAAGTCTTCGCGTGTAACTCTTTGTCTGTTTGAACTCTCTCGACAACTGAAACATCTAACAGACTCAAGCTAGGAAGTTTAATTCCTCTATGTCGTTTTCAAATTAACACGAAAGCTAAATAACAAAATTTCTTACTTTTGTTTCATTAAATTATACACGAATTCTATTCCCCGAAGTGGACAGTTGGTTAATGATTAGACAATGTATAAACTATAAAATTATTCTGCTGTACCTACTAGGCTAGGAATCTTCAGAACTTGCGCACGTAAAACGGATTTATTCATTTTACTAATGTAACTTGACACAAAGTTGGACAGCGCCTAAGGCGAACCTCACCCTCCATTACGACATTATGCCGCTATATTGTCCATGTTGTTATACCACGAGTCGACGACCCTGGGAATTTGACAACATACCTCGCCAGATGTGTGATATAAATTTATCAAACTTCTATATGAATAAATAACAGACACAGCAAAACGTATGCAGGGTCGACAGGGTGTTAATCACAGTTGACACCTTCCACTGGTTGACGATAAAGTGATTACCCTACCGTCATCAATTAGGCTAAAATCCGTCTAAACCGTCTAAACCGAGCAATCCGTGTTCGCGTCTTGTTTGTATAATCGATAGTCTTATGGATTGTTTGGAAGCGAATAAATAAGCTTTGCTTTCAGCACAATGCGTCGCCATTGACCATAAAAGGCTTTAATTATTCTAGCGTGTGTCTGTGTACCGTGTTTTCTTCTGACCGGATCGGACGGCTGTTATCACCGACCTGGCATTAAAAGAAAGGATATGTCGTTGATTACATAACGGTCGAGCGAATGAGGAATTTTGTTAGCGAATTATTTCCCCGAGGAATTGAAATGACATTTAGCTTTGTTTTAGTAACTACTTTGATGTCTACACGAAGACTGGTCTATTTTGAACAAAACGTGATGTATAAATATTTTACAGAACTCAGAACATGAATGGTGTTCAGAAAGCAACGTCCTCATGGCAAATTTTCATTATCTTAAAAACTAGAAAGGCATACTTTTCTGATGCATACATTGGTCTCGAATTTTAATACAAGTATTTAAACGGAAAAGTCCAAATGTTTCCGAATATAGTAAAATGGCGCTCAATGTCTGACACAAATTGTTGATTGAGACACGAAAAGCTGTTTTCCAACATTTATCACACGAAAGTGTCACGTATTATCTGGCCTGATAGTGTATTAAATCAAACCTAATTCTTGAGCGACCGTAAACAGAGTCAGTTATTGATTCACAAAAGATCTTTTTTGTCTTATCAATATGCCTCAAGTATGACGTTAAAAACTATGAATTATGATGATTAATTTAATAATTTAGCGTTCAGGTACTTAGTCGAGCCGAAAATATGACAAATGAGCCACAAGTAGATATATATTACCCAACGGAGATAAAAGAAGACGAAAGAAGTTGACAAGCGTAATCATGATAAAAACACTGCACCTGTTTAACAGCTCACCAAAACATAATTTGATTGACAGCTATACATAAAACTAATTTTATTTTCACACATTTAGTGATCTATCGCTTCGTAAATCAAATGTGACATTGTGACAACCAGAAACAAAAACACTACTTTACATAGATGACATGGTTATGTATCTTCCGTCCCGGATTGTCACCTATATCTGGCTACTGCATTGTTGCTATGGTACCCGATATATCGTGGAGCAGCCGAGAAATTAAATATCAATATTTCATCTGACAAATCTGTATGACACCTTGCATGATGTTAATGAATGAGGACTCATCCCTCAATTCAACATACCCCAGTTAGTCACATTGACATGTTGAATTAACCTCTTTTCATTCCACTAAGTCGGGTATATACTTAGTACATTTAATAACGAACAGTGCGGAATTTATATATTTTCATCGACCGACTTTAAGGATACAAAAAAAGAACTTGACACGATAGTATTGCATGTGTACGCAACATGTATGCTGAATTTCATGGCAATCGAAAAATATTTTCATAAAATGAGTTTAAAAAAGTAATAAAATGAAATAACAAGAAGTGTTGGTAAAACATTGAGCGTTTTTAAATCGTACTGAGTATAATACACGTTGCGTAGTAGTTTGAATAACCGCGTATTGTGAAAGTCAACGGATGTCAGTTCTATTGTGTCGTGAAAATACCTCACCACCGCTCTGGATATCCAATGACCACAGCTAAATTGCTCAATTACTGTGTCGTTAAATGAACGGTCAGAACAGAATAAAATGTTTAACAATCACCGGTCATCAAATACCGGGCAATCCAAACAATTTAAATTCTCAATCAAAAAGCGCCATTACAACATCTGCCGCTGACCGGATCTCATTACGCCATAAAAAGTAGTTCCATCTAATTTCATTTCGGCTACAAAGGGGTCATTTTAGAACAAATTGTCTCCGCCTTCTTGGACGCATAACAGCTATTTACTCAACTAATTTGACCACCCAGTATCCAACAGGTTCTTGATAATGAATTAATTTGTAATTCAAAGCAAATACTTGGAGAAACTATGCTAAATGAACATCACATGGACTGCTAGGTTTGTTTCCGAAATTTTAATCAGACTTCACACAGCCTGCGATTATTAAGTGCATGTTTGAAGTTCCGCCAGTTTATTGAAGGGTGGGAAATTGTGACACTTATACCCAAACATATTAAGAGTTTGATTAAATTGTAAGACGCATTATCTGCAAGGAGGGTTTTCAAAGTTTGATTGTCAGTGTGTTTGCTGTTCAAATTTTGAAAATAAGACAAATTATTGAATTTGGCATTTTTAAGATTGTGTGTATATTTAAAACACTAAGAGTTAACATCAACAGTGGGATAAGTTTGAAGAGGAATTTTGCACGTTATAATCACAATCAGTCTGCTTTAAACACTGGGAAATGAAAATAAACAAAATTCTTGGCCTCGCATTTGTAAACACATTACCTGTGATAAGTGGCATGTTTTAAGAAATGATTCAAAACCATTATAATTGCACCTCTTACCTTTGATATCCGTGCAAAACTTTCATTTTGACGTATTTGCTATTAATTAAAGCGGCGCTCTCGTAGATGCCAGAACGGTGTTCCAATTTCCTTAAGATATTTAAAGATATCAACTTCCGTACCAGTTTGTGTAACACTTATACGAATCAAACAGGGATGATACGGATATATCACGGTCACAGAAACATCCTAGATATGCTGCATTAACTATTCGAGGGATATAAATTGCAATATTCTGGTATAAATTATGATTTTCGTCTTAATTAGCACGAAATTTGGACTCAAGAGACTTGGGCGTGAAAACACGCACACGCTGTTCATGTGAAGCCTCAAACTGTCCATCAAAACAATGTTACTAAAAGCGGATATCATTACTCCTCAACACGTTCCGTCAATTTCATTTTTTCAATCTTCTAAATTAATTGAATGACGTCTAGGTATTTCAACTCACCAGTTTTTTACACTCTTGATTGAGTTTTCCTGTAAGTTTCACAGAAAATATATCAGCACTTTGTGTGTATTTTAATATACTTGAAGGTGTTTTTTTCTGCCGCGTACTGATCTATAATAGATCGGTAAGAAGACGGGATAATTATCTCACAGAGAGCCGAATCCCCGCGGAGTGATATGCTTACGATTTCATTTTTTTCAAAGATGAAAATTACTGCAAGCGATGAATTCCGGTTGCCTTCCCTGCTGGGATTTATGACGTTTTTAGACATGAAAGATTTTACAAGCATATTATACTCGTACTAAATAGTTCACATGTGTATTGTAACGGATCAAATAATCAAGTTACTTGATTTACTGCGCATGCGTCCAGACCTACATCCGGCAGGCATATCAGCAACTGTAACCATTAAAAATTCTAAAGTACTTCATTTAAAGTTGGCTTAAATTGTCCCAGTTCAAAGTAAACGTTGTTGCTGAATTCATTTATTTCCCCCTTTTATTTTAACGTACTGTAAATATGAAAAACTTGTTCGTAAGTTACAAAATAAACCATAATGAACACTTAATGCTTCGTATTGAAGTATGTTCTAGTATCTTCTGTAATATAATTTACTTCTCTTCAAAATACAATCAGGCCACAATAGATCGTAGATAGTACAAAACTAACATGTTATTTGATTATAGTATGAGGAATCTCAGAACGACGAAGTACAATCTCACATCATTTATCGTTCTTTTATACAAAGTTATCATTTCCTTTTTTCCAGAACTGATAATATCTTGGTGATAAAATATTACTAGTTCATGATAATCAATTTTTATGTGAACTTTAATGGTGTATTGATCGCGATACTAATATGACCCGATATTAAAAATGACTGATTTGGGTCACTGCGCATGCGCCGTACCATAAACGCAAAAATAACTAATATTCATAATGGGATTTAAAAACGTACACTTATCCTGGCCGTACATTATCGAACAAAATCTTCAGTAATAATAAAATATTAAATATCATTTTTGCATCTAAACGTCTTTCCTCAAATCCCGCGAGACTTGGTGAAACGCAATTTAGATATTTTAAGACCACGCGACACGCACTTTAGAAAATGAAACTATAAAAAATGGATACTGAGTTCAATTATGCTTGTAAAGCGCATGTATAATTCACGACGTGTTTAAGTCAAATACAGGAACCGCCACAACGTAGACCAAGCAGACGAATCAATGCGAACATTTTCAACTTTGAACCATTCTGACAATGAGTGCATTCTCTGTTGTATTAAAAATCGAGGACATTTTCTTAGAAAATTGATGCAACCAATATTGTTTCACTCCTTGATGAATATAATCCCAAGTTTGTGTTCAATTTCTGCAAACTAGGTGGAGGAACATGAGTCATTGTCCGCAATGATTGAAAATACAGATTTTCTAATCAAGAAACCAATTCTACGAAATGAAGTTTAAGTTAAATGAATTCTAAAATTCCAGGAGTTTACATTCCAGTGTAAGCCCCCGAGGGAATTAAAACGTTTACCAATTGTAGTATTGACGGACAGAATCAGAAGTTCGGATATCTTCAATGATCGGTAAAATGCATTTGTATATCAGTTGATAATTCGACAAGATGAAAGACATGTTCTCAAGCTGAGACCCAACCTGGAAAAATAATTTGTAAAATGTTCACAAGCAGTGGGGAAGATTTCATTAAGAATGAATTATGTTGAAATCTCAAGTCATGTTCATTCAGGTAAAAACTCCAAACTTCGTTTCACTTATCACTTTGACATATTAATTCGATTAAGTAGAAAACAGATCTGAGAAGTTTCAAGTTGTAAATGATTTGTGGAACACCGGTATGAGCGTTTGGAATAAATATGTATAGCACTTGTAACATCGCTTAGTAGAATCTACATAAGCAGTAAATATTACAAAATAAAAACCTAAGAGTCCGGAGCCATTATCGCACTTTCGGGGCAATCATCACTCATACACACCTCTTAGCCATGCATCAACCCTTAAGTAATAAAACATTCATGAATGTGCGGTCTCTTTTAAGATGTATAATCTACTTCTGTCGCTAGGATTTCCTGAGAAGGGTATGTACCCATCCTCGAATATAAAAGCGATATGACCCGGGTATTTGCACTCAAACGCACTCGCTCGAGCCATATAATATGCACGTACTTTGCATATGGAAATCAAAATACAATTGCAATCAATTCTCACTTAGGAAACGTCTTGTAAGACGATTTCTGTTGAGAAACAATATTAATCAGTCCGTGCTCTAGACGCATGCAGTAATGCGGATGCAGCTTTGAGTCGTGTTTGAGTGGTGAAAATCCCCTAGACACTCGGAGAAACATGCAAGAATTTCATTTCTCATCCAAGCTAGACAGTCGGTAACAGTGTAACGATTTGTATGCCGTGGTATTGTGACATCCAACAGAAAACAAAAGCCGTCATCAATCACTCGATGTTATGTTGGTGAATATAACCAACAAGAGAATAATACAAGTCAAAGAGGTAATACTCCATCCACTAGGTTTATGTCGTGTACTGAGCTGCTGGTATGTCTAACTTGTACCCATGCATTAGTCTGCGGACTCTAGGGAGTTACAGTAGGTGGAGTGCATCCCTAAAACTGAGTGATGTTTTGCCACTGAACGTTTCTAGGCGATACTCCTATTTTCACCTATTGTTTATGTTTCCGTCTTTTGTCCCTCAAGCCTTTGTAATTGCTTACACGTGTGTACATATTGCTTTGTCTTCGTGTGATTCGACTGTGGGATGGCCTTGCACCTTTTTGTGGCATTTCCTGCTAGACTTCTTTATTTATTATAAGAATACAAACATCTTAGGTTTCCAGGAAAATACTCAAACTTCGCCATGCAAGAGGTGTGTAACCGATGGTTTGTCGCAGAACTGTCAACTTCCCCCATGATCTAGCGCCTTGCAAGAGGTGTGTAACCGATGGTTTGTCGCATAAACTGTCAACTTCCGCCATGATCTAGCGCCTTGCAAGAGGTGTGTAACCGATGGTTTGTCGCAGAACTGTCAACTTCCGCCATGATCTAGCGCCTTGCAAGAGGTGTGCAACCGATGCTTTGTCGCAGAACTGTCAACTTCCGCCATGACCTAGCGCCTTGCAAGAGGTGTGTAACCGATGCTTTGTCGCAGAACTGTCAACTTCCGCCATGATCTAGCGCCTTGCAAGAGGTGTGTAACCGATGCTTTGTCGCAGAACTGTCAACTTCCGCCATGATCTAGCGCCTTGCAAGAGGTGTGTAACCGATGCTTTGTCGCAGAACTGTCAACTTCCGCCATGATCTAGCGCCTTGCAAGAGGTGTGTAACCGATGCTTTGTCGCAGAACTGTACTTTGACAAAGTCTATGTTGAAATTCGTTCAGTTTATTCAAGTATTCTTTTGCTGACTGCTACAGAATTCGTTTCCAGACGACAAATATGCTGCCATGAGATACTATGAGTTGGTTTCGACTTACACAGAACAATACGTCTATTGGGTATAAATGTCTGGTATATCGCAATTAATTGCCATAGACACATTTGTGGTCAACAAAAACATGACAAAAAACTAACCAATTTAACTGGGTTTCACTTATTTCCGCTTTCAACTAGAGTTAGGAAGATGTCGAGACGAGTATATTGAATGCCACATAATTATCTTCAAGTAAACAATTACTCGAGTTTCATAACACGTTTATCAGAAAGCTTTCTCGAAATTTATAATGACGTTGGGTATCTTGAGACAAAAATTTCTGTATACATTGTATTTGAAATCAATGTAAATGTAAATGGCTTTCAACAGAACCAACAGAATACAGTACAACCTCTCCGGAGCGGTCTCTCTTGAACAACAACCTCTCCGGAGCGGTCTCTCTTGAACAACAACCTCTCCGGAGCGGTCTCTCTTGAACAACAACCTCTCCGGAGCGGTCTCTCTTGAACAACAACCTCTCCGGAGCGGTCTCTCTTGAACAACAACCTCTCCGGAGCGGTCTCTCTTGAACAACAACCTCTCCGGAGCGGCCATCTCTTGAACAACATCTCTCCGGAGCGGCCATCTCTTGAACAACAACCTCTCCGGAGCGGCCTCTCTTGAACAACAACCTCTCCGGAGCGGCCATCTCTTGAACAACAACCTCTCCGGAGTGGCCATCTCTTGAACAACAACCTCTCCGGAGCGGCCTCTTGAACAACAACCTCTCCGGAGCGGCCTTTCTTGAACAACAACCTCTCCAGATCGGTCATCTCTTCAACACATATTTTCGTCATTTTCCCGCAGTTACCATACAACCTATGGAAGGTACCTCACCGGAGCAACAACCTCTAAACAACAACCAAAATTAGAATCTCCAACAGGTATTGCTGTAGAGAGGTGACACCGTATATTTCACCTGTGATTTACCCCAAGGAATACTAACAGGGTACTCCAAATACTAGTATACACAAAACGAACATTCCACACTCAGTTATAATAAAACCGACATATTAAAATGCATACACATGTTCTAATATGACAATTCTTTACTTATCCTCTCTCTTTTATATAATCATAAACATGATTCTAATTATTTATTTTAAATATCTGGTAAAGTCAAATTATTAAACACGTCGCTGGCATCGAAAGTTAGTAGGTACGGTCTACAAGCAATAAATCTTCCGCGTATTTTCTTATTATTTCTATAATTAAAGCATTGATGTTTTGCAAATAAACATTTTCTGGTCAAAGATAATAATCAAGCAAGGCATCGTGTTAAGACAAAACAAATATATCGCCAAGATACGAAAAACAATGGCGAGAACTTTGGCTCCTGTAAGTCATAACACTGACTGTGAGATGTTTTCTCAACATATAATGGATGTAGTAATCATACTTTTGACATGTTTTGAAATACTGCTAGAAAATACAAAACTAGAATCCATAGCACGATGATGAAAATATCTCACATAATTGCTTAAATTAGTCTCTGGGGGTGCGAAAGTACGAAACGTGTCAGGTACGACTGATTAAACCTGAATTTCATAACGAGGCATAAAGTATACATTTCAATATTTTGAAAACGACGCGAAGCTGATTTTGATAATCTGACAGCCGAATGAAATTTGACACCTACATGGAACGTATGAATATTCAGGGGTGTTTAAATTGGAACAAAGATCCTGTATATATAATTAAAGGATTTTATGTCATTGGCTATATTGTACTGTGAACGAAAGCACTGCGGTAATGTATCTATTCTTTTCGATATCTTAATTAATTGTATAAGAATTAATTAGATACTCGATAAAACCGTTCCGATTCGAAAATAATTTGAGACATTTTTGTCAGAAACCGCCCTAATGTACACGCGAACATAGTCAGCATGTTTCAATGTTATAAAATTTCATGTAACATACGATTGTAGGTATATCTGATCGTAAAAATACATTTTCATCTTCAATATATTAAAGTACCATAGAATGCGCGGGTGGCCTGAACGTTAGTTGTAGAATCTACACCAACAACAAGCGAGATTTGATGGAAACACGGGGGAATTAATCTGAGCAATTTATGAATATTTAATGCTTCCATATTTCCTCCTAATAGCTTTGTTCTTTTTTTGTTTTCAAAAATAGCCGACGTATATTAATATACAAAAACAAACATACTTGAATTGGTTTCATATAAGTACTACCGAGTGAATAAATATATTAAGCATTTGACAAGCAGACGGCTACCAGAACATATCCCGCCACTCCAGGATAATGTATTTTCAAGTAGTTCAGATTACTACGCCACTTGAGGAGTGAAGCGATCTTATACTGCCTGATAACAAGGCGTAGTAATACGTTTATCTTCCGTTGTTATGTGGGTACAATGGGGAGTCGAGAAAGAAAACATGATTTTCGGACATTTCTCCGTAATTTCATTATCAGTAAAAAGCCATTCTCTATATCGCGTTGAAGTATAGCAATAGGAGAGCCAATAAAGTGATCACGAGAGAAATAACAGTATAATAACCCTCGAGTGATCTACTAATTTTGTTTGTTTTAATGTCGGCTATTCTCTGAAAGATACCTAATTCAAGTGTAACAAATATTCTATCCGATAAGAACTGAAACATAGAGGAAATAAAATCATTCGAGAAAATTAGAACCGTTTACAAATATAAGTAAAAATGTTCCGCATGACATTTTAAGAGAACCGACACGACAGGAAGGAACCTTCTTGTGATGGTGTAAATACCCAGAAACGAAAATATTGGAAATGTTCGCTGATAAAAAAATCCTTCACAATAATTTTCGAAAAAATTGTTTAAACAAAATAAGTAATTACTTTGAAGAAGACAGTGTGAACTAAATTATGACATAGTTTCGAGAGGTTAGAGCCTATGCTTTTCTGTACACGAACGTGCATATCAAATCGTGTCGCTGTCATGCCTGTTTCCCCGCCATAATTGGTAATCTAACACGTAAAACTCGTGCTATCCAAAACGGCAACAGACGATATCAATACGGCGTTATTTTTATTTCTCCAGTCTGCCATAAACTGTGATCCAGACTCATTTGGCACCTGCTATGTCCCCATCACGTGAGGGGAATCTATATGGGCATCAATATATGTCCTGATGCAAAGCAGTATGTAAAACTATGAGAGGTTGTCTGTCTCCAAAACCAGCTTCTGTTCCCTTGTATGCAACAACGTTAAATTCCCGACGTAAAAACTATTTAATGAGGACAAATTGTGTTAACAAGTCATCGTATTTATATTTCGTTCACGAGTTAAGAGGGTGGCATAGTGGTCCAGGGTCTGGTTCCCGATAGGAGATAGTGGGTTCGAATACCGAATGGTTTAGTTGTTGAACTCGTCGAATTTCGCAATCCCTGTACTGCATAGTAAGGACCACAAAGGAAATAAGAGTTTTTATTTGAACTCTTTTTTGTGATATCCTTTACATATAATTGGCTTCATTGATTCATACACATTGTTGTTACTAATATATGTCTTAATTTGATATTGCCATGTAAAGTGTACATTTTATGTTGAAATAAATCTATCTATCTATCTATCTAGTTATCCAGGAAACAGTCATCGAGAGTGATTGATATAAGAGGTAAGGTGTAATAACTTATTTCATATCCGGTGTAAAATACTAAAGGTTAAAGTAACATAATAGATAAGGTGGTTTATATGTATTTGCAGAAAGGCCATGCGTGATGAGGTAAAATAGAAAATTGTTTTTTATGTTTCCGTTATTTCCCATTTTCCATCCTATAGATTGAACACAGGCACACAGACCATTGTATAATGATAACTGCGGTTTTGCAACACGTCAATCAGTCATGGGGATTATTCAAATGAGATAGGATTTTGAGTTGAGGAAGTGCATTTAAATTAAAAACAGAAGATGCCGAGCGATAAATTTTAATTTAATTGGGAGTTCAATGAATTTCAGATAACAGAATGTTAAACCAACTAATGTGCAGAATGATAAGGAAAAATTAATACGTATATATTTTGGTATTTCAAACCGCACTAGTAAATAAATTAGCCATTCAGCGGAAGTCATCCGGATCAAAGTACAGAGAGTACTTTCCTGACCGGAACAAATTTACAGTTAAACTGTAATGACTCCTAAGGCGAACCATATCGACCGTAGAGCCATCTTGACGAGCATTTTACATCATCCATCAAAAGACGTATACTTTCTTTTAATTAGAATTGATTTCAAACGAGATGAATCTTTTTTTCCTTTAAGCAGAATTACTTTTCCATGGAATATAATCCTATTACTTTGGGCCGAGCAGAGTGAAAATCAATTTGTTCCGTGACTTCGGAAGACTCTCGCGAAAATTTATGTTTTTTTCCCGCTGCAACTTGCGCCTTTTCTAATTAATTATACCACGAATAATCAGATTTTTGCGCACGGAATCCAAACCGAATTGTTTATTGAATTATACATGGCTAAATGATGACTTGAAATACGGTATGCTTGCTTTTTTCCCCAATACCGACAGCTAATGGTTCTAAGGCGGATTTAAAAATTGTGTTAGCAGATTCAATTCCGAGCCATTTACGGTGAGATTATTAAATAACACAGACAAGAAAACGGTTTTAACGTAATATTCTCGCTGAAATCGTACGGCTCACAACTAAATAAAATAAATCCTTTATCAGAAATGAACACAGGCCCTGCTAACAATATAACGAAATATTTATGGCCTAATTATGACTATAAGAGGCACGTTTGACCAGATTTCAGTCTCTTCATCAGCTTCGCGAATTATCATAACAATAATTAAATTGATGTCGTAAAAGTTAAGCACACGCCACTTTACGGCAAGAGAAGGTGTTAAAGTCAACACCTTTAATCAACGATCTCGTCATCTTTATAGTTTATCAGGCCACGTGACTGCAATTTCTGTCCATTTCTCATCATGAAAAAACAGTAAAACATGCAATTAATGATCTTGTTTTACTAATTTATATTTTGCCCGCGGGAAGTTTGCGACACCGCATGGTATTTCCCGCCACCGGAGAAGTGTCGTCAGCTGACTGGCCAAAGCAATGAATGAAGATCTATGAGGACCGCGTCAGCGAGATTATTCAAATTATTAGCAACAATACTTGCTATAACAGTCAAGTTACTTCGGACACCGTGCAAAATATACCGTAACGAAATCTACAAAACAACGACTCAGCGCCTTTGTACTAGTGTGGCAACCTTTGGAAACTATAACTTAATAGTACTTGTTAAACTTTCCCAGAAAGGTGATCAATGTAACATTTGGTGTAAAAACTACATCGAACTCAATATTTTGGCCAAAGTTAGCCCTTTTCAAGAGCAAAAGACACAATATTGCACAGTTGATTTTTACACCAAACGTTAAAAAGTAGTAGGCCTATAACAAACATTACTTAAGACGTTCAGCAAGAAATGCCATACATCCACACCCCATCAATACAATGAGACATGAAAACATTAACAGTAAAACCTCAGTTAAAGACCACCTCAATGATAAGACCATCACAAAAATAAGAACACAATTGTCAAGTCCATTTTCACTGTTTTGCTCTTTATTCAAGCTCAATATTAAGACCACTTTTCAAGGGCCCCAATTGTGGTCTTTTTATTGAGGTTTAACTGTAATTGTAAACAACTACAAAGTCTAACGGGACACAAGACACAGACGCAAAGCTGGGTGAAAAAATGAGTGTCGTATTGGAACGGTCAGTGACAAACACTCTATAAAATCTAACTTAAGGTCATCGAATTAAATATTCATATATTTTCAAACTTGAAAAATCTTTTGAAGACCTCATCGTGCAATACAACTTGCTCGCATATGTACTATTAAACAAGACAGTTCAACGACTTACATATTTACAAGACAATAACTGATTGAAAACATCTACGTTAAAATCTAACAACACGCGACACCACGTTGAAAGGTGAAGGGTTTGTTAATTATAATTTGTTAGACAAACAATGACACGATCTTCTGTAGAAACCAGGAATCATAACAGACGTATGACCTTATAAGGAAACATATCTGCTTTGTAACGAAACTGTAATTAACAAGCAGAGATTACGTTTACCGATATAAGAACTCACGCAAGAGGAACGCGAATTGTTATTATGTACGATGTACAAGGCCAGTCGTAGTTTTTTGCTGATGTTTCACGAAAATCGATTTTGATCCCGTAACTGAAAATGAATGGAATATCGCAACATGTACCGGCATGCAGTGCGTATGCGTTCAGAGACTGTATAGCAATGACAGGAATCCGCAGGTCAATTATTGATTGAAACAATTGATTTCTGGGAAATTTTCAATACAAGAGAAGCATAGGAGGATAGATGAATGCTGTCAGGTACACAACAAGGTCAACTCCCAGCTGTATACGGTGTAGATTATAGAGACATTCCGTGACACTGAGGGAGACGTGGTGAATAGAGAAACAGTATGCCGAAGCAATAACGTTTTTTGCCTCGCCATGGCTCACTGAACCAATGTATTTGTCCGGCAGTCAATGTCAATGGCACGTTTCTCGGTAAGTTTAAATGAGAAAAAACGGAACCAACCATAAATAGTTCATGATTTCATTACCCAATTCAATCCTGCGATGCCAAAAACAATAATCAACTAAGCAGACGATAATAAACCTTGTGCAATTATAATGAATATTTCATTACCGTTAGTCTGAGCATGTCCATTCTATATCTCGTAGAGCTGTTTGGAATAGGGAATATCTCGTAATGCAAGTGTTGTAATATCAAATCTATGGATGAAGAGTACCATTTAAATACAACAGAATCGTCGATAATGTGCAATAACAGGCGTAGTTTCCGGAAAATGGGCATATGTCGGGTGTGTTATTTTGATTAAAGAAATTACTAAATCCGATGAATATGCTGATAAGTTTTACGCCATGAAAATACAATATTCAAGTCATATCTTTTACTCTATTCATTGTGTCTTGTCAGTGCTGTCAGAAACATGAAGAAGTTTGACATTATACCAGCTCCACATAGACCTGTCTATTGATTTTACAGCGAAGACAATACCTCAGTATTAAGTTACTGTCACTGAAATCAGAAAGTGTTCAACAATATCGCATGTTTCTATCGTCGAAGTAGCGTATATCTATTGTGAAAACGTTGTTGTGAAAGTGTGAAATTTGACGAAGAATAATGGAGATGCTCTGAGTGATTCCTTGTATTCAATAATTAAAAAAATCTCCCAACGAGAAAATTAAATACTACCATCTGACTAACTCACAATAGCTGCAACATTATTCACTTTAAACACACAAAATGTTCCGTTAAACTCAACTATGATATGTCAAGGCAATATGAATTTTTTATTATGTGTCCATTTCTATTTTCATTCGTCAGTTTGACAGAGCTTATAATGTCGTATTGATTTCTATACGAACATATTAGCCTCTAGGGTCCGGTTCTAGGGAACTTAACATCATACTGGTGACACTCATGGTAACCGTCACGAAAACATAAAAAAGTTTTAATGACAGTTACTATCGCAAACAGTAATTCACAGGTTTAATAGAGTCGCTGATTAGAAGCGTGGCTTGCAGCAGTAGGTTGTTTAGTACATGTTCTGTCGATTCAATATTAGTTGAGTGTACCATTACTGTGTATACTATGCCTAGTGTTCCATATTTTCCTTGGCTGACCACCCAACAGTTTCTTTACAACCGTTGGCTTGTATATAAACACTGACTATACTCATATGTTGTCAAAGAGACAATCTTATTGTTGTTGTTTACAAGTACTGTTTTCTTGAGACGATGAATATGGCGGTACTTCGAGTAGACCATCCGGTTGAAGATGATAGCAATGAGACGCTAAAGCGCCTCAAAATATGACTATACCCTGATTTTGTCAAAGAGACAATATTATTGTTGTTGTTTACAAGTACTGTTTTCTTGAGACGATGAATATGGCGGTACTTCGAGTAGACCATCCGGTTGACGATGATAGCAATGAGACGATAAAGTGCCTCAAAATATGACTATACCCTGATTTTGTCAAAGAGACACTCTTATTGTTGTTGTCTTTCTACGATGATATGGGTGTGAACATGTTATCTGTATTGAGCGGTGTTGTCTTGCGTCACGTACTCAGTAAGTTAAGTATTATGGATGTCAAAATTTAGTGAGAATCATGAAACTCCCATACACTACTTGATGCAATATAATATTTACTTTCTTAACTCTGAAAATATCAGTGTCAGATCTTGCAATAAATGTTTTAACTCGTCAAAAATCAAAAGACCGTAAAGAGTCGAAAATGACAGATAGCGATTAAAAGATATCGTATTTTTTCATGGTTTTGAGGTATAAAACGTATAAAATTACTGGACCATGAGAACAAACGCACATTTAGAATCCCGGGCACGAGACGGTATCTCAATGATCACCGCATTACAACTGTGGCTTGGTGTTGATAAAAGGTCGTGTTTTAGATATTTATTGTTTCGACCCGTAAAATAATCAATTATTCATGTTCAAGTAGGCTGTTGTTCCTTGTCTTATTTGTGATGATTCAAGTTTTGTTAATTCATTCATTCCACATTTTTCATCAAAGAGTCTCGCTTATGTGTGCTTCTATGTTAATAATACAATAACCCTTTTATTGTAAGCCTTTCTTATCTTTAAGTTTCAGGAAGCAATATATTCTCCTAGTTAGGGAGAAGCGCCTTGATCATTTCCGTCCATTGCGCTTATACAGGGTGTTTCATAATAACTGTTACCATTTCATAATGTTTCAGTTCGCATAACATAAAATATCTAATAAAACAAAAACATATAACTTACAGCAGAGAGAATAAACTTGTATTTGGTATAAAACATTCTATTATTATCATTATATCTTTAATATAAAATTATGTCATTTAAAAGATCATTTTTTTATAATATGTGCTCAAAATGACGTCCTTTCTGGCGCAATACGACGTCGAATCGTGTCTTGAAATTAGAGATAACAGCTTTGCAAGTGTCACTACTAATATTCCTAATTTCCTTCCTTATTGCTTGTACCTTAGATTGATATATACTAATTCATGATAAAAACTAGACACAGATAAGTTACAGTCTCTTTTAATGGTAACATATATCATGTAATACCTTGTTCTGGCGTTCATATTTAGACAAAGAACTGACGATATTTTCAGAATATCTAGGGTTGTCGCATCTGGCAAATTATATTAAACTCGATGTTTCAGGTTGAAGCTATTATGTAACAGTACGATAAACTCTAATACAACGAAATAGACAACAATAAATTCCGAATGAACTTTTAAGATGATTAGACAACAAATAATACAATACCACACGCTTCTGTATCGTAATTGAACTCACAAAAACGAATTAAATGTACCATATTCAATACTAACATCTCAGACAATAGCGCTCACAAAGCGGAAAGGGACTTGCGATTCAAAATCATTCCTCCGCAAAAGGAGTTAATCAGGAACGTTGACATTTATAGAAAACCTTTTAGACAATAAAAATTCTCCTGCTGATTTTGAGAAAGGAATGCTTATTCAATGATAGACGTCATTAGACATTTTAATGTATCTTTTCCCATTTATTGGGAAACAGACTTAGAGATACTTATACAATAAGAAAAACCGTTGCCATGACTACCGAAACTGACATCGGTACAAATAGGAAACAATTACTATATTTCGCGACGATTTCTTTGTCTATAGAGCAATTAAAAAAGATGTTACCGCTATATATAAGCAGAAAGTCCATATAACAACAGGTTCAATTATGTTTCACTGCGTTATACGAGACGAACTTAGAAAATGTGCAACATAAAGTGACAAAATTGATGGCTTATTGAATTTGCCTCATCATTTTAACACTCGTATACATCTCCGCGAAAGATCATTAAGAACGTATTACGTACGAAATTCCCGAACGAATTTGCTTATGATACATGATAGAGTACGAATATAGGCGCCATATGCGGTACAAATTGAATACAACAAATGCGCCTTACTGTTCTAGTGTGAATCGTCCAGAGACCGCCATCTATTCAGACAATCAAATTAACAACCCGAAATTCGGTACACAATACACATGTTGTATAAAAGAGATAGAAGCTCAAAGGTGGTGGTGCGTAAAGATTTGCATTCCGCTAAATATGGGGCCAAGATTTTAATGACTGATTTGAAGTAGAAAACTAGAAAAATAATTGTGTTTTCAAAATGTTGATGATGATGATGACATTGATGATCGTGATGACGATGATAATTGTGATGATGTAGTTAATGGTGAGAATGATGATGATCGTGATGATGTAGTTAATGATGATGATGATGATGATGATGATCGTGATAATGTAATTAATGATGATAATGATGATGATGTAGTTAATGATGATGATGATGATAATGATCGTGATGATGTAGTTAATGATGATGATGATGATCGAGATTATGAGGTAGTTAATGGTGAGAATGATGATGATCGTGATGATGTAGTTAATGATGATGATGATGATCGTGATGATGTAGTTAATGATGATGATGATGATCGTGATGATGTAGTTAATGATGATGATGATGATCGAGATTATGAGGTAGTTAATGATGATGATGATGATCGTGATGATGTAGTTAATGATAATGATGATGATGATGATCGTGATGATGTAGTTAATGATAATGATGATGATGATGATCGTGATGATGTAGTTAATGATAATGATGATGATCGTGATGATGTAGTTAATGATAATGATGATGATGATGATCGTGATGATGTAGTTAATGATGATGATGATGATCGTGATGATGTAGTTAATGATAATGATGATGATGATGATCGTGATGATGTAGTTAATGATAATGATGCTGATGATGATGGCGATGACGATGATAATGAAGACGACAGAGACGTGGTAAACACTCGTGATTTAATGACATTACATGTATTATGCTATAAACTTTTACAATAACATGGATGACATTGATGGTACTGTTGAAGCAAATGGATGATGATGAATAACGTGGATGTCTTGGTGGTGGGGATGATTTTTGTGTCTAAAAAGCGTCCAACAAAAAGCATATTAAGTAATCTAGCAAAACGAGGAAAACATTAGCGTAAATGCTCCGTATCAGCAAAGTTTCCGAGAAGAAAGAATATATTCCATGTACCAAATAAAACATAATGTTTCAAATTATTTCATTCAAGATAGAAACCAACAGTGTGCTTCTCTATAAACTTGGTATTATACCTCTGTGGGTTGTGTAACAGAACGAGAGTAATACTGAGACAGAAAATGGAAAATTCGCGAGTTGTTGGAGAGAAAAATGATGTAAATCTCTACAGATGAACGCTAAGAATACAAATGTCTTAATCTACATCAACTCAGGAATGTAATTATTAGTATCTGGTGCAAACTGTTGTTAATATCCGAACTTGTAAAACACCAGACTATGCGTAACAATCAGACACATTTTTTATATTGGATGAAATAAAAAATATAGAAAGAAACGTATGAACAACCACTGTGTTTTTGTTAAGTTAACTGACCGTAAGCCATTACGACATCCGGCAATTTTATGACTGGGGTCGCAAATGGTCTAATCGTCAGAAAGAGTAGTCCGTGTACTTGGAAGGCCAGAATTACTAAAATGGAGCCTGCCAAATATCTAACTTATCCAGCTTTGTATCAAACATTCATCGCCGACGCAAACATGACTGCATTAAAAGTGTGTCGGTTTTTTCTTTAGTAAAATTATCATTAATAGAATGATTTGTCAAAAAGGCCGGTAGCAGTTGAGACAAGAATTAGTATCTGTAAAAACCCAGAATGTAATACTTCACTCTTGTGGATTGCAAATGGTTTGACATTTAAAATTGAGGTGAAATTAAACTTTAAAATGGTTTGCCTGTGTTTCAAGATTGCTCTGATAGCCGGGTAATTGACTTTGACAACAAAATCTGACGTTTTTGATAAATTAAATAGTGAAACTAGAGGTGACCTCACCTTCGCTCCGGTGGTTCACGTTTGTGAACAAAAAATAAGGAGCAAGGAACAAACACACTGCGGAAACACATAGCAATGTCCTTGTTGCTGCTTGATAAATGTATATTTTCTAATCAGGGACTTTGCATTTGTCAATAGGTGTAGTGGAAAGGGGTCAATAGGGGAAGGATTATCGTATTAAGTATTGTAAGCGGTGTATCAAAGTGTCAAACACGATCCCGGCGTTGATAAAGCATGCTTGTTTAATAAAAATAAATCTGATAAGTAAAATGGATGTATTCGGGGTAGGTCCATTTGTCAAATAGCTTGAATGACATTCCGCTTAACACTGCGGGAGATAAGAATTAAAATGCTTTTAATATTACTTCTTCGCAAGGCCAGTTTTGTTGTAATAATCCAAAACGTATTCGACAAATGCGGTGATACGTAATTTGTCACCAATGAGTTGTATTTTAAATGAATAAACGTATTAAAATACTGTTCATCTCCTAGATTTGGTTTCATTAATTTTACCAGCTAAGTGGCGAGTGATTGATCTAAGCGCGGTGTAGGTACATAAACATTTCCTCGTGACAGATCTTCAAGTGTGTCGTGTACCCTGGGTACTATATAACTTTCTGCGGGACATTCTTTAAGTGTGTCTTTGTATATATGAACAAAAGGCATGTTTTCCTTACATAATATCAGTACTGATTATCATGACGCATGAATATTACGCAGGTGCAGATTTTAATTAACGCTGAACGGCTCTGTTTTATGTTTTCTTTGATTATTTTATATTTTACCAAGATTTTCCAAACGAACAATGAGTTGTTATGCTGCTAGTTCTGTTGTTGCTGTGAGGGAGTTGAAGTTGTAGAGTTGTTGAGGTGCAGTGAACAATGTTGAATGGTCAGTGTTGTAAGTCCTGTTGTTGCTAATGCAATACAAACTGGTTCATTAAAACACGGTCTTATAAATAAGGTGGTCTTTATTTCGAGGTGGTCTTTAAATGAGGTTTTTGCTGTAAGCGATTAAATGATTATGTTAAGGTTGGTAACTGTGCGTGTCTTGTCTGATAAGTATAATAAATGTACACAGACAATACGAATGAAATTTGTGGACAACTTAATTGAAACGGCGAATTTAGGACGAAACTTCAAAGTGGGCTTCAAATACACGCCTATAACACGATACAGCGAACATCAATCGCCACGAAATGTTACAATTTATTCTCAAGGCAAGTAGAAAACTTTCACATCAATAGTAAAAACAACTTGTCATATAAGTTTACGACACAATTCAGTCTATGTACGACCGCTCCAAAGCCCATAAAACCCTACTCATTGGTCCGGCGTTCAAATACACCTCATTTGGGCTTGTTAAGTTGTGAAAAATGTAATAGGTACGGTACTCTACACTCAATGGGGGACATAAGCGGTGTTTAGAAAGTGTCAAAATGTATCCACAAAGTCATAAACTTAGCACCTTGATTATCGCTAGTGTTTACAAACATTGTCACTTGAAAATTCCGGTAGTGATAAAATACTGACGAATGTGAAGTCAATTGCTGGTCGTCTAAGGAGTGTATTTTGTGTTTGCAATAAAATGTCAATAACTTCAAGTAGCCTTTGAATGAAAGTTACTGGATTCAAATTGCATGAAATTAAATTTGGTTTCGTTTGCAATTCTTTCTTTAAGATATTCTGCTTCGCGTAGCGGATGCACATGTGAATAAATGGCTGTCATATTAGAGAATGACTCAGCAAATAATGTAGACGCACATTTTTGCCGTAAACAGCACAAAATGATTTATGTGCCCAGAATGCGTACGATGTAATTAATATGAGATAACTTCACTGTGATTTAATGATTTTCCTAAACAATAGTTTTGATGTGCCCACGTTTGTCTTGGTCAACGTTCTTACGTATATCGGCCCAGATGTTACTATTTATGTCTTACTAGTCCTACCGCAGATATATATCAGAGGAAAGATCTAGCGTATTAAATAGAAATTGGTTTTAGTATTAATTATTTATACTTATTATTCGTTTAATAAGCTCGTAACCGTTCAAGGGTTAACCAATCTGTCATAAAAGGAAACGAAGCCACATCTGAACAGGTATCAGATAATGTCATTAAAGGATTATAAATAGATATATTAGATACTTAATCAAATGTATCACCTTGTTGAAACCCATCAGACTTCCTTAAGTTAAACTAATCCGCTAATAAGGATTAGGGGACCTTCACTTCTAGTTTGTCCAAGATATTTAATACGGTTTGATACACAAGTCAAAGTGACTATATCATATAATGCAATGCAATACAAAGCCGACGTCTTGTGTTCTTAAGATATCGCCCAGTTATCAGATAACCTGGACATTGATAACATCGGGCTTCATCATGTTTGGGGCAATATAGAAATAATTTATTCAATAGACAATAGATACATAACATTACCTAATATATGATAAAGGAATTTGGAATTAAGTCAAAATATTGAAAGTTAAGATAACAAAATGTGTTGCCATGTAAAAACATTAGTTCTTATGTTATCTAAATAATTACTATAATCATAAATAGCTAACTCTCCTGTTTTACTTATAGTCTGATAAAAATTAATGGAAAGGTGATAAAGGAGTTGTACTGTTACCTTTGTGTGTGTAAGAATGTGAAAATGGGGGAAAACATCTTCTAATGTGTCCAGTCAGCGTAAATACCGATCATTCTCATAATGATTACCTTGTGTAATCGTTAAACAACATTAAAAACAACACCATTTAGTCAGAATAAAGCAACACGACAATACTTTAAACATACATGTAATATATGCACATATTATTGTATGTAGTAATACACTTACCAATGTTATGCCCCGAGCGGTGGGGATACGCTGGACAGAAGACGTTTCCCGTCTGCTGGGAATTTGGCGTGTCAGGGCCTCGGGAAATAGACTTGGGTTGGATTTTTAATTGATCCCGGACTTTGGGAATTAGACATCTCCCATCGTGGACATTTGGACAAAATGCTTGGCTCTATGGTGGGGTACTAGATCCCCCAAAAAAGAAAATTGTCTAATTCCCGGCTGCCGCCCCCTGCGGTAACTATTGTTAGGTGCATAATGAGACATGATGTATAGAAATATTTACGTAAGTTACAAAGTATGGCATGACAATGAGACGTTATTGTATCACGTACAGAAATTACAAAAACAACAAGTAAATAAATAAAACGTGTATTCGGAATATTACAAACTTGCTTTGTTTTGGGGAGTTACCCAGGATGCCGTACTGCCAGGGTTACATTGAGATCTACAGCTGATGATGAGTTTGCACTTTTTCGTAAAGATTTCAGATAAACGACATTGCAATGACTAGAAAGACATATTCTCGGAAATGCATATAAACAATACGTCAGTCGATATTTACTTTGATGTTTAAACATGCAGGCAGTATGCACAAAAACGCATACTTGCATTTCATAGATCATATAGCTAGTTATATTTCAAAGAAAACATCCCAGTGAGAAAGAGAACAGCTGAAGTTTCGGAACTTGAGGCGATGTAGAATTCTTGCAGCTAACAGTTATTGCCCATAATTTTCACAAACCCTAAAGTAGGAGGGGGTTCATGCTTCTCAAGTCAAACGAGTATAGAATAAATCAGCGTATTTAACGCACCACACCGTACATTATTAAACCGTAACGCATGAAAACAGAATATGCATGAAGTGTTTTATTGGTTTGAAACCGCGTTTCGTAATAACTCGAAGTAAATAACTAAATATGCGTGTAAACACAATTTCTCGGACTGTTTACGAATAACTTGAAATTGAAACGAGATTTCACATTTTAATATTATGCCCTTGTATTTATGCAGGAATAAAATCCGTTTTATTGTTTGGTAATCGGTTATAACATTCGTAGTGATCTAGACACTATCATGGATGCTGCAGATGTTCTGGTAATACAGTAAAACCTCAGTTAAAGACCACCTCAATAATAAGACCACCTCAATGATAAGACCACCTCAATAATAAGACCACCTCAATTATAAGACCATATCAATATTAAGAACACAATGTTCCAGTCCATTTTGACTGCTCTAATTAAGACCACTTCAATATTAAGACCAGTTTTCAAGGGTCCCAATGGTTGTTTAACTGTGTTTATTCTTTGAAGAGAGATTCGCATTTTGAAGTTTGTTTCGTACAGCGAATTATTGGCACGTGATACTTATCTTGAATTGAAACAAAATCTCTATAACCAATACAAAACATAGTACTCAGTAAAACACCGAGAAACGATATACATGTACAATCCTAGGTAGTCCTAGGATGGACAACCAATATTATTGATTTCCACGCCGTTTAATTTCTTACCATAACACCGAGAAAAAAGTCGGGGAAACCTTTATTGATTTTTATCACTTTCTTTTCCAATAATGCTTACTCCGGAGAAAATGCTAGTGTCTGAAATTGACAGTGATAGGAAATTAGTGCGGCAAATTTGTGGAGAAAATTTCAAGCCAATCAGAGACAGAAAGCGCACAAGAGAATAAGAAAGTAGGATTTGATAAGCGGAAAACATATTATAAATACAAATCTACACCTGAACCCCTTTAAACCGGAACCCCTTTATCTAGAAAACCCTTTAAACCGGACAAATCGTCCGATCACAACATTTTTTACTAGTATATAAATCACCCCTTTAATCCGGAAACCCCTTAATTCAGGAAACCGGGCAAGAATTTTGGCCCAATAAGGATATTTTCATTGTATATCTCTGCTTGTTTTTTAATTACTAATTAAAAAACGAATTGACACAAATATGTCCATTCTTGATATAAAACTGACCAATCCAGAGTGAAAATTGCCAAGCATTGTAGGGAAAATCGATTATTAAATGACGCTTTTAATCTAGTTTAAACGAACTATTTATATTACATCAATTGTGTGACGGGTAATTACAACTTTTATATCACCGACTGCTTCCTGGGTGACCACACCTAATTAAGGGATTGAAAAGACGGTGGAAGACTTTCATTTAGATAGATACTCGGACTTCCAACTGATAGAAAGGATGGCTTAATCATAGTTTATACACATTTTGTATACAGAACTATTCGTAAAATACAAATTGTGTCCTAAATGATTTCTGAGGACGAGACGTTCCTCTAACTGACTTATTCTCAACCACATTATGAAACAAATCGATAAATAAATTTCAACGTGTATCCGTGCAATCATGAAATTTGATTACAAATTGAATCTGAGAATGCAAAGTAAATATTTTTCATACAGTGCTAAAAGTTTGTGTTCGTGACATATCATCGAAATTTATGACTTGGAATGTATCAGCAAGAATTGAAAACAACATAACACGCTGCTTTGTTCAGTTCTGTTCCATTCTACAATAAACAATCACAGAAAGACAGCAGAAATGTTTTTTATCACAGAACAACATGAAACATTTGTCTCTAGCTATCACGATGTATTTGTAAGGCTTTCATTTATATCCTTGTGTATTAATGCTGTATTTTAAAAACTTGGTGCTCATTAAAACTACCCCTGACAGATTCACAGATAAATAACGAATTATTCCAGGAATATAACGCACGAGATACTCGTGTGCCTAAATCTAAATCAGGGAAAACACAACTCACATGGGGGATATATTTTTCACGGTATCAATAATTTGATTTGTTTAATATTCCCATATCGGCTATAGTGCTGAAGTTGTTAGTGCCACGGGAGACTGGTTTGTGTCTGAAAGTGTAACTCGCCCCATTAACACGTGCTGATATACACGGGTAAAACTGGCATTGATTTAATAATGTGTCAGATTTGACTGATATTGCGCGTGCAACAATCTACAATACTTACTCTTGTTAAATAATTAAAATTAAAGAAGGAAAATCTCGCGAAACTACACGAGAGTTGAAGGCTGTACAATCATATCTGCTTCTATGTGTGCAATGTATATACATATTATGTTTGCTCTCATACATTGGTATATTCTCTGACAGCCCACACTTGAACCTGTTGTGAGGTCAACTTTATGACTGTTGTAGCAATTGTAAGCATACTTGGTTGTATGTTTTTTTGTAAATTGTTCAAGCACTCTAATCCATTACTACAAATACAATACAAATCAGCTAATGTTTACATTATGTTTTCTAGAATTTCCAAGCACTCCATTAGTATCATACAAATCAGTTTTAAAATGAATAAACAGTTTGAGACACATACAATGTGCACGGACATCCATAAACACATAAATATATGCATACAAGTAAACCATTACAATGACAAAAGGGACACAAGACTCAAACAAAAATACTGGAGAAAATAGGACCTCTGCCTTGGAAAGGTCACAAACAAAACACCACAAGTTTAAGAGAGAACCCAACCTCACACTTTACCTAACACGTAAATGATATATTCTAGTGGGCGACACAAACACTGCTGATACCAAGAACACTGCAGTATTTTTACGTCGAACGTGCACCGGTAACAATTTATACAAGATCATCACAATGTGGTCGGACCAGACCTCATGCTATCGGGAGTGTACTGTACTCTTACAAAGTACGATGTTAGGATAACTGTGGTAATACAGATACCACGTCAGTCGGAAGCCTTACTTGCATCTGGTATAATACTCCTGTGACAAATCTACGCCAATGTAATGACTTTAAGTAGACATAATCCGAATGTAAACGTTGTTTTTTTGTAAATCACAGATTTCTATCCCGAGTTCTCAAACAGAATATCAATGTTTTATGTATCCAGAATATATCAAGCAAATGTTTATTTCCCTCCTGGGAAAACGTTAACTAACTGCGCATAACGTGAATTTAGTTATAGTTGTTACCACAAAATAAAATGCTGAGGATTCATTGATTCATGTTGCTGTTGATGATAATTGTCTTGTCTCAGTCATTGCTGTTGTTGTTGTTTGTGACTTTGTTGCTGCTGTTACTGTTGCTGCTGTTGTTACTGTTGTATCTGCTTTAAAATTGTGTATCTGTCATATTTTTTTGCATTTGCCATGAATGTGTAAATGTTCTGGGAGAGGGCTTCAATGATGTTGCGATAACCTGTGCCCAATCCCTTTGTATTATATCAAATGCAATAAACTATTATTAAACTAACTGCTGTTGTTATTGTGTTGCCTCTGCTACTGGTGATGTTGTTGCTGTTCTTATGGCAACTGTTGGTGTTGTTTTGTTTTGCTTCTGATTATGCTGTTGCAGCTGTCTAATTTGTAAGATGCACAGTCGTCAAGAAAGTTGAATTCCAAATATAATACATTTCATTTCTTCAGTCAAATGTTCGAGCTAGACTAAGAGTTAAGTAAATGCTAAATATTGACTCGGCTAGACGTCTCCTGATATTTTAAAATCATACACAAATTAGTGTGGACACAATAGCAGCTGAACTATCATATATCTAATTACAACATTTGTAAACATAATTTAATTATTTTTTCCAGTCACTTAAATGGATAAATATGACTTCTTTAAATGTGTTTTGCTTTGAGACTATTCAATGTTGTTTTGAAATGAAATTAGATGCACGTCCTGTCGTAGGTAGTAACTAATTCGCTATCAAATAACTTGGCGGTAATATGATATGTAATTATAAATTAACGTTGAACATGTCAGTCTACCCAAAAAATAGACACGGGTATAATTTTTTCATCAATTCGTACACACGTTGTATTGTGGGGTAGTTAACTTTTGAAGGATTGTTTTGAATAGTTTGTATAATCAGTATAGCGAGATGGCTCGCCTTTTATAGGTGACTTTATTAAACATATTTAAACATTTGATTACAACAGTTTGTTAATAGCTTTTATGACGGATTTGTGCAACTAAACGCTATATTGTATTACGTAAATTATTAATTAATTCTAAATTATACTGCGTGAAATAGAATGTTAATAACATTTGCATAAGAATCATGTAAAGTATAAGTCTGACGCGTCATGCAGAAAATTACAAGGCTGTTTCTTAAAGACAGAACTATTTCTTGATTAATATAAAATTTGAGGATTAAGAATCACCATTGTTCCGACCATGATTTGAACTCCTGTTTCTCATAAGTGGTTTGAAAGTTTGCTTCAACAGAGGTCATTTAACTCATGATGATATTTCCAGGCAAAACATTCAACTTTCGTTCTATCTAACGTGGTGTGCGTGGGAGAAATTTTGGTAATTTATTTTAAAATTAAGTATTTTGAAATTCTGTTTGATTCAGCGTTCGCTCTAATCATTTTAATATGGAGATAATTGAATCATTTCATACAAGAAAATAAACCTGTGATAATTGAAATATTTCAGTTGTTTTACTGAATGTCGTTGGGTGATGAATTTGAAGCAAACTTCTAAAACCACAAAAATATGCTGAATCAACAAATATTTAACAAAATTTCCATTTGCGTAAATAAACGTTTTTTGTTCTAATACGCCATATACCAAATTTGAACAAAATTGTCTTATCCGTAAATCAACGTTTTTGTTCCAATAAGTCTTATACATCTTGAATTTAACTGCGTGTACGTGAGCATAACTGAGGACACGGAATTGTATGATACATGATATTGAAACATTTTCTGTTCTGAAAATAAAAAGACCCAAAACAAATTTTACATCTGTTTGTGAAACTTCGATTTCAAAATATTGTGTAATATTATTATAGTTTATAACTTATTGTGGTTGAGATCTACTGATGTTTTTGTCAAATATACCGTAAATTATCTGAGAAATAGACTACAATTATCATGTTATCATCATATATATGAAATCCTGTCGAATATATAACAATAGGTAGGATAATTTATAATGACTGATACAGTCTATGGTTCTGGTTCACGAATTTTAATAATTATAACAAAACGACAGTATATAAATCTCAATGAAACACCTGCTCAGGGAATTAATGTCGAGGTGAAACGTTTGATACGTATTCGGTGACTGCATTTTAAATCCTAAAATCTTATTTGAAATTTTAAAATCCATGTATTTTAATTTAGCATATATATATAGCTCTTTGTCTTAGCAAGCTAAACTGTGAGAATATCATTACAGCAATGTACTTTATGTTAGGAAAAACTAGAGATTTATTTAGATAGATCTCACATAGAATAACAATTAATGATCAATTATACAAATGCTAAA
The DNA here is from genome assembly GCA_032209605.1 of Mactromeris polynyma. NCBI lineage: Eukaryota > Metazoa > Mollusca > Bivalvia > Venerida > Mactridae > Mactromeris > Mactromeris polynyma. The sequence goes on from JASFXZ010000050.1 coordinate 330,540, forward strand.
TCTCGAGGCAATGTATGTACAACTATATTTCTGTTTTAACAAAAAGTCGCTTAATGAATTAAGACAATAGAATAGCTAATATTTACATTGATGTCGGCGTACAATATTCAATACATCTCAGGGACAGTTTCTAGTATCCCACTGAACAATGTTATTAAAGTCTATCAAAGTTTACAATTATTTATCAAATATTTGATCTGAGACAATTCAGCTACGACGGCTCCTGGTTAAAACAAACAAAGACGGGGTTGACATGTATGAACATTTACGACCACTCTCTCAACAAGTCCTGGGCGACTTTTGTATCTCAAACATGTAATATATTACTTTTCTTTCTGACTGGATTTTTATTAAAAACAACAAGTGAAGTACTCGACCAACCTTATTTTATTATATACTTTCCCCTGGCGTATTTAGTTTTTTCTAAGTGGTAATAAATAATGTGTGACTTAGACAAGTGTGGTAAAAGGCTAATACAAAAATGAAATTAGTTAGACTGGTGTAATAAATTATCCGGTCGAAATATCACAACAAATCATGAAGAACAGTCCACTTACTGTAGATGGCTCACTGATGAGAGGGTTGATATCTCGAGTGATTTATTTCACATGTCGATCGGTGATCAAATAAGTAAAAATACAAACAAATTGCCCGACAACTAATCAAACCCCCCCTGGGGTACCCGGGTCTATTAGAGAACCGCGTGTTTTGTATCACGACAACCGGTTAGCACTTTTTGAGTACCCGGTTTTCATTAGAGTGAAATTTTGTAAGAAAAGTGGGTACACTGATTAAAGTACATTTACTTCTAAGTCGACATGTCTCTTAAATCCTAAAATTTAAGATACATTTTGAATTGAATCAAACAGTAAATGTAGCGGTTCATATAATCAAGATAACAATCTCAAGTTCTGTACAGACAAAGATTATTAAGCAAAATCAACAGAACTCTCCATGATTTAGTCAACATGTTCCAAGCATTTGTTTCAATACATGTAATTACTAATTACTGATTACATCAAACCTGCATATGTTTCTTGGCAAATTAGTGTGGAGAATTTGAATGTTGAACTCGCGCAGTCGATTATACGTGTTGTTGCACTCTTTATAGTGTGAATATAAAACGACATTCGAATAAAATATTTTTTGATCAGATAAAAACATCTGGCAATTCTTTGAATCCAGTTTCCAGCAATGTCAAGGACGCATGAAGTCGAACATTTTTTCATATAATATAATGACTGTTAAAAGAAACGATAAGAGAAAACTACATGTCTTCAATGCATAACCAGATAAAATGACGCATGTTAAAACCACATATAAAAATGTTCAAAGTCGTTTCGTTCATAAAAACGTAAAAATGACAGGGCATAAAAGGGCAATATGCGTTTTTTAAACGACAAAGTGCTGTTTGAAACGCTCATGGAAATTGGAGAGTATTTCGGGTTTTTATTTGTCTGAAAACAAATGATGAGACAAATCAGAGAATCCCTATCTAGAGGCATGATGTACTGTTAACTGGATAGGAAAGAAATATCAAATCAGCACATATTTGCCATAATGTTCTGTAGAAATATTAAACACAATGTGAATTTGTACGAACACCATCTAAACACGATAAAACACGAACACAGCACACACATATATCATACATTGTAAGAACATTTGGTAGATTATCATAGAAACGAACATTACATTGGTAGAAATGACAGGAGAGAAATATATGACTTTCTATCACAGTTCTATTGCACTGTGCAGAATGTTAATCGTACGATTACAGCATCCAATAAAGGCATACATGCAAGTAAGCATGTTTACGCTAAATGTTAAGACATTTCTTTACAAAATATGATTGTTAAAGTAATAAATATATGTGTATATAAATGTACTATATTTCCAAAGTGAACTATAAAAAATATTAAATTATATAACTTCACTATCTTATACAATATACGTATATGTATATACAACTGACATATAATGTAAAAATGAATGTTGTTTTAATAGTTATATAAGAAAACGATTTATTTCCATATTTGTCCGAAGTGGAAGACATACTAGCAAATTGCTTGGAAATTGGAAGTAGAATTATGAATTCTAGGAAACACGGAGACAAATATGAGTAAATGTGTGATTTAAAAATAACTTCTTTTCTGAATTCGAGATATTTGTGGTTGAATTTTATTATAATATAGGCATAAATTTAAAATATGTATTAATTTAGAATAATTGTTTAAATCTCTCGTCCTGTGTTTTGATTGATATTTCTAACGCGTGTCTCCGATCTTCCACGGATTAACATAAATAATTATGTATTTTGTATAACTCAAAATTGAGAAATAAAAAAAAGGTACTCACCAAAATTGACTCCATATGTCCCAATGAATAAATCCAACAGATATATAAGAATGATTAATTGTTCTCTCATGGTGTGAGTGCTGAATTGAAACTTTCTATCTCAAAAATCTTTCAATCGAATTCTTTTCATGATGAGTTTCACACACAAATCTCGTGCTTCAAATCCAGTGTGTTCTGCCTCTCACAAAATGAAATAAAATTCCAAGTTTCACCCAAAATAAATAAATTCTCTGACAGTTTATTTCCAGAAACTAAGAGAATTAGAAATTCCTTTCACTCAAAGTTGAAAATTGATTTTCAGTCATTCGACTGCTCAGTCTTTCTGCACAATGTCTTTTGTTCAATTACACATAATTTGATTCTGAAGGGGGTAAATTTTTCCCGAGGTTCAAAACATCAAATTTTACACAAACAATCTTTAATTTTCTTGCAATTTTTAGGAGAAAGATTTATGGTTTACAAAACCTGGGTATAAATCATACGCACATGGAAACTTCTATATAAATTATTCAAAGTTAATCTAGCTAGTTTCTCCGTATAAATAACACATTATTACATCCACAACGCAGGAACAATCGATATTATCCTCACGTTCCGTTGGTAATTAATAAACTATATTCACATATACAGCAAAAGTCATTTTTTCACTGTGTTGTTCAAACGCTATCACTTTTACGTTAGCATGGCAACTGAAAAATATATATAGAAAACAATTAACATCGATATATTTACTGTATATCCGTGAAACAGCACAAACACTGTGAAGTTTTTTTAAAGAAAAGTCTAAATCCACATTTTTATTAAAACAATATTCACAAAAAATATATCGTATCGCGATTGGAAATTGTCAATATTCGACAGTAAATCAGTTTAGCATTGGTACACTACAGCGCATCTCCCGTCTATCAACCCCAAGTTGAATGTAACGTAGCTTCTTCGTTTGACAGTAGAGAGTGGATCAGTCCATTATTTGTCGAAGGGGGAGTTTTTGCGGTAGCGCACTTTGATAGCGTTGAATACCATTTTTTTCGTCGGATAGCTTGATTTATGTACAGTAAATTGATTAAATAGAGGAATTGTATCATTTTTTCTAGTCTTGGGGGGTCATTATTCAATTTAAATTAGGTATTTTACTCAATCGGGGAGAGTTTATTTTTTGCATAAATAAACATGAGTTTATCGATAGATCATCGATACCCGAGGTTAAACGATTGATTTGCTGCGTCCAGGAATTGTTTTTTCCAGTATATCTAAACTTCAGAAGTAAATTCAAACACTTAGTGAGATTTTCTCTGAATTACGTCACAGAATCAGTGACTAATTTTACCAATAAATCAATTATTTAATTAATTATACATAGAGCATTAATTGTGTTGGGTAGTTTCAATATACGCGGGTTGTTAAATCGAACTGTTATAGGTAATACAAAATAATCAATAATATGAATATTAAAATATGATGGAAAATGAGAACAGTATATAAAAAGTATTGATTTGGAAGAATGAATTGTATTTCTTATATTGTTTATTTTCATTGTTGGTATCTGGGACATATATATATATTGGTCCCAGTTTGTATATATGATCTAAATTAATGAAAATTGATAGTCAAAATGTTTTTTGACAAAGAAGCGCTTTGTTGCATAAAACCTGTTCATTTTTGTAAAGATTGCATCCGCAGCATTATTACGACAAATCCTCGATGCGCATGCGCGGATGTTTTACTTTTTCTTAATTTTTATAGAATATTTGAATAGTTTGTCTGTTTTATATAAAGAGAGGAAAATTCGAACTGCTGACTTTTTGCAGACGAGATTGCAAACCAACAAAAAACTTTGTGAATCGCAGAAAGAAATTTCAATTTTCGCGTTTTAATTTAATTTGCTCTCCTACATAATTTATTGCCCTTACAACTGGATTTCACGATATGTAGCTAAAAGCAAAATAATTTAGTCACTAGTAACGTCAGGAATAATATTGTTTCTTTTAATCTGTGGTGGGATGTTGAGGTGAAGTTATCAGTTTGATTAATTACTCGAGCAGACGTGCCATACCCCCGTGAGTCAGTTTGGCACGCGAAGACACAAAAATTCAGAAATTTGACAAAATTACGTCCGGTGTTTGGTTTTGTAAAAGGGTAAAACCCGATCGGTCATTGTCGCCTATTGCATACTTTTTTACGTCATATTAACGTATTCAGTTTTTACCCTTTTTCGGATTAGACGTTTAATAGATAGACTGATTATTTCGGTATATAAATGCATTTACATGTACATGCAAAATAGCTAAAGTCGTAATATACATAAATATAAGCTCGTGCATGTAAATGTCAATAATGTTGCGAAAACGTGTGACCAACCCCATTCTATTAAAATTAAATGCAATAAAATATTATTAACCTGCCAATAGCCAACAATACTAAGAACAATATAAAAAGATATACCGATACTACATGTATATACAATTATAAATTACAAATTATTGCAAATCCATTATCAAATTTTATAAAAACGTTACGTAAAACTTGACAAAATAAGGGTTTCTTCTAAGTTTTCTGCAGAAGTAAGTATACATCCGAATAGTTTCACGGCAATTAAATTCGAAATAAAAAACTTTAAATGCACTACACCGAGTCATCTTTATGTTATAAGCGATTGAAACTAAAGATAAGAAAACAAGTCATTTCAAACTTCACCACACACTACAGAACCCACCACGTGGTACATATACTGTTTTAGTTCGTGTGCTCCTTAATACAACAGGTTTAACAAAGCAAATAATAATTATGTCACACAATAGACATGTTTAAGTCATCTTCAGTGAGTTAATTTCATAGTCTAACAACTTTTGCGTGAATAAAATTAAAAGATGTTGACGCTAATAAATGCTATTTAAATCTCTCTCATCATTTTATATACTCATTATTTTATAATCCCTGTTTCACGAACTGGAAGTGTGAATCGTAAAATCATTCATACGCTTTAAATGAAAACGCCCTCTGCCGGGCACTTGTGTTTTACGTCACGCTGTAAACGTGAAGTGCGCGTTTCAGACGAGATAAGTGATTTGGATTCCATACAAAAGCTAATACAATGTACCAGAGGCAGATTACGGCGTGCTGATATTTTATAAATTATGGCATTCTCATTAAAAAAGTTAATAAATACTTCACAAGCAAATCCCAATTAGTGTATTTTATTTTTATTGTTCTATTTCAGATAAAATCTTTGAAGCGCCTTTGAGGGCTCTGATTATCTCAGTCACTCAAAAGCATGAAAATACCGCGCGTGAAAACAATTGACTGATAGTGACTAATTTGCATATTAATGATTGGATATTGAGATAAGTTCACTTGTCTATGTATTCTAATGAATCTGTTCTTAATTAGCTACATTATCTTAATTAACACCGACAGCAGGTGCATTTCTTGCATACCAGAAATGTATCATCGGCCCCATCACTATAATATATACCACATTGTTCCAGTACACATATGACTTATGTATAAAATACATGTTTTATCATAGACTTCTTGTTATCAATGATACATGTGTTAGGTTATGATATCAAAACATATTACCCAGAAGCAATGTTAATATAAAACATGCTAATATTCTATATTGTTAATCTAGATTAATTCAGAGAACAAAAAAGAAAGAAAGTCTGAAACCGTCTTTTTTATTTCTCGCTCTTGGTGATATATCTCATAAGCAGATATTGATATTTTGAACGTACTAAAGTTGCAATCGAAATATTCAAAGCATCGACGTTCACAAAATATACGCAGGGTAAAAGTAAAAAGTAAAGTGTTTATTTATTATAGTGTCACCCCTACATATTTCTGATGTATGAGACACCTACGTTTTGAGCATATATACTTCCCGATTCCTGTCCTGCTAGGCACCAGGCAGGTAGGCACATTGTAACTGTTATTTAACTAACTAGCGGCTCACCAACCGACCATATCAGAACGGACCCCTACCCGGATTCGAACCTTCAACCTCCTGCTCCATAGACGGATGCCTGAACCACTCGGCTAAGGGAGATGGTGTATGTATACGCTTATAATCATTATTATCATTTATCTAATCTTATTTATTGTGCATCGTTTGTGGGCTATGTTTGCACCATATACATGTATCAATCTCTCTCAATGATTCCTTCCTGTGTTACCAAACCAGTACTCGCGCCTTAGGTAAGGTTTGTTTAGCTCGCGGTTCAACTTAGCACCGTGACAAAAGCGGGATTCAAACCCAGGATCTTCGGATCAGGAGTCAGGCGCTCTATCCCTCAGCCAGTTTGCTGTCCTTTGTTTAAAAAGTAACCATATTTTTAAGTTGAATAACGTGAGATCTTGAAAATGTTATATAGTTAGTAAAACCTTTCGTATTTTTTTAGTAGGGTCCCCAAGTAAGTAGATAACCAAGGTCACGTATTTCGCATCATATAAACATACACATTAAAATTATAAATTTATTTGAGAAATATTATACTTTTGGCAATGACAAAATTTATACAGATTTCAAATTAACTTCGTATTGTACACCTTTCCAGAATTACATGAAAATCAGTGCGTTATTTCTCGTCTCGTGAGATAGAATTAGGTTTCTGATGAAGCAGCGAAGGACATTTGATGAATTTTTTACCGGGGATGTAATCATTGAAAAAAAATTACTTTGATGATAAATTCTACTGCAATTTATCATGTACAAATCGCTTGAAAATGTTAAAAATTAATGAGAAAATTTGAATTATGTTTTAATTGATTTAAATCTTGCGCAAAGGATAAGTTAAGATCAAAAACAGAATTGACGGGTATTAATTAATGACATCTTATACAGTCACATAACGTTGGGCGCAATAAATTAGGAAGAAAAAAAACACTGAATGGTAAATGGGACATATTTATGCTTCTATCCATTTTTTGCAACTTCAAACGTTTTTCACCGTAAGGAGTTTAATACATTTTATAAAATATTTCGAATAAATTGCAGGCGCCACAGCTATGCATTCAAATTCAATTTATACACAGAAATTTATATAATTATTCACATACCTTCTAATATTATTTTTAATGCTTATACTTTTAGGTGAGGAATTTATTTTCAAACAAACATAAAAACATCGCCTTCTGAATGAGGTGAATAATTCACCGTACAGCCCCTTATTGGTGCAGTTATTTAAGAAAATTTGTATACAAATTACACAATCTTATCTCGTTTACAAGCGCAGTGAAGTACGCGATTAATTCAAAACTTATTTAAATTTCTAACCAATTATCAAAGAGATATTATACCAAAAAACTGCACCGAACAGATTTTCATTGTTGGAAATGTAATCGAATTTCGCGATACTGATCAGTAAATGTCACATTAGCGTTCTGTACCGCGGAGTTCATAATTGGGCGACGAGATGCGATCACAGATACGTCTTACGTACATAAAGAGAAACCCACAGATACTATCTGACCTTCTGTATAGCAAGAGCTTCAATTAAGACCGACAACCTGTTTATAATTAAATGGTAACAAATCGAAGTCATCATGCTTACTGTTAAGTGAAAAGAATTTAGTAACCGTTCGTTACATTCCGACCTGTTGCCGATTTGACTTGATGCGAAAAACTTAAATAAATGTGATAACACTAGGCATTATGATGATAAAAGTATACCCACTGTGTGAAGGTATCATGTTAAAGGGTCGAATATTAAAAACGTCGTTAGCTCAGGGATTCGAAGATACGCTTACATATATACTTAGTGTTTTAAAACATGACCGTTGGTCAACAAGTGCTGGCCCGTCAGAGCTTTTGCACACAGTTTCTAAATATTAAACAGATAAATCTTCTGGCGAGTTTTATTTCAGTCAGCCATAACATTCATGATTCAAGCAAATCGAGCTGATAATTGCAAACTTATCCAATTCACGCTCATCGTTTCAGCTTTCGTGACGGTCATAATGACGTGACGATTATACAGAATGAAGTTGCAATGTTAATCAACATCTTATTATGTGAAATATTTGTTAATACCTTTCCAAAATAAAAGCATTTATCTTCATAAAAGATATGCACTGTCAATAACGTACGGGTAGACGAATTGTACTAAAGGTGATCAGTATTTTTTTTATTGTTCTAATAATTTTAAATGTACATGAAAATGTTTATTGTTAAATTGGAGTTGACAATATTATGACATATAACAAACAACGTATTACCATAGCAACGAATGTGTACGTCAGTAGGATATGTCAACATTTTACTGCGACTTTGTTGCATAAATCCAATATTTTCGTTAATTTTAGAAAACGGAAAACGGTAAATATGTTTCCAATCTGGCAGTCCTGTTGTCTTGACTTCGACAAGTATAACACAATTATTTTATGACTTTCAGGCAAATTGTCAAACTAAAATACCTCCTTGAGACCTTATGTCTTTGTCTTCTGTGAACATTGAGACCCGATGTCTTTGTCTTCTGTGAACACAAAGTGTGTATGAGAAAATTGCCAAATTTCATATATTACATATAATTTATCTACATACCTACTATACCAGACTTTTCAGATACAGTCAACAAGTGTAACAATTGTAAATGTGTAAATAATGTTATTAAATCATTTGTATTACATTTATTTATCATAAAGAGAGTCAATGAGCCCACTTAGAATACTTATAAAAAGTAATAACATAATGATAAAATGTCATCATAATAAAACATCATCTATAGTTCTTGCATACAATGATGTTAACATCTCACACGACGAACAAATGCTAGGTCTGCGGTATGAAATAAAAAACAGTTTGTCAGTATTATCCTAAAGTTATTATAAGATTAAGTATAACAATTCCATTGTGCAATATGATTTGCCTTAATTTATTGATATCATAAACTCTTAGCAACATCAAGTACATACTTATCGCTTTGTCGCTCAATGGAAACTTATGCCTTTCTGTTGTTTTTGTTTCCTGATATTTAAGTACTTATGTTTGCCTAAATACTATGTCTAGTTTCGATGAAGTTCGTCGGTTGGTCGCGTTTGATAGCAGAACAGGCCGAGTGGTCTAAGGTTCGAATCCCGGTAGGGGTCCGTTCTGATATGGCCCTTTGGTGAGCTGCCAGCTATTTAAATAATTGTTACCATGCCTCCTTGTCTGCTGCATGGCATTAAAGGATAAGAATCGGGAAGTAAATGTGCTCAGAAAATAGGTGTCTCATAAGTCAGAAATGGCTGGCACTTTAAATAGGCCCTATTTACACCGGTAGACACTATAATAAATAAACACTTATTGTATATCTAGTTTCGATGGAGTAAACATCGCAAATTACTGTGTTTATGAGGTCGACCGTCGCCGCGCACATTTTTTCTAATGGTATTTTGGTCGACCCGGTGTGTCCCCCGCACACTATAAATAGACTTTTTGAAACCGAAGGGGGAAATTTACCTGCCAGTTGAGCAGTATAGGTCAAACAGACATTTTTGAAGCCAAAGACGGTCACTGTACAGTGCCAATGAGACCCAGCGTACAGTTACCATTTTCCTGGCATCTAACCAGTACTTTCCTGGAATCTACCCAGTATTTTTCTGGTTACATGCCAGTACTATGTTAGGTGGGAAACACTGAAAAGCATTTCTGTTTTTATCTGGCTAGACGAGGGATCGAACCCACGACCTTCGGATTCGTAGTCAGCAGCGTTAACCACTGAGCCACAGGGCCACCTATATTTTTCGATGGAGTTCGTCTGTATGTCGCGTTTTATAGCAGGTGCATACACAACGCGTTGATAAATAATTTCTCCCCAATAACCGTAAATATTTGCCTTTGAATAATATTGAGAATCGATCCATCTTTTCTCAGAAATCATTGTACGTGAATTCTATCCAGACTGCAGGTTTTGTTTCGTTTTGTCTAGATTGTTCTTACTTCACAGACGAACTTCAAACATTCGAGCGCTTATGAGCCAGACAATGCTACTTCCTAACGCATTAATTGATTCTAAATTGCAATATTGCGATTTTTAAGTGTGAATAAAATGCCTTTATTGAAACGAATAGTTCATTTAGCGAGGTAATTAGGTGAAGACTCGAAGATCTCAGGATTTCCGAAGACAATGAAAACTGTTCGCGGATTCTTTCATGAAGAAAGGTAATATGTTTTACAAACACTGTGATACAGACGTATGGGAATGTTGGGTCGACGTTTAAGTTCAAGATTTTTACAAAAATACAAACAGAAAGTAATAGAGAGATGTGGGCGCATCGCAATCTGTCAATATATATACAATGTATATACTTAGCGCCTAGAGAACGAACCTTCCTAGTATAATATCAAAACAGTGTATTAAGAGCCGTGTATCGCTTTTGTATATCCCTGTATTATTCATTTAAATATATGTTTAACGTGTAACTGTGCATTTTGTCTCAATCAAAGCCATTTCTATAACATACACATATTGACTTAACAAGCTTTGATTGAAGGTACAGATTGTAACTTATAAAGATTTCACACTAGACTAATATTCCTGTCGGCTATGAATGCACGAATGTAATATAATGCCAACATATAGAATAAGTTATGTAATTAGTAATTAATAAAATTCGTTTCACTTTAAATGTGTATTCCTAGAAGTGGACCGAATATGGGGTGATAGTCTTAAGCTGTATATACAGTATGGACAAGATCAACTACAAATATATATGATATATCCATATGATTAAGAATAAACAAAGGTCTTTGAAATAAATAACCTGGAGAAAATTAGCTAAATAAATCAATTGTTAATTGAAGGAAACTCGAGAAGCTATTTTACATGAATGTGAATCATTGTCATGTTTCATGTATGTTTTTTATTTTATTATTTCTTTACTTTGATATTCTGCTATTTTGTTTTGTACCTTGACAAAATGTTGTACATATGTTGTATGGATGAGGAGCTTAGCTCAAATCCGAAATATTCTGTTCTGTTCAGTTCAGTTCTGTTCTGTTCTGTTCTACGATAAAATTAAAGATACTTCGACCAAACATACACTTATATTTCCTAAGATTTATGCGGGCAGATTTACAAATAACAATGATAATTTTATCGGAAACTGAGGGAAAAATCAAACGTTGTTTTTTCTATTAAACTGAAAATTAATCAAGTATCGAATTAAGTCGTTTAAAGGCGAGTTTGAATTATCTAATCGAATTTGCCTTAAAACGAACAATATTCCAATTAAATAATTTTGTTTTAATTAAAATGGCGGAAGAGATTCTAATCACCCACATCACGCCAAGGTGTTTTTGCTGACAACAGCAGAGAGAGAGCAAGAATTTTGAGCGAAGTCATTTTGTTAGATTTTCGGGAAATTTCCAAAACTGATGACGATTAATTTTCTGGTCTGAATCCGCCAATGTCCAACTTTCCTCTCTTCCCACGCTAGATTCATGTACATGCATACAACATCCAGAAAATGAGAAGTATGTGTTCGTGTGAACTCAAGTCCAGCCAATTTTCTATCAAATTGGACGTGATTTTATTTTACATTCTGAGAGAGTGGCGATTATATGAGCAACTGAGAGCAGACGAGTGTTCCGTGACCTGCTAGTCATACATTTATCTTGTAATTCATACTGTCGGCGAATTTAATCAAAATATAAATAGACTTTACGATGATGGACTGCCTTGTGCACAAATAGACTAGATATCTGGTACTAGGATCTCTAACCCTGACTTACAATGCCGAGGCCTGATCCGAGACGATAACGATGTGGAAAGTTTGATAATGCGTAAAAAGATTACCCGATACCATCAGTTTCAGTCCTCGGACAAAACGGCGGACCGCATATTGCTTTTAATATGTAACATAATCAACATTATCATGACTGGTGCAGGTGTTGATCCGACAAGTAATCCGTACTGTCAACAAATACATGATAACCCGCTCAGCTGCCCCAGGGGCGGGGTAAAATATGTTCACCTAATGATGTTACGGCCATCCGCACTGGCTGACCGGTGCAGATTTTGACACCAGATTTCATCAATCAAACACGGCAACGTGTGATACCATTAAGCATGAATGATTGGGCAGCGTAAATTGTATTTTCACCATTTTGGTTCAATTTATAAAAAAATTAAGGAAAATATGAAACATAAACAAAATATCAACAACACAGCGCCCCCGTGCCACTCTGCATATATCCGCCTCTTTTATCTAGGGAATCATAATCCCCTACTAATCAGGTTAAATTGATAACCCTAATATTGCCTGGTATTCCCAGCAGGACATCAAAGAGAACAGATCAACAAATCCACACAAATAGTAAATATTTAACACATATACATATAGATGTAAGTAAACTCTATTATAAGCCTGACACTTAGTCGTGTAAATATTAGATGTTATATTTGACATCAGGAGTTGCCAAGTCTGACACTTGTAGTTTATTTGTACGAGGGTCCGATTCCTAAATAATGCTGGACTTATCACCAATATGTCGGCCCCTAGGGGTCAGTACGTAGATTATGACACGCGGCTTTTATTTGAAAAACGTTTTATCTTTCCAGGTTTTAACACTATCCTCTAAACATCTAATAAGATATCCTTTACATATCTTATTCTGTTGAAGGGACTGTGGCGATCAGGCCTTTATGGAGCCGTTTTTGCCAATGTAATGAATGTCCCTCTCTTGGAAATATTTAAAGAAATATGCAATTTAGATATGAAATCACAATACTAAATATACCATTAAAGTTATTTATAACACTTGCGTTTATTTTTTCAGACTATGCAAGTAACATTAATAGCCACTTATTGGCTTAACTGCTAAGCAAGAAAAACACAAAAAGTATTATAATTTTGAAATTATAAAACGTAAAGATTTCTGTGTTAAAGAAACGGACTCAAGCGATAAACTTATTATCTAACATTAATATTTACCAGATAGATATCATGGTTACATTAATAATGGTGTTAATGTTTGAAAAAATATATTTTAATATGTTGCTAAGCAATAATATTAATATTACAACTAACATTATTCCTATATTTCAATAAACAGAATTCCACATTATATATTAAGCTGAAAAGATTCTCTTATTTCAAACTAACGCGGAATCTCATGCACACAAAGTCGATCTCGTATATTTTCATCAAATCAGCACGTTTATAGACTGTCTGAAATATAACTGTTGTGAGAAATGCGATGAAAGCAAAATGTCAATTTTTTTACGAAGCTAAAAAGATGCAGATAATTAATGTTAATGTATGCGACAAATGCATTCCGTGGTATATATCTTTATTAAAGTCTCATTCTTGCATATAACACAACATTTCATTAAAATAATACATAAATATTCATGCAAGAATTATACGAGACTATATGGTACAGTAATTATAGACATTCTATTTACAATCTGAAAAGAGTTAAATTACATAAAAATAGATAAATTAAAAGTTAAAAGTTTGTTCCTTTCAGTGATTAATAAGAAAGTATATTTTATTACATTATCGCTTGCTAAGAAACACTCTAGGTACACAACGTATGAAATGATCAGACAATTGAATAAACAAAAATAACATGTAGCTCTATATAAAAAAAATGTATTTGGAAACAGTTATTATTTCCAAACCGTCTTAACGTCAAAGTCGGAGTTTTCAATATTGTTTTTCTTATTTGCTTATATACCGACCGTGATTCAGCAACTGGTTCTGTGATATACTTTCGTATTCTTAACGCAATCAAAAATGAATAATTGCTTTTTAAATCATACTTGTTGACAAACACTACAATACGTTATTTCATGAATAAATAAATAAGCGTAGGTCTCCTTGAGGGCTAACCGAGTTATAAACAACAAAAACACCACAAGTGTAGACTCCCGTCTCAAGTACTGAGAACAAATTATTTCATCATGATTTAAGTCTATTAGTTCCGTCGAATTATACGGTGATTTAAGTTCTGTTCATTTTTATGCTGATTTTTACCTCAGCAAACATGAACACTATATGTTATATGGTTAAAACGTCAAGACATATGAATTATCGAAGTATACACTAGTAGTGTATTTATCCCTCTATATTTGTCTAAAGAATTCGTTTGTAATATCTTCAAATTAACAAAAATCTTCTGGATTTTTTAAACAAGTGTGGATCTTTATAAGTTTTGTCCATGTATAAAATGATAAAACATTAGTTTTTGAATCGGTAGTGCATTGCAATTGTTCTTATTAAAGATATTTCAAAATATACAAATGTTGAAACAACACTGGACGAAATCCCTTTCATCTTGTTACGCTCAGATGGGTCAGATTCATCTACATGTATATGTATTTGTATTTTATCCTGTAATCTTTTTCAGAGTTAGAAGTTTGACGGAATAATCTTGGTTTTAATTCATAAATGTTAAAAAATACACAATAAAATGAACAAAATGTACTCACCTTTTAAACTTTTTGTGAGTAAAATTTGAAGATTAAGCCCGGGATTTTACGAAATTATTGTGTTTTTTTATGTCACGTGGTATCAACGAGTCACGTGACATCAGAAGACGGTGCCTCAAATGAAGTTTCGACCAATCAGACAAGCAGAGAATATTGCGTAACTCATGTAAGTCGGCAAAATAACATACAGATTTGATTTTACGATCAGTCATACATTTTTATAAAAAAAGTCGGCCCTATGTTCCCGCCTACTGTGTTTTCACAATAAAATATCGTCAATCAGGCGTTTTTAAGACTGAAATATTGCTCTTTAAAATTTTATAATACTGGGAACTAAACAGATCAAAAGATTTGTAGAATTGGTAGATTTTGCCACATTCGTCAAACCATACAACGTCGGGTGAACCAGGACACACAGTCCGCCATTATTTCTTTATACCGCCAAAAATGTCAACATATTTAGAATCAAACAATTATTCAATGTGAAGTTTATGATTTTCAAATATTCATACGTCAATCATTTATGCTGAGTAAGAACTTCTAGATGCGGAGATGACAGAAAGTTGCACGAATTACAGGATAACTTGGCAACCAGATCACGTGATCGTATCAAAAATGACAGAAAGGATTTCTGCTTCTTATCCAATTTACCGAAACGACAATCAAGTTACAAATAAATTTGTACACGAAATATACATGTACATGCATGTTGTAATGATTCGACATTGAATGAACAATTGCAACCACAGTTTACAAATATAAAAACTTAAAATTATTTTCATGTTTTGGAGTCCGCTACGAGAACCGGAAGGGAAACAGGACCAACAGAGGGAACATAGGGAATGTACGTCACGTGTGACGTCTGAGACCCTTCTCCAATCGTAACTACTCGGCGGTATCCGGTAGAACTCGGAATACAAATGTCAATACAAACCGCCGAGGTGTTCCGAGTGACCCTTCTGATGTCGGAAATAACGCGTGACGTCTCGGAGGTCCCTAGTCGAGGTGAGATGACGATATTTGTAAAGCTGTTGTATCGAAATCACTTATTTACGTTTACGTTTTTTTAACGCGATACTGAAAAGTTAAGTCCTTGAAACATGTAGTTTTCATTTCACTGTGTTAACCAAACATAAGCAAAGTGTGCGGACTTCTGGCTCGACTCTCGCAGATGTAGACTTGATGAATGTTGTTGTGAACTGACTTAAAGGTACTTAGTCTAAATTTTGACAAAATAAATATGAGAAAGTCGGTGATAATTGCTTTCATACAAATTTACTCGGCAACACTACATTGTCACATTTCTTACATATGTCCCTAGACTCCGATACCGCAATTTACTACCTCAGTTAGCGCTAATATAGGAATTACCACAAACTAGTAATGTGCAGTTCCTTTTAAGAAAAGTTATAAATCAGTGTTTTAGAGTATGTCTGTGTGAATGCATTAACATGCAATTTTCTCAAAGTATTACTTAGCATAGTTTGATAGAAAATACTGGTAAGACTATGTACATCTAAAGGATAATTCAGACAGAATATATCTCATAAAGTATATTTTGTGCATGTATACTTTTTGTATTCGGGTTTTAAAATTTGTTTAAACTGCGATAACTCCACAGATGTTAGCGACGTTGACAAGGGCATGCGCACTCAAATACTATTTTAAAATTGGTCAATTCTGATATTGTCTTACTTTACAAAATAAATACATCATGATTTAAATTGACAAAACCTTTTTCTTTCTGACTCATTCCTTTAATCTTTTAGATTCTAAATTCACACTTGATTGTACAAAAACATTTGCCGATAAAGATTATTATCGAACTAAATAAACAGGAAAATTCTGAGTGACCAATTAGAAACGTCATTGTATAATTAACTGATGATTTTATACTCTTGAGGGTAGAGCTAATCATTATCTTGATTTTTTTAACACCAATTTGTAAATTAAATTCACATTTCGCAAAATTGTTTTATCGGAGAAAATCATGATTCACACGTTTCCGTCAATAATTATGTCTACTTGATAATCATTCATTTCTGGACTGAAAATTGTCGAAATAATTTGCGTAAAGTTTGGCCACACAACGTCCACTTGATTATGATAATGAATTCCAAGTTTCTGACATATTTTCATAGCGGGACTTCACGTTTGACGGGCGCGTATCGAGTTACATCCTGACACGTGACACTGTGTCCAATAAACAACGGTAAAGTGGACATCCAGTGTCCAGTCCGAACGTTGTGTTGCCAGGACAACGTTGAAATATGTGTCTGCTAATGCCTGTATATATTAACCGATAATTAGAATTATACGTAATTACTTATATAATGTGTTTCTCTTACGTGCTTATCTTTCATAAATATAACTTGGCATCTGACACCCGTCATATCAATGCATTTTTTGCCATTTCACATCCTCCATCCACTTATGAACTGTGAAATATTATTTTGTATGCAACTGCACGAGCTACGTATTAAAGCATTTCATTATTTATGTAATTATGCGCCCCGTTATTGAGGTGATATGATACTAAATGTAGTTGATATCATAATTTATTACA
The DNA here is from genome assembly GCA_032209605.1 of Mactromeris polynyma. NCBI lineage: Eukaryota > Metazoa > Mollusca > Bivalvia > Venerida > Mactridae > Mactromeris > Mactromeris polynyma. The sequence goes on from JASFXZ010000050.1 coordinate 347,880, forward strand.
CGGGTTTAATATCCGTTTATAATTACACAATAATAGTGATATGATACTTATGTATTCTATAGGAAGTTAGCTAATAATTCCCATTCATAACGGCTATCGTTTTAATAATCTTCACCACTTCTATGTAATTAATTTTCATCTTTATTTACAATATTTAATGCCATCCAGTACAATGGTGTGGTTGTATTTTTGCCGTCCTAAGTATTTAGCTGTCGTTTGCGATTTATCTTTCGAAGGTGACTGTGTACATATTTTATCAGTTGGTATTCAAAATTTTGGAACATTATTCAGTTAAACTGTCCGACTGTCCTGATATCGAGAGAGAGAGCAATACATACAGTCGGACCTCGTTCATTCGACTTTATCGGGTCCGAAATTTTATTTCGAATAATACAAGGTTTCGAATAGCCCGTCAATTCTACTTGCGTAAGAAGATACATCGGGACCTGATATTTATTTCGGATGATACCGAGTATTTGGATAAAAGTTTGTCGAATAAGCGAGGTCAGACTGTATTTTATTTCAATATTATACTGACGGCATATAATGTACAATTTGCAAACACTTAATAATATATTGAAAATTAGGACGGGATTCATAGAAATGAACGGTTTGGTCAAATATGTTTTTTAATATTTGTAAAATCAATAAAGAAAAAAAAAACACTAATGCCATAGCTAAATATCTTGCTATAAGGAAATGACAAATTCTAGGATTGTTAAAACATTTACTGCTAAAAACTGGTTGAAAATATAAACGGAAATGATAAACTAACCACATACGTGCATCATAAATTTACTCTCATGAGTAACTCAAATGTTTGAAGGCCGTCAATTTGCTTTTCAATACACGTGAGCGATTATTTATGTACAAATTGGCCTTTAATTGTACTTGTTTGCACCTTTAGTGAAAATATTAAATTCACAATAAATCACTATATTTGTCAAACTAATGATGTTCCGGTCATCCCCAGATGATGTACTATCTAGGTTAATGTTACCCGCCGGGTACGGGGTTTTCCCCTTTCCTTGAAGCACTCAGATAGGTGATACTTCACACAATTATTTCACACCGAATTTATACAAATATGCCCATAAATTATTCACCCCCATTAACACTACTATCAACTTTTAATGGATTTTATTACATAATATAATAAGTAATGGGCGATTTCGGCACGAGTTTTCAAGATAGCTTAATTGGTGCGTATATAAATCGAACGAAAAGACTTGCGGTCCAATTTCCTCATTCATTTGCATAAATACCGACAACATGGTTATTTAAATAATTGAATATTAATTACAATTGATTTACTAACGGTCATGTGTCGATGGGAATTCTAGGGCGTTATACTGTAGTTCAGATAATGTAATGAGTTAACAAAGGAAAGTAAATGCTATGATACATGGAACTGTGTATGACTATTACGTTAAAGATAAACAATGACCATTGTCTGTACATAAGAAGGAGAGAGAGAGAGGGGGAAGGGGGCAGTGAACGAGGGTTCAATGACATGTCTGTCACCGATCGCATTGTCATTGTGATCTAGCTAATATTAAAAGAAAGAGAATAGTTTGCTTTAGGCAACGCCACATACATAAGACAGCACCTCTTCACACATACCTCCGCGACAACAACAGTCCATAGAACAAGGTATTTGAGGAGGCTAAGGGTGCATACACAAGGGAAAACAGAGGCGCGAGGAATGGCCTGCCCGACCATGAGGAATAACTAGGAGAATCAAAGAAGACCAACAGGGGGGATAAATGGATGGAAAAGATCACAGGACAAGTCAAGACAGCTGGCAATAATAGGCCGAAACTGGGCAGAAAATAACATGAACACTATATTAAGTGAAAGGATTGTTCAGGGAAAAGAAAAATATTACACACATTTAAAACACAAAAATAAATAATAACAATACAGCGAATTACAGCCTTAGAACTGTCAGCAAAAATACTAGGGGGTTTTAAACAAGAAATATCTTGAAAAAAGATGTTCGGGGCAATTTGAAGGTTAAGATTTGTTGTGCACTGTAGGGCCACATATAGGTATTGAGAAACCTATGGTCATTTTTGTTTGAATACAGATTTATTTATTTATTTATTTAAGTCTCAATAATAATAACGTAAAACGTGTATAGTAAGTTACTAGAGGCTATACAATACAAATATACACATCATTAAACATTGTAATAATGACATAACTCTTAAAAACAAAATGTTACGTCATACAATATATAATATATATTGCACGTACACACTATCTACACATATAAAACCAAGGAGCAGTCGTTAATCTTTATTGTAAAAACGAATTAAAAAATGAACATAAAAACTGAATTTCCAAACGGGTACTATGATGAACAAACGGTGCACTTAAGGTAAACCCGGATCACAAATCCGAAGTTACAATTTTAAAAAATTGATGTATACGGTAATATTTATTTTTTAAATTATTTATTTAAGTCTCATCAATGTACAATCATACATGTATTATATATACAATACAAATTATAACAATTAAAGTACATTGCCACTCCATTCAAACCCAGTAAAGGTGAAGATATATTTGCTAATAATAATACACTGAAATAGGAAAACGGGCACAAATGAACAGATTAATTATATACATCTTGTTAAGAATGTAATTTATTGTTAGTGAAGTGTAGATTGATTCTCCACGGGTAACTGAAATGTTTAATTTTCTTCACCAAACGACGCCGGCGAAGAAGTTTATCAATGTAAAATTACAAAAAATGAGTACATTATTTAATAAAAAATTTAGTCATTTTATAACTCAATATTATGCTATCTGTGAGCCGTGAGAGTATAAGCAGTGTTTAGTTGCTAGGGGTGATAGCTCTAGTTTGCTATAATAAAATTCAAGATGATTTTGTACATTATATATAATCATGACACATATGAAATATGATACAGTTGGTAAAAAGGAGACCATTTTAATACTTTCCTTGCATTAAAATATGATCATAAACTTCTGATAAGTATATAGCGTAGATATTCACCCGTATACTATAATAATATACACCTACTTTTGTATTCAAACATGGTATAAACGTATAAATAATATTTAAATTATTGTGAGAAAAACAGGATACGTAGATGTTTTAATTACAAAATTTACTTAACGTTATACTGAATTAATTAAAGCATAAACCTTTATTGTGCTATATTCAACAGTTATATACAGTGAAATCGTAACGACAAGTTCACCAGACGTTCAGAAAGCATAGAACTTTATTATGCTATATTCAACAGTTATATACAGTAAAACCGTAACGACAAGTTCACCAGACGTTCAGAAAGCATATAACTTTATTGTGCTATATTCAACAGTTATATACAGTAAAACCGTAACGACAAGTTCACCAGACGTTCAGAAAGCATAGAACTTTATTTTGCTATATTCAACAGTTACATACAGTAAAACCGTAACGACAAGTTCACCAGACGTTCAGAAAGCATAGAACTTTATTTTGCTATATTCAACAGTTATATACAGTAAAACCGTAACGACAAGTTCACCAGACGTTCAGAAAGCATAGAACTTTATTTTGCTATATTCAACAGTTATATACAGTAAAACCGTAACGACAAGTTCACCAGACGTTCAGAAAGAAATCGGTCTTATTAACCACGTGGTCAGATTTATTGAATAAAAATGTGGAAATAACGCAGACAGGACATCCATGGAAATACATCTTATAAATGAGGCGGTCTTAATTTAGAGATGGTTTATAAGTAAGGTTTTACTGTACGGCCATCACACATGATAGTGACCGTTTGAGCTAATATGTGACTTTTTGATTCTGTGCGGTGGTATGTAATTGGCTTGATATCAATTAAAAAAAGTTGGCTATATTTTGCGCTGCAATTTAGTACAAGCATTACCGACATGTTGAACTTTCTTTGTCTGAAATGTCTATTTGATATATTCATATTTAATTGCAATATACTAAATACTTCGCACTTTTGTTAAGTCTATTTATACCAATTTGTTCAAGCTCAATTGTGATTAAGTCTGTAAGTTTATTTGATTTACCCTCGGAGCGTTTCCTGGGAAAAAACATTACTGATGTCTTACACGGAGGTGAGGTCGCGATTGTCCAGGGTTTGAACCACTATGCTCTACGCTGAGCGGTCGAAATGTTATTTCCCACAATATGCCTCACCACTCCTCTGTTCCTACTGAGTTAAATAAAAAGTTATCCCGATGAAGACGTAAGCCAAAACGCTGATACGATAAATTTACAAAAGTTGTTGTTGGCAAATCCATTATTTCATAGAAATTAATGCACAAATACATTACTTTACAAATGTAAGACAATAGTGACATGTGTGTGCAATATATGCTCTTAAAAGTTTCCGACAATAACAACATCATTTTAGTTAAGATCATTAACTTGATTTAATGATAACTTAAAATTTAATAAACAAACTTTTGTTGGCTTGTATCTTACGTCGAGTATCAGTTTCATATCAGAACTTGTTAACTTTTCTCTCATCAAATTAGCTGAACAGTTTTCCATAGTTACGCCTAGTTATAGCACGATTTTCAAAATATATACACCTTATATTTACTGATTAACCATCAAAGCTATTTTATTAGTGATACAGTCTTTCTTTTCTTTACAATTTTTTCTCATATAAGATTTTATATTCGCAATAAAACCGAGCAATAAAGATATGCCCGAAATGCTTTTATGCGTAGTTGATGATGTATTTTATGTCTGCATCTAAAATACTCTTGCCAATGAAACCCTGATAGTCGAATTTATTACACGAAAACCTCGAAGTTATATGATGAGGTTTAATCTGTTTGTTGGATCTCAAACAGTTATGGCTGAATTTACGGTAAGACGAGGATACGTTAAATGTGTTCACACTTCCCCTCAGCCGGTTCCCGGTATCTAACCGTATTAGCTACCACATAAAACAGTACATAAGTCGGGGTTATATTTACCAATATTACATCTTTATAAATATCTGTAAAGATTGACTATGGAGTGATACCCCGTGTGGATGTTTGCATGAAACTTTATCACCGACTCCCGGGTGGTTACCAATCCTTCTTGAATTCAGCGTTTTTAATTCGTATCTCCAAATCTGAAGAGTATTTTATCATATACACTAGACATACAGCATACTGGTTGGTATATGTGGGCGTCTGTCGGTCGCCGGCTATATACTGATTGCCAACAGTACTGAGTTGGGGCATGAAAGGCACGTCTGAGACTGGTGGACAAGCGGTCATATAGCTGTATGGACATTGATGTATGCCTTCAAGTTGTATAAGACTTCTACCACCTCATCGCTCCTACCACTTCTCGTATTGTTCTTATTTTTCGTTTCGTTTCTCTTTTTCAAATTTAGAATCCAATAGTGTTACAACAAGCTATATCATATAAAACGTTGTATTATCTCTGTAATGTATCAATAAGTTACAATATGTCAACCGTGTGCAATCCACTGCGATAAGCCAACTGAAAGGCACGAGAAAGCTGCATTTGTTTCTCCTATATTAGAAAGGAATTAATATTGACTTGTTTTCCGATCCATATTATTAAAGTATTGTATTGTAAATTTATATGTGGTGTATATGTAATTATAATAAATAAAGTTTAAACCAAAGTTATATTATATTTAAAAAAGTTTTAAAGCTGTATAACAGATGTATTAATAACAAGTCAAAACCTTCAAATCGTACAAGTCGGACAGACTGTCGTATAGAACGACATTTAATCGTTCAATGTCCGACATTTTTAGATGACAAGTCACAGTTTTTCTACAAAAATTAAATTGATAAATTGTATCACGTGATTGATGTGATGTCTTTCTTGTACTGGGTCGACACTAAAACTTTTATCATTTATTCTATGCAGTATTCAAGTCAGTTTATTAATTTTAGAGCGATCTTAAACGCAACTATACGTTGCAAAAAGTGTAGGGCTATTTTCGGAGGCTTATCACAAGGTACGTAAGATATGATGGAAATGTTATCTTCCTGTAATAACAGTGTTATGGTTAATTATTCCGCGAATATTAACGATTTAAAAACAACACATCTACTATTGTAATGATGATTTTCAAAATGTATTGCTAGTGAAGGCTACAAACTATGCTTGTAAATTAACAACAAAAATGTAGGCGTTTTTCATTATTACACTTCGTATTTATCATGATGTCATAATATTGATAATGCTAATGTTTCCCACTTCCGTGGGACTTATACAAATATGTCATGTCTTCAAAATCAAAACGCCTCCAAATTCACTTATATATCTTATTATACTCAAAATATATCTACTTCGCTATGTCAAAAAGAAATTCTGCAAATCTGTGAAAACTACACTGTAGTTATATTACTATTTATGTTAAATATTTGTCTGACTTTTTGTAACTACCATCATATTTCATTTTAAATCTTCACTATGCTCTGATGACTATTTCTCTCTCACCGACTATATATGTGGCCAAAAAAATTGTAAAATGTTTAAATGCCGAAATAAAATGTATTGTATTGTATTGTATAAATCAAAAATTGAAAACTTAATTGCTTACATGTATTTGAAAGGATATTGTTATAATTATATAAAACAATACACAAAACATGTAGGAAAGTACTTTGGAGAAAGTTACAGGGTTTTTCAAACAATTTCAAAAACATTCAGATAAATAATAATCATCGAATCCAAAGTTTGATCAACATTCGCTCAAATCATTGTACAACATTCAACATTCAACATGAACAGAAAACATTACCTGGAATAACCTCGAAATTATCCAATAAGGAAACACCACGTTATTCTGACGTTACAAAATAAATGTGGACGTAAATGGACATATCCGTACTGTACGCCTTGTACGAAACTGTGCAGCCAATGGAAAAGGTTCCGAGAAAAAAAGGGCAATACAGACAATTGACGCCGTAAATCAAAGTAAGACACGGAAACAATATTATCTCAATGATTTTCCGATTATATCTCAGTAAAAAAAGAAAATTATAAAAAACGTAAGCATACTAAAGCCAAGCGGGTGTTGTGTTTACATTGCTATTATAAAATACATTTTTCGTACCATTGAAAGCATTCCGACTTCATTTTTATTATATACACCTTGTTTCCCTTCAATAAAACATGAATAAAATCACAATAAATTCTTCAAACGTTCTCAAAACTGGCATATAATTGCCCGAAAATATCCGAATCGTATGTTTTGAATAAAAAAGTAGTCCCGATCAAAACGTTGCTGCCAGGCGATGTGATCTTACATCTTATGTGATACGGCTACACTGGATTACAGGCGGGGATATCGCTTCTGCTGGAAAACAATAATGAATTAAACAACATCATAAAATGAAATAAGATACAGATGTATAGTACACTTCAAAGATATTTTCTATTGTATTATTACACCCATGTTAAGTTCTGCTGGATAAAGAAGATATATAACTCACTATGTAATAAATAGATTCGAAATTGTCGATAGACTGTCAGAAATTTGTTACAAACAGGAATATACATCATAAGAAGCTGTAATTTTCTCGCGAAAACAGATAATAAATAAATACATAAACGTGCTTGTATCAGGATTTATATTACCATGACGACACTTAAATATCTATCGTCTGTTAGGAACATTTCCCGGAAGCTCTACGTATTGATACACTATTTCGTAATCGGCATTCGCATAAACTTTCCAGACGAAATACAACACAGACGAGAATAGATCGATAATGTGAGAAATTACATTTTAATTCCTTTTAATATTGCGAGAAAACATGTGCAACTGATGGGAAATACTGGTGAGACCGTTACAATTGTTTCCAAGGTGACCGCCGTTTCAGCGTGTTCTTTTTTCGATCCAATAAAAAATATTTATCTCATATTACTTCAAAGGTTTTGCTTCAAATACGAAATCAACATAGTATTACGATGTAATAACCTCATTCTTACGAAAGTCAGAAAAAACACAAATGACATTTGGCAATGAGGTTTAATTTGCGTTGTCCTAAAACTGAACTATTCAAATTCTTATATCAAAGCGACCATATCAATACACAATAACCTTCCGTCCAGGCCCCAATTGCAGGAAATACTTAAGTAAATTGTTAGCAGTATGGTTAAATCTGTTAGTTTGCTTAGCTGGTCATTGGTGAAAAAAATTTAGTCCCCACAAATACTCAGTAATCATATGTACTTAGTTAAGGGAAATGACATGCTTATCCTTCAATCGGCATTGTATTTCTGTTACTTAGCATATCAACTCTATACAGTGAACTGATAAGCAAGACATTTTTCGTGAAATGTTGTTATATAACATACGTAAGTATTCAGCAAACTATATTACTTAAGTACATTGTATATGAATAAACTTAAGTATTATCGTGAATATCAGGGCCGGATATCAGGCTTAATAACCTGGAGCGAGATACACGTCAGTCAGTGTTCATAATATAACAACATGCGCTATTATGAATATCATTGTATACGTATCACTAGTTTTTATTCTGAAATAAGGAAACAGTATATAAACGTTAACAGACATCATTCGGTGTATAAAGATGCATAACTTCGAAATTCCAATGACAAAGTCGCAGTTATTTGACTATCTATAAGCTCTTTCTGTTAGAAATGAATTAAAACGTAGAACGTTGTTATTTTACGATAATTCTCCATATTAACTATTGCCGATAGAATAATAATTACTGCAGTACAAGTTTACAAGTCACGTTTATTTTCACGGTGATACAATATTATGATTATGTACTGCAGACGATGTACTGCGTACAAGTCTTAAACGAATATGTTCTGTGCTGTTCCGTTCCGCTCGGTTCGATCTCAGCTCTGTTCCATTCTGTTCTAGTCCATGCTGTTCTGTTCTTTTCTATTATATTATGTTCTGTTCTGTTCTATTCTATTCTATTCTGTTCTGTTCTATTATCTTATATTCTGTTCTATTATATTATATTCTGTTCTATTCTATTATGTTCTATTCTATTGTATTCTGTTCTGTTCTATTATCTTATATTCTGTTCTATTCTATTATATTCTGTACTGTTCTATTATCTTATATTCTGTTCTATTATATTATATTCTGTTCTATTATGTTATGTTCTATTCTATTCTGTTCTGTTCTATTATCTTATATTCTGTTCTATTATATTATATTCTGTTCTATTCTATTGTGTTCTGTTATCTTATATTCTGTTTTATTATATTATATTCTGTTCTATTCTATTATGTTCTATTCTATTATATTCTGTTCTATTCTATCATGTTATATTATCTTATATTCTGTTCTATTATCTTATATTATGTTCTATTATCTTATATTATGTTCTAATATCTTATATTCTGTTCTATTCTATTATGTTCTATTATTAGTTACTGGGTTTGTTACTGACCCACTACGGAAATATAGGGGGTCTGTAGGATTAATAGGGGGCGAGGCGATAGCCGAGTCCCCCTATTCATCCAACATACCCCCTATATTTCCGTAGTGGGTCAGTAACAAACCCAATAATTGATTTATTTCATCAACCACCTTCCATCACTTATCTTGACCCAGATGAGGTGGGTGGGGTAAAAAAAATCAATAATAACATTTTTTTATAAATCCAGATTTCTAAGTAAAAATATTCATGTACATCATATTTGTCAACATCAAAATGTTTTTTTTTATTGTTACGTTAAAGGAGATGCATTTTTGTGCATTTTTATGATTTCTAAGCCATTTTGTTCTTGTGTGCCAATAGGGTCAGTTTCTGACCCACTATAGAAAAATAGTGGGTCAACACGTGACTTCTCTTATCCAATGAAAAGGCCAGAAACTAGTGGGAGGTGAAATAATATCTTATATTGTGTTCTATTATCTTATATTGTGTTCTATTATCTTATATTGTGTTCTATTATCTTATATTCTGTTCTATTATCTTATGTTCTGTTCTATTCTCTTCTGTCCTATTATATTATATTCTATTCTAATCTGTTCTGTTCTGTTCTATTATCTTATATTCTGTTCTATTATATCATATTATATTCTGTTCTATTATATTATGTTCTGTTATCTTATATTCTGTTCTATTATCTTATATTATGTTCTATTATCTTATATTCTGTTCTATTATCTTATATTCTGTTCTATTATCTTATGTTCTGTTCTATTCTCTTCTGTCCTATTATATTCTATTCTATTCTATTCTGTTCTGTTCTATTATCTTATATTCTGTTCTATTATATTATATTATATTCTGTTCTATTCTATTATGTTCTGTTATCTTATATTCTGTTCTATTATCTTATATTCTGTTCTATTATCTTATATTCTATTCTATTCTCTTCTGTCCTATTATATTATATTCTGTTTCTCCTGTTCTGTTTTGTTCTGTTCTATTCTGTTCTATGCTAATATGTTCTGTTCTATTATGTTCTATTCTATTCTGTTCTATTCTGTTCTATGCTAATATGTTCTGTTCTATTCTGTTCTATTCTATTCTGTTCTATTCTGTTCTATGCTAATATGTTCTGTTCTTTTCTGTTCTATTCTATTCTATTATGTTCTGTTCTATTCTGTTCTGTTCCGCTCGGTTCTGTTCTGTTCTATCATGTTATGTTAGGTTCTATTTTGTTCGTTTCTCTGTTAATGTTTAGTCCAAAGGAGACAGAAAATTTTGCGACTGGAATATTGACAGTTTGGATCATTGATATCCTGTTAATCTTCGCCAAAGCATTGAATAAAGTATAAGACAGACACATGCAAGACGGATTTGACATCCAGAAAGAGTTTAGAGAATCGTATTTTGTATTCACGCAGAATGTTTTAGGACAGCAAAGGGAATAGGAATTTTATTAATGCAAACACTATTTGTAATTGCAGATGTGTCTGGCATCGTCGGCCATCTGTCCGGGGATAATAGTGTAAACATTAAAATTTTAACTAGTTTCACTCAGCCAAATTCACATTTCCATGGTAACCAGACATGTAGTTTTTTATGCACATAATTTTGTTCATCTCACAAAATGGTGTGATCAGACGGAGTGCAAAAAATGAAAGTTTGAGCAACCATTAAAACAAGAAGGATGGAAGTTCACGAAGGATTGATTAAACGACTATCTAGTTGCGAGTCAATACTTTTATGTTATAGTGCAGCGACACGCGCGTGCCCGGATATAGTGAATCTGATAGCGTGTCAATAAAACGACACCGATGGAATTTGGAATAAGATTCACATTCTTGCAAAATTCGAAGGGATTTTTTTTTCAAATTAAATCTCCTGACAGCAGAACGAATCTCATTCTTATTCCAGTCGCGTACCGTTCATAAAGGCCACTTGATCGTTCCAAGAAAGTCAGTTAAATATGTGACAGATGCTTCGCAAAGTTGCTGAGTGGCGACATTTGCGTGAGAAATCAACAAAAAGTGTAAGAAACAAACTTGTTGTCTAAACACTGCGCAGTGAATGCATTTATTTCCGCATATCTTCACAAACGAGGTTGGTCTCCTAGTATGTTTACCGACAGTTCCAAGGTTGTAATTCGATGTATGGTTATTATTTCTCTTTGTGTTTTGAATGTATCTTATATTACCCTTTCCCCTGTGCAATTCTGTCACTTTATATAGTGTTCAGGTTATTTTCTACCCAGTTTCGGTATATTGTTGCCAGCTGTCTTGACTTGTCCTGTGATATTTTCCATCCATTAATCCCCCCTCCTTCACTATTTGTCCTCTTTGATTCTCCTAGTTATTCCTTATGGTCTGGTAGGCCATTCCTTGCGCCTCTGTTTCCCAACGTATTTACCCTTTAACCTCCTCAAGTGCCCTATGTTTTATGGATTGTTGTTCTCCCGGAGGTCTGTGTGGGGAGGCACTGTCTTATGAATGTGGCGTTCCCTGTAGCAACTTATTCTCTCTCTTTTAATTACGGATATATTTGCTAAAATATCTAAGGCGATCATTGTATTTTGAAGAACTAGGTCACGTTTTAAGACAAGTTAAGCAAGTCGTGAATACTCCTGGGATGTTGTCGTTCCATATGGTTCTATAAATAATCCAGCAGCGTATAAATACCATGACATACTGTCGAAAATGTGGCTGATTCAGCATAAAATCCAATACGAAATAATACGTCCAAGATTAGTTTCACGTATTCTATAAACACAAGGGATGTCGAAGGGAAGTCGTCAGAGAAGCTTTCATTAGATTTTTATACGACTAGATAAGCTATTTCACGACATTTACAGACGTAGATTGTATAGCTGGGGATGAAGATGCGCCAAGGAATTGCTGGTTTTCATCCAAAATTGTTCTATAGACGTCACGGTTAGATGTCATGAAGAGTAAGCATCAAAACATTATATTGCTGACTTCCTGGCTGTTCCATTGTCTTCACAAACAAGTGGTTCATTGTGTTACACCACTATGTTGGCACCGTACTTTATACGGTTTTATCAGAAAAGTAGTAAAAGGCATAGCATGGAAGGCCGCTTTCACATATCAGAACATCATCTAGACAGATCCAGAGAAAAGATTAGGTAGGAGGCACACGCAGGTAGGGGCAAAACACAGCAAGACCGAAATGAAAGAGATACTTCTGTATATATACATTTATTTAAATACTTATCTAAGACGATATGATAAATTTATATTATGCTCATATTTGGTTCTTTTGTTTCCCTAACCAACCATGAAAAATATACTCTATATAGTTTGAAAATCATTAATCATGCATTATCAAAGTATACACTACTAATGTATTCCTCTGTTTTTGTTGAAATAAGAAGTTAGTATTACCATAAATTAAAAAAAGGGGATCTTCTACAGGTTTTGTCTGTTAGTAATAAGATAAAACAAGATCGTTTTAAGCGGTTATTCCTTGCAATGATTCTTATAAGGAAGTTTTAGCCAATTTAACAACAATACTGGATGAAGAAGTTTCGGGTTCAGATGGGCCAGATACATCTTTAACTTACTCCTAACAACATCGTCCCATGTCTTTTTATCCACATGCTTTGAAACCGGGCGTACGGCAAAATGCTGCTGCAGCAATGTTGCCCAACGTCATTAAATAACTTCCGATTCCAACAAGTCTCGAAAACGTGAGATATTAATAGAATAATTACCATCCCAGTTTCTATGGTAACGAACAATACTATGTTTATCACCTTTTGGTCGTCCTTTTTTCGACTATCCCTCCAATGACTTCCAATTTCGATGTACCAGCCAGCTGGAAAAAAACGCTTATTGTGCAATATCTAGAATTATTGACCGGTTCACGGGTTGTCACTTGCAATAACGGGTTCATATAACTGGTTACAGACTGATTACGGTCCAGTCTAATGTGATATATGACCCAAGTCTATAACTCCATTCAGACGTAGAATTGTTTCAATGGAAAATAAGGTCATTATGGCTTGATTGGTTAGTAGATTGCCCACTAGATTTAGAAGATGTCTGTGCTAAAATTGTAGGTACTAATGATGTAACAGAAGACGCAGAGACAGATAGAGAATGAATATGAATATTTCATTTCGTTTTCAAATAAATGACAAATAATGAACAGACGAAACGACCATGCCGATATTACTGTCGGACCGATGTCTCTGGCGATTGATAATGAATGTGATAAAACAGAATGAGAGAAAACTAGAACATATGGGAAACCATAACACCCATAAAAGGGCAAACAGTCCGTATTGTAGCGTTTCCTAAAAATGTTAAAGCGTACGTCACATGCCGCTGAACTCAAAATGTTCTTGTAGAAAAAAAGAATAAATTTATCGACTGCAACAATAATCAAACTACCCATATGACGTTCTCATTCATGTCCCATTGAAACTGACTTTAAAATATTCATGTTTTATAAATTTGAGACTAACCGTGTGTGGTTGGTTGGTTGGTTTGATGCGTTTGAAATCAGACTGTTGTACTTTTAACAGGCTGAACTACGACAGTCTAGCTATCACAGAACATAAATACCTGTCTTTGAGACGTCGCTTAATTCATACAACATACATGTATGTGTACTGAATAACAGGTAAGTTCGGTGCCGATATTGTGCAATTGTGACCTTTCATGCTCGATTTCTTTATTCATTTTAAACTGTGTATGTATATACACTTAACAAAACTTATAAGTGTGCAGGTATAAATCTGACCGTATCTTGGTCAATATTAGTCTGATATTGCTGAAATGTCCAACAAGTATAGTGTAGATACCTGGCATAATATTTTGTTTGTTTATTTCAAGTCATAAATCCACAGATTGAACAAATAAAATCAATGAATGTAATGATATGAAACAATTCAGTTCTGCAGCACCCAATTAAAGACGATTTGGTTGATTTGAAAGAGTCTAATATTGTGTGTGCCCTCCCGGACTCGACACATCGTGTTATTTAAACCGAAAAATTCTACTCAAGAATCGTGATCTACACGTAGCCAATAGTAAATACACAAAACTTCATGTAGAAATGTTGATCAATAAAAAAGTTATTCGACATTTAAAAAGTGCACGCTTACACGTTTAGTTAAGTGTATATTTACCATGTCTCCTTGCGTGTTTGCTGTGTCTGAGGAGTTTGCACGCGGTATTTCCTGTTCGACTTGTTTATTCATGTTTACGATGCTGAAGTTTAGTGCCAGTATAGTAAACGATAAATATATAAACGGTATATTCTTAAACATTCTCAAAAGCCATGCCGGCAAGCAGAACACAACTACTATAAAATGAGTGGTATTTAGATTTGATTTGCATGGTGTGAACTTCAGTTGGTATTTTGAGTCTCTTGACACTGATCCGTTCCAGTACGGTTCCCATTGTGTTCAATTACTTGTCCATGTTGCCGTCGTGATTTGTTTGTTTATTTATGTCTTAGTAGTTTGAGTACGTATTTATATAATACATTTATAAAGTCTTTTATCATAGTCTTATCTCAATATCAGATGTTTTTTGTTACAGATGTTAAAATATTTTACCACTGGCCCTTCGTACATGTGTCCATGGAAGATAAGGCAAGGTTTCTTTGTCTGGCCTGTTTGGTAAATGACCTGTGCAGGTTTTACCAGACAGACTAAAAAGTGCAAAACTCATATTTTCTTCTTTTATTTGACAGAATCGATTTCGCAAAGTCTTCAGACATTCAAGTGCGCTCTGAATTGAACAATTCATGCGGACAACTTCATTCTGATATCGTACAACGTCCCTTGTTTTATCATGTGTCTAACCGTTCATACTTAATGTTTATCAAAGATTTTATGACATTTATCACGAGTCAGGGGAATAGAGCAGGGTCGTGTTTTGAGAGCTGCGTTATTAATTGAACATTTGTTACTATTTGCTTTTTTCACGCCGTAAAAATTAGCTGATGACTATCGCTGGATTTTGCCAGTTCAAAATTGCGTTTATCATTTTCCTTGTGACACATTTTCGTCGATCGTTCCGTTGTCATGAATATTTTAGAAATGATAAGATTTATTAAAGACAATACTATTTGTCAGAGCGCCGAATATCGGTTTATCATGTTTGACAACATCCGCATATATCAGTAATGTCAGAAATCAAAAATGCTGAAAATGCATTCCGGTTCGTACTGAGATGAACTGCGTCTAAATCACGAGAACCGTAATATGAAAGAATTAAAGTTCAATAAATGATGGCATTAATTTTAGAGATTCACATAATGATGTGATACAAACTAGAAATCTTGCGCGTGATTGAATTAATTTGGTATCAATGGGTTTTACTCACAAGCGTTCCTTAATTTCTAACTTAAAACCGGGGATTAATTTGACAAATTATGAGTTGAAAACAAAGAATAAAATCTGCTTTTAACTGCGTCTTTGTTAGCATTCAATGAGAAAGAATTATGTGATCGTTATATTCTTCACAGAAAATAAATGGTAATTAGTCATTAATGTTTAACTACTCTTGCATTTAAATGTTTTCGTGTGAATTATAGTCCTTGTTTGAGTGTGGATAAAAATATGAAATTAGTTAATTTGGAAATATTTAATAATATGATGTAGCCTTTACAGTATGGGACTGCAGTTTGATGCGATATCATTCAACCATGACTCGCCATTTTCATTATCAACTAAATATTAGTATTATACTTATATATACAGTATAAACTGTCCGTAACGACAGTGTGCTCCAGGGTATACAATGTAGACTATACGAGGGGTGTTCACAATGTCCACGGAAAAGTGCTGTCATATGTTTATACAAATCTCGAATGTGATGAAAATGTATAGTCATGTCGGTCAGGATAATGGGTTTACTAGTAAGTGAACAAAAATCAGTATTCTTCTTGCACATGAAGTATATAGGGTATTCTTCGAAAATGGAAACCTGCTTTATCCGAGAAACTGCATTATCCGATATCTTATGTCGGTACCAGTTGGTGTCGTTATAGACTGGTTATTCTGCATTTCCAAGACATAATACTTTCAAATAAAATTAAAACTTGAATATTTCATGTATACTTAACGCAACTGATTTAATTAGGCTTCATTTTGTACGTGGTGGTAAAAGGTATTGCAACTATGGACCAGTAATTCATATTTCATGATTGGATAAGTTTAGGAAATTATGTTAGGGAATTGATATATAATTCTTACTTTTTATGCCATGTTTTTAAGCAGACAATTTTCGGTTGCGTTTTTAATGGCTTTAAGTATAGATAATCATGTAAGTCCTGACCCCTTATCTTTACGACTGTTCCTTGGTTTCTAACAAGTACTTGCACCTAACAGTTCAGGGAATGTTAAGGTGGAATACGGGCACTTAGCGGGGTTCGGACCAATTATTCTTGCAATATATCACTATGCCCCCATTAAAATTTCTTATCCTGAAAATATAATTATACGTACGAAGTTGAACCTGAAATCTCAAGCGGATATAAAATGAGTTATGTTCTACATATTTTCCACCATGCTGAACACTTTTATAACAAGCCATATTGGATAAGCCAGCGTGTTGTCAAAGCATTTATTCCACTTATAAATTCAAGTTGATATTGAGACTGCTATCTTAGTTCTATGCCAGAACATCATATTCGGTTCATAAATCAAGCTTTTACGAGGCTTGGGTTTCCATTTAAATTTATGTGCTGTAAGGTTATTGCCGAAATACAAAATGCATAAAACGATATGTGTTACATGACATATGTTTTCTCTCACGAACGCCAAGAATTTTATGAGAAATCTACAAGAATCGTACTTAAGTTTATGTGATTTTAATACTTTGACTTAAAGGAATTCAAATGAAGTCCACATTGCAAGAACGATGCCTAATGAGCTTGCAGTCTGCTTATAACGACAGTGCACATTCTGAGTGGGGTAATATCCCCTTTGCAAAATTACCATGGCTGTTGTAAACAGTCGGTACCTTGGTTTGGAGGGGTTGTTACGCTGCCCGATATTGCCCACCTAACTGCTAAGAGGCGTTAATACCCTGTGGGCGATATTATGGTGTTCTCAAACACTTGTCCACGTCGGCATATTTTGAATGGGAAAACTACAGAGCACTGGCATTTATAATTTGTATTGTTCAATCAATGTTACATAAAATTAATTCAAAATATATGGAAATATTTATTCCAACCGATTTTAATCAGCTGTTTTCCAAATAGAAATGAAAACATCTTGCCAGCAACAGAAGAAACAACTCTATTATGAAATACTGCATATTTATACAGAACACTTATTGGCTGATTTTGAACATAATTTATTGCTGTAAAGCCGGCTAGAACTACGCTAATCGTCATGTGAAAAAACACGTAAATATACTTAGTTATGGAACGCCGGCACTGTTTTTTTGTAGTCATGAAAATCCATTATTATGTTTGTTTTTATTACATTATATACCAGGTTCTTTACATGCTGTGAATAATGATAGATATCCATGACTACAAAAGACAGTACCGGCGTTCCATTCTTATTGGTGTAAAACAAAACATGATATCTGTATTACTTTTTTTCAGTATGTCAACTATGCATACTGAAAACAAGTAATACAAATACATATTTGGTTTATATTGACCCATGTTTATTCTAAAGAAATCGCTTAGTTAATGACGTCAAGGATTTCATTTGGAAATCAGATAAATATTGATTTGATTTGAAGGACCGACACATATCTAATCTTAAGAAACCTCACCAACACTAAGTTTTGTAATGACTCGTCCAAAATCTATTTATAAGCATGTTTGTAAATAACACGTTATCAATGGTGCGCTGTATAACTTGATAGAAACCAATGTATACTCAGATAATTTAACAACACACAGTTTTTTGTCCTGTGAGTCATTTCATTGCATTTTGAAACTCATTTTATATGAAAACAATGGGATACAGCTTACATATTGTACACACATGAACTACGATGAGTGCATTTGATAATGTAGACATTTTTCGATACCATGAAGGGCTAAACATGGACATAGTTGGTACCATCTGAAAGATAATATTAATTTCTATCAGATGGTTTATTTATTTTGTACCTGTATTGCATCTTGATGGGTATATTGTAGGTGTCCATATTATCCCGTGTTCATTTACTTTTTTGACTCAACAGAGTATTGTGTAAAGTCATTTTCTTATGTTGCTATGTAAGTTCATGAAACTTGGGAAAATATGTATTGTGCGTTTCTAAATGTATATACATGCACCATGCATCATGCAATTGACAAGTAAATTTATCAACTGAAACCGAACGTGTTTGAGAACAGTGAAGTACTGTAGTGGGTTCATTGTAGGAAATCCCAGATAAACAGCTGTGTTAAAAGGGGCAGAAGTGGTGGAATGTTTTGTATGTAAGTGATACTGCCAAGTTTATGTCAAGTGGATTTCAAATAAATACATTTTGACAGCTTTTTTAAGCTATGAATATTTCAACACAGATGGTTATGTATCATATTGCAAACACTGTATCCACATATAGCTAATTTAAAGCTTACAGAATATACACAAATTTTATTGAAATTTATATTAAAAAACCTGAATAACGCATGTAACGCTTTGTTGTTGAGGAAGAGCTAGTAGGCCACCTGACAATATTTTTTGAACAAGCGAAGCAGAAGAAGAGGAAGTTGGAGATTCGATGAGGGGATGGTGGTATTTTCAAAACATCAAATAGTTCTGATCGTCATGAATGTCAATTACCATGAAGAAAAGCACATCATGATAACGATCATTTTCACATATTGACAAAACCATTTTCGTGTTTGTAAAACAGCCATTGCTCTAGATCTTTGGATGAAACCTTGCAACAATGCGGGGAAGGGAAGTCCACACTAAGAAATAAGTACTTCCCTAGACATATCCGACATTTCTCGGAGACAAAACAAAAAGGGACACAGACGCACGTAGGGACACATCAGACAATACTAAACGGACCAATGCCTGTATTCACAAACGTTTTAAGACTGAATTTGAGACTTAGACTAAACTAAAACGTTTGTGAATACGGACCCAGAGCGCACGTATAAGGACAGGGCGTAACAATTCACAAATGCTCACCCGTTGTTTGATGCCCATTGGTGTCCGAGCGCATCAGACATGTAATCTTGCTGTGTAAGCAGCAGCCAATTATTGCGACACATATAAATGTACCAATTATATAAACCGTCTCCTTTGCAAACATTAGGACTAGATTTATGAGAAATTACATTTTATCATATTAAGAACAGATATGATATATTTATTTGAACAAATTAACACCCGCTAATAATTCGTTAATCTATGAACTTGTGTTGCCAAGAATATTTTGACAGCCAGCAATATCTTTGTTGTTTATGGGGG
Organism: Mactromeris polynyma; assembly: GCA_032209605.1. NCBI lineage: Eukaryota > Metazoa > Mollusca > Bivalvia > Venerida > Mactridae > Mactromeris > Mactromeris polynyma. The sequence continues at coordinate 367,702 of JASFXZ010000050.1, forward strand.
GACATGTGACCGCAGTTTGTATAAAATCGTAAAGATACACTCCGTAGATTTTTTATATCATACTTAGGGCATACTTATATCATTTAGTGAATTCGCACTAAATATTTCATACTAATTACATGCGCTAACATCACAGACCCGTCTCGTTATTATATCTTCTTTGTTGTGATAAACACTCATTACTATATTTACGAATGCCAGAATTGGCATTTCGCGGAATCGGTCTAATCTGAAACGGTCCCTGTCTACGATTATGCATTTATCTCAAAACCCTTAAAGTCATAAAAGATGCAATAAAACTGTCTACACTACCTTTTTGAAGTGGTCCATTTCTGCCACAGGCAAGGCCCTGTGAATATTATACCAATAAATTTTAGAAATATATGTTCAGTTATCGTCAAAGCATGCACTTACGTAACGGAAAACCCTCGTTATATTCAAACAATATCTGATATAAACGAGCAACTTATCTTGTACAAAGATCATTTTAACGACTTTGCTGTGGTAAAAACGGGTTTGCTTAGGAGTTAACGTGTCGTAAAACGCCGGTAAATTCTGATTCACGACTTGCGGAACATAAAGAGGAATTCCTACCCTGGGGTGAGTTTTACTGAGACACCGTCTCATGAAATAATAATGGCGCCATTTTGTATGGTACACATGAGAAAAGTTAAACGAAAATATTAGAAAATTGAATTTATAGCAGTTTTTATTTGCATTCTATCATTTCAACATAAGCAGTGTCACTTTGCTGGAATTGTAAGATTTCCTAAAAGGATCAAACGTGTGGTTGAACCCAGTACTGTATACCGGTCGCTGAATCAGTATACGGGTATATGAGTTGGTTTACCCAGTAAACAGGAAGATATACCCAGTATTTGGGCTTAAAACCGCAATATTTGTATGGCAATATATGGATGGGAGTAACAAGTATACGAAGAGCTTCACCTAAAATACGGCCAGCCTTTCCGAGTAAACCGGTCACTACTCCCTGGTATGTGACAGGCTGCACCCCGTATACACAAATATGTAACCAATATATTAGTTCATGTACCCAGTATAACTAGCTATACCTGATATATGACAGGCTGCACCCCGTATACACAAATATGTCACCAATATATTAGTTTATGTACCCAGTATAACTAGCTATACCTTGTATGTAGGTCGTTGTTCCATTGTAAGAAGCACCGTGTAATGTAATTCGGTTCGCTGACTACCTTCTATTTGATCCTCCGTACCCTCTGTACCATTCCCTATACCCAGTGAATGGGTCACTGTACCATTCCCTATACCCAGTGAATGGGTCACTGTACCATTCCCTATACCCAGTGAATGGGTCACTGTACCATTCCCTATACCCAGTGAATGGGTCACTGTACCATTCCCTATACCCAGTGAATGGGTCACTGTACCATTCCCTATACCCAGTGAATGGGTCACTGTACCATTCCCTATACCCAGTGAATAGGTCACTGTACCATTTCCTATACCCAGTGAATGGGTCACTGTACCATTTCCTATACCAAGTGAATGGGTCACTGTACCAGTCCCTATACCCAGTGAATAGGTCACTGTACCATTTCCTATACCCAGTGAATAGGTCACTGTACCATTTCCTATACCCAGTGAATGGGTCACTGTACCATTTCCTATACCAAGTGAATGGGTCACTGTACCATTCCCTATACCCAGTGAATAGGTCACTGTACCATTTCCTATACCCAGTGAATAGGTCACTGTACCATTCCCTATACCCAGTGAATAGGTCACTGTACCATTCCCTATACCCAGTGAATAGGTCACTGTACCATTCCCTATACCCAGTGAATAGGTCACTGTACCATTCCCTATACCCAGTGAATAGGTCACTGTACCATTTCCTATACCCAGTGAATAGGTCACTGTACCATTTCCTATACCCAGTGAATGGGTCACTGTACCCAATCATAATATTATGCAGGTTGCTATTCACAGTTATCGGGAAAGAACCATTATAATCGGGCCATGATTTATATAATTATAAATTTAATTGCTTTGTGTACGTTTGGCAATGCGATTAGTAGGTCTACAGAGCATTCATTAGCTTTTATTTTGTACAATAATTGAATATTAGTGTTTAGAAACATTAAAAGTGAACAAATGCATATTCATACGCATGTGAATGCCATATTTACAAAACAGAGCTTTTCTAGACAATGAAAGGGATGAGACATTCACAGAGACGGGACAGAAGACAAATAGCAAACTGACCGGGCGTTACACACAGAAAGGGGACATAAAACATGAGCTAAAATGAATATGAAACAATATAGGACTGCACAATACAACAACCAGAGACCTGAACTAGTTTAAAGTTACACCGGTCTTGTAGCGCATATGACAACCTTACTAGTCCACCATTTTAAACATTCCTCATGATTCGTATTCTGAATTATATCTGTACCATTTAGTACCATGGACACAGCTGTCTAGCTTTTCTTCTTCCTAATGTGTTTATCAAAGTATGCCAATTGTCTTACTGAAGTCATCAAAACGTCTGATAAGAATTCAATTCATTCTATCAACAGCGGTTTAGAGAACTGGCCACATCCAATCCTCCCAAGGGACACTTCAACGCCAGCGAGAAAGTCCAACTGTCCAACAGTTTAATTAATTTACCTCTCACTTCTCCAGAATCTCTGATTTAATATTGAGCATTATTGTACGAGAGACGGCGTTTATCAGGTCAACTTTTCTTAAAACAAAGCCTACGACAAAGTGTTAATGTATTGTACGCGGGGAAAAGCAGATAGAACGGCAAGACGTCCCCGAGGACTTATGATTAATACGTGAAGACAGCATGTTGAAGGCAGGCCTAGCCACAGAGGTGATTTTTTCTGGAAACATTCAAGGCAATAAGAAATTTATGTTTCGGCGAAAGATGCGCATAACGAAGCATGATCGAATAAAAAATGCCTAAATGTCTTTGTGTGGTTTCTCCTTTTTTTTTAAATAGGGGTCCGTGTGTGAGAGCGGCAGGAGAGCTAACTGTCTGCGTGTGTTGATGCATCGTAAAACCATTCAAGTGTTGAAAACTGTCTTTTTCATGAACGCACTTTCCGGACTTCTTCCTTTTTTCTGTCTGCAACTGTATGATAGACACTTCATTATCCGAAAGACTAATCTATTGTCCCCGTGTCGCCGTCATTAACATGAATTTATTGAAATAAATGCATTCAATACAACATTTCGAAGTATTCAGGGACAGCGCGCGACAAGGAGATGGCATAGGAACAATGCAGATGCAGAATAAAGAAACCCTTAATTGTAGGCAATATTAGTTTCATTCGTATTAATTAAAACTATAAACAAGCTTTTCGGTATGGTGATTAAACAGTGAGTCTCAGTTTATCACAAGTTTTACAACATTAACACAAGGATAAAATATGCAAAGAAGGAACGAGTTCAGGTTTTACCGCAATTTGTCTCCACGCAGAAACTATTGATAGTGAAGAATACATTGGATTGTATTTAATACGAAATACCGCTGGGGACATTCACACTACATTATTTCTGTCATAGGAAAGTCAGGATTTCAAGATTTTAAATTTATAATCTTGAAGTCGTGATATCACAAATTCCCGATTTCAACTTCAACAATTCACAATTTCGACTTTTCGAATTCAACATTGTGAATTCACGAAGTTTAAACAAATCGTGATGTCGCGAACTTAAATTCAAGATTAGGAATTCGTGAGTTTGAAATCGTGAATTCGTGAATTTGAAATTGTAAATGAATGAATTCGTAAAGTGGAAATCGTGACAATCCTAGGAGAGAAATAATGTAGTGTGAATGTCACCACCAGTCTGCCGTACTGTAAGCCTGAGTTCATTTATATTCCATTCAATTCTTTAGGAACATAGATTATGCGCAGAATAAATTTTAAATTGCAAATTAGATAAAACATTGCAAATTTAAGAGGCGATATTTCTTAGATAGCTTTCTGTGTACGTCACTTTCTTGACACCGTTATTGCTTGGGTGTTTATTACATTAAGATTACGTTTATTTCATAAACTGAATGAAGAATTTGAGCATGCATTTAATGTTCTCACAATAGCCACAGTAAGCCGAACCCGATCAAACCGCTGATAAAGTTATCCGCCACTACCATATATACCCATCGCCATTAAAAACGTAACTATTTGAATTAGGCGTCATTTTGTAGTACCATCTGTCAAAAGCGTGTTTCATTAATTTATGTGTTAATTCTTGTTCAAAACTTTATTAAACTCTACAACAATTTTTATTACATTATTGGTTAATTTTACGGAATTATGTTTGAGAAATAAAGAATATAATAAAAATGCCTTTGTAATGTCACTTTATATATATGCACAATTTTTGGTTGCGTTTTTAATAGCGTTAAGTATGAAATTCTGCAATACAATACAGTCTTACAAGCAGGGATCAAGTTGGTACAAACAGCCTTAAAGTCACAACAACATGACAAAATACGTGTTAAACATGAACTTACAACGCAGAAAAATACATAAAGAATAAAAATACAGAGTGGAGCCACGCCCAGTAACAGCCGTAGGTCAAACCAAAGCGATTGGTTTATATTTGTATTCCCGTTTCGGTGATTAATCATTCCATGTCGTGTTTTGTTACTCAATTCGGTTCCAGCTCGGTAATTAACCTTAACTCTTATTCTCATTCATCGTTTTATAAGTGGAATGACAACGGATGAAAATGATGAAAAATGTTCCTGTGCAGCAAACTGTCCCGGAGAAATCCCACAATACCCATTATTGTATGCAAATTTATCGCTCGAAAAATTAAACTATGATATTTTTGACATTTTTGTTACTTTTGAAGAGTTTATTACATAATACAATCAAAGGTATCGATTTTCCTATTTCTACCAAATCCATTCTGTCCCTTCCAAAAACAGCACCCTAACCCCCTTTAGAAATATTTAGTCATGCAATCATGCAATTATTGTCAAAGGATTCTCTAGAGAGTCATTTTTCATGGGCAAGTTTGGCAGTCATAATGAGTTAAAACTTCCTTTCTTAGTCTTAAACAGTCCCAGATATTGTCATGAGTCACTTTAAAATTCCCTACAATTGTCTAAATTACATCGCAAGTTCTAGGTCCCCAACAGTTGGTCCCATAATTCTTATTGGAATGCCAAGAATGTCAAAACGAGGCTCATAAATTTTAAAACGTGTTGAAGAAGAAAAGTTTAATCTTGTAATTAAGGCTCTTTTTGAGGAACTTAACCCTTCTGCTCTCAATTTGTTAATTACTAATTGCCACCAAGTACTTGTTGTATTTCCTTGAATGAGTCATTCCTCTGATTATTTCCGTCATATTTAACACGAAGCAGGGAGAAGTTTGGTGTCAGACTGAAATTAGGCCCCTAAGGAAACCTTTAATTCTTACAAAACATTTCTTAAATTATTTTTTCTCACATGCCACGTCGCTTGCGAAGCTTAGGGTATTGAATAATTTCTAGAGTTTGTTTAGTAATTTCACGGTATCTGAGTGAAATCCACGTTATCCGTATCGAATAACATTTCCAATTATATATACTTAACACCATTAAAAACGCAACTGTTTTAATTTGGCTTCATTTTGTACATGGTGTTAAAGTTACCGATTGTTACCAATGTTTAAAATATTGTTCAAAAAGTATTAAAACTATGGACCAATAATTCGTATTTCATAATTGAAAACGTTTAGGAAATTGTGGGAATTAATATAGAAATATTTCTTCTTTATGTCATGTTTTGAAGCAGACACTTTTCGGTTGCGTTTTTAATGGATGTAAGTATATGTGTACATGCATAATTCATTCATTTATGAACAGATTGCAATGTTTCTCACTGATAGGTCCCATAATCTTAATATCCGAATTGTGAATCTACATAGAATGACAGACTTTGTAAAAACTGTAATACAAAAATTGTGGAAAACGAATATCATTTTCTGTTAATTTGCTCAAAGATCTCTGATTTAAGATAAAAAAAATACTATACAGGGCCCACGAAACAGAAATTCTCTATTCTTATGACTGTAATATAAAAAAATAGTCGCCTTAATTCTACACTTACGTAAGTAGTATTTGGTTAGTTTTGAGAAATGAACGTTTAAAGATTGAAGAGTGAATAACTTAAGAGTCGTACGTCTTTGTGGAATTGGAGTTTAGTCCATTTAGAACAGTTCTACAGGGTAACAAATCTCACCATCATTTAGAACAGTTCTACAGGGTAACAAATCTCACCATCATTTAGAACGGTTCTACAGGGTAACAAATCTCACCATCATTTAGAACAGTTCTACAGGGTAACAAATCTCACCATCATTTAGAACAGTTCTACAGGGTAACAAATCTCACCATCATTTAGAACGGTTCTACAGGGTAACAAATCTCACCATCATTTAGAACAGTTCTACAGGGTAACAAATCTCACCATCATTTAGAGCTCAAAGAGACGAACAAAACGATACCAAACACTCAATATTGCCAAACAATGACTTACGTCCCTCTGGAATTAAGCCGACGAAATGTTGTCACTAATTTAGATAAATATATATTCTACGCCAATCTTATTAGAAAATAAACATTTTATGCTCATATTTTGATACAATACATGTATATATAAACATGCAATGTAACATCATGTGCTCTTCAGAAAATCTATGCCTTTTATCACATATATTATGAATATTTGCTATAAAACAGGTTAATATATTTTAATGCGTTAAACTATTTGTAGTTGTAGTTTCCGATCCACGACAACGTAGGAACAAACTTGCCATCAGTTCTGGATCAACCCTCGTATATATATTTGATCTATATTTAGTTTTTTTTCTGCTTTGGTGAACAAAGACAGAAAATGTATGTTTACACACTTTTGTACTTACTGGTATTTGTAAGGTACCATTCTGCATCATTCCTGACAATATGGAACGTTTGATGTCAATGATGATGTAGGTAATACAGGGCGGAGGATATACACTGCAGGTTTTGTTACATCTATATGGGTGGGCTTATAATCAATGTCTCACATCTTCCATAAACGTCATCTCTACAACAGAACATGCTGATGTTAGTGTTTACTGTACGATTGATACAATCGTCTCATTGAGAACAGAGCTGTGCACGTCATAGAACATATGCAATTTTATGCTGTTTTTCCGAACTTCAGGAGATGTGCTTCCGTTTGTAATGAATTGATTGAAGACAAAACATCTTGAAATGAATGAATGAAGAAGTTGAACAGGAAATGTCGTGTATGAAGCTCACAGCCACCCAAAAGCACAGTGAGATGAAAACGTATGCATACATAATAATATTATTGGTAATTACAAAGACAAAATGGACGAGGCACAAATCATAGATGATGACTGAAAATACGGAAATATTGTCGGAGTCTTCAAGGTCCCGAATGATCTTTAAACGGAGATACGGTTCCTAAAACATTTTGCTTGAACATATATGGCGTAATATTCTCTGCAAACCTATGTTTACGTTACCAGGACCAACATAATCATTGTGTACTTACACCACATACAATTACATGTAGTCCTTACTTCCTACTTACGATGTGAAATTCAGTTAATGACAACACGAAAGAAAATCAGAGAAGCCATCGCGAGTGTCCACTGTATCTAATACGATAAGACGTTGGCTGGATGTGCGGTGTCCACTGTATCTAATACGACAAGACGTTGGCTGGATGTGCGGTGTCCACTGTATCTAATACGATAAGACGTTGGCTGGATGTGCGGTGTCCACTGTATCTAATACGATAAGACGTTGGCTGGATGTGCGGTGTTACGGTACTTGCAGTGTCCACTGTATCTAAAACGACAAGACGTTGGCTGGATGTGCGGTGTTACGGTACTTGCAGTGTCCACTGTATCTAATACGATAAGACGTTGGCTGGATGTGCGGTGTTACGGTACTTACAGGCATTGTGTGCAAAACCATGACTCATATACCTGAGTTCTATAGTTCAACACAATACTTAGAGTTATCAGCATTCAAAACTGTGATCTTAACATGTATGTTCTTAGGTTGACTATGAAGTGTGAGCCATGCAGGAGTAAGGCGAAACTTCCGGAGTTCGAATCCCGTTCTATACGTACAGTATTAGTACTGACAGTTCAAAGGCTGTAATTCGCTGTATGGTTATTATGTCTATTTGTGTTTAGATGTATGTTGAGTTTCCCTTCCCCTGTGCATTTTTTTTACTTTTTATAGCCTAGTGTTCATGTTTGTTTCTCCCCATTTTCGGCCTATAGATGCCAGCAGTCTTGCCTTGCCCTGTGATGTATTCCATCCATTCAATTTCCCCTTGTTTGTCCTCTATGGTCGGCCTGGCCATTCCTCGTGCCCCTGTTCTATTACGTGTTTTCAAGTGCCTTATGTTTTAAGAAATGTTGTTTTACCGGGGGTCTGTGTGGTTGTCGTATGGATGTGGCGTTCTCTGTAACAACTTATTCTCTCTCTTTAACATACATGGCTGGCGACCCTTGATTGTGATTAAAGGATTGCATGCTCATAAGACCAAAAATTGTTTACCGCAGAAATCATCTTGAAGCTTGGTAACATTGTCTCTAAAATATAGAATTACGTCTTCCTGATCTTCACACACTGTCAAAAACACAGTTCAAGATTTTGTATCTTAGAAGGCATACATTTTTTCCGCAAGATTCGTTGAAATAATATGAATCAATACTTTTCGCACTATTTCCGCCATTAGACAATTTGATTTGCACTAATATCTCGAACTGGCGCTAATTAAATAGTTGTAATTAAATACTGATTAGAAAACGTCTTCCGATTATACTCTCGGAAAGGCTCGTGGCGTTCCTAAAGACAACGAGACATTCACGGAGGGTAGTCGATCAAACGAGTGGCTGTGTTTTGGCTGTGTTAGGTCAGGAATAGCGAACTCAACTGTGACTGTGACTGTCTTAGAAGTTATGGGCAATGTTATCGTTTTACATACAATAATGAGGCCAAGGCCCAGGATTATAACGGATAATTACACCCAGCACCTCTAACACCACAAATGTTGCTCTTATTAGTATGATAGTGGTCAATTGGAGTTAGGAAAATGAAAGAAAATGAAAACAATAAGTGTTGAATATTATTGTTGATTCATTTTCTTCAAGATTTAAGTGGGATTATGAGGCATTGGGATAATTGTATAGATTAAGTGCTACACTCAACACGTATAATTACTCCCTCAGCTCAGTTTACACTCAAATCTCTCAAGAAATGAGCCACAAAAGTATATTCAGCACTCATTTAAACTTTATTAGATATGTTTCACATTCAATATGCGTCACTATCAGACTCATCAAAGTATTTTTGTATTTGAGTCACTGAGTGTAAGTATCCGCTATAACTGGGCCCTGGTTACATTTGCAACGACTACATGTATATGTACATGCTTTTATCTACCAAACCCATGCAATGAATTAATCCACAATTTGTCATAGAAATTGTTTGGGGATTTTCCAAATCTCATATGCATAACAAATCACGAAAATATTACTGCTTCAATATTGTATCTCCCTTAATCACATTGTGTGCTAAGTAACAGATTCGCTGTTACGAAGCAAAAATCGACCTCTTTCTTTCCTTCTTTCTCTATTTTCTTTTCTTTTTTTCTTTCTTTCAAAATCAAATAATTATATTTGCAATTAATTCAAACTATAAGCTTAATACTGTTATTTCCGAGCCCGCCCGACTAGCTCAAATGGTAGAGCGCGAGACTGTCACCCGGCAGATCCCGGTTCGATTACCGGGTTGGGCAGGTTATGTTCTTCACATCTGGAGAAGTTGTCATTTGCTTGCGAGAGGGCAAGTTAGTACAGGTTGATACTTCCAGGAAAACTGGGTAGGTCAATTGACCATCGTATAAGACTGAAAAATTGTCGAAACAACAGCGCACACATGATGAAAACACACAAAAGCAAAAACTGACTTTTTCCGAAGTTAAACTAAACAGAGTAGGGACACCACGTGATATGTGACGTCATTTGTTGTTACTGCTGAAAGTCGAATTTGCCTGCATTTGAAACTTCAAATCGACGTATTGTACTGTAATATTTACTGAATGTTACTGAATAAAACAGTTTATGTGGCCTACTAGTTCTGTCACTGGTCAGCCTTCATGTATTACACAGCGTCTTCGTTCTTTCAAACACTTTTTCAAGCTTTGAAATCACAAACCATGTTGTTTTTCCACTTGATAACCCTTCACTCCAAACATCAAAATCACAAGACTACTCCGCGTGTCAATATTTCGGTGACAGAGCAAAGCTCCTTTTTCCGACTGACATGATTTATTGTCTGGCCCCTTTGAGATGCCCGCATGCATTTGCCAAAAACGTTAATTCTGGAATAAGACGCAATTCTTCTTCTAGATATGAGTCATACTTAATTAAAAATTTTCGGGGCCGTACTATGACAATAGCGCGGTGGATTCTGGGAATTTAGAAAACCCATAATGCCGTACTGAGATGACTTGAAAACTTGCATGTCATGTTTTAGAAAACAAGCTTAGGGAAAAAGAGTTTTGTCGTTAAACTCACATAATTAGATATAAAACTGTAGACAGGACTATGCGTGTGTCTCAAACATGACAATGCTTATCCTTTGTTCGCCTTTGTTGGTATACAAGCGTGTTCTTAACTTTCCCGGAGGAAAGAAACATCGTGTTTCTGTGTGAGTTATTTTTAGTGCTGACTCGGTTTTGGTAATTGGTGAAAAGTTTAATTAAAACCGATCCCGGATAAAAATTAACGACGAAATTGGAAAATAAAAACAAGTCAAGTACATTCATCTTCTCTCTCCGCTGCAAGCAAAATTGCTAAGTTAATATCAATTGTTCTTTTAGTTATCGTATTAGTTTCCCTGGTAACCAATACAAACCTGATCTATTGTAAACTGCAGTTACGTACTTTCACAAATATGTCTGAAACGTACTGGAAGGTTTTAAAGGTGACCAAATGTGCAGCAGGGAAGGTCAGGTCCACAAATTACAACATCAATAGATAGTTCTAGAATGAGAAGGGGATATAGTAATACGAGGAAGAAAACAAAACATGACCAAATATACGAGTATATAAGTCAAGTGTGGTTATTTATTATATAGTGCCACCCCTATGTAAAGGGCCAGCCATTTCTGACTTATGAGACACCTACTTTCTGAGCACATTTACTTCCCGATTCAAATCCTTTAATACCAGGCACCAGGCAGGTAGACGCATTGTAACCATTATTTAACAAGCTGGCGGATCACCAACCGGCCATATCAGAACGGACCCCTTCCAGGATTCGAACCTTCGACATCCCGCTCCCAAGGCGGATGCCTTAACCACTTGACCAGGTGAGACGGTACAGATAGTTCAGTCAGCATACCCGAGGAAGGAGGGTACCCAGGCATAATTGCATTAGTGGTTTTATTATGCTGTAGAAAGTCTCAGAGGGAGCGGGGTCCATACCCCATGAGACTTTGGTAAAATAAGGTTGTCCATATCTAATCCTAGATCAATAGAAGGGCTCCCAAATTCTGTCTAGTTCCATGTATGTCTACCATATACGTACTGTCTAGTTCCATGTATGTCTACCATATACGTACTGTCTAGTTCCATGTATGTCTACCATATACGTACTGTCTTGTTCCATGTATGTCTACCATATACGTACTGTCTAGTTCCATGTATGTCTACCATATACGTACTGTCTTATTCCATGTATGTCTACCATATACGTACTGTCTTGTTCCATGTATGTCTACCATATACGTACTGTCTTGTTCCATGTATGTCTACCATATACGTACTGTCTTGTTCCATGTATGTCTACCATATACGTACTGTCTTGTTCCATGTATGTCTACCATATACGTACTGTCTAGTTCCATGTATGTCTACCATATACGTACTGTCTAGTTCCATGTATGTCTCCCATATACGTACTGTCTTGTACCATGTATATCTACCATATACGTACTGTCTTGTACCATGTACGTCTACAACATACGTACTGTCGTGTACTATGTATGTCTACCATATACGTACTGTCTAGTTCCATGTATGTCTACCATATACGTACTGTCTTGTTCCATGTATATCTACCATATACGTACTGTCGTGTTCCATGTATGTCTACCATATACGTACTGTCTTGTTCCATGTATGTCTACCATATACGTACTGTCTTGTTCGATGTATGTCTACCATATACGTACTGTCTTGTTCCATGTATGTCTACCATATACGTACTGTCTTGTTCCATGTATGTCTACCATATACGTACTGTCTTGTACACGAACAAAAGCGGTGTTGTACATTAATTGTGCATAGATGTGTTTGCAAGCAAAAGTCGAGTGCAACTTATAATTAATGACATTTACTGATTGGTTTGCTATTCTGCACACGACTCCGCGCCATTGTCATCTTCACTGCAAATGACAGGAGATAGTTTCATAATTTCTCCTGCATGGTATTATATCGAATTATGTACATACGATTTATTGCTAATATTACTGTTGGAAATGGTTACCATGGTAACTGTTAGGTGATAAGTAAAGACATTCCTGAAATTATATAGTTTGTCTCGACAAATCCTAAGGGTACATTCAGCAAAATATTTGGTATATATAAACTAATTACAGCTCTGTAGTTGATTTTATAAATACAAGTACTTTCTGCAATAATTGCAATGTTTCAGAATTCTGTACAGAGTCAGTTTGGAAGTGAATTCAATTGAATTTTGCTGAACCAGGGACTATATGATGCATACAATGTTTTTTTACGAATTAGACGAGGTTTGTGAAGTTCGCACTAATTGCTTTTCGAATCTAACGTGCTGTGGGAATCTCCGGGTCTTAGAAATAAGATTAGGTTCAAATTGATTTCACAAAGTTTACGACATTCACGTTTATTAAGTTTGAGGAAATTTATTCACCTAGAATGGAAAGAAAAATTTAAATTTATTGGAAACAAACCTCAACAGTATTCAGTTTGTGTACTACTTTTCTATACCTATTGCTATTCTGTTGATATTAATGAGGAATTTCCGAAAATATATCAGTACTTGGGAAAGCTCTGAAACTGTCAGTAGTACAGTCGGACATCGTTCATTCGAATTCATGATTTCGAATAGCCCATTTGAATTCGACGCGCATATCAAGAAGATACATGAGGACCTGCTATTTACTTCGAATGATACAACGTATTCCGATAGAAGTTTGTCGAGTAAACGAGGGTACTACTGTACGTTAGTTACTTCATATTAATGTTTCCTTCTTCTTTCTTCTTCATTCCTCTTCATTCCTTCCAGTCAATCATATATGCACCAGACTCGAATATCAGTTTACACTCGTACAGAACATAACGTTTACCACAAGCAACATTTTTTCATAACAATGCTTAAGCAAAACTCACGTTATCTGTATTGAATTCAAACGCACAGATTTGAAAGTTTTAAAGATAATTTACCGTTATAATTACATTCTAAATCGCTCCTAAAATTATCAAAAAGTGCCATTATTAATTTTCACACAGTTTTGAATGATGGAGAGGTATTAGTTTGGCATTTATGCGGCAATACAAGAAGCATTGGATAGATTTTCACTCCTGGCGGCCTTGCATTAAAACAGTAATGGCTAGACCAGACGGACTTTAAGTATATCCGACATTACAGCTAGTTTATGGGAAAACCGAAAACTTGCTTTTATACAAATTACACCCTGTGCATCTCAAACGAATCTTTGACACTTTATAGGATGCATTAACGCTATTCACTGCTCATTTTCACTGTTAATTATGGATAGTTCCTGGAAATATAAGCTTTATTCTAGCTTTCACTGGCTTTCACTGTCGGCCATAAATGTCGACCGATATCCAATAGGTTTCTTCCCAACCAATGGCGTATAAAACTTACTTTAATGAAGTGATTTTCTTTTCTTGTATCCTCTTTTTTTTCAAATATGTTATTCATTTCCCATACGTTAATTGGCATGTACATATGTTATATATATGATGAACTGTCTATGTGTTATATATATATGATGAACTGTCTATGTGTTATATATATGATGAACTGTCTATGTGTTATATATATGATGAACTGTCTATGTGTTATATATATGATGTATCATCTATGTGTTATATATATGATGTACTGTCTATGTGTTATATATATGATGAACTGTCTATGTGTTATATATATGATGAACTGTCTATGTGTTTTATATATGATGAACTGTCTATGTGTAATATATATGATGAACTGTCTATGTGTTTTATATATGATTAACTGTCTAAGTGTTATATATATGATGTACTGTCTATGTGTTATATATATGATGAACTGTCTATGTGTTATATATATGATGAACTGTCTATGTGTTATATATATGATGAACTGTCTATGTGTAATATATATGATGAACTGTCTATGTGTTATATATATGATGAACTGTCTATGTGTTATATATATGATGTATCATCTATGTGTTATATATATGATAAACTGTCTATGTGTTATATATATGATGAACTGTCTATGTGTTATATATATGATGAACTACAATGTGTTATATATATGATGAACTGTCTATGTGTAATATATATGATGAACTGTCTATGTGTTATTTATATGATGAACTGTCTATGAGTTATATATATGATTAACTGTATATGTGTTATATATATGATGAACTGTCTATGTGTTATATATATATGATGAACTGTCTATGTGTTATATATATGATAAACTGTCTATGTGTTATATATATGATCAACTGTCTATGTGTTATATATATGATGTATCATCTATGTGTTATATATATGATTAACTGTCTATGTGTTATATATATGATAAACTGTCTATGTGTTATATATATGATGAACTGTCTATGTGTAATATATATGATGACCTGTCTATGTGTTATATATATGATGAACTGTCTATGTGTAATACATATGATGTACCGTCTATGTGTAATAATAATGATGAACTGTAGATGTGTTATATAATATGATGTACCGTCTATGTGTAATAATAATGATGAACTGTATTATGTGTTATATAATATGATGTACCGTCTACGTGTAATAATAATGATGAACCACGTATGTGTTATATATATGATGTGCCATCAACGTGTAATAATAATGATGAACCATGTATGTGTTATATATATGATAAACCTGACTGGACCCTCGGAGAACCGCTAACTTAAGAATTCCTGAATCAGACGCGAGTACTGGCCAGTAACTCAGAAAGTGGTCATCGAGAATGAATAATAATTTAATATAAATGACAGTTTCTTGTGTCACACTCGATTTAAACTGAATAAGTGTAAACTAAACGTCGTTTTTCAATATGTTTCTTATAGTTATGTACGGGTCATGAAAATAATCCCTTTAGTCCAACACTTTCCTCTACAATGCCAGATGTCATTCTGTGCTTTGTAAAAGAGTTCTATTGTACTTGAAAAAGGGGTCATTGGTATTCTACAACAATGGGAAGACATCCTCAGAATAACAAAAAAACATTTCTGTCAGACAGAAGACTGGGGAACATTGTATTTCTCACCACTCTTTGATGTTGATTCATGCGCATGGAACAGAAATTGTCGGCACATAATTACACCAACTGTCATATAGATCAGATGTCTCCTCAGTGTAATTCAAGTCTTGTTGAAATTGTGCATCTGTTCCCATGGGAACCATTTTGGAATTATCCAATAATTCGATGTATACATGGAGCATGAAAATTAATTTTACAAAGAAACGAATAATTGTTTACAAATTACAGTTGTTGTAACATAATATTTATATTTGATTAACTTTAGATTGAGAATTAATTTTACCAATTCTACAGTTCTTTTAGGGCAATGCTATACGACAACATAAAATACAAGTGCTTGTATAATCCAACTATGTAAAAGTGGATGCTATTAAAAGTTTAGAAAATAACTCAACTTCATGAGTAAAACTGTGCATGCATTGCTGGAATTATTACTAAATAAATATATATTCAAAACTTTCATATTTATACATTTGTGACATCAATTGCAATGTTCCTGTTTCAATTACTTTAAAGTTTCAAAATTTTGACAGACAGTCTACTTATCTTGGGCGCGTGTTGTGATCGTTCTATTTGATTTTCAACTTGCATTTGCATATGCGTTTTATTTCTTCTGTTAAATGGGTTTTAAAGAGTATTGTATTACTTCCTGGAGGATGTTGCGCTGTATGTTCGGAGTGAATAGACCGAGACGCTAGTTTTACGACATTCATTTGGAAGATAAATGGAATCTAGCAGAAATGCGTCGTTGCAGGAGAATCGTTGTTTCCAACAATAGAAGCAACGTTATTTGAGAATCTCATCATTTCACCATTTGCATGATAATAGATCCGAAACTAATGCTATTCTTTCTATCTTGACCACATCTCGAACTGTCTGTTGTATCTAACGGTATCGTTAATTGTCGTCTGGTTCATTTTACGACTTTGCATTGGTCGTCTGTCGATTTCTGGCAGGAAACGGTTGGAATATTAATCCGCCATTATTTATTGCATTTTATGAGCGTGCACGGCCTTTACTGACCATTCATGACCACAATGATTCCTTAATATGCATATATCGTGCACAATGACCACTTGAGAGAGCAAACGTCTGCTCTAATTGGTCATTCGAGCAGCGCTGGTCAAGACATCTGTCTTAAAATTGATATTAGAGTTCGGGTCAAGGTCAGGTACACTGGATACCCTCTGATACGCCGATACTATTCAAATTAGCAAATTAATGAGCTATTTGGGAATGTTAGTATTCATTTGTTGATCAAACAAGATTATCGAATGCAATTTAAGACGAATAAAAGTTCAATCAACCACGCGCGATATTTGATATCTCTGTTCCCCGTTTGCCGGTTGATATATGGGTCATGGATAAAACCCGGTTTGCACGGATGATATTATAGTTTATTTCCCGTGATTACGGTACCATCCGTATCTACAGACTGATAAAAACTGCATGTAATCTAATGACATTTCAAAAGCGTTTGTGGAAAGTCTGTTAATCCTATTAAAATGATGCATGGTTATTAATTTCTTTCTTGATATAAATCATGTTACGAAGGCTCTAGATCAATGCGTCTACTGACATGTTATTGTAATCTTGTAACTGCAACACCCACCCGGAATGCACTGATGTACCAATCGATATGACAGGTGTTGCACCTTTTAAAGGACGCTTCGTTCAAATGATTCTATCTAATTCTATTTACATCAAACACACAGTTTGTGTACTGCTAGATGAACAGCAGAACAATCTGGTAATCCAATCTGCAACAACACTAGGCTGCCACACTGTGATTTGGAATACTGGTGTTTCTGTTTGATATAAGATATTTACACTTCAAAGTTTACAGCGTGATAGCAACATATGCAGGCAGTGACGCGCACCGTGCACAACTACAGGGACGCTTATACAAGTCTTGTCATGTTAAAATCAAAGTCGTTGAGTGAAAGAATTGCATTTCCGGAGAGTAATGGTATTTCACGATTGTCAGACCGATGAGATTAACTTCACCATTTTTTTGCTTCTACATTTCCCTACATTTGCAAAATAAGATTTGTAAAAAAGTGATTGGAATTAAGTAGTATACATGTATCTTAGAATACTAATTTGTCTTGTATTATACACAAATATATGAGTACGATATATTTTTATCTTGCTCTAAAATTGTTAAAATGATTACGAAAGACCATTGATGACATTCATATTTCTCTCCTAGGAAGGTTTGAATTCACGACGTTGAATTCACGATTTTAACTTCATGAATTCATAATCGAGAATTCGTTAATTTATGATTTCCCGATTTCAAATTCAAGAATGCAATATTTCCTTGAACCTTATGTAACATTGAGCCTCCTCGAGTGCATTTTTTGTTTTATGGATTGTTGTTTTCCCGGAGGTCTGTGTGGAGAGGCACTGTCTTATGTATGTGGCGTTTCCTGTAGCAACTTATTCTCATTTCTTATATAGCAATGACCGACCCATCAACAACAGCAGCAAAAATTAACGTCTCAAAATGAATATTGCTCTGAAGAGGTTGCTAAGTATGGTACGCTTTGGTTAGATTCTAGTAGTCCACAAATCTTGTATTCTTGCTGATCTTTGACCATTCTTGGGTGGTTCATATTTAAACAATGAAATCCTTAATGAAATGAATGTAAAATATTTCTCTACGATTTAAACAATTATCTAAGTTAAATGGATGCATCTGCATAATGTCAGAACAATTACATTCGTGTACTGACATTCATTTATAAAAAAACGAAACTTAATCGACAACGTTGAAGACTTATTGCGCACGAAACATAAAACACGTGCGCGGCTTGCACGAGAGGTTTCCCGCGCTAATGTTAAATGTCAGGACTTGCACTTCCGTTTCTCGCACAACGTATCTTTCTGAATCTAGTTAAGTCGTTTAATTTCTTGCATGCCTATAAACGATTGACATATAAAATCCAGCGTCCATATGATACGGATGGTGCGATATCGTGAGAATAACATGTTCGTCAAATGCACTAATTTTGTTAACTCGACGCAATGCGGAAGGGGGATATATGGAACATGGGAATAATTGTACTGAAATTGTAAATTACTGTCAGTAATTGATGTAGATACGCTGAAATTTAGGTTGTAAAAATGAAAACAAAATAATTAAAATGCTTTGCTGTACATATATGTCAACCATTTGTTCTATATTTGATACTTAAGTTTGACATAAGTTTCAAAAAATAAATTATCTTTTAATTTAAACAATTCAGGGTATGAGATAAAATCCAATACAAATAGTTTTGTTAACTTCGAACCTAACTTTAAAAACAACATATGTTCCCATATCTCACTGCTATAATTATAAAGTTCATCACAGTTAAATACATGTGCGACTTCTTTCTTACTTCAATGGCTAATTTGTGACAAAGAACTCGGTAGATCTACTGTGGACTGCTTAAAGGGTAGGGGTTTCCTTCTAACCCTTCTATACACAAACAATATACCGAAATTGTACAAGGTAGAAATGAGTTAGCGTCTGACAGAGCTTCAGTATATCTTTTATTTCCTCCAGTATTGAAGAGCATAAATATAACATAAAGTAATCATACAAAATACATAACCAGCACTATAAGACAAAGACAAACATTAATTAATACACACTGAAATCACATGAGAGCATTAATTACGTACACAAAAGACGACACATTATAATATACAAAATACAGGATATATACGTACCATTGAGCTATTCAACCTTGTCGAAACGAAATACAAGGAAGAATTAATGGTACCTATGTTAACTGATAAACATATGAAACATATTCTATAAACACTATTAAGTATAAATTAATAGTGTTTACAACATATCGCAGATTACATTAAGTAGTGAGAAATGACAGAAATATTTGTTTTCTGATGTATGCAATGCACGATAGACCAGTCGCTTACTCATAACATCAATAGGTAATTGAATGAACTGGCAGTACTCGTCTATCCCCATTACATTGCAAGATTCAATAATCATGTTCACTCTTTTACTTTCAAGTTTTTCACAAAACCATAACACATGGTTCACAAGACATTCCGAATATCTCTCACATTTAGCACATTTAGTAATAAATTGTCTAGATACTATCCAGCTAAGCAATCTTGTAGCTTTTTTGCATAAAGTTGAGAGTGACGGTGTCGATCTAGCTATCCCGAATAAAACAAGAGATTTATCCATCTGTAATAAAGATGGAACAACACTATCTAACTGTACTTGCACCCTTTTTGTTCGTTTACGTCTGTTAGCCAATTTAACGTTTTTCTTAATTGTTCTTTTCCAGGTAAGTTTACTGGGAAATATACCAGTAGAAATGTACCACTGGACAACTGGTAATAACTCGTATTTACGTAATAGTCTATGTATATCTGGGACAAATCCATGGGTGTTACAATTAACCACAAAGAAACGCACTAGTCTGTGAATAAATATTTTCTTCGCTAAGAAGTTTTCTGGTAACCTACACAGTTGTCCAAAAAACTGTAGTTTTTCATAATCAACTAGTTCCTCTGCTGATTCTATATTCAGACACGCTAAAGAAAAATCTGTATTTGTACTTCTACTGACTTGAAGTATTTGTTTTACACAACGTCTATGTGCAATTTCAAGTTGATTCAAGTCACTTTGTGAATAATTTGACCACAACGGCGAGCCATAAAGAGCCTTTGGCAAAACAATATTGGTGTACATTTTAAGAGTCGTTATAGGATTAAGCTCGGTCGGATTAAAACCACTGTTTAGAATCGAATTGAGAGTTCCTCTTAACTTCATCGAGGCTTCGGAAATAAGTGCACCGGTAGACATATAATTATCACATCGTAACCCAAGGTGTGTGTACGATTCTGCTTCCTCTATACGTTCTGGTCCGAGTGACCAAGTACGATTAATTTCAGTCCGCCTCTGTTCATTAAACACAATTACCGCACATTTTGATGGATTATAGTCGAAGCGCCATTTACATGAGTACTTATAACAAATTTGCAACATTTCTTGTAGCGCTTTCCGAGAATATGCAATAAGTACCATATCGTCTGCTACTGTAGGACTGCTCATGTTAAAATCATACATACAAAAACCAAGACCTGATTGTTCTAATTCACATATCAACCCATTTATGTACACTAAATAGCAGTCCGGGGAACTCTTTCCTCCTTGACGCGTTCCTTGGCGTACTGGAAACCAGCGCGATGTTTGACCTCGGTTCTTGACACAACTTGTCATGTTCGAATACAGTTCAATAAAAGCAAGAAGTGACGTAGGGTCTATTTTAGCATTAAGTTTGTAGAACAACCCGTCATGCCATACCCTATCAAAGGCTTGTTTGCCATCAAGAAAGCACACAAATAGTTTAGAGCCATGTTCACGCGCGAAGTAAACGCTTTCCCTAAGCATAAATGATGTCATTAGGCAACCCAAACCTTCTTGAAAACCACATTGCTGAATACTTAAGTCCGTCATCATCTGAGTTCTACATCGTTGTAACACAACTGCCTCAAATAACTTTAACACAACAGATGTCAGTGTAATCGCCCTGTAACTATTAGGATTATCCTTGCGTTTTGACCCTCCTTTGTACAGTGTTATTATTATTCCGCGCTTGAGGGCATCCGGTATATAAGACATGCGCAACATATAAGTAAATAATTCCGCCAATTTTGGAGTTACAATACTCGCCACATATTTTAAATGTTCATACGTTACACCATCAAAACCAGACGCTTTACCCTGTGGGAAGGCAGTGATGATTTTACTAACATCCTCGGGCAGAACTGTAACTATTTTATCGGGAATCAGATGTTCCCTTAAACTTCTGACTTCATTAGTAACATGTTTACACCATTGTTCGTCATATTGGTCCGATTTCGAAGGAGAATACAGCCTTTCAAAGTAAAATCCCCATTGTTCTGTTATAGCGGACTGATCTCTGTATATACACTCATTGAACTTTATACCCGATGAAGTCTGATTGCTATTATAAGACTTACGACGTTTATTCACATGCTTCCAAAAGTCGTTGGAATTTATTTCTGCCGACTCATCAATTTCGTTATTTAATTTCAACATATATTCATTCGCACATTTTCTATGAATTCGTCTGAATTGTCTCTTCGCTGCCTTATAAGCATGGTACGTTTGGTCAGTACGACATCGTGGGCGTCCTGCTCTGCACCAGTCAACGCGTTTATCTCTCATCTCCCTGTGGTATTCACCTAACTCACTGTTCCAGAACGGTTTAAGATGAGGTTTA
The DNA here is from genome assembly GCA_032209605.1 of Mactromeris polynyma. NCBI lineage: Eukaryota > Metazoa > Mollusca > Bivalvia > Venerida > Mactridae > Mactromeris > Mactromeris polynyma. The sequence goes on from JASFXZ010000050.1 coordinate 389,593, forward strand.
AATACTTTATGACCTATACATGTTAATGCTGCACCGGTAAGAATATTACATAATTTTTCATATGACGAGTCCATACTCTCCCTGGATTCTATAACCTGCGGGCACATTTCCATAGAATCTGTAACACGTTCAACATACGAATTTAACTGTATTTCAGTGGCCTTCTTCCAGTTCACTCTTTTAATATTATCGTTTACTGTAGATTCACAATCATTACAATTCATCAAAGGTATAACAATACGAGTAGCGACTGGTCTATGCCTGGAAACGTTAAGACAATCATCATCTAAAACTTCACAACGAACAACAAGATCAATACATTCAATTGGTAAGCATATATAATCAATCACTGAAGCATATAAACCATCATATGAAACATATGTGTCCTTTGCACCATAGCACGTTGGCAATGTATTGATAGGTATTGTTTGTGTGTCCGACAAAAAACGTCTGAATAACATATTTCTTTGTTTGTCATCAAATATAGAACTATTAAAATCACCCATGATAATTACCATTCCTAATTCAGAATAGGTATACCAAATTTCATACAATTTCTGAACATATTCTCTGTAAATAACAATTGAGTGATTGGTACATGGTAAATACAGTTGGAATATAAATACATAATTATTTTGTGATAACTGTAACTGGATACCGATAATCCGATCATCGTCAATATCAAGCGGCGAAACTCTGTCATTAATGTCATATCTCCACAGAAGGGCCACACCCCCTTTTCCAACCTTTCTTTTACTAGGTAATAAAAGGTCACTGTCACACTTTGATATATAACGGTAGTTATTAAATACAGAGTCAAGAAAATGAACACTATTATGAAACAACCAATGCTCAGAAATACCGCAAATATATATGTCATAATCAGCTAGTGTTTTACATAGATACGATGCACTCGACATAATGCCAGAAGCATTCCATGTCAACATATTTAAATGAAAATCAGCCATATATAGATAAAGATAAACAAATCTCACATGCTAACAAAATCAATTTATCACTGATGTTGACCGTTACCTCCAACACTATTGGGTTGAATGTTCATATTTATGTCTTTGTAGATTATGAAATCTCGGCGGCAAATCACTAGCCGCTCGCGTTCGCCAAGGTCTACACGAGATGTAACTAGGCCAAAAACTTTTGTTCATCACTCGATCAACATATTCATCATCGTAAACGTTGAGACGTAGCACAACTTTGTAACCCTGGTAAAAAAATATTTTAGCGAATTTCGGATTTCATCAATTGTGGTTCTTTTACAAAACACAGAAACGTTATTTGATCACGTGATCAAGGGGAACCGTCTCTCAAAAGAAATCTATCAGACAAAAAACGTGTTTCTTGTATCATACAACGATTACAGTACGTCTATTCCTTGGTTAATCTTCTATGACATTCACACGAGATTTTGGTTAGCTCGAGACATTGGCTAATTAGATTGTCCGGTGGGATTTTATCCTGAAAACAAAGGCAACCCGTGGTCACAAGATTGTATTATCCTATTATACGTTTCTTTGGTCAGTGACGGATATCTAACGTGATGAAATTAGTAGGATGAATGCTATTAGCACAATGCTTCGTGAAAAACAGAAAATCCCAGGAATTATCCTCACGTAGATTGAATTAAGCGGAAATAGTGCAGACGACGTGACGTCTGGAATTTACCATTTTAGAAATACGAGAATTTATAATTGAAACACAAGAGTTTTAATCAGTAGAACGAACTTGTTGCAAACAATTGCAACATTCCGCAACATAATTATAATGTCTGTACTGTTTTAGTGGTGTTTGTCCCAATTATGGTGCATGTATGCCGTCACCTTCGTGTTGGTCTTTCGTCATTTTCTATATTTCGTGTTCCATGGAACATCATTCTTATACAGTCAGAGTCATTTCTATTTTCTTGAACTTTTGGTCAATCTTGAAATTATGAAGTTTAAAATCACAATTTGGAGATCACTTCAACTTGCGTTCACAAGAATCAGACGGTCGGAGACAGTAAGGGATCAGAAAACAAACTCAGGGTTTGGAAATGCTTTGTCACGCCAAAGTAATCGAGATGTTTTTATAAGGCACTCCGAATTACCTTATATATAAAATCAATTGATTTAAGTGCAAAGAAATGAACTGAGCAAAGTATTAATTAAACTCCAGACAACTGGTAATTACGAAACATAATTAACTTGCTTTTCTCAGGAAAATGAATATACTGAGAGGTAACGAGAGACATTGCCATGGACAGAACAAATGTTGTAACATTTTACTGAAAGTTCCAAGGCTGCAGATCGTTGTAGGATCTTAATTATCTCGTTGTTGTGTCTTGCAGTCTTGTATTTCTACACATTTATGTCTTTGAGTCACGAAATGGTGTTGTTTCATTCCAATACGCCGTTCCTTTCCGTATTGTTTCATGTCCCCCTTCTGTGTTTACCCCCTTGGTCTGTTTGGTATTTTTGTATGTACCCCTTCTGTGTTTACCCCCTTGGTCTATTTGGTATTTTTGTATGTACCCCTTCTGTGTTTACCCCCTTGGTCTGTTTGGTATTTTTGTATGTACCCCTTCTGTGTTTACCCCCTTGGTCTGTTTGGTATTTTTGTATGTACCCCTTCTGTGTTTACCCCCTTGGTCTGTTTGGTATTTTTGTATGTACCCCTTCTGTGTTTACCCCCTGGTCTGTTTGGTATTTTTGTATGTACCCCTTCTGTGTTTACCCCCCTGGTCTGTTTGGTATTTTTGTATGTACCCCTTCTGTGTTTACCCCCTTGGTCTGTTTGGTATTTTTGTATGTACCCCTTCTGTGTTTACCCCCTGGTCTGTTTGGTACTGTCTGTGTTTCCTATCTGTGTGTACCTGCTGGTCTGTTTGGTACTGTTTGTGTGTCTCCTCTCTGTGTGTACCTGCTGGTCTGTTTGGTATTGTTTGTGTGTTTCCTCTCTGTGTGTACCTGCTGGTCTGTTTGGTACTGTTTGTGTGTCTCCTCTCTGTGTGTACCTGCTGGTCTGTTTGGTACTGTTTGTGTGTCTCCTCTCTGTGTGTACCTGCTGGTCTGTTTGGTACTGTTTGTGTGTCTCCTCTCTGTGTGTACCTGCTGGTCTGTTTGGTACTGTTTGTGTTTCCTCTCTGTGTGTACCTACTGGTCTGTTTGGTACTGTGTGTGTGTCCCCTCTCTGTGTGTACCTGCTGGTCTGTTTGGTATTGTTTGTGTGTCTCCTCTCTGTGTGTACCTGCTGGCCTGTTTGGTACTGTTTGTGTGTCCCCTCTCTGTGTGTACCTGCTGGCCTGTTTGGTATTGTTTGTGTGTCTCCTCTCTGTGTGTACCTGTTGGTCTGTTTGGTACTGTTTGTGTGTCCCCTCTCTGTGTGTACCTGCTGGCCTGTTTGGTATTGTTTGTGTGTCTCCTGTCTGTGTGTACCTGCTGGTCTGTTTGGTTCTGTTTGTGTGTCTCCTCTCTGTGTGTACCTCCTGGTCTGTTTGGTAGTGTTTGTGTGTCTCCTCTCTGTGTGTACCTCCTGGTCTGTTTGGTACTGTTTGTGTGTCTCCTCTCTGTGTGTACCTCCTGGTCTGTTTGGTACTGTTTGTGTGTCCCCTCTCTGTGTGTACCTGTTGATCTGTTTGGTACTGTCTGTGTGTCCCCTCTCTGTGTGTACCTGCTGGTTTGTTTGGTACTGTCTGTGTGCCTCCACTCTGTGTGTACCTTCTGGTCTGTTTGGTACTGTCTGTGTGTCCCCTCTCTGTGTGTACCTGCTGGTCTGTTTGGTACTGTTTGTGTGTCCCCTCTCTGTGTGTACCTGCTGGTCTGTTTGGTACTGTTTGTGTGTCCCCTCTCTGTGTGTACCTCCTGGTCTGTTTGGTACTGTTTGTGTGTCCCCTCTCTGTGTGTACCTGCTGGTCTGTTTGGTACTGTTTGTGTCCCCTCTCTGTATGTACCTGCTGGTCTGTTTGGTACTATTTGTGTGTCTCCTCTCTGCGTGTACCTGCTGGTCTGTTTGGTACTGTTTGTGTGTCTCCTCTCTGTGTGTACCTGCTGGTCTGTTTGGTACTGTCTGTTTGTCTCCTCTCTGTGTGTACCTCCTGGTCTGTTTGGTATTGTCTGTGTGTCTCCTCTCTGTGTGTACCTGCTGGTCTGTTTGGTACTGTTTGTGTGTCCCCTCTCTGTGTGTACCTGCTGGTCTGTTTGGTACTGTTTGTGTGTCTCCTCTCTGTGTGTACCTGCTGGTCTGTTTGGTACTGTTTGTGTGTCTCCTCTCTGTGTGTACCTGCTGGTCTGTTTGGTACTGTCTGTGTGTCCCCTCTCTGTGTGTACCTGCTGGTCTGTTTGGTACTGTTTGTGTGTCTCCTCTCTGTGTGTACCTGCTGGTCTGTTTGGTACTGTCTGTTTGTCTCCTCTCTGTGTGTACCTCCTGGTCTGTTTGGTACTGTCTGTGTGTCCCCTCTCTGTGTGTACCTGCTGGTCTGTTTGGTACTGTTTGTGTGTCTCCTCTCTGTGTGTACCTGCTGGTCTGTTTGGTACTGTTTGTGTGTCCCCTCTCTGTGTGTACCTGCTGGCCTGTTTGGTATTGTTTGTGTGTCTCCTGTCTGTGTGTACCTGCTGGTCTGTTTGGTTCTGTTTGTGTGTCTCCTCTCTGTGTGTACCTCCTGGTCTGTTTGGTAGTGTTTGTGTGTCTCCTCTCTGTGTGTACCTCCTGGTCTGTTTGGTACTGTTTGTGTGTCTCCTCTCTGTGTGTACCTCCTGGTCTGTTTGGTACTGTTTGTGTGTCCCCTCTCTGTGTGTACCTGTTGATCTGTTTGGTACTGTCTGTGTGTCCCCTCTCTGTGTGTACCTGCTGGTTTGTTTGGTACTGTCTGTGTGCCTCCACTCTGTGTGTACCTTCTGGTCTGTTTGGTACTGTCTGTGTGTCCCCTCTCTGTGTGTACCTGCTGGTCTGTTTGGTACTGTTTGTGTGTCCCCTCTCTGTGTGTACCTGCTGGTCTGTTTGGTACTGTTTGTGTCCCCTCTCTGTATGTACCTGCTGGTCTGTTTGGTACTATTTGTGTGTCTCCTCTCTGCGTGTACCTGCTGGTCTGTTTGGTACTGTTTGTGTGTCTCCTCTCTGTGTGTACCTGCTGGTCTGTTTGGTACTGTCTGTTTGTCTCCTCTCTGTGTGTACCTCCTGGTCTGTTTGGTATTGTCTGTGTGTCTCCTCTCTGTGTGTACCTGCTGGTCTGTTTGGTACTGTTTGTGTGTCCCCTCTCTGTGTGTACCTGCTGGTCTGTTTGGTACTGTTTGTGTGTCTCCTCTCTGTGTGTACCTGCTGGTCTGTTTGGTACTGTTTGTGTGTCCCCTCTCTGTGTGTACCTGCTGGTCTGTTTGGTACTGTCTGTGTGTCCCCTCTCTGTGTGTACCTGCTGGTCTGTTTGGTACTGTTTGTGTGTCTCCTCTCTGTGTGTACCTGCTGGTCTGTTTGGTACTGTCTGTTTGTCTCCTCTCTGTGTGTACCTCCTGGTCTGTTTGGTACTGTCTGTGTGTCCCCTCTCTGTGTGTACCTGCTGGTCTGTTTGGTACTGTTTGTGTGTCTCCTCTCTGTGTGTACCTGCTGGTCTGTTTGGTACTGTTTGTGTGTCCCCTCTCTGTGTGTACCTGCTGGTCTGTTTGGTACTGTTTGTGTGTCTCCTCTCTGTGTGTACCTGCTGGTCTGTTTGGTACTGTTTGTGTGTCCCCTCTCTGTGTGTACCTGCTGGTCTGTTTGGTACTGTCTGTTTGTCTCCTCTCTGTGTGTACCTCCTGGTCTGTTTGGTACTGTCTGTGTGTCCCCTCTCTGTGTGTACCTGCTGGTCTGTTTGGTACTGTTTGTGTGTCCCCTCTCTGTGTGTACCTGCTGGTCTGTTTGGTACTGTTTGTGTGTCTCCTCTCTGTGTGTACCTGCTGGTCTGTTTGGTACTGTGTGTGTGTCCCCTCTCTGTGTGTACCTCCTTGTCTGTCTGGTACTGTCTGTGTGTCCCCTCTCTGTGTATACCTGCTGGTCTGTTTGGTACTGTTTGTGCCTCCCCTCTCTGTGTGTACCTGCTGGTCTGTTTGGTACTGTTTATGTGTCCCCTCTCTGTGTGTACCTGCTGGTCTGTTTGGTACTGTTTATGTGTCCCCTCTCTGTGTGTACCTGCTGGTCTGTTTGGTACTGTGTGTGTGTCCCCTCTCTGTGTGTACCTCCTTGTCTGTTTGGTACTGTCTGTGTGTCCCCTCTCTGTGTATACCTGCTGGTCTGTTTGGTACTGTTTGTGCCTCCCCTCTCTGTGTGTACCTGCTGGTCTGTTTGGTACTGTTTATGTGTCCCCTCTCTGTGTGTACCTGCTGGTCTGTTTGGTACTGTTTATGTGTCCCCTCTCTGTGTGTACCTGCTGGTCTGTTTGGTACTGTTTATGTGTCCCCTCTCTGTGTGTACCTCCTTGTCTGTTTGGTACTGTTTATGTGTCCCCTCTCTGTGTGTACCTCCTTGTCTGTTTGGTACTGTTTATGTGTCCCCTCTCTGTGTGTACCTCCTTGTCTGTTTGGTACTGTATGTGTGTCCCCTCTCTGTGTGTACCTCCTTGTCTGTTTGGTACTGTTTATGTGTCCCCTCTCTGTGTGTACCTGCTGGTCTGTTTGGTACTGTTTGTGTGTCCCCTCTCTGTGTGTACCTGCTGGTCTGTTTGGTACTGTTTGTGTGTCCCCTCTCTGTGTGTACCTGCTGGTCTGTTTGGTACTGTTTGTGTGTCCCCTCTCTGTGTGTACCTGCTGGTCTGTTTGGTACTGTGTGTGTGTCCCCTCTCTGTGTTTACCCGCTGGGCTGCTTCGAGTTATTTGTGTGTCCCCTCTCTGGCTGCACCTCCTGGTCTGTTAGTATTGTTTTATGTCCCCTCTCGCTGTGTGTGTGTGTGTGACCTCTCTTTTCTTTTGCCTGGATATATTAAAGGAAGTTCTGATTAATGAGTGTGATGCTCCCTGTCTTGCTTCATTTTGCTTTTAACACAATGTGTACATACTGTTATGTACAAACAAATTCCAACACTGTCTAAACTGTAAGTAGTCGGTAATTTAATGTTTCTATTTGTGTCCGGTGACTTAAGCTAGTGTTAATGTAGATGCAATCTGAATCTAAAATCAATTATCACTGTTCATTATTTCTGTCTAAATCCGGACTATGTACGAGCGTTCGTTTACATTTATCAAAATGAAGATCGATGAAACGTTCATTTAGTCGAGGTAGAAGATTTGTTTCGAAAATTGCCCGAAGATCATTAAGATAACTAGGTCACCGAAATACGCATCCATCGTGGCGGTGTTTACGTATAGTTTAATAGATACATATCGTAAAATGCTACTGTAGTAATGATCTAACACACACAACCTGGTGATCAATCCGGGAACCAATTATTTTATATTTAAAGGCGGGTTTCTGTGTTGCCATAGCGAGTTCATTTATAATTCATTGATATAAGCGGCTCTGGGATAGGAAATTAACGATCCAATGATAAATGTTTAACTCCCGGAAGAATCTTATTACGCAGAGCCTTGGTAACTGTACAGACGACATTTCTCCGGAAGTTTTATTAATCTGATTAAAGGTTCGCGACCTCAAAATGTTTCATCTTTTCATTCTCCGCCCTACACAGATTCACAGATTCCAGTAGTCTTCCAATCCCCGTGGTTCTCTAAATGTGACGTGATATACCATGCAAATGTTATTATTGTCGTCCGCGTCAAGAACATTCGCAGTGCTGCATTTGTTGACACTCACAATGTAGTCACATGACATTTCTTATCCTTCATCTTTCAAAATTATCGTCTGCATGCAAGACAAAAACACATTGTGCATTTTGTGACGTCTGTTGGTGTTATTATGGTTTATTTTAGACATATTTGCCTAAGATAAACTCAATCTCTAGAACAAAAATTATTGGAATACATGGAAGGGTTATCAGTGTAAAATGATAAATAACGGACACCGTGGAGAGCGTTTGCGTTGGATGCAGAAAGTCGCAAATTCGAGTCACGGCTGCGATATACCAATTCGTTTAAATGGAACTATATGTAGTTGCTTTCACGTCCAACCTCCGGTATTATGTTCCGTTTGTTGTATTTATGTTCCTATATATGTGTGCCTCCTGTACCGTTTGTTGTTGTTTTTTGTCCCTCCCTTTGTCTGCCTCCTGTACCGTTTGTTGTTGTATTTATGTTCCTATACATGTGTGCCTCCTGTACCGTTTGTTGTTGTTTTTGTGTTCCAATATATGTGTGTGCTTCCTGGTCCGTGTGTTATTGTTTTTGTGTTCCAATATATGTGTGCCTCCTGGTCCGTTTGTTGTTGTTTTTGTTCCTATCTGTGTGTGCATCCTGGTCCGTTTGTTGTTGTTTTTGTGTTCCTCCCTGTATGTGCCTCCTGGTCTGTTTGTTGTTGTTTTTGTTTTCATACCTGTGTGTGCCTCCTGGTGCGTTTGTTGTTGTTTTTTGTTTTCATATCTGTGTGTGCCTCCTGGTGCGTTTGTTGTTGTTTTTGTGTTCCTATCTGTGTGTGCCTCCTGGTGCGTTTGTTGTTGTTTTTTGTTTTCATATCTGTGTGTGCCTCCTGGTGCTTTTGTTGTTGTTTTTTGTTTTCATATCTGTGTGTGCCACCTGGTCCGTTTGTTGTTGTTTTTGTTTTCATATCTGTGTGTGCCACCTGGTCCGTTTGTTGTTGTTTTTGTTTTCATATATGTGTGTGCCTCCTGGTCCGTTTGTTGTTGTTTTTGTTTTCATATCTGTGTGTGCCTCCTGGTCCGTTTGTTGTTGTTTTTGTTTTCATATCTGTGTGTGCCACCTGGTCCGTTTGTTGTTGTTTTTGTTTTCATATCTGTGTGTGCCTCCTGGTCCGTTTGTTGTTGTTTTTGTTTTCATATCTGTGTGTGCCTCCTGGTCCGTTTGTTGTTGTTTTTGTTTTCATATCTGTGTGTGCCTCCTGGTCCGTTTGTTGTTGTTTTTGTGTTCCTATCTGTGTGTGCCTACTGGTCCGTTTTTTGTTGTTTTTGTGTTTGTGCCTTCATTAGTGTGCCTGTTCCTTCTCCCAGATTTGTGAACATGGCTCCCCTGTGCCATATTATATTTTCATTTTTAATCTAACCTTGATGGAACAGAAGGAAATTTTAACTCAGCATCAACAGAAAGCTCATCTATCATCATTTAATTCCGTCACATTTAACCATTAAGGCATCCTCATTAAATAAGATAAATTGTCCATAAATACTGGAGAACAAATGTATATGGATGTATTTATATTCTATAAGACGTGAAACATACAAAGATCACCATAAATAAACGAGATGTGAAATATGTTTCAGTATTAATTAAGTTAACAACATTGCACAAGTTTACATTACTGGAGCACAGGATGAGGTAGTCATAGAGACACGTGGGTAGTCATAGAGACACGTGGGTAGTCATAGAGACACGTGGGTAGTATTTGTGATATATCTCAGGATGAGGTAGTCATAGAGACACGTGGGTAGTATTTGTGGTATATCTCAGGATGAGGTAGTCATAGAGACACGTGGGTAGTATTTGTGATATATCTCAGGATGAGGTTGTCATAGAGACACGTGGGTAGTATTGTGATATATCTCAGGATGAGGTAGTCATAGAGACACGTGGCTAGTATTTGTGATATATCTCAGGATGAGGTTGTCATAGAGACACGTGGGTAGTATTTGTGATATATCTCAGGATGAGGTAGTCATAGAGACACGTGGCTAGTATTTGTGATATATCTCAGGATGAGGTAGTCATAGAGACACGTGGGTAGTATTTGTGATAGAGACACGTGGGTAGTATTTGTGATAGAGACACGTGGGTAGTATTTGTGATATAGACACGTGGGTAGTATTTGTGATAGAGACACGTGGGTAGTATTTGTGATAGAGACACGTGGGTAGTATTTGTGATAGAGACACGTGGGTAGTATTTGTGATATATCTAACACATTTTGTATAATATTTTCAGCGTATTTCTGCAAAGTTACCAGCATTTCAGTCATTATTACTTTGCGAAATTTAAAATTCAAGTCAAATCTAGTCAAGTCAAAATTTATTTATTATCGGATAATTACATTAATAAATAACATTAGCAATGTATGACTATTCACCGACATAAATGCAACACTAAGGGTCATGACCTAATGCGGTACAATTGTTGTAAAGCTACGAATGACCCTTGGTATTTACTTCGAGAATTTGAAAACGTGTTTCGAGAAGTAGAAATCGTAAATTCGAAAAGTTGGAAATCGTGAATTCAACATTTCAACTTCTCGAATTAAGATATCCTAGCAGAGAAATAATTATAATAATGACTAGTGTAAATGTCACCATGGGTCGAATCTAGTTGTAACAAAGTTGGTTGATTCCGTTATATGTGTGTGTATTATGCGATTGACCGATGTAGATAAAAGCAACTATAGCGTATTACTGATCTACTGTTTTTGTTCATATCGTGATTATCCAACCACAGGAGCCTGGGGCAAGATTCTTATGCGCATGCCTTATTCAAATATTCACGCATACGACTCGTAATGACCATGGCACGTGACGGGCACTTGTAGTACTGACCATGGCACGTGACGGGCACCTGTGGTACTGACCAAAAGAAAAGATACGCATGCTATAAACTTTATATTCAACAATAATGTGTATTCATCACGTGGTATCAATCATCATTTTAATCTTTACACTTCCATATCATGAAAGAATTATACCTTAACTGCATATAAAACTTGTACACACTTAGGCCCCTAACATGCACCCACTTAAAGAGGGGCCATAAAACATGTCGTAAACACACTGACGCTTGCTGTTTATCAGACTAGACGGACACACGACGTCAACTATTATGATTCGGTCGGTATCAAAGTCTCGCAAGGAACATGAAAACATTATTGTCTGATTGAATTTTACGAGTCTTTCATAGTGCTACAAATAAACAATAGATGGCTTTAATTAACCCCGACTTGACCCCTAATCTTGTGTCAGCATCATGCATTTTTAAAGCAGGACATGAGAAGGGTGTTATTGTTTAGAGCGATTTGTCTGGAGGCGCAAATTCAAAATTTGGATAAAAACAACAAAGTGACACTTAAAAAGAAGAAAAGTTGTCACTTTGTATAAACGATGTTCACTGAAAATTATGTGGTTGTGAATTATTGACGATTACTTGTTCTTTGTTATGGAGACAAGCCTGGATTGATGGCGTTGGTATAGTACGGAGCCCCTAAAATGACATTCCATATTCTTTTTTTATTTCGTTTAAACGTAATATTATTTCGTTTAAACGTAATATTATTGCGTAAAAACGAATTATTATTTCGTTTAAACGTAATATCATTTCGTTTAAACGTAATATTATTTCGTAAATACGAATTATTATTTTGTTTAAACGTAATAAAATCAATATTACGTTTAAACGAAATAATATTACGTTTAAACGAAATAATATTACGTTTAAACGAAATAATATTACGTTTAAACGAAATAATATTACGTTTAAACGAAATAAAATTACGTTTATACGAAATAAAAAAAAGAATATGGAATGTCATTTTAGGGGCTCCGTAGTATAGGGATATAACATGGAGCGAACTAAGTTAGGTGTGTGTATGGGGGGGGGGTCGAGTGATATATGATTATACTGTATGTATCTATGATCTTGATCCATTATCAACGCGTATCTCATAATATTGAAACATATGTCCCACCGGGGATAGCATGCTTGCATGTCGGGAATCTTTCCAGCTGGTCTATACTGAGGGTCGGAGGATCTCCTCGGGTTGTCGCCTGTGACTGACGTAAAACTCCCAGGATTGTGTGTCCCATGTTTCCTCCACAGAATGAAGTGATGTTTCAATAGAGCATCACTTGCTCTAAAACACTACGTAACAAACACTTTATTGTATGGCCCATTTACATTTACACTGAATCACTTGCTCTAAAACACTACGTAACAAACACTTTATTGTATGGCCCATTTACATTTACACTGAAACACTGGCTCTAAAACACTACATAACAAACACTTAATTGTATGGCCCATTTACATTTACACTGAAACACTGGCTCTAAAACACTACGTAACAAACACTTAATTGTATGGCCCATTTACATTTACACTGAAACACTGGCTCTAAAACACTACGTTACAAACACTTAATTGTATGGCCCATTTACATTTACACTGAAACACTGGCTCTAAAACACTACGTAACAAACACTTTATTGTATGGCCCATTTACATTTACACTGAAACACTGGCTCTAAAACACTACGTAACAAACACTTAATTGTATGGCCCATTTACATTTACACTGAAACACTGGCTCTAAAACACTACGTTACAAACACTTTATTGTATGGCCCATTTACATTTACACTGAAACACTGGCTCTAAAACACTACGTAACAAACACTTTATTGTATGGCCCATTTACATTTACACTGAAACACTGGCTCTAAAACACTACGTAACAAACACTTTATTGTATGGCCCATTTACATTTACACTGAAACACTGGCTCTAAAACACTACGTAACAAACACTTAATTGTATGGCCCATTTACATTTACACTGAAACACTGGCTCTAAAACACTACATAACAAACACTTTATTGTATGGCCCATTTACATTTACACTGAAACACTGGCTCTAAAACACTACGTAACAAACACTTTATTGTATGGCCCATTTACATTTACACTGAAACACTGGCTCTAAAACACTACGTAACAAACACTTAATTGTATGGCCCATTTACATTTACACTGAAACACTGGCTCTAAAACACTACGTAACAAACACTTAATTGTATGGCCCATTTACATTTACACTGAAACACTGGCTCTAAAACACTACGTAACAAACACTTTATTGTATGGCCCATTTACATTTACACTGAAACACTGGCTCTAAAACACTACGTAACAAACACTTTATTGTATGGCCCATTTACATTTACACTGAAACACTGGCTCTAAAACACTACGTAACAAACACTTAATTGTATGGCCCATTTACATTTACACTGAAACACTGGCTCTAAAACACTACGTAACAAACACTTAATTGTATGGCCCATTTACATTTACACTGAAACACTGGCTCTAAAACACTACGTAACAAACACTTTATTGTATGGCCCATTTACATTTACACTGAAACACTGGCTCTAAAACACTACGTAACAAACACTTAATTGTATGGCCCATTTACATTTACACTGAAACACTGGCTCTAAAACACTACGTAACAAACACTTAATTGTATGGCCCATTTACATTTACACTGAAACACTGGCTCTAAAACACTACGTAACAAACACTTAATTGTATGGCCCATTTACATTTACACTGAAACACTGGCTCTAAAACACTACGTAACAAACACTTAATTGTATGGCCCATTTACATTTACACTGAAACACTGGCTCTAAAACACTACGTAACAAACACTTTATTGTATGGCCCATTTACATTTACACTGAAACACTGGCTCTAAAACACTACGTAACAAACACTTTATTGTATGGCCCATTTACATTTACACTGAAACACTGGCTCTAAAACACTACGTAACAAACACTTTATTGTATGGCCCATTTACATTTACACTGAAACACTGGCTCTAAAACACTACGTAACAAACACTTTATTGTATGGCCCATTTACATTTACACTGAAACACTGTTCATACTATATTTGTTGAGAATTAATGTTGATAGGAATCTGTGAATTGGACACAATTTTGTACAATCAAGTTTGTATTTTGGGTTTTAAAAGATCGAGGAATGGGCAAGAATGAAGTAAAACAAATTGAGTTAATTTATAATTCACTATTTAATTTGATAAGTATGACATTATAAGAAATGACCAATAAGAATGTTAGCATTTACATGTAAGAGTATGTAGTCTCACAAATAACAGAATTAACAACATACAACGAGCATCTTGGTAATATTCAACATCGGATGCGTAATGTCACAATAGCGATGTATTCTAATGCTTCCCTAACTTTTCCATGACCCTTTATCGGTTGACCCTGTCTGACGTTCTGTCTTGGTCTTCCTAAATTGTGACATAGAAACAGGCAGTGTCGGATTGCAAACACATTGAATATTTTTTTCAATTGCCTTTATTTGCTCAACACAATATTTTTTCCCTGTAATTAATGCAATGTACGCTTCAGTAAAAATGCGCATCTTAGTTTGGGAAATCAAGCTCAAATTCTGATCATTTACTTCCGCTTCACTTGTAATTCGCTATTTCCGCGACAAAATCTGTCATATGATTTTATATTTGCAATTTTGTCTGAAATGAGTCACTTAAAAGCTCTGTAATTATTTTCTACTTTCTCTGAAGTCCCCAAAAAAGACAATTTCTCAAGTTTGGTTCTAAAACAATACGATATTTATCACTTTTAGATATGATATTACCGCGGAAGGAACGCAGCCTCGATTTCAATTTTAGAGCCTCGTTTTGAGATACATGATTGACAGCCTAAGTGTCACCAGAAATAAATTCGCACCAGACGACAATTAAAAAAACAACATGCGAGAAAAAATTACTTGATGACTCAGAGCGAAAACATTTTTGGATTTGTCTCATTAACTTATAAGCCGAAAAATATCTCCCAAAACTGCCTACGATAATATTGAGCATAACATCATTTTAATATCACCTCCCGCTGATAGCCAGTCAAGTTGGAATTGAAAGCCTACTGTGAAATGAGATAGCTAGCGGGAGAGATGATCATTCCGTCAAATAAATAGTCATTTTCGTCCAATTGGGCGAAATATGATGGAATTTATTTTCGGAATTCCATAAGTGTTCCTTGTCAGACGTTTGTCAGAATATTGGACATTCATGTGCTGTTATTTTTGTCATAAAGTTGACAGCAGGGAATCAGGATATCTTTTATGAGCAGAACATCTTGTACTTGGAACACGACGAATCGAAAACAAGAATTTGCACAAATGAGAGAAATTTAGTTATTTTTCGAGAAAGACCATTGTTATTATGAATTAAATGATTCTTATATTTAGAATTAACGTTCTCTGCGTGTCGAGAAATATCCGAAATTAGCTAATGGAGACAAGTTAACAAACCAGTTTCCGACAAAAAATTAAGAGAGTTGGGCATTTCTTGGTACATAACGTTCGCGGAAACACGAATAATTTGCACTGAGTGATGTTTAGTGCAGAAATGTTCTAACAAAGGAATGAAAGCATGCATTGTTCTTGACAAATGTAATATACTTGTAAATTGTTTAAATCGAAACTCAATAGGGGACACGATGTCATGTATCGTACAAAGGGTGTATAATTGGAGTAACAACTCTCTAACTTTTGTGTAGTTACACAGTTTATATTGCACAGGTGACAGTGTTCAAGTTGGTCCACGTGCATAATTTGGCAAATAATGTACAATATGTACACAGAATTGCTGATTGGACAATTATCTTACAATCAAGCATTGTTGAATTGTCTTTTGTCAGACACCTGACCCGCGTGAAATGAGATCATCCGAATATATTATACGTTTTGAATCAACTTACACAACTTTCATAATCAATAAAAACATCAAATTATAAAAAATATTGTTTTATCAAATTACTTGTAAACTAACTTGAAATATCTTTACATTTCATACAAACAAAAATTCTCGACAAATACTGAGGAATATATTATTACAAAATGTAGTGTATTCTTTAATAATGCACATTTATTGATGTTTAACTACATTGTATGTATATAGAGTATATTGTTCATGTTTAGGTAACCAAACGAACACGACATGAGCATCACGTAACTTTAAAGAAGTCAAAAGGTGTTGTTGTATTTGCATTTATTTATCGTCGCCACTGGTTGCCCACATGGGCGACGCCTCCGGAAGAATGTTAGTCATATTAGATTTTTGGAGGATAGTGCATGATACAGAAGATGCCCCAGTTCCAGAAGCACCCCTGGTTCTTTTACGTGCTCGATGTAAAGCATCATACACGGGACATCGGTTTTTAAAGTCTCGTCCGAAAGACTGTTAGTACGGTCAGTGATGGAGCGGGGAATCGAACCTGCGATCCCAGGATTACAAGTCCAAGCGCGTTACCAATGGACTACGGATCCGCTACTCAAAAGGTGTTATAGATTTAATCATATGTAGGGTCTGGTCGACAATGCACTGCGCATGCGCAAATCAAATGCCGCTAATGAATGAGTTTCAAGTTTCATGTTTATTTACAGATTCTGCATAAGTCCCGAATAGGGCAGCATTAGCAACAATACATTACATTCATTGAATACAGGGTGTCACATTTAGACTGATGCAGTTCGTATAAACAATGTACAGTAAAACCTCAATACTAAGACCACCCTCGGGACCCTTGAAAACAGGTTTTCTTATTCAGGTGCTCTTAATATCGGAGTTGAATACAAAGCAAAACAGTGAAATGGTCTTGAAAATTGTGGTCTTAATTTTGAGATGGTCTTATTATTGAGGTTGTCTTTAAGTGAGGTGTTACTATATACATGTATAACACAACAGTATCATAATGAGGTCATACTGTGTTTACTATATACATGTATAACACAACAGTATCATAATGAGGTCATACTGTGTTTACTATATACATGTATAACACAACAGTATCATAATGAGGTCATACTGTGTTTACTATATACATGTATAACACAACAGTATCATAATGAGGTCATACTGTGTTTACTGTATACATGTATAACACAACAGTATCATAATGAGGTCATACTGTGTTTACTGTATACATGTATAACACAACAGTATCATAATGAGGTCATACTGTGTTTACTGTATACATGTATAACACAACAGTATCATAATGAGGTCATACTGTGTTTACTATATACATGTATAACACAACAGTATCATAATGAGGTCATACTGTGTTTACTGTATACATGTATAACACAACAGTATCATAATGAGGTCATACTGTGTTTACTGTATACATGTATAACACAACAGTATCATAATGAGGTCATACTGTGTTTACTGTATACATGTATAACACAACAGTATCATAATGAGGTCATACTGTGTTTACTGTATACACGTATAACACAACAGTATCATAATGAGGTCATACTGTGTTTACTATATACATGTATAACACAACAGTATCATAATGAGGTCATACTGTGTTTACTGTATACATGTATAACACAACAGTATCATAATGAGGTCATACTGTGTTTACTGTATACATGTATAACACAACAGTATCATAATGAGGTCATACTGTGTTTACTGTATACATGTATAACACACCAGTATCATAATGATGTCATACTGTGTTTACTGTATACATGTATAACACACCAGTATCATAATGAGGTCATACTGTGTTTACTATATACATGTATAACACAACAGTATCATAATGAGGTCATACTGTGTTTACTATATACATGTATAACACAACAGTATCATAATGAGGTCATACTGTGTTTACTATATACATGTATAACACAACAGTATCATAATGAGGTCATACTGTGTTTACTATATACATGTATAACACAACAGTATCATAATGAGGTCATACTGTGTTTACTATATACATGTATAACACAACAGTATCATAATGAGGTCATACTGTGTTTACTATATACATGTATAACACAACAGTATCATAATGAGGTCATACTGTGTTTACTATATACATGTATAACACAACAGTATCATAATGAGGTCATACTGTGTTTCCTGTTACAAGCAAAGCTACATAATACTGATGGTGAACAATGTTGATGTCCAACATAATGTAACTGTACAGTACAGATCACATGATAATATACCATACAACAGAGATCACGTGAAAATATACTATACAACAGCGATCATGTGATAAATGATGACATCACTCGTGTAGAGATTAACACGATAACCGGTGTTTTACAAGATGGAAAGAATGAATGTGGATAGCTCATTATGTCATTATAAACGTGATAACAAAAGATTATAAGTACTCACGACCGTAGAAATGTATATTTGATGTTGCATTTTCAGATTTCATGGTAAGCTGTTCATCAGATTTTTTTTATAATTTCCTAACGTACACGGCCATGTTGGAAATTCTCTCTTGTGTCTTCAATGTACATCAAAAGTTCAATAATAATACCATCCTTGGGACGTCCAAACCAGGTCTTTTTTATTGAGGTGGTTCCAATATTAAGGTTGAATGTAGAACAAAACAGTGAAATTGAACTTGAAAAGTGTGTTCTTAATTTTGAGGTGGTCTAATTGTTGAGATTGTCTTTAAGTGACGTTTTAATGTACGTTTTTACCTTAATAGACCACATTTCATGAAAATAGAAAACTTTAATCTCATTTACTTTACATCGATTGGGAAACAACTTATTCTACTCACTCTCGATGACTGCTTCCTGGGGTACTAATCAGTACTTGCACCTGAATAAGGGAGTGTGATATTTGTAGTTTAACATCGCACACGGTGCAATTCGAACACATGACCTTTGGATCAGGGTGAGGCGCTGTACCCCTTGATCACTATGCCTCACATATTGTTCGTAAAGTTATGTTACTTTAACTGGTTTGTGTTTATTTAGCTTAAGGTAATATTGCGCCACTTTTGACCTTTCGTCCGTCTTTTATGAAATGTTGACTGAATAAAATTGAGGTATTTGTATCAATTAATGAAGACATTAAACAAGAAATGCGACACAAAACCTACAAGGCCATCCCGACGGATGGGGAATATTTAAAAGAGTCCGATTTCGATATAAAAACATCCATAGCATTGCAATAAGACGAGGTTATCAAACTTATAGTATGCAGATTCTCTTCCGTATATTCCATATGTCACTCAGTGCCAATAGTGATTGATAAAATGCCGTTACGGTACTTCTGTAACAGACATCTATATTGCATACAGTGTTCCGGTAGACGTACCATGCCTATAATCTGGCAGAATCAAGATTGATAGACAGTCAAAAATATATCCCAAAACACACGTGAATGACAATAATTTCCAAGGTAATTTGCTTAAATACATATTTTTCAAAACAAATTGGATAAGATACGCATTATGTTCTTTGAATTTGAGGATCATAGCCTGATAATTGAAATCCTTTCGCGAATATAAATATCGATTTCGTTATTGAGATGACATTCCGCGGAATATACGAATCACAAAACGCTTTAGCTGCCTTAATTGAATTTGTATCTGAAGTGTATGTACTCTATGTTCCCCTGGGATATAAATGTATTTTAATTATTAATTACTTTAAAGCTGCATGACCTTTTTTTCGTCCAGGCTGACGATTCAGTAGATTTAAACTATAGTAAACCCTCAATAATACGACCACCTTTGGGACCTTTGGGAAAACTGGTCTGCTTATTGAGGTGATCTTAATATTGAGGTTGAAAAAGTGCAAAACAGTGAAAATGGACTTACATATTTTTTATTAATCCCATATAAAGTGGGAAATAACTAACAAAAACTAATTATATCATAAAACGAAGCAAAATATATATACGGTACAACCTCTACAGAGGAACCCGCTTTGGGAGATGTATATTGTGGCTCTTGTTGAGAGGTTATCGCTCCAGAGAGGGTCAATATGGAAAGATTGTACTGTACGTGATACATGTATATACATATGTAACATTACTGAACGTATGTTGATACTATCTTCTACTTTGTACAGTATGGACCGGGATACCCTCGACTCATACATACTTATTGACAAGGAAAATAAAATCAAATCATTACTAATGAAAGGTTTTAATTTAGACACTGAAACGGCTACTATCGCAATCGTTCCAAAACTATGTGTACAAATCGTTCAGTTGAGCAATATGTTAATAGCGTGATCTGCTAAATTCACTGAAATGAAGCAGTTGTATGTGCAATTGAAGAGAATCTGTAATTATCACATGATGATTTGTATAAATGATATTCACGCTGAGCTTTGACAGACAACATTCTCCATCTCTCCACGGAGGGCGATGGCACCCAAGGTGTCCCGCATGAGATTTTCGTTGATTCTCGGCATACGAATGCGCTCGCATTAGTATACATTATAGGAGTGGATGGTTGGTTCCCCAAGTGGACATGCCTAAATCCCACACATGGAAAACGCATCAATCAAACGCTGTTATTTTCTACCCAATTGTCCATTTGTAGTTTATGAATCCATTACTGTCTAATTATCTGTGCGAGGAATGTCGGGTCTAATTTTAACCTGACTGATATCAAATAGACCGGTATGCTTCTTGCTGTGTGCCAGACTGACATACGATACGATCAAGACTGACTTACGATACAGTCTGACTTACAATACGATCTAGACTGTCTTACGATACAGTCTGACTTACGATATGATCGAGACTGTCTTACGATACAGTCTGACCTACGATACATTCTGACTTACGATATGATCGATACTGTCTTACGATACAGTCTGACTTACGATATGATCGATACTGTCTTACAATACAGTCTGACTTACGATATGATCGAGACTGTCTTATGATACATTCTGACTTACGATACATTCTGACTTACGATACGATAAAGTCGGACTTACGATACAGTCTGCCTTACGATACGATCTAGACTGTCTTTACGATAATGTCGGACTTACGATACAGTCTGACTTACGATACGATCTAGACTGTCTTACGATACAGTCTGACTTACGATACAGTCTGCCTTACGATACGATCTAGACTGTCTAACGATACGATCTGACTTACGATACAGGCTGACTTACGATACGATCTAGACTGTCTTACGATAAGTCTAACTTACGATACATTCTGACTAACGATACGAACAAGACTGACTTACGATACAGTCTGACTTACGATACAGTCTGCCTTACGATACGAGCTAGACTGTCTTTGCGATAAAGTCTGACTTACGATTCAGTCTGACTTACGATACGATACAGTCTGACTTACGATACACTCTGAATTACGATACAGTCTGACTTACGATACGATCAAGACTGTCTTACGATACAGTCTCACTAACATACAGTCTGACTTACGATACGATCTAGACAGTCTTACGATACAGTCTGTCTTACGATACACTCTGACTTACGATACAGTCTGACTTACGATACGATCTAGACTGTCTTACGATACAGTCTCACTAACATACAGTCTGTCTTACGATATACTCTGATTTACGATACAGTCTGACTTACGATACGATATAGACTGTCTTACGATACAGTCTCACTAACAAACAGTCTGACTTACGATACGATCTAGACAGTCTTACGATACACTCTGACTTACGATACACTCTGACTTACGATACACTCTGACTTACGATACACTCTGACTTACGATACACTCTGACTTACGATACGATATAGACTGTCTTACGATACAGTCTGACTTACGATACATTCTGACTTACGATACAGTCTGACTTACGATACGATCTTGACTGTCTTACGATACAGTCTCACTAGCATACAGTCTGACTTACGACACGATACAGTCTGACTTACGATACAGTCTGACTTACGATACAGTCTGACTTACGATACAGTCTGACTTACGATACAGTCTGACTTACGATACAGTCTGACTTACGATACACTATGACTTACGATACACTATGACTTACGATACGATACAGACTGACTTACGATACAGACTGACTTACGATACAGTCTGACTTACGATTCACTATGACTTACGATACAGACTGACTTACGATACGATACAGACTGACTTACGATACAGACTGACTTACGATACAGTCTGACTTACGATTCACTATGACTTACGATACAGTCTGACTTACGATACGATACAGACTGACTTACGATACGATACAGACTGACTTACGATACAGACTGACTTACGATACGATACAGACTGACTTACGATACAGACTGACTTACGATACGATACAGACTGACTTACGATACAGACTGACTTACGATACAGACTGACTTACGATACAGACTGACTTACGATACAGACTGACTTACGATACAGTCTGACTTACGATTCACTATGACTTACGATACAGACTGACTTACGATACGATACAGACTGACTTACGATACAGTCTCACTAACATACAGTCTGACTTACGACACGATACAGTCTGACTTACGATACAGTCTGACTTACGATACAGTCTGACTTACGATACAGTCTGACTTACGATACAGTCTGACTTACGATACAGTCTGACTTACGATACACTATGACTTACGATACAGTCTGACTTACGATACGATACAGACTGACTTACGATACAGACTGACTTACGATACAGTCTGACTTACGATTCACTATGACTTACGATACAGACTGACTTACGATACGATACAGACTGACTTACGATACAGACTGACTTACGATACAGTCTGACTTACGATTCACTATGACTTACGATACAGTCTGACTTACGATACGATACAGACTGACTTACGATACGATACAGACTGACTTACGATACAGACTGACTTACGATACGATACAGACTGACTTACGATACAGACTGACTTACGATACGATACAGACTGACTTACGATACAGACTGACTTACGATACAGACTGACTTACGATACAGACTGACTTACGATACAGACTGACTTACGATACGATACAGACTGACTTACGATACGATACAGACTGACTTACGATACAGACTGACTTACGATACAGACTGACTTACGATACAGACTGACTTACGATACGATACAGACTGACTTACGATACAGACTGACTTACGATACGATACAGACTGACTTACGATACAGACTGACTTACGATACGATACAGACTGACTTACGATACAGACTGACTTACGATACGATACAGACTGACTTACGATACAGACTGACTTACGATACGATACAGACTGACTTACGATACAGACTGACTTACGATACGATACAGACTGACTTACGATACAGACTGACTTACGATACGATAGAGACTGATTAACGATATAGATTGACTCTCTATAAATTCCGCACAAGCAAACATTAATGACTACATTTTAACGCCACATATACCACCGTGAAACCTTCTCCCGTCTCTGATTATCATACATCAATGCATTTTGAGTGCACAAAACTGCAATTTTCCGCGTCTGGAATTTTTGTCACAAATCACCTAGGCAGAAAGTCAGGTTCTAGATTATTTGGAAATTCAGAAATCAGTCAGTACAATCATCGGTGACGACGTGCATTATTCTTCTAAGAAAATAAAACATTCCATTTTTTGTGAAGTTGTAAGGTTTGGCTTACTTGTAAGAAGTCACGTGTGAATATGATTGATACAGTGAACCCTTACTTAAAGACCACCTCAATAATAAGACTACCTCTAAATCAAGAACACACAGTTCATTTTCAACATTTTGCTCTTTATTCAACCTCAATATGAAGACAACGTCGATAAGAAGACCCGTTTCCAAGTGTCCCAATGGTGGTCTTACCGTTGATGTTTTACTGTATATGCTTGTATATATTCTAGAATATCATGCTTTACAAACGAATATATATATGATGAATTAATGGCACCAAGTATGTCGGGGTCTAGTTTATTGTCACATATTGGACTCTATTTACATAAATGTGAGTTATGAAAGAATAAAAAAGCAGCAGTATATGTTGCATCCTTGACAAAAGTTGATTGAAGGTAACACTTGCACAGTCTTTGTCCTCCACCTAGGATTCAAGTGGAAATATTGTTTGAAGCTTACGGATGAACACGGGAATTTTTTCACAAACAATTTAAGTTTGAAACGCAGATTTAAGACTTTAAATTTTATTTGCAAAACTTACATATTATCAGCATTTTGTTTTTTATTCAATCTAAACAAATTGAATGCTGTCCAAATAATTGGTGTTTTACTCTGTACACTTTAGCAAATGTTTTTTATCAAAATATGTACTGTTATAACCGAACATAAGAGCAAAACCAACATTTAACATTTTAAAGTCTATGTCTGAGTTTCAGACTTATAATGTTTATGATTAAGGTCCCAGGTTAGTACGGATTGGTAACACTGAGCTGGACATAATATAGGTCAAACAACACATACATAACTATTATACTGTTGACAAACCGTGTTCACATTAAACTTAATGAGGACAAAATGACAGCAAGAAATTAGACGAAACGATGTAACAACAACAACAACAACAATGAAGTGTCGGAAGATTCAGTTCAGTCGATTAACATTGTCTGTACAACTTGGCTGGGGAATCGCGGAATTCAGCCTGGGAGATTGTCTCGTCTGACTTTGTCTGCACCCAGATCTGGAAACCACTGAGAGGAGGGAATATATGCCGACCTATAACTTGCTGATCTGTCTGTCTACAATCGTGAATAAATTCTGTACATCAACTTTATTTATATTGCAGTAGGTGAACTTTTCTGTTACTTGTTTGTCAAGCAACAATACGATGAAAACGATGAAAAATGAGATTGTTACTGCCACTTGGAACTAAGGTGGACTTTAGCGCAACATAACGTGTATATACAAAAGACCAGCGTTGGTTAGAAAGTTAGAAAATTAATCATAAAATAGTCTGATTATTGAGTTAAAAATGAAGAAAAATAAGAACACACGGTCCTTTTGATGGTGTGGCATTAATGTTGAGGTGGTCTTTAAGTAAGGTTTTACTGTACATGTACCCTTTGTACATGTCTTTTTGGAATTGTTTTTCTTTTGTCGGGACAATGATGCTTCTAGTTGAGATAGACAGCTAAATGTTATATATACAAGAGTTTGATCTCAATACAGCTAAAGTGTATTACATTTCATTGTTATGATACCTCGTAAATATTCAGCATTCCTCAAGATGTGTTATTTATTCATCAAGTATTAGATATTTGAATTCTCATTAGTCTTTGCCGAATGTCGTTTGTCACGCTTGAGAATATTTCAGTAACATAATAAACGTTTTTCCCTCAGACAACATTTTGTTAATGTTACTCTTCACAAAGGAGATTGCGCAACAACCGGAAGCCATTGAATGAGGAAAAAACATTGAAATAACGGTCAATTTCCGGTTAGCCGGAAGTAAGCAATCTCCGCGTTCAAACTCCAAGTTTGTGCAGGAATGTTAGACAATACCATCCATTTCCGAAAATATCACAACTTTCCTGTGGAACAATCGACTTTTACATTTCCAGACTGGAGCGGATTACAGAGGATATGTCAGTGGATAAATATCTACTGAAACCACGTGATTTATGAGGTGTTGAATGTCCGGATGTCTCGTAACGCGAGAACGAGATTTACTGCAGCGTCTGTCAGCGATATTTAACTGACACTGCTGGTTTACGAGAATAGGGTCTGGGATGGTGAAAGGGTCATTGGTCATCCAACTATAATTACCTACCGTCTGATTACTTGCTAGGGAATTTCTAAATCTTTAAGATATAGAAGAGCTGTCTGATCAAACTTTGTTTCTATGAATTGATATCTAAACCTAAACTTTTAAACTGCAACCTCTTACCAATCACAGACAGAAAGTCTTGGGCAACATAAGACCGCTGTACACGAAACCACACAATACCAACATGTAGATAGTGTAACAATGACAATTTGAATGAAAACAATACGAACTCATTCTGTGTCCACCTAGGATTCACATGGACAAGTTGTTTGTTGCTGACGGATGAAAATGCTAGTACTGGTTGGTATCACTGTCCTGGTCACTGTTTAAGTCAAACATACTCATAAATAACTGACATACTGTTGGAAAACTGTGCCAACTCCCGACATATTAAGGCCTTCTGTAGATGTAGTCAATCACACGAATGTTTGTTAAAACTGCATAGTGACCCTGCTGCTAGTCCAAAACATTCATGATACATATCATGCTCCTCTTGTATGTTCAGCTCACAGTTTAATGGTCAGAGTATAAAGATATACCTAATTATCAGGGGTTCCATTTGACCCTGGAGTTGACCCTTTGACCTCTGGAATTTCCAAAAAAAAAACACATTTAGGCAATTTGGCAATGTAATGGTTAAATCCGGTCAAAACTTATCAAAATGGCCGTTGAGATTCAGCACCTAGTGAAACACTGAACATATATTTAGATGACAATGCTAACTCAGTCTTTATCCTTCACCTAGAAATATTTGAATTCAGGGTACACCAAATCTAGATGCACCATGAACTAGATCTGCTTGTCAACAATACTACATTCTAGGAGCACTATTACTGGTTAACTGCTTTGTCGAGTTAACTAACGCTGGTAACCTGATTTGTCTCTATACATACTGTCAACCTTTCCTTGAATAACTTCATTAAGGAAGGGAATTCCACCCTAAATCCCCAATTAGACATAAATGGTCGCGTAAGTAATTCCTTTATACGTAGGTTTTATTACCCAGACACAAACGGAAATTGTCGTACCGTCCAAAATCATCAGGGATACTTAGACGCTTATTGCGGGATAAGTAAGTCAGAAAATTATCCGGTTAAAAGGAACGCTTTCCGGTCGTGGGCTTGGAACCAGAATGTACGTAGTTTCCCTTGAGATGGTTCCTGGAGTTGGAAAAAAAGATCAAGTCTCATAAATTCTAATTTGTTCCAATCCTGCGCCATCAAGTACAGGGAAAATAAATCTCAGCCAAAGTCGACTGGAAAATTAGAATTTACGGATCACGCAATATCTTCATTATCTAAGCATGTATTACGAACATACAGATTTGCAGACGGTATATGTTTCCCGTAAATTGCGTGATCTGAATAATTTTATACTTGATTTGAACAATTATACTGAACACATAGACCGTTAGGCAGGCTGCGTATTGCTTTTTAGATACGCGAATAATGTACCATGCTTACCAAGCTTGAAAGTTGTGTATTACGTGATACACACATCATGTATTGATGACGTTGGCGATTATACGTACTGTATATTTCTAAGGATTTTGGGTCAACTTAATTGTCTCTAAATGACCATAAACCGTTATTATGTTGTTTGCACAAGATTCATTGAAGTGCTGGATTCCGGTTCAAACATGTTTGTTTCAACTTATTTTTTTACAACTATTGTGAAACAAGTTCCTACAACTTATTCTAATCTCACACAATGGCTGCTCCCTTGGTACTTACCAGTACTCGCGCTTAAATAAGAAATTGTGAAGTTCGTGATCAAAAGCCACACAGGCGGCTCGAACTCACAACATCGGACCAGGCGCTTTCCCCTCGATCACTACGCCTCCGTTTTCAAAAATGTCAAATAAGCGTGAAGCTTTCAATCACGATCCGGCTGTTAAAGGCTTTGAATCGGAGCCTCACCGTAACTTTCTCGGTGTAAGTTTAATGGGTATGCATTCTGCATGTGCGAGTTGTGAAACGAGCTTAATTTTCTTCTGCTTAATACCATTTTAATGTATCTGAATAATGTATATACAGCGTACAGAGAGGAAGGTTTACATAACATAGCACTGTATCAGGCAATCAATTCATCATGCCGGGTTTATTCCAAATCCCGTTTTTAAATCCGAGCCAAATAAGGAAAGTTTTGCCGAACTGCAGCGTATGTTACATCTCTACCGCTTGTTTTTGTCGTCTGCGTATAATACCACACACGTATATTGTGGATTGCGGATATAAATTATTGTAGATAATGTCACTCATCTAATTGGCTTTCTCGGAACTAATTCCGCATTCTTTCCTTGTATAGATACGTATTAACCCCTTGAGACAGCGACGTCTTCAATGCCTCGCTGCGTCAGCTGCTTACAAATGTCAATCCCCGACTCATGTTTCTCATACACAGGCGACAACAACACAACGTGCGTATATCCGAATACCCAGTATCACCCGAAATAATCGGAATAGACTTTCGTGTTGTTTTAGTACCAATAGTATTCAAACTCTTTATATCGCTGTACATGGCCCACCTGAACGTAACATAGTTGGACTGGCTTCATCCAGTGTTGGTTGCTACATTGGCTCAAACATCTTAAATACGAATATTTGTGAAATAGTTTCTATTTAAACAATCTGTTGTTGTCATGTTACACATAGACAAAACTTGCAAAAACCCGCTTGATAAAAAAGCTGGGAGTTTCATTTCATTTAAAGATATTACATATTTTTTTAACAGCGAAATATATTATAAATGAATTCTTTGATAATGCAAATGTATTGATATTTTAAACTATAAGAAATATCTTTTTATATTTGTTTCAGTTAAAATGAACTATTGTTGTAAATTTTAAAAGTCGCTCAAAACTCATTATGTAATTTAGACATTAAAAATGAAATATTCCGAAATGCAATAACATATATTAATTAACAGGAATCAAATTGACTTAAAACTTCGCTCATCTAAAATTGTGGACACTAGCAGTTTTTAGTACAATTTTACGGAATATATTGAATGATATAATAGAAACTATACGTAACGACATTAAACACGAAACTAAAGTCGGGCGCATCAGTACAGTGACATTATACTGAAATTATTCTATCTCAATTCACAAACATAATTTCCTGAACGTAATCAATAATGAAATAAGAATATTTAGTCCATATTATAATTACTATTTGAACATGATTTACTCGATGGTATCAATAACATCCTTTTAACACTAGGTGCAAAGTGAAACCTTATTAAAGTACAGTAGAACCTCAATAATACGACCAATCTTGCGACCCTTGAAAAGTGGTCTTAATATTGAGGTGGTCTTAATATTGAGGTTGAATAAAGAGCAAAACAGTGGAAATGAACTTTAAAATTGTGGTCTTAATATTGAGGTGGTCTTAATATTGAGGTTGAATAAAGAGCAAAACAGTGGAAATGAACTTTAAAATTGTGGTCTTAATATTGAGGTGGTCTTTAAATGAGGTGTTACTGTAGTTGCGTTTTAATGGCGTTAAGTATAGTAAGATTAACTTTCGTCATTTTGAATGTCTCTCACACCAGTACTTGACTTTGTAGTTACACAAATGATTTAAACACACAATATAATACTCCTATCGACACTTCAGCCTCCAATATCACTAATTATAAGGATTTAATTGATATTATAACTATGATACGATCTAAGTGTCATTTACCGGTGTCAGACTCACACGCCTATTATACACATCAAAGGTGCCGCTAATTAAAACAGTTTAAGCCGCCATCAGCAGCAGTAATTAATGGTCAGTATAAGAACAGGTGGTCAGTTCTCGGCCATTCATCAATACAGCATGATAAAAGGTTATTGTTTGCCTTGGGATGTTAATCTGATTGTCTCAATGTCATTTTGAATCAAGTATCATTCATAATGAAGATTTGTATCACTGTAGTGAGTATTGCTGTGTTTGTTGAAAATCTCATCATTATTCTTAGAATGATAGTTTGTACTGGTCACGTGATACGTTTTCAATCAGAAAGTTCGGCACTGCTACATCAAAAATACATACATGTATACTAGTATACAATCATGACGTAATATTTATTCCACCATTTCAATATAAAACTTACACTTATACAGGAATTAATTTCATTACAAACTATCATCGGGTTATAGTCGATGTTGTATTGATGTTATAGTCGTTGAGATAACCTGCCCCTCACCGCGTCGGGTTCGAACTCAACCCGGGGTGTAGAATTTGTATGTGAGGAAGCTATCCAGATGGACGAGAACCCAGGTGCCCGTTTATGCCCAAAATAATGGTATAATTGGCACAATATTCCTCTCCCTATAGCTAGAAAAGTTGCTACATGACATCGACTGTATACCAGACGCTAAGTCCTATTACACAACATTGTCGTTGAATTAGAGTAACTAACAATCGAGGGACCATAGTCATTTGAATTACACTTTACGTATAGAAAGCATGGTAAAAGGGCCACTCTGGAGTTGTTGTTGCTCAAGAGAGGTTGTTGGTAAAAAGGCCGCTCTGGAGTTGTTGTTGCTCAAGAGAGGTTGTTGGTAAAAGGGCCACTCTGGAGTTGTTGTTGCTCAAGAGAGGTTGCTGGTAAAAGGGCCGCTCTGGAGTTGTTGTTGCTCAAGAGAGGTTGTTGGTAAAAGGGCCGCTCTGGAGTTGTTGTTGCTCAAGAGAGGTTGTTGGTAAAAGGGCCACTCTGGAGTTGTTGTTGCTCAAGAGAGGTTGTTGGTAAAAGGGCCGCTCTGGAGTTGTTGTTGATCAAGAGAGGTTGTTGGTAAAAGGGCCGCTCTGGAGTTGTTGTTGCTCAAGAGAGGTTGTTGGTGAAAGGGCCGCTCTGGAGTTGTTGTTGATCAAGAGAGGATGTTGGTAAAAGGGCCGCTATGGAGTTGTTGTTGCTCAAGACAGGTTGTTGGTAAAAGGGCCGCTCTGGAGTTGTTGTTGCTCAAGAGAGGATGTTGGTAAAAGGGCCGCTCTAGAGTTGTTGCTGCTCAAGAGAGGATGTTGGTAAAAGGGCCACTCTGGAGTTGTTGTTGCTCAAGAGAAGGTGTTGGTAAAAGGGCCGCCCTGGAGTTGTTGTTGCTCAAGAGAGGATGTACTGCATATTCCGCCTGTGTACGCATACCATCATTGAAGTATATCCTAAGCTGTCATCGAAATCAAAACAAGACGAAACTAGTAACTTACAGAATCTAAAACGCTAAAAAGACTTCAGCGTTCGTGTAACGCTTACAAACACATCTTGAGATCCAACATTTAAATGCTAATGAAATTTGGCAATCATAATAAATTTCACGCTTGCTGGTAAAACGATCTTCATTAATAGTCTGCTAGTTTGTGAAGGATATTAATACGTGGTAAATCTACATTTACTGGCGACACAACTAAAGCAGCGTGCACTTCATACTTAACACGTGCGCCGAGAATGAAGTACAAATACACGTGTTTCCTCGTGCATCTATTCCAGAACTCCACGGGTGGCGTTTTAGAAAAGAATACACCCCGTTGATTTTTTTAGATGGATAATCCAAGAAATGTGCTGGAACAAAATATCTCGTCCCGATCACTGATCAAAGCCAGAGGCTTATATTCACCAGAAAATAACTGAACGCAAAACTGTGTTGTCATACAGAGCATCTCTAACTCACATCCGGGGAACTCATTTACTGACAGCGTGGTTAACTCATCAGCTTAATTATCGTGCACTACAGCAAAGAAATGTCGTCATATGTTGTCTTTGTAGTCTCGAAAGTTTGAAAATCGAGTCAACTTTGATGTTCCGCAGCTCAGCGGTGGCCAGGTCAAATGTGATTACGGAAGACCGCATGCGCATGCGCGGAATCGTTTGAAATCGCCTCAGATCACGCTATTGAGGATGAGAATTCAGGGTAAATAACTAATTATGATGTCTGATTACATCTCGTTACTATGATGAAAGCTTGTAAAGCCATTTTATCTGACACAATCCTAATAACACGCTTGTTAGTCATTTCAGCAAAACAGCAGGTTTACATACAGATCATGGCATGTCTTGTAACCAATACACTTCCATGCAATGTTTGATTAATGTTTGCGAATGCATATAAAGTACAACCTCTTTAGAGCGGCCCCCTCTTGAGCAACAACCTCTCTTCAAAACCATTATCGATTTTATCATACAATGAGAATGTCTTATGAATTAATCCTCTCTTCAGCAACAACCTCTCTTCAAAACCATTATCGATTGTTCACACAGTGATAATTTCTAATTAATCAAACCTCTCTTGAGCAACAACCTCTCAACAACAATCAACTTTGTCGTCTC
Source organism: Mactromeris polynyma (assembly GCA_032209605.1). Taxonomy (NCBI): domain Eukaryota; kingdom Metazoa; phylum Mollusca; class Bivalvia; order Venerida; family Mactridae; genus Mactromeris; species Mactromeris polynyma. The sequence continues at coordinate 421,331 of JASFXZ010000050.1, forward strand.
CCAAGGGTTGCTGCTCTGGAGGGTTTGCATTGTATCTATATATAGATCAGCATGACTAGAACAGACGGACTAATGGTGAAAGAATTAAGGGATAGTTGTGTGGTTTTTGATCCAGTGAGGCTTGGTGCGAGAATCATAATGTTTTAAAGTTATATTATGCTCATATTGTGTTCATTTGTTTACCTAAACAAACATGAAGAATGTACTTTAGATAGTTAAAACAACAATAAATATATATAATTAAAGAATACACTGCTAACGAATTCCTCTGTATTTTTTGAAAAAAATAAGTTTGTATTATCATGAAATTAAAAACAAACTTATTACCAAGTATTTTTAACAAGCGGGTGACTTTGCAAGTCTTGGTAGCTAGTAATATCATAAAACAAGGTTGTTTTAATCAGTTATACATTGAAATGGTTCTTATTCAGGATGTTCTAGTCTATGTAACAACAATACTGGACGAAGCTGTTCAAATATTAGGTTTACGTGAGCCATATACATCTTTAAAACATACACTGCCCTCCAAAAGTTCATGTACACTTCGACAATTCCCATTGCAGTTAATTATTTTCCATATATGTGTCGCATGCGTGTCAGACCAATCAGTTACAGAAATACAAATGTTGGTTTCGGATACAGGCCGATTGATGCTGCTGCTGAGATGTGCAAATTGTTAATTCTTAATTATCCATCACAGAAGTGGGATGAATAATTTTACTTCATTCATGGTCATATATGTCTTATTTGAAAGTCTGCATAAAAAAGTAATGAAATTCAAAATATTCATGTGTAAAGAAACTTATGGATGGCAGTGTAAATCGTTTTGAATCTTATACTAGTACATTTTCATTAACATGAAGACGCATTCTATGTCCTTCACGTCTTCACAAATAGTTACTTAATGTTGTCTAAAGCCATAAGTTTTTCTTTAAAATTGTTGACAATAAGTGGCTGAATAGTACGTGCATGATACTCCAGGGGATACCAGACATCAGCAACCACTCCCTCGGGGGATACCAGACATCAGCAATCACACCCTCGGGGGGTCCTAATTGTGTCATACATCACCAAGACGAAGTAACGTATGGCGAACAAAAACCTTGATTCTTGTTTACACCCCTGGTCTAATTCGATTCCGGCGAACATTTCTGTCAGGGAGTTAATTTCATTAAAGGCGATGATTTTTTTATATTTCGCCTTGAGCAGTAACCTTGTGACCCTTTAATGTGACTTCAGTGTCCTAATGGAGCGGTTTACACACTCATACAATTAGAACAAGACGCCTTGCTATAATGAGAGAGTTACGCTGTTTCCTTACTCTGCGACTTGTCTGCAGAGTGTGGTGTGTTGTTTCCTTACTATGCGACTTGTCTGCAAAGTGTGGTGTGTTGTTTCCTTACTCTGCCACTTGTCTGCAAAGTGTGGTGTGTTGTTTCCTTACTCTGCCACTTGTCTGCATAGTGTGGTGTGTTGTTTCCTTACTCTGTCACTTGTCTGCAAAGTGTGGTGTGTTGTTTCCTTACTCTGCCACTTGTCTGCATAGTGTGGTGTGTTGTTTCCTTACTCTGTCACTTGTCTGCAAAGTGTGGTGTGTTGTTTCCTTATTCTGCGACTTGTCTCCAAAGTGTGGTGTGTTGTTTCCTTACTCTGCGACTTGTCTGCAAAGTGTGGTGTGTTGTTTCCTTATTCTGCGACTTGTCTCCAAAGTGTGGTGTGTTGTTTCCTTACTCTGCGACTTGTCTGCAAAGTGTGGTGTGTTGTTTCCTTATTCTGCGACTTGTCTCCAAAGTGTGGTGTGTTGTTTTCTTACTCTGCCACTTGTCTGCAAAGTGTGGTGTGTTGTTTCCTTACTCTGAGACTTGTCTCCAAAGTGTGGTGTGTTGTTTCCTTATTCTGCCACTTGTCTGCAAAGTGTGGTGTGTTGTTTCCTTACTCTGCGACTTGTCTCCAAAGTGTGGTGTGTTGTTTCCTTACTCTGCCACTTGTCTGCAAAATGTGGTGTGTTGTTTCCTTACTCTGCGACTTGTCTCCAAAGTGTGGTGTGTTGTTTCCTTATTCTGCCACTTGTCTGCAAAGTGTGGTGTGTTGTTTCCTTACTCTGCGACTTGTCTCCAAAGTGTGGTGTGTTGTTTCCTTACTCTGCCACTTGTCTGCAAAATGTGGTGTGTTGTTTCCTTACTCTGCGACTTGTCTCCAAAGTGTGGTGTGTTGTTTCCTTACTCTGTCACTTGTCTGCAAAGTGTGGTGTGTTGTTTCCTTATTCTGCGACTTGTCTGCAAAGTGTGGTGTGCTGTTTCCTTACTCTGCGACTTGTCTCCAAAGTGTGGTGTGTTGTTTCCTTGATCTGCGACTTGTCTGCAAAGTGTGGTGTGTTGTTTCCTTACTCTGCGACTTGTCTCCAAAGTTTGGTGTGTTGTTTCCTTACTCTGCGACTTGTCTCCAAAGTGTGGTGTGTTGTTTCCTTATTCTGCGACTTGTCTCCGAAGTGTGGTGTGTTGTTTCCTTATTCTGCGACTTGTCTCCAAAGTGTGGTGTGGTGTTTCCATATTCTGCGACTTGTCTCCAAAGTGTGGTGTGTTGTTTCCTTATTCTGCGACTTGTCTGCAAAGTGTGGTGTGTTGTTTCCTTATTCTGCGACTTGTCTGCAAAGTGTGGTGTGTTGTTTCCTTAGTCTGCGACTTGTCTCCAAAGTGTGGTGTGTTGCTTCCTAAGTCTGCAACTTGTATGCAAAGTGTGGTGTGTTGCTTCCTAAGTTGGCAACTTGTCTGCAAAGTGTGGTGTGTTGCTTCTTAAGTCTGCAACTTGTCTGCAAAGTGTGGTGTGTTGCTTCCTAAGTCTGCAACTTGTCTGCAAAGTGTGGTGTGTTGTTTCCTTATTCTGCGACTTGTCTCCAAAGTGTGGTGTGTTGTTTCCTTATTCTGCGACTTGTCTGCAAAGTGTGGTGTGTTGTTTCCTTATTCTGCGACTTGTCTGCAAAGTGTGGTGTGTTGTTTCCTTAGTCTGCGACTTGTCTCCAAAGTGTGGTGTGTTGCTTCCTAAGTCTGCAACTTGTATGCAAAGTGTGGTGTGTTGCTTCCTAAGTTGGCAACTTGTCTGCAAAGTGTGGTGTGTTGCTTCCTAAGTCTGCAACTTGTCTGCAAAGTGTGGTGTGTTGCTTCCTAAGTCTGCAACTTGTCTGCAAAGTGTGGTGTGTTGCTTCCTAAGTCTGCAACTTGTCTGCAAAGTGTGGTGTGTTGCTTCCCAAGTCTGCAACTTGTCTGCAAAGTGTGGTGTGTTTCTTCCTAAGTCTGCGACATGTCTGCAAAGTGGGGTGTGTTGCTTCCCAAGTCCGCAACTTGTCTGCAAAGTGTGGCGTTATTAAGTAGTGACATTCTGGTGTTAATATGTGTAGAGTTTCCACTGATTTGTAAATCCATACTTGGAGGTCTGTCACTAATCTTCTGACAGAGAACCCACATTTAATACAATGAATTGAGGAATTTCGGAGCAAATGCAAAACTATTTGACAGACGGGATAAATTCCATTTCATTCCAGAGACAAGATCTCAGTATTACTGTTATTTGATTAAACAGAAACGCTCAAATCATTCTGATAGAACGCAACAAAAATGTGCCGTCATTGAATTGACATTTCATTTGGGAAAAAAAGTCCCGGAGAGAAACGGTTTTGTCCTAAATCTATTTGCATTCTGAACTCATAATTTCTCATTTTGACATTCTGTTCAAAGCAGTCTCATAAAATTCGCTTCAAAATATTCAGCTCGGAAACAGTTTTATAAGCCTTTTGACATTGACCATCTTCGCAACATTTTTGAGAGAAAAAAACTTGATCTCGTTCCCCTACTATTTTCAGATGATATTCAATTAGTTAAACATATGATTACATTATCAGTGTCCTGAAGTCAGTTGCTAATAAGAACTATGTACATTGTAGAACGTTTTAATACCATATACAGTTGGATCTTGTTCATTCGAATTCACCGGGTCCGAAAGTTTATTTCGAATAGCCCGTTTCATATCGACATGACTAAGATACATCGGGACCTGATATTTATTTCGGATGATACCAAGTATTCGGATAGAAGGTTGTCGAATAAACGAGGTCTGAATGTATTTATAATATATGACAGCATAATCTGAACAAGGTCACTTCGTATCGTTGTACCCGCTACTTGGCTTACAGTAGTATGTTGTTGTACATCCTACATGATTCTAGCATTTCCATTGGCCAAAAGGAAGTCACACTTTCAAAATCGGTCTATAAATGATTTAAAACCACCTTGAGCTATGGATGGTTCTATTATTCCCTTCAAAATATGTTATAGATACTGCTTATACAACGTATACCGTTATGAAACATGATTTGCCTTATCCATAATTGAATCCGTTTTCTGAACTCACATTACTACGTAAATAAAACCCGTGAATTCAATTACTCATTATTCAATAAACATACAAGAACTCGGGTATTATATCTGAGGATAGATCTGCAGTCAGGCCGTAGAAACAGGATCCCGAGTAAAAGTCCTACTCTCAGAACAAGGACATTTAAGTAAACGATATTTTAACGTAATATTTCTACTCACTGTAATGTCTCGATCATTTGAAGCTCCCGGCGTACGGACTTAACATAGGCTATACACCCGTACAGTTCCCCGAGTCTTACGGGCCCGGGACTCATCGGTGACCCGCAGGTCTCTGACCGAAGCATATAAATTGTGTAGCTCAACGTTCAGCCATGGGCTACAGGACGCCATTACGTGGTTGAAAAATCATACCGAATTATTACCAACGGGCTTTCATGGTTTTGACCCTTATGTGTCCCATAAACTGCCCGGGAGCTTTATGTGAGTCATAATACTAACAAAAATCACTCACATATATGTATATATATTTTAGTAAGAAAGTGTAAATCTTGTTTTATGGTCCGTGGAAACAGTTTCCTCCAAAATTTGCAGAAAGTTATGGAGGTTTTATTTTCGAGTTACGCACACATTCATAGCCACCAACTGCTGGTAACCGGCACATATCCCCCAGTTCTTGCTTTAATCTTATTACCAAAGCGTGAATGTTATGCCGCATAACCCGCGCCTCCTGCAAAAATTGCTGATCAATGCAATTTACAGTAATTAATAGGGTTATATTTAAGAGCCTGCATCGTTTACTATACCCGCATCCACCAACATACACAAGTAATTAGCCTTGAGGTTATAGTTTACTCAATACAAACTGACACTGATAAATTAGTCTGGGTGTTAGGACGACATAGGGACAAATATCTCCAGAAGGAGCCGCGCTTTTTGTGCTGGATAAGAGAAATTTGTTTGAAACAGGGCGAGTTACGCGCGCCTTAAGAAAACATTGCACACAATAATTTTAAGTGAATTACAAGTTTTAATAAGTTACATTACGTATTGTACTGTATTGTTGGTGTTCAGATTTACGTCCGACCAATAATTCGTTTCAGATATACGGATATGGTGCCAGCCTGTATCAGATATAGTGCTGTCGGCCTGTGATACCAAACCACAGACACGTGACATGGTACCACACCTAGTCACATTGACACGGGCCCACCGGTCCTAATGCTACCATTATAGTGCTGAACAGCTACAGAGGGACCTTGTTCATTCGAATTCATCGGGTCCGAAATTTCATTCGAATAATACATATTTTCGAATAATCCATTTCAATTCGACGTGCCTTAGGAAAAACATCGGGACTTGATATTTATTTCGGTGGATACCAAGTATTCGGATAAAATGTTGTCGACAAAACGAGGTCTGACTGTATGTTAACGCCTCTGGTGTTTCACTACAGGGAGTCCAACTCTCAACCTTTGCACCAAGCAATGTACTTCATAAAAGAAATTATTGTATAGTCTTCCACACTCATAGCAACACTGCTTAAACCAAACGGACGGATGATGACAAAAGCACGGAACCACCACCGCTCACCTCCGTACCATTGGAAGGCTGCAATGATGTTGCAATAAGGGAACATGTAATGATAGCTGTTCTAACCGAACTATCACGCAGTCATGTATTATACAGCGTATCAAACCTATCATTTCAATGGATTGTTAATTAGTTCTGCGAATTATGTTCAAACAATAAAACTCCACAAGTTTTGCAGCATTTGCGTGACCACTGAGGTAAGGGGAAAATGTTGTGAGCAGAGAAAGAGACAGTCACCTAATCAGAACTTCCCTGGACTGATCAAGACAATAAAATGGACGAAGTACACGTAGGGAGGGAAACAATAGCAATACCTAACGGACAAGGAGGTAAACACAGGGATAAAACACAAAAGGGGGACATACATGATAAGGACAAGTATACCAAACATGAATATGAAACGACGCTAGACTGCACGACAAAGCAACTCTAGAATTACATGTAAGTTATAGTGTGTGCATTATCTTCAACATTGTTCCCACAATGCTCATCCGTGTCAGTTTCATCTTCTGTATCAGTTACATTATCTACACCTTTATCATGTACAGTATCTACATCTAACAATCATTTTCATGACAGACACAAATAGAAAATTTATCAAGAAGCCGTTGGTATGAAAACTGACCACTTGTATGTCACTGAATAGTTAATGAAAACAACGATAGCTGCATGTTTTTTCTCCCCTATTTATTACATTTCTATCAGCGTTGTACGACGTGTTTAGGATTTACATACCGGTACCAACACATTCCGGTATATACATTGTATTTACTTTAAACACGACTCATTAACAATGCCAAGTATTCCCGGTATTATGAGTTCATTGTCAAGAAATTGACAGACAAGATTTGTAAGTAACTGTTCTCTACATGGCTGATATGTTTCTGGCGAATGTTCTTTCCAGGCAAAATCGTTATAAAGTGATTTCTCGCTTCGTTTAGCAGATTCCGCACAATGATATAGTTATCTTGAGACGACCGGGTTACGGGTTTTATCATTACCAATATGACGATACGGGTTTTATCATTAAAAACAAGTCGATCTTCTAGTTCTTAATACTGACAATGTTGAACTTATCAAATAGTTTTTGCGGATGGAATTTACGATTACATGAATTAATATGTGATTTGTGTGAAGGGCAGGGCAGAAATCCTCGTCTAGATCACGTACTCAATGAAGGTATCGACAAGACCGTACTTGTAAACGCTAATTTAGTCTGGGACAGGTTTGAAAAGATGTAACCATTACTGCTGTCATACAAGTTATGTGACGTCACCACGCCAACACAGACCATATAATGGTGCATTTTGTGGTGGTTAGTATACACTTAGTAATGTAAAACAGGGTGAGGGACGTCATCATAAGAAGGCACTGTACTCGATTGTACGTCATCATAAGAAGGCACTGTACTCGATTGTACGTCATCATAAGAAGGCACTGTACTCGATTGTACGTCATCATAAGAAGGCACTGTACTCGATTGTACGTCATCATAAGAAGGCACTGTACTCGATTGTACGTCATCATAAGAAGGCACTGTACTCGATTGTACGTCATCATAAGAAGGCACTGTACTCGATTGTACGTCATCATAAGAAGGCACTGTACTCGATTGTACGTCATCATAAGAAGGCACTGTACTCGATTGTACGTCATCATAAGAAGGCACTGTACTCGATTGTACGTCATCATAAGAAGGCACTGTACTCGATTGTACGTCATCATAAGAAGGCACTGTACTCGATTGTACGTCATCATAAGAAGGCACTGTACTCGATTGTGTCGACAATACAATGAAACCTCAATAATCAGACCACCTTTGGATCTGAAGAAATAAGTTTCAGTTGTGAGGTGATCAGATTATCAAGTTGAGATATGGAAGAAAAATGAAAACTGGTCCATGAAAATATGGTCTTAATTTCGCAGTGGTCTTCAAACGACACGTCACTGTATATATACATTGTGAATACAAAGTTCGCCAATATAAAAAAACAATTAATTTCCAAGATAAAGATTTCATTTATTTGGACATTTCAATCTGTAAGCAACGTTAAACAGTGCTGTGGTCATTCTTAATAGTTTGAATTCCGCACAGCATTTTTAATGGCCTGGTCCCAGGATTATAACCCGGCGATACTTATACTCAGCATTCAAAAGCCACAAAATGTACTCTTATGAGACTGATAGTGACTCATATTCAGTGTGAAAAATGTGTGATAATGTAAAATGGAAGCTGAATGGTCTTTGATGGACCATTTTCTTAGAGATTAGTAATTATTAGGTATGAGTGTGGAACGTGGCCGAAACAGGACTCCCACATAATAATCACACTTAAAAATGGGCTAGCAAGAATGTTCAGCACACATTTCACATGTCCACGCTCTTTCAATACTCAAATTTCGACTATTTGACTATTAAGAGTAAATTTTGTAATTTGATATTTTGAGTGCTGTGTGTAAGTATCCGTGATGCTCCCGGGTCCTGGTCTTCTGAGGAAACTCTAAACATTGACAAATGGCAAGGCTTTAGTCTGAATGATAACCAAACACGGTTGGTGCAGATGTTAACTATCATACATCCCTAAACGATGTCCTTTTTGAAAAAATAGATATGATGTATGTTTAGGTGAAGTCAGCGATCTAAACTATGTAGGGCTATGCAGTGGGTTCAGACACTGTAGAATAGAGAATAACAATTGTAGAATTATTTCAATACAACACAAAGAATGTTCGTCTATTTAAAACATTGCGAAGGTAAGTGTAATCAGCAGTACCGTTATGGTATAAAGGGAAGTAACCAGTGAATGATGACATGTATCATGCCTGTAGTAATTACCTCCCTTGCATGCCAAACGGGTATGAGGTATTATGGTATTTTTCCTACCAGTTGTATCTTTATATTGGATTATTCCCTTTTTGGAAACATAGTATGGATGATATTCATATGTCTGCAAATCACACATTGTGGATTTTCAAAAGATGAATTGACCGTACAGTGACAGATGAACGAAAGTAGCCGAGTGTCACCGGACATACACGATATTACGGACCTATATACAGTATATAGGTCCGTGACAATATTAACAAATACCCCTATATGCGTATTAGTGAATAGAACATTAAATAGAACGCAATAGATAAAACTAACAGAACAAGGACATTTCTCTTAACATACAATGCATGTAATTATGTAAGTTAATACCAAATACCGGTATCAAATTTCATGAATTGCAACACAATCTCAATCATGTATGATAATAACAAAATATCAGTTTTATTCTGTTACGCCAATACAATGATCTCGTATATTCAGTGTATACACCTTAGATAAAACATCACAACACCCAGCCTGACATGCCATAGCATCAATATGCTACCATCACCCGCATCAAATATAATACAGTATAAAAATATTACAATATAGATGTCTGGGCCCGGGGGTAAAACGGATACTTACACTCAGCATTCAGATCTCAAATAACAAAATATACTCTCATAAGTCCGACAGTGACTTACATTGAGTTTGAAAAATGTATGATAATGTTAAATAAGTGATGAGCCCTTTTTCTCAGAGATTTGAGTGTAGAATGAGATCTGGGAGTAGTCTAAGTGTGGCACTCAAATCCAATAATTATTCCCATACCTCAAAATCACATTAAAATGTCACAGAAAACGAACCAAAAAAGAATATTCAGAACTCACTTGACATTTCCATGCATTTTCTACACTCAAGTGTCCACTATCAGACCAATACGAGATTAAATGTGATTTGAGATTTCAGAGCTGAGTGTAAGACTCCGTTGTAATCTCGGGCCCTGGTGTATTCCCGGCGACCAGCATAACACGCCGAATCCTCCTCCTCACCCACTGTATGGGACATTGAATACGTTGAGGTAATATGTTTCATTCATGGTGCAGGGCTTGCTCCAATTCAGCAAGATGTCCTTCTGAATGACCTCATTGATCGGGTAGGGAAGCGTTGATAGCACCTCTACACGTAAACAATCAAAAATGGCAAAAAATGTCGAGTTAACAGTTGTATGGTATGTATTCCCACACCATCAGCGTACCTCCACCAGGCGGAACTTTCCCTGAAGTTTAAGGAGTGTTTATACAGCACCAAGTGCGAGTTCTTTCATCAGTCATGAACAACAGAAATAGCCTTTCGATTGACCTGCCAGTGGACCTTCAGCAGTGACTTAAATTCCACTAATATCGCATTGGTCACCATGGTAGTCGTGCAGCATTGTAGTCCCTAGACCACATCGGACACCTGAAAGATCGTCTTGCTCTAGACTCGGCTAACTGGGACCAAATTTTGAGCGTTCTGACTGACAGGTCTCGTTATGGTAGCCCCCTCGTTTCAGCACACATATTGACATGTCTCGATGTGGTAGCCACCCTCGTTTCAGCACACAGATTGACATGTCTCGATGTGGTAGCCACTCTCGGTTCAGCACACAGATTGACATGTCTCGATGTTGTAACCACTCTCGTTTCAGCACACATATTGACATGTCTCGATGTGGTAGCCATCCTCGTTTCAGCACACAGATTGACATGTCTCGATGTGGTAGCCACCCTCGTTTCAGCACACAGATTGACATGTCTCGATGTGGTAGCCACTCTCGTTTCAGCACACATATTGACATGTCTCGATGTGGTAGCCAATCTCGTTTCAGCACACAGATTGACATGTCTCGATGTTGTAACCACTCTCGTTTCAGCACACAGATTGACATGTCTCGATGTGGTAGCCTACCTCGTTTCAGCACACAGATTGACATGTCTCGATGTGGTTGACACTCTCGTTTCAGCACACAGATTGACATGTCTCGATGTGGTTGACACTCTCGTTTCAGCACACAGATTGACATGTCTCGATGTGGTAGCCACTCTCGTTTCAGCACACAGATTGACATGTCTCGATGTGGTAGCCACTCTCGTTTCAGCACACAGATTGACATGTCTCGATGTGGTAGCCACTCTCGTTTCAGCACACAGATTGACATGTCTCGATGTGGTAGCCACTCTCGTTTCAGCACACAGATTGACATGTCTCGATGTGGTAGCCACTCTCGTTTCAGCACACAGATTGACATGTCTCGATGTGGTAGCCACCCTCGTTTCAGCACACAGATTGACATGTCTCGATGTGGTAGCCACTCTCGTTTCAGCACACAGATTGACATGTCTCGATGTGGTAGCCACTCTCGTTTCAGCACACAGACTGACATGTCTCGATGTGGTAGCCACTCTCGTTTCAGCACACATATTGACATGTCTCGATGTGGTAGCCACCCTCGTTTCAGCACACAGATTGACATGTCTCGATGTGGTAGCCATCCTCGTTTCAGCACACAGACTGACATGAATATACAACGTCTGGAGAGTCTCAAAAGAGCTGTTTCTTTCCTAGGATTTGCAACACGTTCCTATCCGAAGCGCCGACGTACGATCCCTTTCTCAATTTGTTAATGGTGTTCCCTGACCAATCGACAGATGGTCAATGCATAAGGATATTATTTTTGCAATGGCTCTCAGTGACATACCAACATCACATACACACACGCACGCACGCACGCACCCACACACGCACGCACGCACGCACACACACCAATAACTTGCCAGCTTTCTGCAGTCATTATTCAAGAAAGCCGCGTAACTGATTTTCAACAACGAAATCTATTGATTTACCAAGTTCTTGAAATGTAATGATGATGTTTTAAAGCTTTTGTCACATGTATGACCTCCACGAGATTTGACTTAAACTTGATGGTGCACTGTAAGGGTCCAAAACATCAAGAGAGCAAACAGAATCAATGACGACAGACAGGAACATATGTTGCCATATTATGTCCAGGGGTATAGACCAAACTCGTCGATATAATTCATCTAGATAATATTGCGTTTCCTGTAGCAGACTGTTGTGATTGAAATATTGAGTCAGTGTATTTTTATTTTTGTTAAAAAATAATAAGTAACATTTTATAATTATTAGACTTCGCGTCTGAAAAAAGCAATTATATTGTCTGATTGCTACTGTAAGTATCAGCAATTAAACACGCTATATTATGCATGGATTTTGTTTCATATAACTCTCTGTCATACAATAAACCAATGACGTCATACAACAAGTCAAACAAATGTTTTGTAACTGTTAATCTTTTGAATTTCCAAACACATTCCATCGATACGTGTACGTAATAGTCAAAATATCGACGGCTTTCAAACTAAATTGAGACTGTGTATATTAGATATACAGTATTTGAAGTTCTATATACAGAGAGAGAATAATTACAATTGTTTCAAACACAGTATTAGTGCGATTATTTCCCTTTATTAATACTCAAAAGACAAGTATTTGATATCACTTGTTAACATTTTATTGAACAAAGATTGTTTCTAAATGTATGGAAAATGTTTTATATCTACAGTTTTACGTCAAACTAGAGAACATTCATATTGTGGCTGTAAATGGAACAACACGAATTAGTAATAAGAATAATATGTCTGCAAGTTACAACTTCACAATGTATTCTCGCTGTTCGTTGGTAGTACGACAGTGACATTATATATGATAATACAAGAATTGAACATGAACTTTATAAACTACAACGATTTTAATTCTGTTCACACCCATTGGAGGTCAAATCTTTGAAATTTACCCCGATCCTTTTTTTATCATTGGGGCCCCTAATCCGTGAACACCATGACCTTTCTTGACCCTTCAGTCACAAACACCTTCTTCTCTGTGACGTCATACACAATACCCATGGGATTCTCAAGTTGCTCCCTATGTCCTAGAACCACGCCCAATCTCTGCCCCGCACGTGACACTTTATGTACGTTACAGGACTCACATCCGATAATGAATATATTTCCAGACTCGTCCAAGGTAATTCCTTTAGGAATCCTGAGTTGCGTGCACGTGTATGTAAAAACTTCCTGAATACTTATCATTGTAGCATCTTTCAAATTATAGCAGACGACAGAGTCCTTGATTCCGTCTGACACGTATAACCTTTCACCTTTCTTGTCCACGGCCAGATAATCGGCAAATCCAAAGAGTTCTCTCCCTTGGTCGTCATCTTTGAAAACTTTTTGGACGGAACCATAATAATCTAAGATTTCAATCTGCCACACAAGTTTGTCGATTCTTAAACTCACAGCCAGGCCATCGACAAAACTCCCTATACCATAACACATCCCCTCTGTGTGAATCTCCTTCAGCAATTCTATCTTGTCTGTTAGCTTCAAATGGTATATCCTCTGCTCGAATGGAAATGTCACAAACACTTCCGTATCATTAACAGCAGACGTACACACTTCATAAGGCGGGCTGTCTGTTTCTAGATAATCTAACATCTTCAAGGTTTTCCAGTCATAGTATTTCACATAACGCCCGAGGTAATCCGCAACCACGATTTTTCCATCTTTTAGACTCGTGATACCGCTAAAACTACACCTGTCGTCTGCTTTAATGTTCACTTCGACGTCCAGAAATGGCGTCAGGTGATTTGCGTGGCTGTGTTTATGGTGAACGCGGTGTTCATTTTTCGAATTTTTGCCGCCCATATTTGGAATTTATTCGAAACTGTCACAGAATATTTCCCTTTTAAATTCTTCTTTTATCTTGGAAAGTATTTGCCATTTGTATCAAGGTTGTTCGCTCTAACATGCAATACTCATATATATTTCATACATTCGCGAATAAAATTGATTCTAAGAAATGTTGCCAATGGCGAAATCTCGCAATTTCACAGGAAATCTCGTGTGTTTGTTCAATTCTATCAAAAAACAATTTGCATATTATATACCCATTAAGAGACTATACTCAAAACATATTATTGTAATTTCAAAAAAACACTATTTGTTTCCTCGTGAGATCACAAGATATCGACAGGAAAATGCTGGTTTAGATATTGTCTCTTAAGCTGAGTTTATGGAATGTATGTGCGACAAAATGTGATTAAGTAAGTATCTGCAAGCTAAAAGCGACCTCACTGTCGTGACAAGGAACAGTTTAAATGTTTGCGCAAGCGTCTGTGAGATAGTGATCTGCTTATAAGTGTATACAAAAAACACAAAGCGATCGAAGATGTTGATCATCTGACACTTTTTTCCAAGAAAGCGCTTCTGGATCTTGATCTTTACATCTGTGTCGTTGAGAAGCTTATTAAACAACCATTCTTCTTAAAAATGATAACTCATTCCACTACAATTGTCTTCTTCAAAAAGACAAGCGCTCTATATACTTTGATCAACGAATGTTTCTTCCAGCAAATACAATACAAGCGTTCCTGTGATCTTGGTTCTAAAGCATATACACATTCGTACGCATATATATGCTCAAACAGATGTCCCCACAACCAGCTCCTTGTCAGCCGCTTGAAACAAACCGTTCAGCGGATTAAGATCACAAACGTCCACTTGTCAATGAAATCAAATAAATACACAGCTACCATTAAATTCTTCGAGCTGTAACTGCAAGTAATAATTCAAATTCCTCTAAGTGTGATTGATAATTCCGACATAGTGTCATACATCTTGGTCTGTACATAGAAACAGATAAATAACTGAATACAACAATTCCTGAATCCAAGAAACTATTTTTCACGTGAGAATGTCTATTACGGTTTATAAAGAAAATATTGTTCTCGCAGTTCACGGGGTTATAAACACTTCACTTAAATACACTCCAAGCTTGTTTTTCTTCGTTTACGCTGCAATTACTTTTTCCATATGAGTGACTTCTTTATACAAATATTGCGAACACGTCCTATGTCATACATTGTGCAGTAAGTAATAGTATTGACATTAATGATTTAGTTTCTACACAGATTGAGCGAGGTCGAATATTTTTTTTTCAACTTATTTTCCCCATACTTAAAAAATCAAATTCACGCCTTGCATTCGATCATCCACGTACAGCCTTCACAAGTATACGTCCGACTACCCACACTGCTTCAAAGTTTACCGAGTATATATTGCAACAACAATAGAAGCGACAAGCGACGTAAGAGATATGTAAATTATCTTCTATACCCACAATAACATGCGATATTTATCTTGAAAACAACAGCCAAATATCGACTTTGCGGTTGTGTTCACTTTTCCCTACAATCGCGCTTAAATAAAGTCAAAGGAAGATTATTATTCAAGATCAGTCATTTAGCTTTCACTTTATAAGACGATGTTAACAAATGTGATACGCTTATAATCTCTGATGTTGCTGTAAAGCTACATACTTAAGTAAACTGTCTATCGTCTGCTGGGAGATTGACCTACGACTATCTTTTCCAAAAATCTAAAAGTCAGAAAAAGTCACTTTTGAATCATGATTTTATTTTTGTACTATCAGGTTGAAAGAACTTTTGAAAGAACCGTGCTAGACTTACAGGGAAGACCTGACTTTGTCTTGGAATAAAGTCGTTAGGCGTAAACATGTGTTTGTTTCAGGAATCCCGACCTACCCTATTTTTGCTCCGACCCTAAAACATTTTATCGCGTGTAAACATTTTTTCTGTTTGGTAAATTTCTTTTTGTGTGAATTTTTCTTTAAGTTTATATTTCTGTCCAGTTATTAGACGCTTTACGAGTATTCCAGCTATAGAGCATTATATTCACATTGATTAATCATAACTCATGTTAAAAAGGAAAGGGGATTTGTCTTTTAACATATATTGTTATTAATCTATGTTTAATTTGCTTCGTTTGGGAATAAAACAAAATCTCAAAAATAATGTTCCGTCCCACCTACCGAAATCTTTGGGCATGAAACATGAAACAAATATATATTTTTTAGACCTTATCATTGTTATCAAATGTGTGTTTCCAAGTAACGTGACACCCTGTGTCTGCTAAACAATCATAGAGACTTTCAATAAGATTGATACTATTTTTTGTATCAAATTTCATTTTTCAATCTTTGTGAAGTAATCAATATATAAATGACACATGGGGGTTGTGTAAAAACTGAACCGTTTCTCATCTTGCATTCATACCTGCACCAATCACACACACTGTTGTATACCTGCACCAATCACACACACTGTTGTATACCTGCACCAATCACACACACTGTTGTATACCTGCACCAATCACACACACTGTTGTTTACCTGCACCAATCACACACACTGTTGTTTACCTGCACCAATCACACACACTGTTGTTTACCTGCACCAATCACACACACTGTTGTATACCTGCACCAATCACACACACACTGTTGTATACCTGCACCAATCACACACACTGTTGTTTACCTGCACCAATCACACACACTGTTGTATACCTGCACCAATCACACACACACTGTTGTTTACCTGCACCAATCACACACACACTGTTGTATACCTGCACCAATCACACACACTGTTGTTTACCTGCACCAATCACACACACTGTTGTATACCTGCACCAATCACACACACACTGTTGTTTACCTGCACCAATCACACACACTGTTGTATACCTGCACCAATCACACACACTGTTGTTTACCTGCACCAATCACACACACTGTTGTATACCTGCACCAATCACACACACTGTTGTTTACCTGCACCAATCACACACACTGTTGTATACCTGCACCAATCACACACACTGTTGTTTGGGAGGTGGCCCTGTGGCTCAGTGGTTAACGCTGCTGACTACAAATCCGAAGGTCGTGGGTTCGAACCCTCGTTTCGCCGGATAAAACAGAAATGCTTTTCAGTGTTTCCCACCTAACATAGTACTGGCATGTAACCAGGAAAGTACTGGGTAGATTCCAGGAAAGTACTGGTTAGGTGCCAGGAAAATGGTAACTGTACGATAGGTCTCATTGGCACTGTGCAGTGACCGTATTTGGCTTCAAAAAATTGTCTGTTTGATCTATACTGCTATACTGGCAGGTAAATTTCCCCCTTCGGTTTCAAAAAGTCTATTCATGGTGTGCGGGGGACATACCGGGTCGACCAAAATACCATCAAGTGCATTATATAATGTGCGCGGCGACGGACGACCTCATACACACAGTAATACAAATACAAATATACTGTTGTTTGGACAAATACTCTAATATTTTCGGTATTGCTTATTTTAATAGAACATTTAAAATTCAAAACACTGTTACACTGTTTGATCGATCAACAACGATATGCTTTACCGTGCAAACATTTCTCCACACAGTTACAATATTATACATGATTTCTTACTTTCAAAAAAATAATGTACACAAAAATCGGCGTAAGTTTCTTTTTTTGTTCAATATATTCATGATCATAATGTGGCTAATTAGTAATGTTAGATTCACAAACAGTGATTTTACAAGTTACCCAATACACTCGTATGTGTAGTTTTATATAGCCCAAGACATTTGATACCCAATGTTAAAATAATTAAGTACAAATCTATTTGAAATTGAATATATATCATTGAACTCTTATATGTTATCTCAGGGTTGTTGAACTATCAGAAATCTTGGTACTATACGTACTAGTACGTATAACAATGACATAACCTTGCCTTCACAAATAACTCCTCGTACCAATAACACACTCAAGTTTGATATTTGAAGATATATCCTAGTTTAAAGTTAATGAATTTCAATTTATTTTTCTCAAATTCTCTGATCTCAGATAAAAAAATGTATAAATAAGTACTATTTATATAACTAATGACTCTCGGGACGGATATTCGCTAATCTTATTCAAGTAACGTCAAACATATTGTTAATGGTTAATGATTTGGTTAAGTACGTCGTCTATAATATTGTCTTAGGATTTAAATGTATTTTCTATAAAAACATGTAATGTTTACATATGTTATGTTTACATGCAGCATAAGTATAATTAACCCAATTCGATAAGGCTTTCATTATCGATTTATCCATTATATTGGGTATAGGGTGAGAAGGTTGTTAAAATCATATTTTCAATAATGAACGAATGAACAAACGCTGTAAATAGGTTGTATACAATATACAATATAATCGTGTATACAACAGCCCTATAATCGTGTATACAACTACAACTACAAATAGTGCATTGCATTCAAAACATATTAACATGTTTTATAGCAATTATACAAATATTATATCTGACAAAAGTATACAACACCCCTATAATCGGTGTTTGGGTAAACACGAGAATGAAAGAAATAGCGAATTGAGTTTATATAAATTAGTATAATCCGTTTATAAATATTTTCTGAGGAACGGTTGTAAACAAACTTTGATGTGGACAGCCAATGAAAACGCGGTTTGCAAAATATTGACCAATAGGCACCGTGCACAGAATAACGGATTTCTCGACTGATTTTGAATCGACAGTAGTTGTAGGTGTAATTAACCAGTGCCTCAAATTGACCGACTACCCGGCGTGAATTTTGGGATTTTGTTTACTTATCTCAGTCACTAGCGTGTTCAAAATAAGATATAATTCACTTTTCAGGTACGGTCAATACTTGAAGTGGACAATTTATCTTTTTTTGCTGAGGACTATCAGTGAATGAAGTAGTTGACAGTTGTTCAATGTCAGTAAAATTGTTCACAAGAAGGTGTCGGTCATTGAACTTAACCTATCAGGTAATACGATATCATATCTGGGGCAAGCTTTCTTACAACGTTATTATAGCCTGAAGAAAATATAACTAAAATAATATTATTCACGGTGTACAGTATTTAATCATTGTTTACCTCCTATAATAATAATAATAATAATAATAATAAATTCTTTATTTTCAGAAGGTTACATAGTCTTTTTTTCAATATGGCCTTCTATTAACAATTTAAACACGCACAAATAAACAATAATTCACACACGCACACGCACCTACACACACACACAATCACGCACGCATTCACACACGCATACACAATACATTGTACATGTACATCATGTTTTAACATCAGGATGTAAATGAGACTATTAAAAACTACAAAAGTAAAAGAAAATAAAATTGAAATAAAACAACAACAATAACAGACACCTCACATAAGACACATACATACAATAATGAAATATTATTGATATCATTGTTTAAGCATTAAGTAGTTCCTATAAATTTTTTTAAATGTTTCTGTATCAGACAGACAACGTATATTTACAGGAATTGCATTCCATACCTCACGAGCATAAAAAGAGAATGTTTGTTTACCATAATTTGATTTAAAGGAAAAGGGTGCTATGTCATTGTTGGTGGTTGATCTTAATGAGTATGTAGAATTGTGGGTGAAAGAAATTATATCATGAAAGTAAGTGGGCATTTTATTATGTGAGAATGTATGCACTATAGTTGCTGAGAGAAATGTACATCTATTTTCAAATGATAGCCACCCTAATTCAATGAATAAGGGTCGTGATGGTGTTATTTGTGGTCTATGTAGAATAATTTTAATATATAAACATGAACACTATATTTCATAAAGTTAAAAGACGTAGCTACATGAAACGCCACATACAGTGCCTCCCTACGCAGAACTCCGGGAAAACAACAATCCACAAAACACAAGGCAGTTAAGGAGGTTAAAGGTACATATATTAAGGAACAGGGGCACAAGGAATGGCATGGCAGACCATAAGGAATAACTAGGAGAATCAAAGTGGACAGTGAAGGATGGGGGGGGGAGGAATTAATGGATGGAAAAGATCACAGGACAAGTCAAGACCGTTGGCAGCAATAGGCCTAAACTGGGCAGGAAATAACCTGAACGCTATATAAAGTGACAGAATTGCACAGGGGAAAGGGAAATACAAAACACATTCAAAACACAAACAGAAACAACAACCATACAGCGAATTACGGCCTGGGAACTGTCAGTAAAAATATCAATAAATGTGCCTCGCCAAAGGATACGTCAATAAAGTATAACTCTGTATTTGTCGACATAAGAGGTATCATACATTACAAAACAATGTACAAAGAGGTTTTTATTTACCAGTTGTGTCCATGTGTAACATGATTAAACAAGCCTTGATATTATGAATGTGTTATACATTGCTATTGTTTGTATTAAAATTGTCTTAGCCAATGTCGCAACAACACTGAACGAGGCCCGTATTTTACGTTCAGATGGACCGATACCTATTTTATTACATTCAAGTAACAATTGACACTCAAAAAAGTCACTCCTTCAACATTACGGAGGCAAACTGGTACCATGGAAACATCCCCGATGCAACACTATTTGAGAAGTGCAAAATTTGACTGTAGATGAGAGCTTTTTGCTCCAGGGAGGTTAAATTAATACATTCGTACGATGGAAAATTATACTTTATATAGTGTAACAATATAAAGTTGTTTATATTTACAGCTATTTTTCAATATTGATTATTATTTTAGTATATGGACCTGGAGGACCCTTTGTAACCGTTCCGGTACTTGTCACCTTTGGGTTAAATTCACCTTTTGGTTATAATAATTTTCAAGATATCTAAAATAATAAAGAAGTTAAGGGGGGTGGCCGCAATTTCCTTTCCCTTTTGGCCGCAATTTACGACTTGGCCGCGTTTTAAACCTGTCCATTAATTATCTTTGCACTCATTTACATCTGTTCTGGATCAACAACGCGGAGCTTGTGATTGTTCCAGAGAAGTTTATTATTGCAATTTATCATTGTTAATGAAGTTTATTTAACATTTCATTGAATACTTCTAGTGTATTGCTTTTGTTTCCAGTGGTATATGTACATTTGACACTGGGATCACTTGTAGTTAGTGCATATTTCTACTATTTGTGTATAGAAGCAGTGACCTACTTTTTAGCGTGGGTTGGTTTAGCTATGACGCAGAAGTCAAATTTTCTTATTTTCGGGCATTCTTTCGCCAAAAGGCTCCAGTTATGGTGTTCAGATCGCCAGCTATCTAATTTGAATATAGATAGTAATCGGCTGCAGGTTTACTGGCACGGAGTAGGTGGGGCAACCATTACAGACTTTGGCCATCGGAAATCACTGTGGTCAGATGTGTCCATCATAAAGGACCTGAATATTCATGTCACTTTTTTAACATAGGCACTAATGACTTATGCAACATGGAAATATCACCAGCTTTATTGGCTGACAGGATAATATCGTTCTCCAACCATATTATTGAAATGGGCTGCTCAGTTGTTGTTATGTCAGAAATTTTGTATAGGAAGCACCCATCAGGGTTCAATGCCAGAGTGGACACTACCAACCACTTGCTTGCTGATTATTGTTCTGGCTGCACAAACGTAGTCTTCTGGTCCCATTCCAGAAACAATTTTAATAAGAGATTTTTACGTGACTATGTGGCTAGAGATGGCGTCCATATTGACCAGGAACGCGGTATGGCCAGATATTACAGTTCGGTTAGAGGGGCATGTTTATTTGCGGAACGTACGATCAATGTTTAGACATTTCTGTTTACCATTGTACATTTTATATGTTTTCCAGCTTGTTTTTACTGTGTGGATTTGTGTGCGGGCTAGTACCAGGCCTTTGTGTGACTTGGGATACATTGTATGATTTAGATGACATTGATTGCTACGGTTTAATTTCATCGCACAGTCAGTATTTGTGGAGGTATGATCTTAAACGTACATATAAAGTATTCCCACTTTGAGGAGTACTGGTTAGTATTATCCGGGTAATGCATACTGGGGAGTCCATGCTTCATGCAGAGACTATAAGCCCTCTGCATTGTCCCATTATGGGTTATTCTGTTTGCCATGTGACGCATGGGCCTATGCCCTATGCAATGTCAATATGCATTGAGGCCCACTATGGGCATTATTTTATTACTACTGTAATATATTAGCAATGTGTTTGTATACACTATGCATCATTGGACTTCCATTGGATATGGGCTTTTAAATGTCATGTTGACTAATGTTTGTTTTCACTTACGTTTCATATTTATAAGGCAAGGGTTTATTTTGGCCTTATGCACTGTCAGGTTGTAGTGAGTACATGCTCATATAGAATGATGTTTTATACCACACACATCAATTAGCAGCATGGGCAAGTTTGCCTCTTGCAATGTTGTGGTCTCTGCATTCCCAGGTGATTCCAACATTTACAATGGTTTGGCGCAGGGCCTCGGCCTTATGCAATGTCATCAATACTTGCAGATCAATTAGACAGTACCTATTATGGTTTGACGCATTGGCTTTTGCCATATGCAATGTCGCCAAACTTGATGATCACTTGAAAGGTACCTATTATGGTTTGACGCATGGGCTTTTGCCTTATGCAATGTCTAAAATACATGATGATAAGTAACAGCATACCAATACGGTTTGACGCATGGGTTTATGCCTTATGCAATGTCAAGAAATTGTTGCTTTGTCAGCATTTATGGTCAGCTCATTTACAGTCCTATCAGTTAACCACTGCATGGACCTGCTGCTTTCATGTGGTTATTGTATTGATGTCTTCATTAAGACAACAATGTGCCCTTTCATTTGATTGTAATCGTACATTACAATTTTTATGTTTTCTATTCCACTAGTTTCAGAATGCCTAAACGCCACCCTTCAGCTGCCACAAGTGGCAAAAGAAAAGCTAGTAGTGGAGAGGCCATTGGGGCACAGAATAATGAACTGGCCAGTCTCATAGCTACTGCTATTTCCAAGGACACAGTTTATATTTACAGCTATTTTTCAATATTGATTATTATTTTAGTATATGGACCTGGAGGACCCTTTGTAACCGTTCCGGTACTTGTCACCTTTGGGTTAAATTCACCTTTTGGTTAATTAATTATCTTTGCACTCATTTACATCTGTTCTGGATCAACAACGCGGAGCTTGTGATTGTTCCAGAGAAGTTTATTATTGCAATTTATCACCACTTTCCTCCCCACCACCCTCCTTGTAATATATTTCAGGATCTCTGTATTATATTTTATTTATGTTTGTTATGTGGACTTTTGTAGTCCAACTTTATGTCCTATGCTACCAAAAGTACACATTACTAGTCATTGTTTTTAGTTTGATTTAGTTCCTTTTGTTTTATAATAAATTGTCTTGCATGATTTCATGCCAGGCCTTTTTCAACTTACACTGTGTTGGTTGTCCTTTTTGTTACATGACATAAATGGAACTGCAGAGGCAGAGAGGCGCAAATATAAAATGTGATACTGTTGTCGGAGAAAGGTTAATGATGAAGAGAGGGCCACTCTGGAGAGAGGCTGAACTGTACATCCAAACGACACACCATTAAAGTTGCTGCACACAATTTATATATGTATATAAGTTACCGTATGTCGAATCAAGCGATATTCTATGCAGTTGTATCAAATCTTTGTTGATTGTTAGATTTTTATGTCATTATTATTTCAACGCACCGTCAGTTTGATGTGTTATAGTGAACGTACGACTCAAAATTACAGTCTATAACACGAATGGATGTCGTAAATTCATATCGTTTATTTCCTAGTTAATCACACTTGGTTGACTGGTACATTACAATACCGGTGTTAAGTTGCATGAATCCCAAAATATAGCATTTAGAAACAACCGAACGAGTACTGTTTTCTAACCACATGTGATATCGAATTTTATCAAAGGGAGACCATCGATTCAGAAATTTTGATTGAAAGTATTCTGACAGTTGTCTAACCAAATAATATAATGGATTAAGGTGGTGAAATCGCCATGTGTTTTGACCAGTTTATCAATTTACACATTTATGGATTAACTCTATACACTGTATAGTAAATTTGTACATGTAGAATGACTTTTGATAATGTTTTACATCCCGGTAAATGCACACACAAATCTGTTGAGTATTTTTAATATCAAAAGTATTTTTGGAAAAGAGAGAAAGTATACTAGTTTATGCTATCGAGTTTTTTTTCAAAATTATATCAATAAAAATATTTTAAAAAACCTTGTGTCTGTTGTTGTTAATTTGGAATAAAGACTTAATAAGTTTATTTTGGAAAAAATCTCGATGGCATGAGGTAGATTTGAATATTACCTTTGTATACATGTGTTTCTTTTGCAAAATTAATGCTTGTGTAATTAGCCTGATCTACCGGACCAATAACTTTTTACAAAAATATAGCATAAATAGTTGTAGGACTGTATAACGATAAAAACAGAATACATTTCATCTTGCTATATTATGTAGTTTCCAAAATATCGCTTACAAGCAATTATGGCTATTTTCTGGGGTATTAATCGCCTTAAATATCGATGCAACTCACTGGCGACATACACCAAGCCTGTTTAGGAGAAAATATACTGGTATCCGAATATAGCGACCCATTTACCATGTACAGACACATATAGGCCTACATGGTACAGCGACCCATTAGCTGGTGGGGTGCAACCGTCCATATACTGGGTACAGTGAAATAGTGAGTCAAGTTTTATAATGGTGGAAGTTGATTTATGTAACGTAAACAGACAGTTAAACAGCTACTAATCGACTGTTGTATAACATAATGATCATAGATGTTCTGATGACACCCTTAACATGGATGGTGGTGGCTCACGTTAGTGTTGTTGAGTTTTGACACAGAAGGATGCTATCACAACATGTGCGCTGGTTGTCCTTGTTATTGACCTCGAGTCACTTCTTCTTCTAACAAACTGTATTCACCAACGTAATCGGCCAGCACCGACCTTCTGATCTTAGTCCCAGTAACAATGTCTGCCTTCTAATGAAAATCATCATCACAAATATTCCTCAGCTAAATCCTTCCACATGAGTCATTGTGTCAATAAAACGAAGGCCCTGTCACAGTGTCTATGGGAAAACAATTTTCAAACGTAAATTTAAACACTTTATATTATTATTTGAGTATTATAACAGTCATGCCAATGTTCTACGACTTCCTTTCTTTTATTTAGTGTAAATTATTTATCCTAACTCAACATCTTCTTGCTTGCAATTTGGTTTTAAAAGTTTCACCTTTATCTAATTTAACATATACCCAATATCTCTAAAATTCATTTATTTTTAATCATATAATTCCAATATATGAGCTATAACCTATACATATATTTTAGTACGACAATCGTTTATTTAGCGTTTTGATGTATTTCAAATTATTTTGCGAACGTATGCATATATATAATGTATTATATAAACATAATCGACAAATACCTCGACCGATAATTGGTGCAGCAAACGATTGTCTAAGTGTTAGAGGGAGACTAATCGTGCAATACTTTGCAAAGTAGATTATCTCCCTTCTACAGAACTAGTTAATTATAACGATTAAAACGGATAATATTTACTAGTTTTGATAAGTGCATTGCGTAGAAAATAACGATTATTTGCAATCCGTTATCTATGAAGATGTTAATGGTACGGATATATGTGTAGCTAGATTGTTACCGCAGTCCTCACGGCAAGCCCTGTCGGTTAGCCCAGTCGGTTAGCTCAGTCGGTAGAGCATTCGGTCGTAAGTTCGAACGCTAGGTGAGGCATCTACAGTCATGTGTCATTCACCTCTGATTTACGTGCTGCTTGTGGAACACCAAATTAGTATCTTAGCCCAGGAGCATCGCTTAGGTCAACTGGTCGCCGTACATAACTGAATTACGGCGGAAAATACAAAACATCAACTGTTCTAATGTCAGCGGTGAATTCCACTGTTATACAGTCTGTCGAATACAACTGATTTCAAAATTCCCATGAACTTATTTTCTTTCAGGGGGACGTACGGGACTAAGGGAAGGGCAAATGGTGATTGAACACTGCATTCAGTCCAACGTCTCTTATAAAAACAGGCATGTTTTTCATTTGTCCACATTGTTTGTTTTAAAGTAGTGTGTGCATAGGCTTTAGTCGGTCGCTATGCGTCATGTTTTGAATCATTATTGAATCTGTATCCTGAGTTATGTGAACAGTATCTGTGTCTTACGAGGGGATCTGATTGTCACCTATATACTCGTAAGGCTCGAACCAACGACTTTAATGGTTGCCACATCACTTCTCTTGTTAGTGTACTGATTGTAGTAAATAAAGTAAAACAAAAATACTGCATGTTGAAGACCGTCTCTATTGCAAGTAGACTGTGTTTCAGTGAACCAATGTTTAATATTCTAGATTTACCTCGATATTCAGACCACCTCACTACTACGACCGATTTTTCCGCATCAACGGTTGTGTCATTATTGTGGTTTCACTGTAGATAAGTACACTGTCAAACACGTTTCATTGGGATTATTTGAGATCGCAAAAATCGTTCTCAAACCCGAATGAACGCTGAAATACCACAGTCACTGTTTGTTGTCGTCCCATACGTTCAGTGTACATAGTATGAGGTGTGAAATGCGGACACAAAGACGGACTTGAGTGCTACTCGATGATGTAGACCCGTACAAGGCCTCTCGTTGTGACAGGTTCCAGTTGACGACAGACATATAGTGTGGGAATGTCATCCCATGTTACTTATCAAATGTCAGAAAACATTCATTAAGATTTTGTTAAATATTTGTTTTAAAACAGGTGTCTGTCAAAATGATTTCTTTGATGTGAAATGTAAGATATGCTTAAAACTTAAAAAAACATTCTGTATGTTAAGGAAGATTAAAAACGGACGTTTTAGGCTTCGTTGTTATCAGTCAATAACAGTTAATGTTATTTATCATACCTTGCATCCTTACGCAATGTAACTTTAAAATTGTGGTAAATGTTAAATTTGCTTAAACGATTTGATTATTCTTGAGACTAAAAGTGAACAGGTTATTCATCTTGTGAATCATTAGGTGAATATTTCTATATGTTTCACCGCAATTATTCAAAAAAAATATTTTTCTACATTTATTTCATATCTAGATTCTGCAACAAGATGTACCCGCGCGTGGCGACTTGCATACTAACGCACTACCCAGTACCTAGGCCTAGATTAGGGAGTTTGAACACCGCCAGAGACTCATGCCCACGATGGGGTTCAAACCCTCGACCTATATAATACTATTCGGGCGTTCTACTCTTCAACGACCAGGCTGACCTTTCTGTATAAAGTTGTGTCTGTATGGTTTTAAGTACGTCGATATACATGTATATACATAAATAAGGGCCCGAACTTACCCGTCTACATTCGGTACTCAGATATCAAACTTCACTCTGTTGAGTCTGAGATTGGAGATTTCATGCTTACTGCGAGCGGACTATTAGTTGTGTCCATTCTCTTTGAGATTTGAGTGTGAAGAAAATATACTCAGCACTCAGCACTCAGCACAGATGACTTACACTCAATCGAAGCGTTACACTTAAATTTCTATGAAAGTATATAAAAAGAATACGTTGCAGTCACTAATCATTGTCACGATATATTTCACTCCCTCAAATCTCCCAACTCAGACACGGTACAGTAAGGTTTGACGTCTGAGTGCGGAGAGCAGAGTGGTATGTATCGGTTATAAGTTCGGGCCCGGAATAGTTGTGTGCTACGTTCTTCAGCATTAAGTTGTGTCCTAATGGACAATATAATGATCATCGCTGATTGTTTTCATTTTTCTATATTTTCTATCTTTGAGGCAAACTGATTCTTCTGGGATGAGAGGTTCACAAGACTTGTTACAAACATCAGTTCATGTGCACATAATGTAAAATCCTCGGTGTGAAACGTTACAGCGTGTAAATATGTATACAAAACGTATAACGATATGTATATAATATACAAGTAGCACCTGTAATTATATGTCACTGCTGATATATTGTCTTGAGAATGGTTGTAAACAAACGTTGAGGTGATCAACCAATGAGAACATGTCTTGTAAAACATTGAGGTGATCAACCAATGAGAACATGTCTTGTAAAACATTGAGGTGATCAACCAATGAAAACATGTCTTGTAAAACATTGAGGTGATCAACCAATGAAAACATGTCTTGTAAAACATTGAGGTGATCAACCAATGAAAACATGTCTTGTAAAACATTGAGGTGATCAACCAATGAAAACATGTCTTGTAAAACATTGAGGTGGTCAACCAATGAAAACATGTCTTGTAAAACATTGAGGTGATCAACCAATGAAAAAATGTCTTGTAAAGCATTGAGGTGATCAACCAATGAAAACATGTCTTGTAAAACATTGAGGTGATCAACCAATGAAAACATGTCTTGTAAAACATTGAGGTGATCAACCAATGAAAACATGTCTTGTAAAACATTGAGGTGATCAACCAATGAAAACATGTCTTGTAAAACATTGACCAATACACATTGTGAACACAATAACGGTATTTCAAATAATTTTAAATCGATAGTAAATACCGAAACTACAAAAAATAAGATTAGATTAACATTGACAAGACGACTTGCTGAATATAACACATGGTAATTTAAGTTACAAACGTTAAAAAAACAACGTGAATTGAGCAAAAAAGATAGCTAAGTAATTGTAGTTAAGTCGCCCCCCGCCGAAATCCTTATCCTGCCAGGAAGTATTTTGTTAATTGTTAAAGTGCACTTCAGAATTCTTACAACATTCCAATAATATCATTTACACGTACAAACTTTAGTCCATTCTTTTGTGAATGCTTAATTGTGACAGAATATTTCACTTTATCTTGATAACAGATAATACAATCACTGATCAATATTTGATTTAGAAACTTGAACATTGAATTTTTCTGCCTGAAATTAATATTTTAAGCCAAAGTAAATAAACTGATGGAAAGAAATATTAGTTAATTTTTATTCTTTGAGTTGAATTACACAGATAAGTGTATGAAATGATCCCTCGTTTGTTTGAAATATCACGTCAATTTCTGGCTATCAGGTGCATATATTTGCTTATTCAATGATAACAATGTATTGTGTACTTATTTCAGCGTATTAGGAGAGCTGTGGTTTTCGTTTGATGTCAAATTTCACGTGTGACAAGGAGTTTGTAGTGGGATTTGACTGAATGACTAATTAAGACTAATATTTCAAAGTTAACTGCATGTTTTGAGTTGTTCAGAGATAAGGTATCTAATACAACGGTTAACAAATTACAATTTTGTTTCATTTCGTTTGAACAGTGTCCGACATTAATCTCTATTTGACTTATTTGCTGATAACGATTGTTTTGTTTGTTTTTATCAATGTAATAAAACCAAAGTTAGAATATTATACTGAGACGAAGTGGACAACTTTACTTGCCATAAACTTATGATGCCGTCATACTGTTTTATCAGTTATTAAGATGAGTAACTCATGTAGGTATAATTAATACCCTTGTTGTAGTTATCTCCCTTGCGTGTCGAGAGCGACAATCTGTCAAAGGAATTTTAATAGGAAATGCATGAAAATAACGAAGAAAGAAGAATTAGATGAACAAAAAATGAAGACAAGAAAAGCAAATCTGGTATTCATCATATTGGAAAAGATACTTGAGAGTTTGTATTATATTTAATCAG
Source organism: Mactromeris polynyma (assembly GCA_032209605.1). NCBI lineage: Eukaryota > Metazoa > Mollusca > Bivalvia > Venerida > Mactridae > Mactromeris > Mactromeris polynyma. The sequence goes on from JASFXZ010000050.1 coordinate 450,616, forward strand.
ACAAACAGTAGACGTCAATTATCTTGTCACGACAATGGTTTGAACTGGGTAATATCGTTAATGGGGCATATAAGTCACGTAAGCAGTCAGGGATATATATGTACTTATATTAGATATTATGGTGGATGAAGAACGCCGTAGCCCCTTGTATCATTATAGTGGACATAGGCGGACATCTGGGAGAAACCACCGACCTTCCGAAAGTCAGCTGGACAGCGAGTATAGCCCCTTGTATCATTATAGTGGACATAGGCGGACATCTGGGAGAAACCACCGACCTTCCGAAAGTCAGCTGGACAGCGAGTATAGCCCCTTGTATCATTATAGTGGACATAGGCGGACATCTGGGAGAAACCACCGACCTTCCGAAAGTCAGCTGGACAGCGAGTATAGCCCCTTGTATCATTATAGTGGACATAGGCGGACATCTGGGAGAAACCATCGACCTTCCGAAAGTCAGCTGGACAGCGAGTATAGCCCCTTGTATCATTATAGTGGACATAGGCGGACATCTGGGAGAAACCATCGACCTTCCGAAAGTCAGCTGGACAGCGAGTATAGCCCCTTGTATCATTATAGTGGACATAGGCGGACATCTGGGAGAAACCATCGACCTTCCGAAAGTCAGCTGGACAGCGAGTATAGCCCCTTGTATCATTATAGTGGACATAGGCGGACATCTGGGAGAAACCATCGACCTGCCGAAAGTCAGCTGGACAGCGAGTATAGCCCCTTGTATCATTATAGTGGACATAGGCGGACATCTGGGAGAAACCATCGACCTGCCGAAAGTCAGCTGGACAGCGAGTATAGCCCCTTGTATCATTATAGTGGACATAGGCGGACATCTGGGAGAAACCATCGACCTGCCGAAAGTCAGCTGGACAGCGAGTATAGCCCCTTGTATCATTATAGTGGACATAGGCGGACATCTGGGAGAAACCATCGACCTGCCGAAAGTCAGCTGGACAGCGAGTATAGCCCCTTGTATCATTATAGTGGACATAGGCGGACATCTGGGAGAAACCATCGACATTCCGAAAGTCAGCTGGACAGCGAGTATAGCCCCTTGTATCATTATAGTGGACATAGGCGGACATCTGGGAGAAACCATCGACCTTCCGAAAGTCAGCTGGACAGCGAGTATAGCCCCTTGTATCATTATAGTGGACATAGGCGGACATCTGGGAGAAACCATCGACCTTCCGAAAGTCAGCTGGACAGCGAGTATAGCCCCTTGTATCATTATAGTGGACATAGGCGGACATCTGGGAGAAACCATCGACCTTCCGAAAGTCAGCTGGACAGCGAGTATAGCCCCTTGTATCATTATAGTGGACATAGGCGGACATCTGGGAGAAACCATCGACCTTCCGAAAGTCAGCTGGACAGCGAGTATAGCCCCTTGTATCATTATAGTGGACATAGGCGGACATCTGGGAGAAACCATCGACCTTCCGAAAGTCAACTGGACAGCGACTATAGCCCCTTGTATCATTATAGTGGACATAGGCGGACATCTGGGAGAAACCATCGACCTTCCGAAAGTCAGCTGGACAGCGACTATAGCCGATCAGGTACGGAGATTCAATAGGGTGATGTCTAGGATCTACGCAGAATGAGAATACCGTGACAACGAACGTTTGTGGTTAACAATTTTGAAAACCGGTGATAGCCAAGGGTACACTTTTAACTATTTTGACAAGTAATAAATGTTCTGCCGAGATAACTATGAAAAAAAAAAATGTTCAATATACCGTACGTGTAACCGACAGTGAAATGTTTTTCTGTAATCTGCTGTGACCTTTATTGGTGACCGGTTCTGTTATTGGTCATACGCAAAAACAATCTCTTATGAATATCAATATAGGCTCATCTTTTAATTGTCTCAATGTCCCACTTGAAGTAGAACCTTTATTGTCAATAGATAATCAGTCTTTGAAATAACAGAAGAATGTGAGGTCGTCTACCAAACAGACCGCCTTATTTACACAATACAGTCAGTACTTGTCATACAGGCACCCGGAGTCAAATAAAACACTTCAAACAACTCATACATTGGAAACCAGTTGGTCTTTTATTTCAAATATCCCTGACTTTATGACTACTTGAGTATCCACTTCAGAGCAAAGACTAAGAACATTCTTACCCCTCAAAGGTAGGATTTTGTTTGTAAGTTAATATCTATCTATATTGTATGGACGCAAACTATGGTACATTATATTTATTTAGTATAGGCTTTGTGATGTTTTGCTTTGAGAATAAAGGAGGTTAATTTATTATATGAAAAAGTTGAAAGTTAATTCAATACATTGTGCTTGTATATAATACAAATACTGCATCGTAATGACGCGCATGACTTGCGAATTTTGAATTGCCCGCATACTTCTATGGTCTTCGAGAATAATACATGTATTCCCCGTTTTAGGTATTTATTTAGGTGAAAAGCCAGAAAAATCTTGAACATCATTTACGTAGGGTGACTAATTTGAAAAGTCGTTCAGTGTATTATCTGTGCGTGTGGGCGTCGGTCTGGTCAGGGTCAGGTATTCAACAGACAATTAAAACAGCAGTTGAAGACGAGGTCACATCATGAGCTTATGTAAGATTCTACGCACGTTTTATGTCATTCGTTTTATTTTGACTGATATTCGAATCCGTGTGTGTTTTATACATTCACGACGAAGTTGCACCCTGACAAAGAAGATATTTAAATATTTGGCTTACCACAACAGCAAGTTGTATGAAGATATCAGTAACTTGATCGTCTTGTTCTGTGGTGGGTGGGGTGGGGCATATATCATGTCTGGCTTATTTCCATGCTGTGATAAAACACGATGCTTGCAACATAAGAGAATTGCTAACATACTAAATATTCATTTTACATCATTTTTATTCCCCTTACATATGTTTTATAGTTATTGCTTCTCGTATTATCATTACTGCACAATATTAACATAGTTCTGCAGTACACATCTGTACAAGGCAAGGGAAATCAGATAATATTGCTAGTTTTATGTGTGTGTTGTTTGTTTGTGTGCACCATATTGGAATGTAAACGTATCGTTGTAAGTCACTGCAGAGACAAAAACAATGTAGTTAAAAACTATTAAGCTATTTCAGGGAACACGACATACGTGAACAATGCCTCCCCACACAGATCCCCGGGAACACGACATACGTGAACAATGCCTCCCCACACAGATCCCCGGGAACACGACATACGTGAACAATGCCTCCCCACACAGATCCCCGGGAACACGACATACGTGAACAATGCCTCCCCACACAGATCCCCGGGAACACGACATACGTGAACAATGCCTCCCCACACAGATCCCCGGGAACACGACATACGTGAACAATGCCTCCCCACACAGATCCCCGGGAACACGACATACGTGAACAATGCCTCCCCACACAGATCCCCGGGAACACGACATACGTGAACAATGCCTCCCCACACAGATCCCCGGGAACACGACATACGTGAACAATGCCTCCCCACACAGATCCCCGGGAACACGACATACGTGAACAATGCCTCCCCACACAGATCCCAGGGAACACGACATACGTGAACAATGCCTCCCCACACAGATCCCCGGGAACACGACATACGTGAACAATGCCTCCCCACACAGATCCCCGGGAACACGACATACGTGAACAATGCCTCCCCACACAGATCCCCGTGGAAACACGACATACGTGAACAATGCCTCCCCACACAGATCCCCGGGGAAACACGACATACGTGAACAATGCCTCCCCACACAGATCCCCGGGAACACGACATACGTGAACAATGCCTCCCCACACAGATCCCCGGGGAAACACGACATACGTGAACAATGCCTCCCCACACAGATCCCCGGGAACACGACATACGTGAACAATGCCTCCCCACACAGATCCCCGGGAACACGACATACGTGAACAATGCCTCCCCACACAGATCCCCGGGAACACGACATACGTGAACAATGCCTCCCCACACAGATCCCCGGGGAAACACGACATACGTGAACAATGCCTCCCCACACAGATCCCCGGGAACACGACATACGTGAACAATGCCTCCCCACACAGATCCCCGGGAACACGACATACGTGAACAATGCCTCCCCACACAGATCCCCGGGAAAACAACAGTCTACAAACCATTAAGGCACTAAGGAGGTGTAAAAGTAATCATGCATGGGAACAGGGTACGCTCCCTGTGACACAGCGCTTTGATTCCACCACCGTTATGAAGGTATCAGCATATACCGATGGAGAGTAGGGAATAGGGGTGCAAGGAATGGTCTGGCCGATGGAGAGTAGTAGTTGACCAATTCAGTTTTGGTGAGTTTCCTCCCGCCACACTTGAGTCGTGCATTAAACAGAAAACAGCTTCCTTTCCCTTGTACGTAATGGTTAGTTAAGGAATTTAAACCATATTCCGTCAAATCAAAGCCGAGAACATGTACCCTCGCTAGAGGATATCACAATCATGCTGTAGGTTCGACGACTACAATCGATCTCCAGACTACATCTGTAACTCATAAAACATTGGCCAATATTTGGTCTACAGTCTAAAGTAAACATAGTCTTGTGATTGCAGTATGAAATATTACTAACCACTACATTATTGTGTGTGGCCTTATATTTTATCAAAGCAATTGCGGTAGTTATTTTTTCTAGAAACAGTTGTCTGCTGGTGGGTATATAAACATCATACGTGTAGTTATATCCATTGATGTTGAAGATTCCCATCTTATAAAATAAGACATTTTTACTGTTTATACTTAACATCATTGAGTAATTGCAGTAATTCTATGGAATTGGATAATTAATACAAAATTTACTGGGAATATTTGATACCGTAGTCATCCTAATACAAGTCCCTACTTTAGTATTACTGTGGTAAAACAGTTGTAAAAGCATTGTACATTGAAACCACGATAATAAAACCATCCTTGGTTCTAGAGAAACTCGCTCTTAGTTGTGATACGGTCGGATTATCCAGTATAAAATATGGAAGAAAAAATAAAAACTGATCCATGAAAGATACGGTCCGATTTAAAAGTTCTTACTGTTACATTTCTATATTTTCAGGAATCATTGATTTTATTATCTTGATTATTGTGTGTAGTTTATTACCATCATCGTGTTGTTTTTGATCAATTGTATATCATATTAATGTTATGTTACCTCTATGGGCCTTATGTATTTATTTAATGACATAAACTTTATTCCGATGGGGTCTTTATTTGAGGTTTAACTGTACAATACAATTCCAAACACGTGTTGAAACATTAGACACAGGTAGATGGTGGGAGGTTTTGTGGTATTAGGGTAGAGCTCTGAAATCCTGATCGGAAGGCCATGGGTTCGAATCCTGGTGTGAGCGAGTTTCTTTCGCAGTCTTCACAATGCTAGACTTGGGCACCAGTACTGGTGAGTAACACAGGAAGCAGACATCGAGAGTGAATAGCATAACTTGTAATAACTTGTTTCACAATCGATATAAAATACGTAAGTGCAAACTAAACGGATAGATAATTCAGTTGGCTCTGTAGATCCATCCCAGTATGGAAGTAGACAAAAGGAAAACATCAAATATATTTTCATTACACCAACTCGTTATACCATCGTGAAACAAATCAACCAGTTAGCTCTAGAAGACGAGCCTAAGATTACAGAAAGTTGGGGAGTCTTCGGTTTATGCGAATATCATACTGGTTATTAATAATACCTATTCCTTTCTCGTTTATTTTAATTATGTACAAAGTGTATCCCGCTACAAAACAAATGGCTATTTTATACAGTGGATTATATGGATGCTTATTTCACAGGTGAAGAGAGGATTCAACGTTTTCCGCATTTTTCATCACTGCAATGTTGTTGATAGTCTATATTGTGTTCTTTAAAATGTCTTACTTACATATTCCGCTTTTAACCGCATGTTGCCTTCCTTCCTGCGTTGACTAACAACGAGAAAGCAATACCTCAACTTTGTGTACACTTTATCAAACTGACATTATGTCCTCGGTGGTAGAGAGCTCTCCATCGATGCAGGATGTGGCGGGTTTGAACCCCGAGCGCAACATACCAAAGTCGTTTTAATGGTTTAAGTAATCCCATTGCCAACCCTCGGTACTCCAAGGGTAGAGTTATTGTGTCAGGATAATGTGACTGGGTGTGGTACCATAGCACGTGGCTACGGTGTGGAGTCACAGTGTGACAGCACTGCCGCAAGAACTCTCCTTTAGCGCTTATTACTATACCTTCATTATCATGAATGTAACGGCAGTGGAATCAAAGCGCTGTTGGGAGCGTATGCCGCAAGAAGACACCTTATCTATATGACTGACAGATATATGTACGTATGGTCACATCCAACATACATACACTTATATTATACATCTAGAACCTGAGATTTAACTGCGCGTAAGTCAGAAAGAGTAATATGTTATTGATTGGTCCTAATCCCTCAAAAAGCTATTGGTGAATGGAAATGAGTTGGAGACGGTTGAACACATGACTCGGACATCTGGTGAACAGTCTGTGTACACGTACTATCGTATAGTATCGACAAACTAATTGCCATAATTACATCGGTAGCGTTAATGTACTTGGGTGTGAATGTAAGTATACAATCAAGTAAACTGTGGAAAGAAAGAATAAAACAACAGGGAATCCTTAAAAAATACACTTGCTTACTCATTTCTATCAAGAAAATGGGCCTGGTCCATTTCAGCGGTACTTGTACGAATTCCGTGAATATTTATGACCGTTTCGCTATTTCTACAGACATAATATTATTTACCTCGCCTGCATACATATGTTGTTTATTAATTCATCGTAAAATTGTTACACAAAATGGTAATTTATTATAATTTAATTTCAATATGACAGTTTTATGTTTATGTTTTGATATAATTTGTCACATTGGTCCCTGACATTAGAAAGTTTGTTGCCAAGAGAACGTAAGATAATTAATGAAAATATATGCGATAGTTCAGTTCTGCTTTGTATGACCGGGTGGACAAATATATTGATAAAAGTGGGAAAAGTAATTATAATTTTATGACAATGTTATGATAATTTATAAACGTTAACCTGGATCATAATACATCGCCGTACAGTAATTCACTGGACAAATGGCCAGGAGGCATTTCAACTAAAAATGTAGATTTCTATCTCAGTAGTTTTCATCAATATTCCGCCACAAGTCGTACACTAAACGCACGAACGCTTTCGTACATTGGATGATGACAGTTTGATATCTTAATTATTGACCCAACCAATCCGGTCAATTTGGTAGATACATGTATTGACATTTTATACCGTGATATATTGTTTTGTTTCAAAGCGGCAGGTGCATAATCCAACGTACGAAGTGCGTACACGAAGATAGTAGATTTTTCATATAGCACATTACGTTGATATCGATAACATGCCAAACTGGATGAAGAAGTCAAGTAGGTAATGTTACATACAAAATGCACTGCCACCCGAAAAACACAAGGAGACATGAACAATATACCGTTCAATATCATTGATATAAGTTTTACCTCCAAGAAATTATGTATAACTTGTCTGATATGTGTACATACGTAGTGTATACGAGTATAATGCACACAGATATCCCTGATTTAATTGTGCAGGAAACCGATTCTCATATTTAATAGTCTTGAAATTCACCTAAAAGCGGAAATGTTCTATTATTTTCAATTTGAGACTGCGTGTTAAATGAAATATGTGTGACTGGTAATATATTCACACATTTTATTCCAACACAATGTCTAAATGCTAGAATATAATTCCAAAACATTGTCAAATAATTTATTAATAAACAGAAATATCGTCAGATACATCAGATACATTCAATGATCTCAACTTTTGAATCAAGTCTGCAAGCCTACCCGTCTAAAACAATCACCCGATGTTTTAATTTCCCTTTCTTCCTTTCTTCTGCAGGTAATTTGTTATGTAAAAAACCCACTAAGAACGATTAGCACACTGAACGTCAAATTAACAAAAACAGGGCCTGGAAACACATGACCAAAAGGGTTCAAAAGAGATATTAATTAGTTACAGGGAACGCCACAAATAACCAAATAAGGAATAGGAACGGAATATAAATAAAACTAAAATGAACAGAACTGACGACAGCAAACAACTGGAGATGTGGGTGTTCAATTAACGCAATGAGAGGGCATGAGAACAATGTAGTTAAAAGTTGGAAAGGAAACGTAAATCATGAAGGGGACATATGGGACAACACAGAAATATACAGCGGTGGGGAACATGAGAAAACAATAACATGAGGATAGACTGGGCAACACAATAGCATCACAGCCTTGACAACATGAGGATAGACTGGGCAACACAATGACATCACAGCCTTGACAACATGAGGATAGACTGGGCAACACAATGGCATCACAGCCTTGACAACATGAGGATAGACTGGGCAACACAATGGCATCACAGCCTTGACAACATGAGGATAGACTGGGCAACACAATGGCATCACAGCCTTGACAACATGAGGATAGACTGGGCAACACAATGGCATCACAGCCTTGACAACATGAGGATAGACTGGGCAACACAATGGCATCACAGCCTTGACAACATGAGGATAGACTGGGCAACACAATGGCATCACAGCCTTGACAACATGAGGATAGACTGGGCAACACAATGGCATTACAGCATTGACAACAACAAATATGTATGAAGTTCTATCATAGAAGATTCGCTTTGTTCTTTCTTTGGTTGGAATTTTAAGAAGAACACCAGCGGCCTAAATCTGATAGCGAGCCTGTGACCTCCGATTGACAGTCGAGTACTCCACAGACTGAGCGAACCGGGCGAGCTGACGTTCCACTAACACATGACTCCGAGTTATCGTCATATATCGGTTGTCTGCTGTGTATCTGGTAAATTTCATCGGTCCAGTCAGATTTAAAGAAATATTTTTTTAAATAAAATTTATTTGAATAAAAAGACTTTTATTTATAGAAAACAAATTAGCTAAGAAAACTCGTTCGAGACGTTTTTATATAAACATGCGTTACTGAACAGCCCAGCGGCCGCGACAAAATGCCATCCTATTTAAGTTATGGTAGACAGAACAACAAACACAATAACCCCCTACTAGACATGTGCTGATCATCTGTGGTGAGCTAGGTTGTATATCAGACAACAGAATAATCCCAAACTGTTCATATCCTGTTTTTGTTGATTTATGCAGCGTAATATCGTGTTTGAAACATAACTTCACTGTCTGGTGTTAGATTTTCATTATTGACTTAGTACGAAAAGTTATTAGTTGAACCTATCATACTATGAAATTGAATAGATCAAAAAGGTCCTCAAAATACCCGAACGCGAAGGTTGAGTCACGAAAGTTTAGTTTAAGAGTGTCCGTAAATACTCGTCGAAATTTCTTGATTCAATTAAGTTAGATCACTTCAGGTTAGTGATGTCAGATTGTATTCCAGATTTGTATACTGATTCATGCTTGGTAGACCCTTCCTTCAAATTTGAAGGGAATAAAGACTTGACAATGACCGTTCCAATACGGTACGGAATGGTGGTACTCGTATTTTGCTTGACTTCTATTATCATTATCATATGTTAGGAGAGGGATTAAGTTGTTACAGGGAATGTCACATACACAAGACAGTGCTTCCCCACACAGATCCTAGGGAAAACAGCAGTCCATAAAACACCAGGTACTGGGGAGGTGCTATGGTAAACAAGGATGAAATAGGGGTGCAAGAAATGGTCTGAATGACCATAAAGGACAACTAAGGAGAATTTAGGGGGACAACAAGGTCGGAAATTAAATGGATGGAATACATCTCGGAACAAGTCAGCAATAGGCTGAAAGGGGGAGAACGTGCAATCATTTCCCTATGAGTGTATTTAGACAAGTTATAAACCTGACGATAAAAGTGTTACTCACGAAGGGCAGTATTTACAAAACAGAGCATCTACATATAGATCCCAAAAGGTAAAGCAATAAATTACATAATTGAGAAGGGCTAGGGGTTATAAAATAAAAACCAAACAGTAAGGGTAACTCTTCAAGAAAGTTCGATGTTGAACCAGTCCCGTTCCTGCCTTTGAATCAATTTGGTCTTTCTAATGTCTCTTCTATGTGTGAGTCTGCACCATTTCCTTTTGTTCCAGATGTGTCTAGGGAAAGTATAATTTGTGAATGCCACCTTTGCTACCATTGTAGTTATATATTTTCTCAAAGTCTGGTCTTGTTTCAATGCAGCTTTGTAAAAATGCTTAGAACTCTCTATAGAACTCTACTAATAATTAGTGATAAATTATACAAAACCTTGAAGACATATTTATCTGCTTGAATATCAAAAATACCTCGGCTCTGTTTTTTATAACAAATAAGCCTAGTCAATCAGGCTTTCAACGAAAAGTTTTGAAAATAGACCCCTGATGCAGAATGTGAAATTCCTTGGCAATTGCTAACTATCTTTTTCAGAGGAGTTTTTTGGAAATGATGAATATTTGTACCGATTAAGTTGACTGGTTTTAAGATTTTTATGAAGCCACGTACCAATCATTGGCGTGTTTAATCTTGGAGAGAATTAATAGAAGATCACGATTATCAATGCAATATCTATACTTATCTGGTGAACGTTGAAGAGGAGATGTTTGAAGATCAGGCAAAAAATAATGAAGTAAATATTCTCTCAACAATCCAACTGTGCGGAGGTCTGTAACAAGCAATAATAAGATGCTTGTAGATAAATGTTATAAAGAAAATGAGTAGATTGAAGATTTGAAAGTCAATGGAGTATGAAAATCGCCTTTCTACTTGTCTTGTGGTTTTCATACAATATCAACAATAGCTATAAACATATGCACTTCTACTACAAGTGCAAATTTATTAATTACCTCCTATCATTTCATACAGTTATATAAATTATTTCTATGTACGAATTGCATGAATTGTATCACAGTAAAATTTAATGTGTGAATAAACAGGACCGATAAGCAAGCCGGATCTGACTGGAATTAGTTAGGACGCGGAGCATTAAGTAAAAACGTATTTTTCTCCTACAGTTCAATAATTATATAAGTTCTGGCCCTGATTTCGAGTAAAGACTTAAATATGAAGTCAGTGACTGTCTTAAATATATTTATTAATTATTTGCAGTATGCGCAATCGAAAGGTTTGGAAGTTAGGCAAACGAGCTATAGAGAACAAAAATTACTTGATTAAATTCTTAAGTATCTTTTATCAGCCTTAAAATATATGTATAAATAGATGATGAAAAAATGTCAAATTGTGCCCTTCCAATAAATTCATACTTAACATTTCTAATATTAAAACATAGGTTAAAGCAAAAAAATCAATTGATAGCTAATTAAACTTATTTTAGATTGTTTAACTACGTGAATTCGAGGCCTGGAGGGTCGTTAGGTTACAACTTAAATTTAAAATAAAATGATCAACGTTTCAAGCTGGATTTTACTGTTAAATGACAATATATGTATGAATTAAATCTCACTTAGAGTACTGTAATCGTGTGAGGTCGGATGAGACATGAATTCATGACTTCAATAAAATTTATGCAAATAACTTTACCAAATATTTTTACAGTAAATATTTGATCGTGAAAAGCTTACCTAACATACCTAAGATGGTATTACGCAATGATTTACACAACTTTTCGATCCTGAAGTCCATCTTAATACCATGAAATATGGTTGATTGCTAATCCTGGCAAATAAATGTATCTTGATAAAAAGAATGCGGGAAGAAAGTGTTATAGTTTACATTTCTAAGGGAGATCACTGCTGTGACCTTATTTTTACAGTTACCTCCCTTGTTTAAATATAACTATCGGTTTCAGTTGCTTCATCACAATAGAGAGTAAAGCTATTGTTGCTTGTCAATAATAAGATAAAGATGATACAAGATACAACTTCAAACAGATATAGTTCATGTATTACATTGTTACAGTACCCCACCCATCTGTACATTACACGTAATACATGAAATCACAGATGCTGATTGACTCGGTGTTCAATCTTCGTGTATCAATATGAACGCCTTTCATCTTTCCATATTTCATTTGTTTGTTAAACCATGACGTCTGTTGCCTTATAATATGAAGATACAAAAGAGTTAAAGATTAATGAAAGCAAAAAGAAGCTAAGTGCTTCTGGAAGAATGAACCAGGTGGGGAGTTTCGCTATGATTCGTCAAATTGAGTATTCTTCATTCTGCACAGATCTTGATTTTCTTTTTCATACGTTTGAAGTAATATTATATGATTGATTGTCCAGTCTAGGTGCCTTGTTAACGATGGTGGGTGATATAGGAACGAAATATGACCCTTTTAATGCATTGTCCATCTCTTTAAACGTATGATATTTCGCTATGCTAACATTTACGTATAAAACGTTGTACGGGTTTGTCTGAACAAGAAACTGATTTTTGAAACAGAAAACAACTTATTATTGTTGGTAACATCATTGTTATTGTTCATGTAACTGAACGTCCACAGGTCGTGGGTTTGAATCCTGCCCTGGGAGAGGTTGATCCCTGAACTCCATAATTCCTGAACTCGGCGCGAGCATCGCTTAGTTACTAAGGAAACAGTCATATAAGTTGTAAACGTGTGTCACAATCGATGTAGAATAAATATGTTTATACTTATTGAAACAGAAAACAACTTATTATTGTTGGTAGCATCATTGTTATTGTTCATGTTACTGAACGTCCACAGGTCGTGGGTTTGAATCCTGCCCTGGGAGAGGTTGATCCCTGAACTCCATACTTTCTGAACTCGGCGCGAGCATCGCTTAGTTACTAAGGAAACAGTCATATAAGTTGTAAACGTGTGTCACAATCGATGTAGAATAAATATGTTTATACTTATTGAAACAGAAAACAACTTATTATTGTTGGTAGCATCATTGTTATTGTTCATGTTACTGAACGTCCACAGGTCGTGGGTTTGAATCCTGCCCTGGGAGAGGTTGATCCCTGAACTCCATACTTTCTGAACTCGGCGCGAGCATCGCTTAGTTACTAAGGAAACAGTCATATAAGTTGTAAACGTGTGTCACAATCGATGTAGAATAAATATGTTTATACTTATTGAAACAGAAAACAACTTATTATTGTTGGTAGCATCATTGTTATTGTTCATGTTACTGAACGTCCACAGGTCGTGGGTTTGAATCCTGCCCTGGGAGAGGTTGATCCCTGAACTCCATACTTTCTGAACTCGGCGCGAGCATCGCTTAGTTACTAAGTAAACAGTCATATAAGTTGTAAACGTGTGTCACAATCGATGTAGAATAAATATGTTTATACTTATTGAACGAAGGCACGAACTGTCGGAACGACGAGAAATGTACAAAAATCGAAAGACAGACAGAAAAGCAAAACAAACAAACACACGTACATGTCGGAATGACTGAATGAAAGCAAAGTGAACGAATGACATGGAGATAAAACAATGGATATATTTCGAGTGGTTATCTCACACAATCAACAAATAATGAACAAAAAATGAACAAAACCGGTTCTGATAAGGAAACGATAAAGAAGAGGAAGTCGGCATGTGGTCCGTGCAATCTGTAACTGGTGGGGTAACATCGTCAGTCTGTTCCATAGTTCCCTAATAGTTTTTTTCCCATATTCGCTAACACAACAAGTTCAATACTGTAACCGACAAAAAATTTCGCGCTTTGTAAGTTAGCGGTTTTCGCTATTGGTATCGTTTCTTGAATATTAATAGCCGCGTAAAACTGGCCTTCTTGATGTTTGAAGTTAAAGTTTATTTTTGATAATTCTTGTAGGTCATATGGCCCATGCGTGATAATTATGGCAAGGCGTAAGCAATAATACGGTATCTTGTAGGTAGTAATAATTAGCATAATGTATGATCTATTACGATGATAAGAAATTTCATGTATAATAGCAACACGTGATATTTTCAAACAAAACACAAATCATGAATACTGAAATATAAGCAGAGATCTATTACATAACTACAATAATACATCACAGTGATGTAATGTTGCTGTTGTTATCCCGTGCTTTACAATAGCCTTGCAATGTCGGCGGTTTAACTTATGAATACGCGAAACATTACACTCACGAATATTTCTAGGTTTATAGTAATGTCAGTGTTGTATGCCGTGTTTCTGTTGTATTGTTTCTGTTGCTAACATCTGTTTAGTTCCCTTTTTCTGCCTGTTTTATTACAGTTTGACATTTGAATTCATGACACCCACAGTAACATCATATTTGTGTAACACAGCTTTGTGTAACACTTGACCTTTCTCTGGTATTTGGTGGCGTAAAACATTGTAGGTCAACTCCATCTCAAGCCCCTGTTTTTTCCAGACTAGAACCGAATGCTTTGCATAATGTCGGTGCTCTACATGTGCGTAAACTTCTGCTTGAAAGGGTCTGTAAAACCAGCCTTAGTGATTCTGTTTCCGGTTTTTTGTAGAATTGCCTGAGCATCGACTGTCAGGATAAGTCACTTCCTGACTGCCACGATGGCCCTTACTGACATAGTTGTAGTAAATTCGTTGATGTAAAAGATGGAAAGACCTTTATGACAACACGAGTACTTTACAATTGGACATACAGTTCTAACTCCTTACTCGCAAATTGGGAACTTCGGTAGCTAAATAAACGAAAGCCGATGTTCGTATAAATCGTTCTGAATGAGGTCACGATTCTGACAGAAATTCCAGTTTCTACGACACTAACATAATTTTCATGTCATTTGTTTGCTCTGACTTGTTCTATGTTATTATATTTTATTTTATTCTGTTCTACTCTCTTCCATTCTGTTCTGCTTCGTTTTACTATGTTCTGTTCTGCTCTGTGATGTACGATACTGTTCTGTTAACTTTACAATTAAGTAAATGTTTGTCTGACATACGATTTACTGTTTTATCTCATTAAGCCAAAGTAAAACATTCTCACCCAAATGTTACTAAATGACCCGCAAGTAAATAAATAGAGGACCAAGTTATAACATGATAACCGACGATTATTACTCACATGTTATATGTGAAACTTATTCAATAACTTGTAATAAACTGGTAACTGTGGATAACTGGTAAGACTATGGTCCATTTCAGTTTGATAGCAAAAGTTTTAGTAATACATCTAGACACAAAATTAATGTATTTTCGCGATATCGTTCCCCTAGTAAACTCAAGTAATTATATTTTTTCCTGAGATTATCGCAAGAATTTTGTATCTTTCTTCCAGCTGTCTTGAACTTCGTACAGCAAAAATAATTCTCAATAAAGAAAATCCAGACTTAAGATAAAATCTAAATACAAAATTTCTGCTCTTTTTGTAGTTTTTTGCAGCCTAAGATTTCATTCCTGTCCTATAAAAAATGACAGAAGATATTTAAATGAGAAGTCTCAATTAAGAGATTGAAATAGTTATTCGCTTGTTCATGGTGAAATTCCTCAGGGCAACACGTTTATCATACAAACAATCATTTTGTAAACCTTTGTCTTATTTTAATACATACATGTACCACGTTCATTTAAACCGGTTGAAACAATCGAACATGTTTACATACATAATTGGATATTAATTGTAAAAATAGCATCCAATTAAAATGTTCTAATTCAGTAAAAGAACAAAGTTATAGCTATTAACTGAGCATCAATAACACATACGTGTAAATTGAAACAACACAGACTTCATCTGCAAGTATTCGGATAAAACAAACAATACAACTGGAATCTCAGATTCAGTGTAATAACTTTTGCCACGATGTGTTTTTGATTGATGCGTTTTTCTTATTTCGTTCTTAGCTCACTATTTGTTTAAAGAAAAAACTAGAAGAACTTACAGATTAATATTTGGTCTAGCCTAAGATATAATAATTTAATGAAAAAACGTTAGTTGACAAAAATGGGTTTTCAACTGTTTTGCATCGCCCGTTTTGATAGAGAAAATTTTGAATTATTTTATCTTGGAGAATATTATCCCTACATATTGCATTAATTATCTGCAGCATAGCAGCCCCTGGGTGCAAACCCTTGCTTAACATTATGTTTACTAATCAATTCTTTTTCCGGTCCAAATATCATAAAAAAACATACTCAAATTACATACTTTTGTTTTTTCGAACACTTTATACCTTAATCATAAACGTCATTTATTCCAATGACAACCCGAGTTGTTTATGTCATTGTTATAAGTACAATTTATGAAATCCTGTCAATTAAAATGATTTAAACGCAACGGACCATTGACCAAAATCCGCTATAATACTCCAGTCACCCTTTTAACTTCCCCGCTCGTTGTACATCCACACAACGACTCGACCGTACAACAATTCATTCTTTACATTAAGCCAATATCGGTTCAAACAAACACACATTTCCTGCACACCGAAACAAATTTTGTGGCATATTTTAATCTTTTAAAATAATGAAATTAAAATCTTTAAAATCCTAAGTATTTAAATTTAACTCGAAAGTTTAAATGGAACGTATAGAATGAAATCATCAACAAAGTAAAGTCGAACAAAGTTATAAACGTTATTATAATGGTAAAGTTTTAATCCATGTGTTTTCAGTTTAAATGAACTTTTATAATCTGATTATAACGGTGTGGTATATAGATTGGATTAACCAATTAGGAAAGGATAATTCTCTCTCTTTTACTGAATACTGTCTGTGTATTGGTTAAAACATGACACCCCTGAAGTGTGTTATGGATGCAGCCTGCCTGGTATTGACATACTGTTCAGTGTGGAATAGTCTATTGAGTAGAACACATGGCTGTATTGTGAAAATTCACTACATGGGATGTACACTGTGTAGGGGAAAGTTGAACATTTAATGGATAGTTTATTTTACTTAAAAATATTTTTAAAGTAACATTTTCAGTTGAATTTGGTGGAAAAAAATCACTTACTATAAATTGTGGAATTATAGAATATTGTTCTGTGCTCAGTGGAATGTTGATAGTGAAAGTAGAATTGTGTGTAGAAAGTATGAAACATAAATTACTATCTATGGATATTTGAATATTATCGCACTGGATTAGAATAATATTGTTGTTAAATATTTATGCTGGAGTATATAGATTTGGCATATTATAAGCACATTACTTTGTGACTAAATGCTTCAATAAAGGCATGACAAACTTTGCTGGAGGTATACATAGGAAATGTTTGAATATATTATTACCAAGAGAGGGTATCGCTTAATTGGATTTTAATTCCCTTCTGTGTGTCAGTGATACTAGTAATAATGGGTTTTTATATTGTGTATAAACAACCAAAAATGGTGCTTAATGAACTAGTATGGAATTTAGTGGTGTTTTGCCTAATATTGGTAGGATTTACCCAGAAGGCTCAAACCTTGGATTTGGGTAAGCATTAATACACATATTTTTTGTATTAACCCTTCAATTTGCCGTTTAATATATATATTAGAATAAAACATAACATTAAAACAACATAAATTAAGCATTCAGTTTCAGAGAAATAATGTCAGTAAATGACAAGAGAAAATTTATCATATATTATTATCGTCTGGTGACTTAAGCTGATTTATGTTCATTTTTCCAAATAATTGCAGAAGTTAAAATCTGAAAGCAGTAAAGCCCTATAACATTGGTTTTGATTAACTTAACCACTTCAATTTTTAGCTCCTTAAGTTTCTGCACTTAAACTATATATATGTATAAATGATGCTACAATTAAACTGTGTTCAGCTGTCTATTATATATGCATAGTTGCGGTTATCAAATATTACTGATTAAGAAATAGATCCTGATTGTTGAATCGAGAGTTTTACTGTAAAGTAGCAATCTATTATAAATGTGACTTTATTTTAAAAGTCAAAAATTGAACATTAAACACGTACCAGTCCATTTTGTACTTAGTATTACAGTTTTAATATTCATTATGTTTTCTACATATTTTGCTCAAACTTTGCATGCAGCCCATGTTGGTGTTTTCTTCATCAAACTTATCTAGTGTAGTTCTGTATAAGTGTTGAACTTTTTTACTATGTTAGTCGTTAAATCAAGTAAATTGTACCATTAGAAACAAGTATCATTAATATTTGAATAATTTATGTTTTATCTCCAGAAAACCAAGCTATCAATTTTATCAAATTATTTTATCTGTTTTGTAGTACTAAACATTTTTCACTCAAGTGCTACCGTGATCATTACATGAATTTACATCATAATCTGAAATATGCTTTTTTAACAATTTTTATCTACGGTCTGTAAACACCGGCAATCAAGGAGTCATTCGGAACTAAAACGTTTTGTTTACATCTTAATTAAACAAAATATTTATAACAACATTCTATTCACAATTTAGTGCAGTAATTTATTTTTACAATTAATACATGACATTCATCATTATCAAATTTAAAATTATTCATGATGTAAAAAATGTTTTTCATGAGTGAATCTTATGTAGTAGTTGAAAAAATTCATTACGTTTTCTGGTAGAACATATTTTATCCTGTCTTTATCAAATTTGGGAGCCAGTTTGGAGTTTCTTTTACTCTTAGTCAGTAAATCTGAACAATTAATTCCTAATTAAGTCTTTAATTACAGCGGAGAGCCTAAAATGCTGCAGTTATAGGCTGTTCGTTTTCCTGCAATTATTTTGGAGGGGGAAAAATTAGACTTTCATGGTATAAATCTGTATTAACCAATTTATATTATCGCAGATTGGATGAGTAATTTTCACATATAACTGATAGAACCAAGTATTTATTATGATATTTCGATGCAAAACTTTCTGTTGAAATGTCTGCAATCTTTGCAAACATATGCAAATAAATTTATTTAATGTGATATTTTTTGTCATAATTTGCTAGAAAAATGGAATTTATGTGTTAAATATTAAGATACGGACAGGGAGTTGAATTTTTTTGTATATTATCATAATTATATTCAAGATTTTTTTGTCAATTATAGAGTTTCATTTTGTCATATCTTAAGTCTTGAATATAAAACCATGGAAACATTAACTTTTTATGTGAAGGTTTGTCTAAAATACATTAAAATGGATATTGCCAGAGACTGTGTTGGAAAGGGACACCATTCTGATGTATCATACACATTCTTGCTATTATGCTGGAAATGCCTGAGTTTTTATTAAATAATTGAATAGATTTTTGAAACAATTAGCTAAATTTTTATCAATAATTTCCAAAATATTTGTCTGTCTATTCTGTGTTCTACAGGTCAGATTCAACCTTTCTGATATCTAATCTTAATTCAGACCAAATGATATGTATAACTTATTTATTTTTTCCTGAATACAATTCTGGTTGCGGAGAGAACAACTTCATGCAGTCAACTTTTTGATTTTCAATTTTATGTTGTATGCATAATATTTATATTAGTTGACATTTTATATCTGCATCATAAATTGCAACGTGAGTCAATTTATGATTTGGTTTGTGAAGTAAGGTTGCTGAAAACATGAAGTTTCTTTCATTTTCTTACACAATTACAGGTACAACAAACCAGTCACTCAATGTTGCTGTATTAACGATGATAAAGATCACAATACGTTAAACCATTCATTGTATCTCTCTGTTTATTCAACCCGTCCCGAGAAAGTAAACATATGCCGATTTTTAAACAAAATTTGAATTCGCCTACGGGGCCAATGAATGCAGCATATGACAGTGTTTAAGTCATCTGCATTGTCACCGGACGCCAAGCCTTTAATAGAAACATTTACAGGTTCATAGACGACTTGTGTGAAAGTTAAATCTTGGTATGAGAAATTAGATAACTCCTTTTGTACCTATGAATTATATTGTGAAACTTTGTTACACCCTTGCATATGTACAAGTCAGAATGTATTTTTATGCAAACAGTTTGTTTTGTGATTATTTTGTCCCATCGAAATGTCTATCTTATTTTTTTTATGTACATAGAATTTTTAAGCATACAGACTTTATTTGTATATTTATCAAAACATAATTGCTTCATCCTTGTCTGTTTATTACAATAGATATTTTTCTCAAAGTTTACTCTCCCCTGTTTTTTCTCAGAGAGATGTTACTTAATAACTTACTATATGCATTTATTCCAATGGTAATTATTTAGTATACCCGTTTCTTGAATGAAATTCTGCTAACGTTTTTTTTCTACAAATCTGCTCAGTTTTTTGTCAATTATCATAGACATTGTTTGTTCTTTTAACAACTGTCGGTACCGCAAAGCTCAGAGTTACACGCTCCGTATTCACGTTATATATATACCGCCTGGGAATACCGATCAATGTGAACGGCAGTTTTTTGTGAGCGGTTTTCACGACACACGTTCTGAAATACTTTTTTTATCTTAAGTAGAAGAAAGCGAGACTGCGTAACTTTCAAGAAAGACTTGAAAGTGATTTGCTCAATTAATAAATTGAGCAAAAAATATGGCGTTCTGGTAGAGCTCCTTTACTGCGCCTTTAAAATATTCTTGTAATCAGAATCTGGCTTTTATGTACTGATTTTAGTTGTGTCATGTGGCAACTTGAAGGACATATACACCAATAAAAGGCTTTTGTCTTTAAGATTTTTATAGCAAAATTACCCCTTCATTTAGCTTTTTGGTCTTTCACTACAAAATAAGACTCTTAACTGTGATACGGGTTTTAATAATGATGAAAAATCCAGGCTTATATTGTGTAGAGGATTATGGAGGGTCGTTGGGTTTATTCTGTGATGACCTCGAGATTTTATATGAAATTTTATTATAGATTTTGCATTTTGTGTGAATTTTACATATTTTTTATTTTTTTTTGGAATTTTGGAATATCAAAAATGAAAATATTTTTTGGTTTTGTTTGTTTTATTTCTACTCTCAGTTTTATCTAAATTTTAGTTTGTGAAAAATATTGTTCTAACTGCCATGGTTTATTATTGACGAGTTTGAGAAATAAAATTAATTATTTAATAATTCAGATTAGCACAATAAATTATGTTGACCCATCAATAATAACCTAATCGCGCTGGTCTTGATTTTTGTTTTAGATTTATTATTTCCTAAATTTTTAAGTAATTTATGTAGGGTCAAACTTTCGAAATTGTTTGTTTAATAGGTATATTACAATGTAACCTAGCCGAAACAAAATTTAGGTAGGTGGGTTATAGTTTTGTTGGTAATTAATGTTTTATTTCATACTCATTGTGATCATTCAAGTCTGAACTTATAATTAAGCTATATATATATGCTGCCCCCCTCCAAAAAAAATTCCCCCCTCTCAGACACCTCAAAAATTGTATTCATGAGTTGTTGCTTTCTTCAGAAGTAGGTTGGGTTATGCCAAACAATCAAATGAACTTTTCTATGACAAAACTTGTATAAGAGACCTAGAAATCCATTTTCAGATTTTAACCTTTTCTAACAGATATAATTTTCTAAGTTTCATTTATAGTACCAACAACATTAAAATCGGACGTCTACTTTTCTTTTTATATGGCGATTCAAATATATAGAACAAAATGCAAAAGTAGACCATACCGAATTGTGATGTAGCTTATAGCAAACAAACAATTATTTACGGATGGCCTAGGATTGCTCATTCTATAATGTGTTTTACAGGAGGCATGGTTGGAAGTTGCTTTCTCAAGAACCCCCATGTTGACGTGTTAATGAGTCCTCGTATTTGTCACCTATGATCTAATTTGTTAGCGGGAGTATTCATAAATAAATTTCTCATTTAATATCAAAATTGTCCAGATAAAAATGATTAGGAAAAACTCATGAAAATTATTGATTTTTTTATGGGTATCGAGGGAGAAATCTTCACGGACACTAAACCAGGATGTGACCTTTTTGACCCCTGAGCCACTTTCATTGTCGCCAGTTTAATGAATAGATCATAAATAAATCGGTCATGCGACCATTGTGAAAAAATAAGCCTTGATAGAATCTATCGATTTCTACATACGTGTGCATGACATTTACTCTTCTTCCCCTTCTCATGATGTATGTATGAAACAGTTTCAGCGTATCAATACTCAGTTGTCGCCAACTATTTTGATCTTTCATCAATAACAGTGTTTGTCAATATAATTTTAAGTGCATATTATAGAATGTGAATAATCTTGTCTTGCCGTTTAATTCACCCCGGAACGGTGTATCGGTACAAAGTGATTCTAGATAACACATATTCAAATCCATGTCAAAAAGTCATTTTTGCTCAACTTCTGCTCATTGTTTACCGGTATTTACTGGCGGTATAAACATTAGTTCTCCTTAAATCGCTTCAAAACGGAAATGTTTCAATTTTTTCATTTTTCATTCAGTCATTACATTTTCTATGTTTCTCTTGTTTATATTGCAGTAAAACCTCAATAATAAGACCACCCTTGGGACACTGGTCTTCTTATCGAGGTGATCTTAATATTGAGGTTGAATAAAGAGCAGAATGCCGAAAATGGACTTGAAAATTGTGGTCTTAATTTTGCGGTGGTCTTATTATTGAGGTGGAATTTAAGTGAGGTTTTTACGGTATATGCATGTTAATTGCATGTTGGTTTGTTTTATTTATTCAAGCTATTTAATGCGCTGCTTTTGTACGTTTTGTCTCTTCAGCGGGTGTTTCGGTTTATTGTTGTCGGTTTCAAAGCTAAGATTTACATTTAATGTTAATTTGCATTGTTATTGTTCACCAGTTTAGAGGCTACATATTTCAGTGTCTAACTACAATATCTTCAATCCTAGTTTGATGAAAAATATAAAACAGATAGACAGTAACCTGTTAGATGTATCTACATACAATTTAGGTCATTTTGGATAAAGATGTAGAATTAAGCCAATTTCAGAGCACCTGCTGTGACTTCACCTTTATAGTAATCAGTCTACTGGACAACTGTTGAAGTGTACGTGTGAAAGCGAAACCAGTCTATCTCCTTCATTATTTATGTGTGCAGATAGACTAGTTTCGCTTTTGACCCCTTGAAATGTTAAGTACAATAATTTACGTACCATAAATCAATGATTATTTGTAGGTAAAAGTTTTAGTTTAATGTTGAAAGAATCACAATTTATTGTTGTGATTCAATGAATATTGGCGACAATGAGTTTAATTTAAGCAAGAATTAAATTATTATGTCTATAGATCTATATAAATCAGTAAACATAAAAACAGTTAATATAATTGTTGTACCGGTACATATAAAGAAACAGGAAATTTCATAGTGTGTCAAGTTTGATTTGCTACCTCGTGTACCATTGTGCTGTATTCAATGGTGTGCAGGTTATTGTTACCTCGTGTACCATTGTGCTGTATTCAATGGTGTGCAGGTTATTGCTACCTCGTGTACCATTGTGCTGTATTCAATGGTGTGCAGGTTATTGTTACCTCGTGTACCATTGTGCTGTATTCAATGGTGTGCAGGTTATTGCTACCTCGTGTACCATTGTGCTGTATTCAATGGTGTGCAGGTTATTGCTACCTCGTGTACCATTGTGCTGTATTCAATGGTGTGCAGGTTATTGCTACCTCGTGTACCATTGTGCTGTATTCAATGGTGTGCAGGTTATTGCTACCTTGTGTACCATTGTGCTGTATTCAATGGTGTGCAGGTTATTGCTACCTTGTGTACCTATGTGCTGTATTCAATGGTGTGCAGGTTATTGCTACCTCGTGTACCATTGTGCTGTATTCAATGGTGTGCAGGTTATTGCTACCTCGTGTACCATTGTGCTGTATTCAATGGTGTGCATGTTATTGCTACCTTGTGTACCATTGTGCTGTATTCAATGGTGTGCAGGTTATTGCTACCTCGTGTACCATTGTGCTGTATTCAATGGTGTGCAGGTTATTGCTACCTCGTGTACCATTGTGCTGTATTCAATGGTGTGCAGGCTATTGCTACCTCGTGTACCGTTGTGCTGTATTCAATGGTGTGCAGGTTATTGCTACCTCGTGTACCATTGTGCTGTATTCAATGGTGTGCAGGTTATTGCTACCTCGTGTACCATTGTGCTGTATTCAATGGTGTGCAGGTTATTGCTACCTCGTGTACCATTGTGCTGTATTCAATGGTGTGCAGGTTATTGCTACCTCGTGTACCATTGTGCTGTATTCAATGGTGTGCAGGTTATTGCTACCTCGTGTACCATTGTGCTGTATTCAATGGTGTGCAGGTTATTGCTACCTCGTGTACCATTGTGCTGTATTCAATGGTGTGCAGGTTATTGCTACCTTGTGTACCATTGTGCTGTATTCAATGGTGTGCAGGTTATTGCTACCTCGTGTACCATTGTGCTGTATTCAATGGTGTGCAGGTTATTGCTACCTCGTGTACCATTGTGCTGTATTCAATGGTGTGCAGGCTATTGCTACCTCGTGTACCGTTGTGCTGTATTCAATGGTGTGCAGGTTATTGCTACCTCGTGTACCATTGTGCTGTATTCAATGGTGTGCAGGTTATTGCTACCTCGTGTACCATTGTGCTGTATTCAATGGTGTGCAGGTTATTGCTACCTCGTGTACCATTGTGCTGTATTCAATGGTGTGCAGGTTATTGCTACCTTGTGTACCATTGTGCTGTATTCAATGGTGTGCAGGTTATTGCTACCTCGTGTACCATTGTGCTGTATTCAATGGTGTGCAGGTTATTGCTACCTCGTGTACCATTGTGCTGTATTCAATGGTGTGCAGGTTATTGCTACCTCGTGTACCATTGTGCTGTATTCAATGGTGTGCAGGTTATTGCTACCTCGTGTACCATTGTGCTGTATTCAATGGTGTGCAGGTTATTGCTACCTCGTGTACCATTGTGCTGTATTCAATGGTGTGCAGGTTATTGCTACCTCGTGTACCATTGTGCTGTATTCAATGGTGTGCAGGTTATTGCTACCTCGTGTACCATTGTGCTGTATTCAATGGTGTGCAGGTTATTGCTACCTCGTGTACCATTGTGCTGTATTCAATGGTGTGCAGGTTATTGCTACCTTGTGTACCATTGTGCTGTATTCAATGGTGTGCAGGTTATTGCTACCTCGTGTACCATTGTGCTGTATTCAATGGTGTGCAGGTTATTGCTACCTCGTGTACCATTGTGCTGTATTCAATGGTGTGCAGGTTATTGAACCTGTTTTATAAATGCTATCAAAACATGCAGACAAAGATCAGCAAAGGTGAGCAAGTTTTGTCAACATTCTTCAACATGTCAACGGCCCTCTCTAAAGCAACAATCTCTCTTCAACAACACTGTCAATTTTCTCATGGTAAAGTTTTACTATCAATTTAACCTTTCTCGGGCAACAACCTCTCAACAACACCTTGCATCTCAGACTCACATAGTGTGTTGCTTTGGACAGGTTCCACTGTGTTTGGGTTTATGACTGTATTTTGTATTCATAGATTCCTATACATCGACTTGCTTGTTATTTGATCAGAATCAAAAAATTAAATCTGAAACGATTGACATGAATTTAAATACATGTCGAAGATAAGTAAATCACGTATCAGACTTAAATACACAGCTTACCCTCTATTTCTCTAAAGCAGTCTCATGTAATCATTTGAAGAAGTCAGAAGATGTATCTTGTCTGCTGGGTTAGGAATAAATTCCAGAAATGTTTAAGTCAACTCTGATTATACTCTTACTAAACATAAAAACAAAAAACTGTTGTTGTACCCTGAGTATCTGACTGTAAATTCCGATGTTTTTTAAAAAAAATATTTTTCTTTTCAAGAGTTTTCAGTCACATCTATCAATCTGAGGTTTGCTGTAAACACGGTTTCATTTGTTTGTTTTCATTGTCAGTACCGCAGTATGTAAATGTTGTAATGTTGAAGCATCGTCTTGGTTACGAATTCTATAAAAAATAATAATATAAACTTT
This sequence comes from Mactromeris polynyma, assembly GCA_032209605.1. Lineage (NCBI taxonomy): Eukaryota > Metazoa > Mollusca > Bivalvia > Venerida > Mactridae > Mactromeris > Mactromeris polynyma. The sequence goes on from JASFXZ010000050.1 coordinate 476,497, forward strand.
TAATAAAATAGATGTTTCTTTAACATTTTTGGGTCCTGTCCATTTATAACATGATGTCTTGGCCTATATCAGTTTTCATGTTGAATTATTTAAAAAAAAGTAATTCCCTTCTAGCCTGTCAAATGACCCTTTATTATTTGTAAAACAATCTGAATTATTGAAAACTTAGTTGGTGATAAATTCCGGACCCTCCCCAATAGTGTGATGAACCTCTCTCCTAAATATGTCCTTTTTTTCGTTTCAACTTTAGTGCCCAATTAAATTTAACCCCAACGTTGATTGTAAATATATTAATGTTCCTCTCATCATTAACTTTGTATAGAAATCTACTGAAGGCTACTTTATTATGAAATATAATATGTGGATAAGTTCAGTAATAGCTTTTTTATGGCTGCCTTTTTCAACATTATACCCCAGTTTATATCTGCTAATATGGGTACTTAATTTTAGTTGAAACTGCCCTTTGAAAGGCTTGTATAATGGTTGCCATAGTTCATGATGGTTTTACTGCTGATGCGATCAGGAAATACAGTCGAACTTGTGATTGTGGTCACCTGAATTAAGCAGCCATCTGTCTATAGCTGCCATTATTAATGAATTCCAATTTCACCTGTATTAAACACCCACCAATTAAGCAGCCAATATTAATTAATCCAAACTGATCATTTTTATATTAAATACGCATGTATTAATTGTTTAGCCAGCTGATTTAATAGACACATTTGATATATTGCTTGACTATAGCTGCTTAAGACAGTATGTGTACAGTGCGCAGTTACTGAATTTGAATGAAGAAACTTGTATCCAATTTGTATGAGTTTAGTTGGAGGAAACTTGTTTGACAGCGTATTCCTGTTGACAGTTTCACTTTTCAAGTCCTAGTCTTATAACCACACTCATAATTGTCGTAGCGAGAGATTTGCTCCAAGTTGTCACGTTTTGCCCTTAATTTGTCAGTTTAAAATAGGTTTAAATACATTTTGATATATTACATAACGTCGACATTATGCTAATTACTTTGATAATTTTGGTTTATTTATCTCCGAAAACCATGTTCCAAAGTCTGGATATTATTAATGTTTTTCTTAATGTATATATTTCATTACTCCACTTCTTGTGTGTATTATACTAAGCCATTTATGTTGTTATATAACATATTTTGACATAAATTATGCGCTTTTATTCGGTTCATGAATATTTATGAGCTGGGTCATTATCATATAGGTTCCTAATTGATCATTTAAATGTGTAGATAGGTGCTCTAAATCTTCAAAATGTTACGATGAAAAGAGTTTTGTTTTAATTGTACAATGACCCTGTATGCGCATCATACATCGCTATCATACATTTAACATACAGATTGAAGTAGATATTGTTCATATGATTTACATAAATTATGAATAAATTATGAATATATTAAGTGAACATTAAGGCTAAGGTGATCTGTGCTGATGTTAGTGATATGTGTACATTCGCATGGTCTTGTACCTTTGGGGTGGCCACGCTCTGTGTATGTGGCATTTTCTGTTTTACTGATCAATCTCTGTCTTAAGGATTTTGATCATAAATTAAAAGGAGCTGAATAAATTAACTCTTCTCTTTCTGTTGATTTTTGTATAGCTGAAAGGGCCTCTAACATTTACATAAAATTGCAAATACAGTTGGACCTTTTGAATTCAAATTCATTGGGTCTGAAATTTTATTTTGAATTTAATACATTGTTTCGAATAGCCCATTTCAATTTCGACAATGCCTAAGTAGATATATTGGGACCTGATATTTATTTCAGATGATAACAAGTATGTGGATATAAGATTGTCAGATAAACGAGGTCCGACTGTACATTCATATATGTTTCTGAGTGAACCAACTCAAGGATGAAACAAATTCTCAGAATAAGTTGCAATAGTTGATCCAGAATAATTTAATAATGAAATGATTATTCACTATCTCCTGTAAATTGGTGGAAAATGTTGTCTTGGAATCAAAGAAGAAAATTATTACTATGGTTACGAAGCTCTGAATAATTCCAAGAAACTGAATTCAGTTAACCCTGGTAATCCTATATCTGAGAATATATCATGGAGTATTAATTATATAGCAATAAAGATAATTTAATAACAGGAACACTGATATGTATGTAATGACAAATTATTTCTTAAAAAATCTGTTTTTGATCCTGCAGTCACTGTAGCTGCGGGCTTTGCTTGATGTGATAATGGTTGCTGTGGCCCAGTGCTGTCTTTCTGTAGATCTAGTAACGGATTAGAAAGCTGAAGAAAAAAACGATGAAAAATTACCAACAAAAATGCATCTATCTCCGATAATAGGGAGAAGTGACTATAGATGAGGATAGATAGATGTTTATCTCAGGTACAATCGTACCGACCTTGATGTTTTTTCAATTATAATCATATTAATGTATTTACGGTGTTCAACTCGAAGTTACTGTTTTGTCTGTTCCGATGAGAGAATGCAATATGTTTAACAAGATGTACCGATTTAGAATATCTGTGAATTACATCAGATTGTCTGCGATAATCGGAAAATATTCGAATATTTTCATGACAGCTTCATAGAGTTATGTTATGAATTTTTCATTATTGTTTTGTCTCGTGCATAATGAGGTTTTGGTATTCTAATGTTTTGTATGCATATCATCCCTCATTGATAACTTAGAACAATATTTTATATAACACGACAGTTTAATGAATCAAATTATCATTTCAAGGATATTTTATGCTTTGATAGTGTTCTTTATTCATAAATTATGCACTTGCGCTCGGAAAGATATTTGTGCAATTACTCGCTTGTTTAACGTCTCCTGTACGTAGCTTTGACTGAATCTCACTAAGACTGAGATCTGAGGAAGCTTAATATTGAAGTACATTAAGCAGTAGTAGTTTATATGCTTCTGTATCTGCTATACTGATAGCTTAGTTTCGCTTTCATCCCTCGTTATGTTCAGTTTCACAATTTGAGCAAAACTTAGACATTCGCCAGTTCTTGCTGTTTAACAATTTTCATTCATTATCCTTTCTTATATAATTACGTGCTACATAATATGTACATGCTTTGTACATTACAGTCTAATTGTTGCAGAAAGATTGACTATGTCTGAAATAGGCTACTTTAAACTCAATGAAAACCTTGTTAATCGATTTACTTGACAGCATGTATTGTTCTTTGATGCATGTAATGTCCAGGTATTTGCCGAGTCTGCTGTAACATGATTCCATGATCTATGGTAACATGCCCATGGTTGTCAAGAGAAAGTCCTTTTTTGTAATTTAGTGTATTGTAAATTCACTATTTGAATCAGTTTCAAAGAAATTTATGATAAATGTCCAGCTCTGCATTGTCTGATCATTCCACATTGTAGATTTCACTTTTAGTCCTGTTACGCCTACAACTGTAATAAATTTCATGCAGTGGAAGTTCATGTAAAGCTTTATTTCAACAAAGCCGTTGGTATGCAAATGTTATGTGTCACTGAGAAAACTTAGAATGGCATTTATGCTGGAGTATTGCAACAGCATGCACTATCATCAACCATGTACTAAGTTCATGATCTTGCTGCAAAAAACCCTCAATTGAAAATTTAGATAGACAATGATGCATCTCTGTTTGATTTATACAATATATTGCTTTGCTTGTCTGTTAGAATCTTGAAGTGTACATCATCGTAGAGTTAATTATTGAGATCGGAGTATATTTCCTGCAGAAATACATCAAGTTAAATCTATTTTCTATCAAATAAATGTTATTCCTGAGCATTTAGATAGACATTTAATTGGTATGATGGATAGACAGTAGATTTAGTGCTGAATCCAGCAATGTAGATGAACAAGTTAATCGAAACACGGCCATGAAAGTAAGCTTTATTTCGGATACAATTAAAGTAATGATTGCACCATTACAATTAAGTCAGATTACTCGCAGTGGTATTCATATCTGTGATTCATACCAAGCATTGAGGCATATATGATATCAAGTTGTTCAAAGTGTCTGACTTTTGGCTTCTTTTTTTATTGATTGTCCTTTTGTGGTGATAATTGATTGACCAGCTGTTTGAGTATCGTGCTGAGCCCCTGCTGATCCCTATGCTGAGCCCCGCTTACTCTTTAGTTAAGAGCCCTTGACCAGCTTGTGGCTTAAATTGTTCATGATGTAGCTGAACAGTCCTACAGTTTATACCGATCCTGAGCATCAGAATGATGCTCGGGCTTATCAGCGGAACTTATCTGAGATAATAGTTATAACTGTAAACTGATCAAACTTGACCCCCTCTCTGCTGGGAGCTGCTTGCCACTAATTTGAGTTTTATAGCCTGTGCTGGACTGGAGATATATGTTCATATATTACATTTGTAATTGTTGCTTAAGATACGATGCACACTTTATAAATTTTACCAGGGCTGTGTGAAAATATTTTTCGCTTGGTAATTTATCGCTTACTTGAAGAACACAAATGAATTGGGTAAGGGTTATTTGATTATCATATTCATTTTTGGAATATTATTATTGAACTAATTTGAATGCTTTGCGTTCAATTTTGTTAACCAAAGTTATTTATATGATGCTGTAATAAATCCAGTTCTTTCCACCAATAAAAATCATACAGTAAAACATGTTTCTAATTTAAATTGTGTTAATGAAAATGCAGCAATTGATTCAGATGGTTAAAAGGAAAGGACAAAATAGTAAAAACATAGATGGAAAGCCTGAAAAATACTTACAAATCAATCAAACACACAATAATCCTTCCTTCCTTCCGTCATTCAGTCCTTCCACCCTTCAGTCCTTCCTTCCTTCCATCCTAATGTCCTCCGGTCCTTCATTCCGCCCTTCAGTCCTTCCTTCCTTCAGTCCTTCCTTCCTTCCGTCCTTCAATCATTCCTTCCTTCAGTCCTTCCTTCCTTCTGTCCTTCCGTCCTTCAGTCATTCATTCCTTCCGTCCTTCAGTCCTTCCGTCCGTCCTTCCTTCCGTCCTCCAGTCATTCAGTCCTTCGTTTGTTGGTTAACATACTTATCGTGATGTTTATTGCCACATGGTATCTAAAAATAAAAAATGTATAAGGAATTCATTCAGGAAACGCCACATGCAAAGTGCATAGCCATCCAAAATGTACGCGGAGACATGAAAATGCATCTAAACAATTACAAAGGCAAAGAGCACACAAGACACAAACATATTTGGTGGATGAACATAGGGAGTACCGCCAGATAAAAATTAATTTGGTTTGACTTGCATTGTATGTGTAAACCTTCTGTCTTCTTCAATTTGATTTTCTTACAATTTATTGAATACAAAGGTCATGTCGTTGCAATCTTACGTAAGAATGCACTTGAGGAATATGTTCTTACATATGAGCTTTATGTATGCTTGATTCTTGCCAATCAATTTTCTGACTTCTGGCAACCTTGTTTTCTCTGTCTGTGTAGGAAAGAAAACAGAACAACTGATTTTCCACCTATTTTAATCCTCTCAGCAGTAAGAGCATGGATAATGTTCAATACGATGAGAGGATAAGGCACACACATGCTAAGTCAACACAGTAAAACTGCTCAACTGTTTCATCTTTAAAGTGCATCACACGCCACGCACCCTCGGTTGGAGCAGTGAAGAATTTCGTTCCAGGTATGTTCAGATATCTGCGCTTGAATCAACCAAACACCTCTGTCCTGCTGTGCTTGTCTCATTCACCTGATAAAAATGCAGACTGCTTGCATTTTAAGTTGGCTTAAGTGCCTCAATAATCCTAATTGACTGCTCTCCCCAAAACACCAACACTATTTAGATTACAGATATACATTTTTCATCCCATTTTATCATCACACTCACACATTTAAAAATGTTCAGTCCTATTTTTGGAGTGGAAAGTTTAATCTAGATTTTCAAGTTTACTTTGTAAAACGAAATTTGAAAACAAGTCTTTGTTTTGCTTTTCTGTCCTATTGCATTAGAGTTGATTAAAAACAGAATGATACAGAAATACTGAAATATGTGCTCATAAACGGATTTCAAGCTGGCAAGGATGTAATATTATTGAGTATTTTTCATGGTCTAGTGTTTATTATCACATTATGTATACTTAGATTACCTATTCATATTGTCTTCATTTTGCAAATGGTGTGCAATGCTGCAGGGGATGTAACTTCTCCTAGTTTAACGTCTGGCATCAGGTTTGCTTTGTGTGAAATGTAGTGCAACTCTTTTAAATGTTTCTATCAATAAAACAGTCTGAGCTGTAAAATATTTCCCATAGAGCATGATTAGAAAGACATGCATTTCCACTCAATGAATTTTAATGAAAACAAAACAATCGTAGAGGAAAATTCGAGGGCTCAACGCAACACTGTCGTAACTCCTATATAAATTAATAGGAGTTACGACATTGTTGCGTTGAGCTCTCGAAATTTTAATATCTGTTTTAAATACTGCAACATGCTCTATCAACAGTTAGTGAATCTTACAATGTGACTGTGGAGAGCTCTATTTCATGCCATTCACTGGCTGGTAATCAAACGTCTGCGCCTTTTGGATTGTGGAAAATAAGATAAATAATCAGTATAGCTGCTGTAAACCTTCCTCCAAGATTTGTAACATTATTTGAAATGTTATCATACCTGCCAATTAACACAAGATTTGATTCTTACTCATTCTGGCATTTTAGAAGTCCCTGGTGTGACTGAACCAAGATACACAGAGTCAGTCTTCCAGGGCAGAAATGGCGTAAGAATGTGTAGCTGCTAGTATTTGAACATTCAGTCTTCCAGGGCAGAAATGGCGTAAGAATGTGTAGCTGCTAGTATTTGAACATTCAGGGGTTCCACTTGGTACTGAATCTCAAGGGTCATTTTAATCATTTTGACCAGATTAACTTTTCTATATCCAAATTACCTATCATTTAGAGAAACATTGGCCCTTCAGCCAGAATCCTGAGGGTCAAAATTTGGCTTTTTAGAAATTCCAGGGGTCATAGTGTCAACTCAATGGTCAAATGGAACCCGACATTGATCTGTAAATATTGACCTTGTTGATAAAACAATATTTATATTTGTGTCTTGGCCCTTTTGTCAGTGTAGCTATTTACTTGTAGGAACATTCTTCATGTCTCCATATGCTTTTGGGGTGGCTGCGCACTTTGAATAGTTATGGCGTTTCAAGCTAGACTTCTATGTTTTTCATTTGTATAAGAGCCATGGTTTATTAATTGTATTGATAATTTGAGCAATTATACAGCCAAAGATATCATAAAATGTAAAAGTTAATAATTATTCAATTTTCAGCAAAAAATTTTGTTGATCAACGAATGGAACTTCCGTATCTGCACAATAATTACGCGCAACACAAATTCTGTTTGAATTGTAGAAATGAATTTCACGCACCATTTCATATGCAGAAGATTTGCATGCAGTTCCCCCATTGAATTTATGCATTGATTTCCAGGCATGACTTTCCGGATCTGTTATTTCACTAAACAAGCTAATTTTTCCCCATCTCCTTTCAAATTTACATCGCGGCGCTATTTTACTGCAACTCAATTTCAACTTGGAAAGTTGGAATATCGAAAATGTGTCAAAGGATGATGAGAAAATGGCAATTCACGATTTAGTGAATATTATCATAGACGCACAAATTGCTGAATATCGCTTATTGAGTCGTGTGCATGTAATCATTGTGGTAGAAATAAAAGTTTTATTGGAAAAGAGTTTTGCATGACACACGTCTTTACAAGCACTTAAGTTTTTTTTTTCAGATTTGCCTGTTTATTCTCTTGGGACTTCTCTCTAAAGTTAAAGGAATGTTTTCATGAATTGTATATAGCAGGGATTTCTTGAGTCCCCGACTCACTTTTCTTTCAAGGGACTCCCATTTTCCGCTTACTGTGCATCCCTGGTACCCCTAAAATAAACCTTTGTCAAATATAAACTGCATATCTGGGACCCTACAAATTTACTACGGACCCCCAATTTGTCAAACACGAGAGTCCAAGGGCCCCTTATAGCTGAAAAATCTTAGAGAAAATCCTGCTTAGTAACTTGTAGGACAAAATGTCTCTGAAATTCTTCGGCAAAATGTTATGTTCAAGCTTCCCACCATGCTTATGTAAGAGACCAAAGTTCACTCTGCTATACTAATAATAACCTCACTCATTGAGAAAACAAATACCAGAATTCTGTTATAGAAGTTCTTTTTGTTTATTTTGTTCAGGTGATTGCTGTTCTCTTCATACAAACTGATAGATGTTTGAGAATAAGTGTAGAATTCTAAACACCCTGTGTCCACAGACATGCTGTGTTCTTGTCATGATTTTGCATACAAAACTGTGAAAACTCATTGACTTATTGAGCAATCAAATGCATCAGAATTTGTATTGTTTCTGTAGTGAATCAAGCACATCCCAGACTTGGTACTTGATTAAATAAAGCACCTGTTCTAGTTGTTTCCTATCAGAAAATCAGGATCTGTTGCAGGTAGATAAACTGATGTGTGTTCTGATAATTGGGGGTAATCCTTTCCCAATTAACCAATTGACGTTACAGTAGTCATATGTCTTGCAGAAGATGAGACTTGGATTGTTATTTTTTCGCCCTGGTTAATTGTTATGTCTGTATGTTGGTACTTAGACCTAACATATCTGCAGGAGAGGAGTTGCATTCATTGAATTACTGACTGTTTCCTGGGTTACTAACCTGTTCCCACACCAAATTAAATGATTGTGGAGGCCTGCTACGTGCTGGGCTTGAACTCGGGACCATCATATCAAGAGTCGGGCGTGTTATAATTTTATGCTAGTCGTAATATCTCAAAATACACGCTACAAGAACAATTTAGTCAATGCAATATTCAGTCGGACCTCATTCATTCAAACTCATTAGGTCCAAAATTTTATTTCAAATAATACATGACCTCGAATAGCCCGATTTAATTTGTCGTGATATTTTAATTAGGATGACACTGAGTATTCGGATAGATGGTTGTGGCATAAACTAGGTCCAACCGTATTTTGATCATGATTTGCTTGAAATACAGAGAAAAAATGAAACAGGTATTGATTAAATTTGGATACAGTGTTCCATAGAAGATGTAGCTCTGGTTGTGTTGCCAGTCTAACTTTGAGATGACATGTTTAGTTTAATCCTATTACTTCTATTTATTCAGATACTAACATATTCTGTTATCATAAAAGTTCATCAGATACTTTGTTGTTCCAAATTACTGACCAATATGTAATCAAGTGCTCACTGATTACTTGACCAATTTCCTTTCTACTGCCCTCAGGGGAAATAACTACCTTGTATTGCAGAACTTCATATGTTGCAGATTGATAAGTTGGAACCTGATACATGATGATCAGATTGTATCGGTGCTGTTAACATCAGACTGTTTACAATATAAGAATTGCTCTATTTCTCATTTGTTTCATACCCCACCTAAGGCATTTGGTCATATGTTATTTATTCCAGAAATTGCCTGCCCTGCTAAAACTCTTAACACTAGCCATACTTACTTACTTGTATCAGATCTTGCCTTTCAATTCTCTGTCCAAAGGCTGTTTCATACTGATGTGTTTACAAACATAGATTGATATTTTGATGAAATGTTGTTTGGTCAAGCAAGTTGTTTCAGGCGCCAATGATTCTGACCTATGATCCGAGTCTTGCTGGAAATCGAGAACCAGTCTGGATGTCTGCAAGTTTTATGAACCAGTCTTCTGTAGCAGACAGTAAATGACAAACCAGTCTAATTTATGTTACATGCAGATTGATGAATTTTCATTACATATGTCACGATGTTACAATATCTGGCCTACATTTTCAGCACATGCAACCATGGCACTGTACCAGTCTCTCTACATAAATGTCTGCTTCACTGATGGAGGCCTCTGGTACAAGAACTTTCATGTTTGACATCATTTGTTCAACATAGATTCACTGAAGTTCTTACTTGCTTCTATTCAATCAATTTCATTTCAATACAGACCTATTCAATTATTTTTAATGTTGTATACCAGAATTTTGACTTCTGTAACATAATACAAATGGTGTTTAAATACCCAAGGGAGACAACTATATACAATCAATTCCATAATTCTGTTTAATTTCATGTTTTATGTGATTATATTTTGTACAGATGCACCAAGCTTCACTGGGTATAATAAGATATACTGTGCAGTTTTTGCTATTAAACTTATTTAAAACAATGTAACTCATCTATATTGAAAAATAATTTTATTATAGCGCACAATGTAATTTACAAAATTGAACAAAATTACTGTTGCTAGACTTGGAAGAGTCATAAATGTTGAAATTGAGATGGAAGCAGGGTAAGTTGAACATGATTACTGATGTAAGTTATGTATGAATAATATGTAGGATTCCTTCCAATTATGAAAACCTATCCGACATTTGTTCCACCAGTGAGATTAGAGACAGATTTTAAGGCACTTTTATCAGGTACCGTCAGAGATAACATGCACTCCTACATACATAAATATTGGCCATATGGTTCCTCCAGAATCAAGTATACATCACTGGTATTTTTCTAGAGATGAGTGGTTTGTGTACATTGTACTGTACATAAAAGTTTCTTTGAACAGTTCAACCTTTCCTGTGAAATGAGTCAGTGGTTGATACTATATCACAAGGTGACCTACTGGATGTTCTGTATGAGTGTTCCAAATGAAGTCATCCTCAGCTCTGCTGACGAATTGACCATCAGGCAAATCATGTCATAATTACTGAGGCAATGGAATAATCATGGTGTTTTGCCACATTTTGAGTCGGTACTATTTTCATTTATGTGTGTGTCTTGTGATCCTTTTGTCTCAGTAATTGTCTGCATTTACACAATCATACAGTATCATGTTTGCTTGTCCTCCTTCTACATCTTCTATGTGGATTTCCTGCTTGACTTCGATCTTTGTTCAGTTTGATTACATCAGTTTTCCATAAAAAACAGACTTGACCATTTGGGACTGTGAATTCATTTGAGATTGTTGAATATACATATATTTAGATACATGCCTGTGTACGTAACTACTGTATGATGTGATGAAGTGCAGGCTTTCTCATCTACACAAATAACTGTCAACTAATAGTTACACTACACCAGCAAAATGCCTTGATCCATATATAGAAACTACACTGTTGTAACAACAACATTCTGGTGTTATATACCATTCAGTTTTATAGTTCTGAACCCACACTAAATTACTATTTGTTCTACATAAATTTCCCCAGCAATACTATAGCACTCAGTTAATTGTTATCTCCGTAAATGACAGAAACAATCATAATGCAGTTAACACTAGGGTTTACAATTATGTAATAGTTTACTGTAATTGATTGCTAATGCAGATTTATTTACAACTGGTTGGAATCTATTGATGTAGACACATAAATGTTCCTATTTACTCATCAGTCTCTTTGATTAACATCCATTCTTTCCTCATTGGGAATATCCCTGCATAAATAGTTATAGTGTTTCAGGCACATTTTATTCTCTACAATGGCACCAGTGTAAGGACTCGTTCATTAAGTCAGGATGTCTCGGATTGAATGCAATGTTTCTCCGTACAACCAGGTCTAGACTTAATGCAAGTTTGAGACATCTACATGCCAGTACTACATGACCCCTCCCCTCCCCCCCCCCCCCCCGGTACCCAAGTATATTGGTATGTCACAGTGCTTCCATTCTAAACAATCAACTCCAATTATTTCTAAACAGAGGTTAATAAGGAAGGATTTATGTCATAAGATAACTTCAAAGGCTGTTTAATGTATTTCTTAATGCAACCATTTTATGGACATGCTGCCTGAATGAGTACATGTGTGCCTTTGTCATGTTTAATGTAACAGTGACAAAGTTAACCCTCTTGTTAATTGTTAATTGACCCCCCATTTGCACAACTTCTGGGAAACTGATTAAACATGAGAACTTGAAAACATATGAAGTTCATGCTGTTTGTATTTAATTTTGAAACAATGCAAGCTCAAGTTTAATGCAGGAACCCACAATTATGTATTAAACTATTTAGCTATTGAAGTCTGGAATCACAGAGGGCTGTAGTTGTGTGCTCATATAGATTGCGGATAATGGAGTTCTTCTGTTCCTTTGCAATAGATTGTGCATATAGGAATCACAAAATTTACTTTGAAAAGTAATAAATATGCAACATTTTGTATCAATTTAATGATAGTAATGTTATCATGAAAGGGTAATTTTCATTGTATATTTGGTGTATAATGAAGTCTTCAAATTAATTCATACAGCAATATTTTATCATCAAATGTCTGAAACAGGTGGTGAAAATTCAAGATGAAACATAAATGATAAACGTACCCATGTCTATTTTTTCACATAAACTATTTTGAAGTTCATTACATATGATATTTTATTACATACATTAATTATAAATAGCTGGATTAATAAACAGTCAGGCTCACCTGTCACCTTCCATGTTATTATGTATATAAAATGTTCATGTTGCGGGTCAGTTTGGATGAAACATATGTTGCATAGTTATTAATGAATCGGTTAAAGCGATACTAGTCTATCTGCAAATAAACAAAGACGCAGATAGGTTTGTATCGCTTTCACCACTTGTAATTTCCTGTATTATTTATCCAGGTGATAAAAATACATATTGCTATCATTGTATGTCAACAATATATTTGTGTTCATTTGGGTTTATTTAGAATTTGCTGTTACCATAGTGACACTGTACGCACCAATTGAATAGCTCTACATTGACTGTGTTGAGTGAAGACCTACAGTTTGACAAGACCTGTCTTCACTTTTCTGAATGTAGCATCCTGTCTTTAATGTCAAACAAACATAATGAAATCTTCATTTTGAGCTAACAGAAAGGAGAACCATTGCAAGTTTTGAACAAATTAATGTCAAGGTCTTAACATTCAAATGAGTATTTATCTAGTAGCTTAACCGGCTCAATTAATGTGGACACTGTTGTATTTCTACTGGTCATGAATACATTATGCAACTAATAAATCGCTGAAATTCCTTTACTATGCATTGTAAAGCATGGTTTAAATTTCACTTAGCATTACGCTCATTAACCTATGTAAATTATTGTTAAGGTATTTGCGATTTTTTTGTAAATGTTTTGCTTGTAGGCGGGTTGATATTACCATTCTGGCAGCATGCCTTCAATTACTATTTAAATACTGTTAGATGTTTTTTGATGTTGCATTATACCCTTGATTCGGGCTGCAGATATATTGGTATGCACATCCGGATTCTCTTGTTGCTGCACTCGTTCTTATATCTTTGTCTGCTTTAAATTCTTTAACTTTGCCAATTAAGTGTGATATTGTCAGGCTTGTGTATGTTAAACTTATTTGTTAAACTGTTCTTTGCGCGTTTTTAAAAGTACTGTATTGTATCTATTTGATACCCCCAATGATGTTTTATGGCATTACCCTCTATCTCATGAGATTTCAGCATCCTTAAAAGTACGGTATTTTTAAATTATGATTAATGTAACAGTACTGTGAATGCTTTTCTTATAATTGCATATATTCGAAGGGGGTAAACATTGTCGTTGTTACATGGTTTAGAATAGCTAAAGTCCCTATTAACTGTAGTCTCGTATTCCTCGTATTCCTCGCTTCACGTCTCATTGTTCCTGTATGATTATGTAAGGTCTTAGTCAATTAGGATTTTAAGATCTTTGTTTGAATAGAAACAAGACCCCTTATTTTCTCCATGAAACTCCCTTGTGCATATTTGTGATACCTTTGGATACCTGGCTGTGTATTTCTACAACTTCATACTAGGGTCTCAATTTTCAACTAAATAGGGCTTCGTTAAAGGGTCAAATTTCAAATGCTTTTTAAAGTTCTTCAGTTTCTTTCTTTATTGAATTATTTCTTGTACAATATCGCTATTGTTACCATGAAATGTAGCTAATTTGGTCTGTGTGAAATTTGAATGCCTGGTAAATAGTCTTCATTTCATAATAGGGGTCCAATTCTAATTGAATTACAAAGGGACCCTGCTGTACATTGCTTGGAGTTTCTTATTGGAAATTGATAGTTTTGTTTAGTTCATTCCTATATACTTAAGCAGTGTTTCATGATTGCTGTTTTTGCAGCCATTCTCCGTAGGAAATACCAAGTTTGCAAAAATCTACCAGTGTTCAGATTTGAATTTTTAAAACAATGTTCTAGATGAATGTTTTAAAAACAGTAAAGAATTGCATTTCGTACCCTAGATACAAAGCATTACAGTGGAATTATAATGAATAGCTGACTTGATTTTTGAATTTCTACTATGTTCTTTTTAAGTACATTTGTATGTTGTGATGGTTTGAAGTGGACTTCTCTTAAGTTGAATGTAATTTTGGAGGATTATTTCATAAAAAAGATTGAATAATCATTTGATCCAATGTATTATAAAAGCCCCGCCAAAAGTTCCTTTGATTTTGGATATTTGCGCAACAGAAATTTGAGCCCTTGTAACAATGGATGTATTATATAGAAATTCTTCTGTACATATCTGGTCAACATGTGATGTTTTCTTTGTACACATTGACCAATGTGGCTCTAAGAGCTGTAAATATTTGTTTAGATCGAGTTTTAAACATTGTAATGTCTATAGGATTATTTCGCCTTTATAAATGGGGGCTTTTGTGACACAATTGCATTATATTTGTATGTTATTAGTGATCGGAAAACAGGTTAATGTAGTACAAATTTGAGGTCCTAAAATAACGCTAATGCCTCTGTAAATATAAACGTACATTGAAAGAGGTTAAAGTCACTGTGACATTGAAAACCTGAAGATTGTAAAATGATTTACATTACCTTGTACAGAATATCAGCTAGCTCATTTGCTACTCATCACATTGTTGTACATTTAACATAATTTTGATTCATGATTTACCTTAACAGTCGGATCTTTTATTCGACCACCTTTTATCCGAATACTTCGTATCATCCGAAATAAATATCAGATCCACATGTTTTATTCGAAATAAAATTTCGGACCTGATGAATTCGAATGGAGCAAGGTCCGACTGTATATAGTTGGCCTTCTCAATGTTTACGATAATTTTGCTTTTGTCTTGAAAGTAACAACTTGACAAGCTTGATTGAAATGTTTTTTCCTATTAGTTATTGAAATATGTTTATTAATTTTGTTTCTTTTTAGTGATTTACTGACCCAGGGAAAGACATTACTTAAGCTTGAACTTAACAAGATATCCAAAATTTTGCTTCATTGAACAAATTTTAAAATAACTGTCATTTGTCAAGCTGACTGTGTTTGGTATCTGTGCCTTTGATGTCTCAGTCAATAAATCTTTTTAAGTTTGTAAATATTGGATTATTATGAATGACAGATCGACTGACAAATGAGTATTTATTAGTTTCTTTGGCTTTTGTTTAATTGTAATTTATGTGACCGATAGGATACCAAAGGAACTACAAAGGTGACAGGTTGATTATACAAGTGACTTGTAGGCTGAATGTAAAATATACATTGTTTCCAGTGCCTCTTGAGAAGGCATGGAACAAATACAAATACACAAAATGTTTATTCAGATCAGCTTAAGTTAATGCTTGTGCTGGTTGTTTAGAAGGTAATAAAATCACCAAGATGGGCTGAAACTGTTGTTTCTAAATAAGCTGTAAGGTACAGGGGGGGGGGGGGGGGCATTAACTCTTGATACATTGGATATGCAATGTTAATTTTCATTGTGATGGATTTACTCACTACATTGACTATACAGTTTTCTTATTTAAGCATTTGAGAGTGTAAGCAAATTATCCTTGTATGCAGGCTGTTCTTGTTATTGCGATGGTCTCCAATTCATTGCCAGCTTTCCTGGGTAACAAGAAAGGAAACATTCTAACTAGCGCTCTGAGCTTTAAATTACACTACAGGTGTTGCTGTGAGGAGAACGTCTGTCTATCCATTGTGTCCTGTGTCAGCCCTTACATCCTGATGAGGAGCATGGGGATTTCTTCCTGTTTGTGGCCTGAGGAAATACTAGTATGACAGATTGAGGTATTGGTCGAGGGGTCTAATATATAAGACTCTTTTGTATTGAAAAGCAGGTGATAGAATTTTCGACCAGTTAACAATATTGCTGCGAGTTGCTATGTGTAGAGTTGCTAGTGTTCTGTATGTAGCGTTACAGGATACCTCAATTAAACGTCTTTTTACACCATACCTTAAGGTTCATACTGGTATTTTTTAATTTCCTTATCTAATACAAAATTTTAAATACATGTATTCTAAGGGTTTAAGGTCATACAATGGAGGAGGTGCTACTCTGTGTGGTCTCTCACGTAATCTACACCGAAAAGTTGCGAAATTTTGATTGGTCGATCATAAAGATTGGTAGTTGACAGATCATTCTCCGTAATAGTAAACCGCAACTGTTTCGCTACATTAGCTCAGCTTTAAAACACTCCAGTATTTCATTATGTACATTTTTACACAAGTAATGATACAGCAGTATTATTGTATACAAAGCGATCTTTGATATACATGGTTAAACTACTAATTGCGAATAGTTGAAATTTTCTCCTCAGCGTTTTTATTGGGCTTTGTAGATTTTATTGACCATAACAGGGATAATATATCTTGTCTGTGTAATCATTGCCTACTTCAGAATCTGTTCTTGATGCAATAAACCTCCTGCTGGACAATGTATTAGTTACAAACCTATCACTTTGAAAAACTAAAATATTGTGTTATAAATTTCAAACTCTAGCATCTAAGAGTTTGACCTTATTGGTTAAAACATGAAAAAAGATATCATGCAGGAAATGCCACATGGAGTGCATGGCCACCCCAAAAGCGCAAGGAGACATGTGAAAATATGTACATAACTAATTATGAAATTACAACTGTACCTTAGTTTGATATCTGCGGGCTGTCTGTATTTATGATATGGTAAAAATCAAAATCTGGTGAAAGAATAGTGTAGTACAGGGTAAAGTAATATTGGTGCTTATATATTGAAACTCACTGAAAAGCAATTTGTCAGAGGAATATTTAACCTTTATCTCAACATCTCTATAACCCAACATTTACTGTGTTACCATACTCTTACCAATCCAGTTTTCATATACAGTCAGACCTGGTACATACGAATTCACCAGGTCCGAAATTTGATTTCAATAATACATGGTTTGGAATGGCACATTTCAAATTGACATGTATAAGAAGATGCATTGTGACATGATATTTATTTCGGATGATACCAAATATTTGGATAAAAGGTTGTTGAATTAATGTGGTCTGACTCACAGTATTTGTATTTACATAGACTTGTGGCATTCTCCATTCCAAGCTTTAGTCCATATATATTCAATCCTGTATGTAATTTGTATAAATTGTGAGGACTTGGTGTGATATGAAACAAGATAACTTCATGGAATTCAATCGGTCACTTAAACATCTCAGAAAACCTTTTGTGTATTTATTCATCTCTCTTGAATGCAAATATTCAGCAGTTTCCTGGTAAATTCCCTTTTTTCACACAAAGTGCTGACATTAATTTTGTGCTGCTATTTCATCTGCAGCCAATATCTGTCACAGCGTTCCAATAGGTCTGTCTATTCATGCGATTGGCATTCATGGAAAACACTTTCTTGTTGAAGAAAAGCTTTTTATCCTTGAATAGAACATTAACAGAAAATTGCTTGTTTGTTCATGTTGTGTGGATAAAGAAATTCTTTGCATCGAAATAGATGGAGAATCACTTAACTCTGATCATTTGATTAAAAGCAGCAGGAGATCTTGACCAATGAGAGCTAAATTAAAGATTCCCTCTGACATAAGATGGAGCAGGTTCTCCAACTTGTCTACATGTTGGACAAATTACATCAGTAAAGCATAGTTCTTGGATGATTATGATTTTATGATGATTCTGATATTTTTAAAACAAAGGGTGAAATAAAAAGTAAATCTGAAATTCCATAAATAACACTGGAAGAGCTGTCTGATTAAAAGGACTAAGTGTACCTGTGTTGTTTTCTTTCATATTTTCTAGAATTTCCGAGTGTTTGAATATCTTACATTCCAGCAGGAACTATACTTGGCAAGAAAATCAAAATTCAGATTTCCAAGTTTTCAACATCAAAGGTGATGACGACTTCCAGATATTTTTTTAGATAAGTAAAAAACAAGATAAAATGATTACAAAGTGTGAAATTGACCTCTCCACTATAGGATTCCACTAGTCCTGTGTGTGGTATTCTGATATTCATACCAGTACCTTGTAATATTACAGTTTTATTTTGACCACACTATCTCAAGTGGAGTTGAACCTTTTGACATTCATGAAGTATGCCTCTTACATAAAACCCTTTCTTGTTTCATCTCTGTTCCTAGAATTACAGAAAATAACATTTTGTACATTTTTATCAAATCAAAGCAAGACTTCAGGTCCCTCGTGGAAAACTGTACTTGTATACCTCAAGCATAGACATCACTAAAAGATATACATTGGTGTTGGTAACGTTTTGTTTAAAATAATTTACAAAAGGTTTTGATTTATGTTCATAAGATTCTTTCAAATCGACTAGGAATTTGGATTGGGTCAAAGTTATGCTCTGGCAGGAGAAAAGGGCATGGAATACAATAGAAACTTAGTCAATAGGAATGAAATTATAACCTCTAATTGAATTTCAATCTTTTCACTTGGGTCTGTGTGGAAGGCATTGTCTTATGTATGTGGCATTCCCTGTAAAAGCCGAATCTCTCTAGTACTGGAATAAAATTGTATACCTCACATTGAGTTTCAAACTTAGACAAAACTAATTACGATAAACTAAACAATACAATGTACTGGAATCCAAACAATGATCAGCACTGCGTTATTGTAGTCTACAGAGCTGTGATGTAAACAACATCTGAAGGTATCTGACCTTAATGTTGTAATACTAAGAAAGCCAATGTGAAAACTGATGGTCTTGGCAGATGATTTTACTAGTCCCTACAAATATTACTTCAATGTAGATTGTTCTGAGAATTACCAGAAATCCTGAAAAGAATGCTACAATAAAGCAGATCCTTGCCCTGATAGTGGGGCCATCTTGTCTAGCACAACTATGCCAGAGTTTATATGTTCTGGCAAATTTGAAATTAATGAAGAAGCAAACAAAGCAGAACGAGACTAGATTTGTTTATTGCCCCCTTACTTGTCCTGAAAACCACTTCATCAGCGAAAACAACCTGGCTGTTGGGGGTGTTCACCACAAACATTATGTTATTTATTTCTTGTGTTAATTTGCCATACATATTTTGTGGCCCTTTAGAGATTAAGGGCTGGAGCCTAAATTGTACAGTTAAAAGGATGCCAGACCTTTGGCCTGTTTAGATAATTGGTTAATGTTGATTAGTTGATTAAACTTTGGAGTTGGAATGGGTTATTACACTTGTTATCATCCATTGATAGTGTGTTTTTACTTAGTACACATGTTATAATGTTTCTGACCTTGAATTTTGAATCAATGAACGTTGGGCATGAAATTATGCTCTTTAAGTTACCAAGCAGCTCCTGAGAATTTTATGTGTTCAAAGTACATAGCTTGCACATTTAATTTGTGTGTTTGCTCCAGACATAATGGCAGTGTCATTTCTCAAGCAATCGCGCTTCTCTGATAAAGCAACATGCACCTTTTACATGAACTGACAGATATTACATTGAAGTTCACCTACTGCAGACATTTTTGTAAGTGTGTACTTTTCATTATTGTTTTTAATTGGTATTGATTGCTCTAGTTTAAAGTTGTGTTGAAGGAATCTTTCTATTTATGTCTATGATTGATTGAAGCACGTATTTCTCCTTTAGAAGTTGCTGGAGGTTGTGCTTTGCTGAATTAATTTACAGTTGATGTAATGTCCCACTTGAAATTCATGATCTTAAAGTGGAACAGTGAATGTTTTTGTTTAGAGGCACTACAGAAAGGGGCAATAAATTTTGCTGAAATATAATGAAAGCTGTACAGCTATTCAGGTCATTAAGTTTTTGATATATAGAAACATGTATGTTGCTAACTCAGGTTCCAAGTCCTGGCTGTAACATCCTTACTGGATTGTCTAATTTTCAATATAATTGTAATTCTTATATTTGTCAAAATTTTATGAAGAAGTTTAGCTGGAAATGCCACATACAAAGACTTTGCCATGCCAAAATCAGATGGACTCGACACAAAAATAATTACAAAGGCAAAAGGGACACAAGAGAGAATAAGTTGCTACAGGGAACGCCACAGTCATAAGACAATGCCTGGACCCCGCACAAGTCTGTTTGTTACCTTTGTGTTATGTTTTTTTGTGTTTAATATTTTAAGCGCAAGTGTGCCCAAATAATGTGGCTTATTGTCAGGTAATGGTTTGCTGAGTTGCACTTTCTTTAGAGATTGCCTTCACAGCAAGCTCATGTAACCGTTTATGATATGATTGAAGCCACTAATAACCCGTTGATGTGCTGCAATTTAAGTATGCTGATCTTAGTTATTGTGCCATATCTTCAATGGCAGCAGGTATTGTGTAGTGGTCTGGTTATAGGGAAATGATTCATCGAGGTTATAGTGGATAATTCTCAGGCTATTCCTCCTGGAAGTCTCAAATTGGTGCTCAACAGGAAACCTTCTGTGAAAAATCAGCTGAAGCTGGGAGGTCTGGCTCATCCAAATTTGAGAGTTCAAGGAAAAAACTTCCCATTGCTACTTGCTGCTTTGTTTCTGTTGTGTATATATCTTCAAAGAGTGATTTATTACATTGTTAGAGTACTTACTTGCATCAAGGAGCAAGTAAATGAATTCCAACATATTTGATACCAGAGTCCCATCTGTAAGACTGTTGTTGTACAGAATTTTAACTGGATTTGACAGACACCTAGTTGTTTCCTGGGTGTATTTAAGATTTCAGTTCTTAACCAGTATCAAGTTGAAGAAATAATGAGGTTTCTGATATTACACAAGGATTTAATTCAGTGTGACAGGTCCTGTGATGAAGTAGGTTGTTAAAATGTCTAAAAATAAAGGGGAAAACTTGTGTAAGAACATTGTATCAATTCATCTTTTTTGGTGAAATATGTGAGATTAATGGGTACCACTTGCAGTCATTGTTATAGGCATAGTTTGACTTGACTATTGTCCTCTAGACCCAAGACAATCGAACCCAATGCTGATGGCACTGGCAAACCTTATGATTGCTACCTCAAACACTTCACTGATCGGCTGCACAACATTGCACCAAACCTTTAGGTTATATAAAGAAACAACTGATCAGTATTAACAATATATGTAGATTCATTTTCTTTGTTTCTTGGAAATATTTTTGATAATTTGTAGAACCACGTCTTCAGTGTTTGTTTGTATTGCAGTCCATCTTTCATCAACAAGTCTAGAAACATATCAATGTAACAACTGTAAAAAATGAACACAATTTATTGTTTTGGTTTTTATTGGCATAGAAGTGTTTCTGCAGTTAAGCTTGAAGAGATTCCAGTTTCTAACATTAAAAAGAACTCTAATTTTAGTGTGTTAAATACTTGGGTTAATAAATCAAGGATGTTAAGTAAGAAAATGGTTTTTGACTCATAAATCAAACCAGGTTTTAATGATGTTAGAAATTGGTTCAAATCTAGCAGATTTGGCTCATATATTTTTGTCATTCACTTTCATGTTAACTCTGGGACCAAGGTAAACTGGACACAGTAATTAATGTTATCACACAATGGTGGACCAACTAACTGTTAACAACCTATTTCTTGAGAACATACTAAAACAGCTTACTAGGGATAATAAAATATGAATACTTTTGAGTTTAGCGCTTCCAAATTTCATTGCAACTGAGTTGCTTTCATATCAGATTGGCTAACCCACTTGTATGAACAATTTATGCCTGTTACATGTTCGGTTATTTCATGATTGGCTGTATTGATCATGTCTGTGATTGTGTTAAAGTTTGATTCTGTTTGTGCTACACAAAATATTCACCACATCTGAGAAAAGCAACATAGTTTATTAGGTGGCCCAGCTTCTGGTTAGGATTTTCATACAAAATGTATCGATGCTTACAAGGTAGTTACCCCAGTGATTGTTGATGTTGGCACATACTCTCATGTCTAGTTGGTTTGGTTGAACTGAGGTCGCAGGGTACACCCTTAACTGTGCAATGGTATCCTGTACATTGTGAAAAAAGTTGTTTCCTGAACAGAAGGTATTTTAAGATTATAAAAACAAAACATAAACTGTAAATACTCTTTGAAAAAAAATGTTCTCGCCTATCTGAAACATTGTATGAAAGTCAGATGGTTTAAATTGATTTCTGTGTGCTTTTATACTAGAATAATAAATACATATGTTTTTCCTGAATCATATACATGTGCAGCATGTTTGTATTAAGTGTTTGTGTTTCTCAGCTGGGTGAATCGAGGTTTATTAATGTTTTTCAAGCAAAGGTTAAACACATATATCATTTGTAAAAGATGGGAAACATAAGTAATGAACACTGAGAAAAATTAAATGGAATCACATGTTGTAAGTGGCGTTCTTAATTGAAACTTAATTAGAACTTTTCTAAAATGTCGATTCTGGCTGCTGGAGTTGTGGGAGTAGCCGCAGGGACAAGGGGATTACTTTCACAATCTCCCAACAGTCTGGCAGGTGTGAGCGAGTATAAATAGAGTCTATTCAGAATAAAGGATGTTGTTATCTAATTTTAAGCTTGTTGCAATCTTTAATAGAAACAAAGCTGCTATCTTTATAATTCTGAAGTTTGGTTCAATGACTGGAAATGATATTTGTCTTAACAAAAGGCTTCTACCTACAGGAAAACTCTCACATTAAGACCACATAGAAATTAAGACCATCACATTAATAAGACCATATTTTCATGGACTGGTTTTAAATTTTCTTCTGTATTTAACTTGATAATCAGACCACTTTACAACTTAAAGACCGACTTGCTTCAGAGCTTATTATTGAGGTCTCACTGCTTTCATGTTTGGGAAAAATGTGTCTCCAATATGGATATAAAATGCTTGCATGTCTAGTTCCGTCCCCTGGTGTAGAAAAACACACACTAAGTTCTCTTATGTATTTCCTATAGTTACAGTTGTTCAAACATAACATCAAGTAAAGCTTTTTATTTCTTTCTCTTAATATGGATTACATACAATGGTTATATTTCATAAAAATCATAAATGACAATAGTTTTTGAATTATTAATAGTGTTGTGCTATTTACAACTGCTTCTGGTAAAGTAAATATTAGTTTTCTGCTCTTCCTGTTAGTATTAAAAACTTTGTCAGGCAAGTTGAAGCTAATGGTATAGATAAAGAATCGTTTGACCATTTTTAAATAAAGAGAAACATTTCCTGTTCAACTTCAGTGTTCAGTTTTTCCAATATTACAGGGACAATGTTGTAAATCATTTAAACCATAGAGATGTTTTTTTTTCCCCCAATAAGCCAGGATTTGATCAGACTACCCAAAAATGGGTTGGTACGACTCATCTACACTTAAATATTATTAAGATTCATATCTCGTCCTGCTTTTGGGGATAGATGTGCACGTTGTATGTGGCATTTCCTGGTTGACTTCTGTATTCATTCTTATCCTTCTTGCCTCCTTTGTTTGCATTCACACCCTGTATGAAATTCATAGAAGAAATAATATTTTTGGGTCTTTATATACCTCCAGTTGATTTCATTCACATAATTACCTTGGGATTCCTTGTCATCTTTCTCTGTTATTGCAGCATTGTTATCAGTAGTGTCAGTGCCATTAGTATCTAATTCAATGTCAAGGTGCTGACCCACATCCACTTTCTCAGCTGAAGCATCTGTATTACATGTGGAATTTTATTGTTGTTTTAATAAATTATTACTGTCTTGAGAATGCCATGTGTGATTTTCATGTCGGAAATGTTAAAGTGCTTCTCTGCAATTGCATGATGTATTTGCAATGACTTTCTTTAGCTCATTTTGCTGGTCTCGACTTTCGACCCATTGGGTTCATTTGCTGCCCTTTGAGTTGTTATGCAGTCTTCTTCAGTGTCAGGATAAAATGTCATATGTTATGATGTCTGACATTTATGCAACTTGGGTGTCATTGGTTGAGGGGATTTGGGTGATTACTATCAAAACATTTACCAATTAACTCAATTCCTTTATTACTAAGAAAAAGGGCCAAAAAACATCTGGTTCCATTCTGTGGCTGTTATTTTGTGTCCTTCGGGACTATTTCTGGGTGGTGTAGGGTCCCTCTTCCTTGATAAATATTACTTGATTATGTTGCAGTTCATTTGCACTGTTAATGAAAAATGTTAGTACGAATTTAATAGATTATAATTGAACTGAGAATTAATTACTGTTGGCATGTGTAAATCAGGTATTTCCACTTCTGACCTGGTTTCTTCATTAATCATCAGTCTACCCACTGTGTAAGAAATGATCCTTTCAGTTTTCAACTGGAATACCTATTTCATGGCCTGAAAATTAATTTTGTTCTATCAGTTTTCATTCTGGAATCATGGTGAGGCTAATCAAGCGAACCTTGACTGTAGACTCATGGGATGGTTGATTCGGATGTGCTTGATTTTTTGTCTGTACTTTTCCAGATACAGTTTCCATATTCCTGCTGTGTGAAGAAGTAGGCCTCAGAAATGTTAAAAGAACACGTTCTGTGTCTCCCAATAGACTTCTTTCCATTTAATCAATCTTAATTCAACTTTGTTTAATTACGTTAGGTAAGTTAATTACAAAACCTAGGATGAAATAGATAGCGAACATTTAGAGTTTAACTACACATCTTTTAAATCAATATTTTTTGTATGGTCGCTAAATTTTCATCAATTCTTTAGAGATACGAGAGAAATGACAACATTGTTGTGTTTTATACGTCAAGCTTCTATCCAAATAATTGGTATCATCTGAAATAAATTTCATGTCCAGATTTATCTTCTTAAGCACGTCAAATTGAGATGGGCTATAAACTATGTATCATTTGAAATAAAATTTCAAACCAGATGAATTTGAAGGAACGAGGTTGGGCTGTAGATCTGAATGTCCAATATGTTCATTATTTTCATAACACCTTCAGCACTATACTGGACAAATTGATTGAGCCACACTTTAAACAATTAAAATTTATTTTGAGTTAAAGTTGAACCAGTACCAAAGCTTTTGGCATACATTTTTAATTTGAAATTCTGGCCGGTATACGTTTTGCGCTTCTCTGAAGATATATGTCTCAATCTTGGCTTAAAATGCCTTGAAATTGAGTAATTTTGCAGTTGATTAAATATTATATGTCTGGAATTATAAGATTTCTTCAATATAAATTGCTTCATATAATCCCGATTTAGATATGCAATTTCCTGTATCTCTTTGATGTTAATATTTCTACTGTTTCAGTTATTATTGAATGCTTTTTGGCATTTTATCGTTAACGTTAATCTGTGAGGCTGCTGAAACTAAACTTCAGTATTCCAGTTTTAATGATGTAAGGAAATCTTAATATAAGCTAGTAGGATGTTCCCGATCTGTGTAATCCTGCCTGTGTATTGTATGGCCCTTCATCTGGGCATTGTTTTATTGTGCTTAATTAATAAAATTATAATATTAGTTCATCTTTCTATGATATTTTGCTTAATCATTCTTTGAAGTCAATTAATCCAGCAAACGTTTATACCTTATTAATTGCTATGTTTCATATGTGTTACCATAGCAACGGAATGTATCATATATTGTTTCGTATAATTATTGTTTTAGTATTCATTACATCACTATCTGTGTTTTTTTATATGTATCATATAATTTTTATCGTCTTCCCATTTAAGGTACATTTCTCTTTGATGTCCTTAATGGCATTTTATGACAAGTTGATTGGGTTCAGGCTTCTGAGTATTACAGAAAAATATTGTTGTACATGGGAGATACCAAAGGTGGTCTCCTTGTTACTTCAGTTTGGTGTCTTGTGTCCTTTTTGCCTTTGTAATTGTTGGCACGTATGTGTTTTTTTTCATGTCTCCTTATGCTTGGCTGTGCACTCTGTTGGTGGCATATCCTGCTTGACTTCTTCATCCATTTTCCGTAAATTTTAAATTGTTGTCTCGAGGCTTCAGTGCAAGACTATCGTAACTCTTATACAAATACATAGGTCAGTTACGATAGTCTTGCACTGAACCCTCAGTTTATAAGAGTGATCAATTTTTGTGGCTGTCAGCTAATATGTTTTGTTATGAATAACATAATATGATAGACACTTTTTGGTGCACTGTTTTCTTTGAGTCAATTTTTGTTTCTATTTTTTTTATGTTAACTCCTGCAGAATTTGACAAGTTTTCTCATTTGAAGCAATTTGCTTGTTTGTTTGCTTGTATGATGTAGGTGGTGTTCTTTGAAGTTTTGACAACATTTAATGTATTATGATACGTCAATTAGGTACTGAAAATAGAAATTGTTGCTTTTCCGGTGTCTTGTTCGTAAAAAGTAATGAAAGCGTAATTTTCAATATCTTACAGCTTGTGTTTAGGCGTTATTTTTGTCTTCACATCAAAGATGGGGGTCTAGTGTGGCAAGTGGTGTCAGAGGTGGGTGGCTCACAAAGAATACCGACTTTTTTAAAACTGGTATTTCGATTTGAAAAATTTGCACAAAAAATGTAACTTATGTACTGGAAACCTTTATTCAACCTGAAGAAAATCATGACAGCTAAAACTGAGGCTGTAATTGTAAGAATGAATTAAAAAATATTTTGCATGGATTTCCCGAGAAAAAAAAATTACAATTTCATATACAGTGCTGTCTCATAGAATTTATTGTGTCTGACATTTCTGGCACATTGTACCTAGGATTATTAATTTATTTTAACAAATTTATTTTGCACATTTCAGTTCATATTGTTTTGAAATCATAAAATAACACATTATATTGTCATGGTAACTTGTGAGCATATTGTTATCATGTGTAGTATCAGCAGACTCCACTTGGCTAAATCCTTCTAATTTAGATTGCATCTCTAATCATTAATAATTTCTCCAATCAAGAATAATTCCATTATTACCATGGTCACTGAAGCTTGCTGGCAATTTTACTTTGTAAATGGAACAAAATTAGATCTCTAATATAACACATTGAGTTCTCTCACCACAACAATCTGCCACAATTCTTTGAAATTTTCTTGTGAAATTTGAGAGCTTGTTGATTCATGCGTTGGACTTGCTTAGGAAATTGTTCAGTAGCTATTAGCATCTCATCTTTAATCAGGCGGAATAAAACCCCCTGTATTCCAGTCTCTCATGTTTTAGTATGATTGCAAAGATTGTGAAACATGTATGATTTCTTCATAAAGAGCCGGGAACCATTTTATGATATTCCTATACAGAGCTGGGGACCATAATATGATGTCCCATACAAAGCTGGGAACCATTTTATGATGCTCTCATAATGAGGCAGGAACCATAAAAGGAAAGTTAAAGTGAGATTTTCTCTGTGTTTTGAATCAATATAAAACTGATATTCAGACTGGATCAGTAAGACTTAGGAGACACTGAATCATTTTGTGATTGAAAATTCAGGTGTTGATGATGGAATCTGTGTGATTGATAGAGTTAGCGCTGGGTACCAGACCGAATCACCAGGGTTGTCAATAACGGTTGTAGTAAAGGATATGTTACACCATGCAAGCCTTTGGCCGAGGTCGCTGATTGGGTTTCTGGAGGTTAATTTATGGGTCAGGGCAAACATGGCTGATGATTTTCGACCACAATATCCATTGTGACTGTAAATTTGCTTTTATTGACTAAAATGAATAAAGCACTTTACTAGGAAATGTCTCACATAGAGTGTGCAGCTGATGTACTTACAAGAGTCAAAGGGACACACAAGCCACAAACATCCCACAAGTCCAACTGCACTTGGCAATATCAACGGTTACCCCAAAAGTGCTCTCAAAATTCTTATCTAAGTCTTATGGACTGTACTTTGGCTTCAGTATGGCTCTTCACAGTAAATTAAAGCCATGACCCAACTGAAAACTGTGAGTTTAATTGAAACAATTTTGGATTTGTTGTACTTTAATGAGTTGGAAACTAGGACTATGGGTTAAACATGTGTGGTGTATTGTGTATTCATGTCATTCAATTAGTAGCTCATTGAATCAATAAAGCAATGTAGGAGTACATTGTAGGCAGTCTTAACAAGAAATATTTATGATTTATTTTCTTAATTTTGACAGTAACACCGTCATAAACTACTGTACTGTAAAGCTGAATATTTGCTTTTTTGACAATGTCTCATTTCTTTGTCTGTTTAAATCAAACCTTAACATGACAGGGTGTTTCTAAGAGCATCATAAAAGGATTGAATCTAGGAGTTGAGATTTGCATATGAAATGCTATCCTGTCAAAATTTGGAATGATTGGCTTTGAGGCCTTGGTGTATAAATCAAATTAATAACCTGCCGTCTTTTGTAGAATTTTTTTTTTATTAATAATCACAAGCTATAAGGTTTTATATCATCACAAATTAATTGCTCGTTATTTTTTGTTGTGTTTGTGTTTTGAGAATTCAATATTTGTGTCCAATTTTTCAGAGTCGCTGCTGTATTACATGTTATTATTACTGTTCATGGTATTTCATGAAAGGTAATCGGCATTAATTTTGCGGACCTAAAACTTTAATTTGTTGTAATAGTTGCTTTAATCAAAATTTGCTGTGCTTTTGTCAAAGGTTCTGCAGTTTCTGGTTCTCACAAGAACCTGTTGACAATGATCTTACATTGCTTTAATTAAAAAAGATTTTAGGTTGATACAGGGAATGCCTCCCCATACAGACCAATGGGCAAGCGACCATCCACAATACATTAGGCACGGAGGAGGTGCAAGGGTAAACATGTATGGGAATAGGGGTGCTAGCATAACATATTACCAGTATCCATGGCATAACTTCCTTATTAAATTTCTTTTACACTTCGTACAACATTATGATATTGAGGTCAGCTTAAACTCTATATATGAACTATTTGAGGATAATAAATTTAATAAATTTGAACCAAATGCCCTCATACACGTTTCTAGCCATGTTTCCGTGCTTATTTATACAATCTATGTATACAAATAAAAACTTCTTTAATACTTTAAATTTTCTTCTTTAAACTCATTGTTGGTTGAGTACTTTATGAACTCGGAAAAAGCATTGGGCGTTCCTCCGTACACTAAGGTTTCGGCATTGACTGAAAAAAAATCATTTTTTCACGTCTTTGAAGCTATGTGTATGTTACGTCCCTTTGTGTGTACAAGAATTACACAACTGATGCAGAACAAGCATTCACTTTCATATCACTGTCTGGGATTTTCTTCAATTTTATTTATTCCTATATAACTTAAAATGATGAATTGTATTGCCGACATTGTAAAGATTCCGCAGTTTTAAATTCCGATCAAAGGTTACCCAAATTCTTTCCTCCCCTTGTGATCATTGCATAAACCTGTCATCAGCTGGGTTAAAGATGTTTTAATGTTATAATAAATCTAAAAAAACTGCCGTTAAAATATAGACGTTCATTGCATAATATCAGTATTGTATTGTACAACGATGTGACGCTATAAATGACTTTGTTATGTTATAGCGGTCGTATATATTGTATTTCTAAAACACATTACAGGTTCAAATTCAATGTAATCCCCTTAACTAAATTTACTGGTAGATGGTTTTGTTACATAAATCATAATTTTGTGATGTTTGAAATTTGAGACCCTCAATGTAGTTTTGACATCGTTAATTTCAACAAGGCCAGGTTTTGTAAAGTACTGCATTGGTATAATTTACAATTTGTTAAATACTTTTTTTCTGATAGTTTATCGAATACATTATCTGAAGAACTATGTTCATAATAGCTTATTTTATGTCTCGTTAAACGGTGCATGTTGATACTGCGTTGATTTATATGCTAATTGAGCAATGTTTATATGCCGTATATGCACAGTCTAAAGTACTTTATTTATGTATATTATTATAAGCAGATGCAGGTTTGTTGAAAGCTGCCAGAATTTTTTGTAGCATTTTAAAATAAGCTGTGCTATATACATTGTCAAAGTTGTAACATTCTTTGACAGAATGTAATAGTCAGACATGCAGTTTTATGTCTGTCAGCAATGTATGTCATTTCATTTTCTTGTTCCATTTTTTGTGAATGCCAAAAATGTGTCCATGAGACACATTACACTTGCTTGTCGTTTGTTGCTACAGCAACATGTTTATCTTGATCACAGAGTGTGTGCATATCATTGTAAGTTTTCATTTTTAAAAGAGCGATTCAGTTGTTACTGGGAATGCCACATACACAAGACAATTAATGCCTCCCTCACAGACCCCTACGGAAGTTACAACACTGTCTACAAAACATAAGGGACTTGGGAGGTACAAGGGTAAACATGTATGGGAACATGGGGAGCAAGCAGTTGCCTGGCTGACTGAAAAACAACCATGGAGAATTGAGGTGGACAACAAGGGGAAAAGTCTTGGTTTTTTTCTCAATTGGATCTGAATAATAGCCTTTGGCCTGGTCGGGCCTCGTAGTCTCAAGTTTTGTGATGTTCTAAAGAAAGTCCAGGGGACATTGAGGAGACCCAATTCACCACGAAATTGTATGGCCCTGTCATTACCCTGAGTCAAAACTTACAGTTATGGCAATAATAGAAGTCTGGTACCTGTTTTTCCACTGTTTACTTGGCACGCTCAGGTATGTCCATGCCCAGCGGCTGGCCTTCATCTCAAGTTATTCCCCTCAGCCATTACTAAACCTTAGATAAGAGCACATTTTCCTGCCATAACTGTGTTGAACACAAACTGGAAAATATTACAAGTTTTTATTTGAGAAATAATCAGTATTTGCTTGGATTGTTACATTCTTGCATTTCATCAATTGCTTCCATTAAATTTTATCTGGAACATAAATCACAATATATGTCTGTGGCCCCATTTTATACATTCATACATTGAGACTATAAAATCAGTCTGAATTGCCATTTTCTCTGCATGAATTACACACACAGCCTCATGATATATTCCTATATAATGGTCATCTAACATTTTTATAGACATTTTAAGATTGATGTAATACTTGATGCATTCTTCTTCAGTTTTTTACTCAGCAAACACATTTCGCGCATTCTCTAAGTTTTTGCTTTTTCTTGCAATCAAACTATTAATGTTATGTGTTCCACTTTTGCTAAGTTTTCTTTAGTGTTTAGGGTTGACTTTTTGTTACTTGACATTGGTATCTCCACAGTAGCAAGGCGTTCCTTTCAAACATGACCTCTTGACTTGTTCCCCCATGCCATGAGTTACCACACAGCAATAGGAAGTTACATTGACCAACTTTGTAATGTGGACAAACTCTTGAAATTTGTTGATAACTATGGCCTTTGTTAAAGGTGTCCTGTTGGTGCTACAAAAAGATTTATCTTTGTTCGCTTTATCTGCTGCTTTAAGCTTTTTAATTAATTTATAAAAATCAAAGGACTGAAGGTCCTGAGAGGCACTTCCAAGGCAAGACTGACTGCACGTTTTTCCATTTTATCATATTAGAAATTAATATCTGACTTTTCCAGTACATCAACAAAAATGACACAAATAATCCAGGAAATTGATACATCCCTGAAATTCGGCCATTATACTCATCAAATCTTTCATAAACTCAGAGGACTTTACATGTACTATTTTCTTGAGATGATGAATATGGCGGTACTGCTAGTAGACAATCCAGTTGAAGATGATAGCAATGAGACCCTAAACCACCTTAAAATGTAGACCAGGTACATCAGGAAACGGGTTGCTCTGTAAAGGTGTTTGTGTGACCTTTACTCATCAGATGATGACAGTGGCAGAAGTCTGTCTACTTCTTTCTTTATATGCTGATAAAATGGTTTTGCTTTCAGTCCTTTACATAATGTTTTCCACTTTGCAGTTTTGTTATCAGAATAATTATTATAAAAACCCTGTATTTTGCTTAATTATATGTTCAAGCCTTTGCAAGTAAAGAGTCACTGTGAGACTATAAATCTTGCACATTTTGTTCATCTTATTATCCCCGGCAGTTACTTTAAGACACTCATACGCATAAACTAGATAATCACTTTAAAATTCTGTCATAAATGTGGAATGTGTGACTATAGGGTAATAGAAGATAACGTGCAGCATCTATTGTGTTATGTATTGAGATGTAGAACTTTTATGAGATCGAGATTGCCTGATAAACTGACTTGTTTATGGATCCACTCCTGACTTACTTGCAGTCTGTACTGAAGTATGCTCACCTTCTGTAATAGAATTTTATATTTTTTGCTCCATTTGTTAAGTATCACAGTTTTTTGTAGCTTTACAGAAACGCTTGATATACTGGTAGCTTTCCAAAAAGCAAATTGCTGTGCATGTTTTGAAGTTTTATTGTGTTACAAATATGATTATAGTTCTGATGGTTAATATCATTCTATATTATACGTAAAGTAGAATTTGAGTATCATTATCACCGGAAACATTATTTATACTTGCTTTATGCATTATGTGCGTATGCTTAAACTGATAAAATATTATCTTTTGTTTTGGGTCCCAAATGCTGCATGATGGGGCAGGCCAGGTATGTGATTATAATGCTGTGGAATCATTGATAGTCAGCCGGATTTATCTCACTAAATTTTCACACTATCTTCGTTACACCTACACATATACAGTTGGACCTCGTTTATTCGACAACCTTTTAAACTTGGTATGTATCATTCGAAATAAATATATCTGATCCCGATGTATTTTCTTATGCACATTAAATTGAACTGGGCTATTCGAAATTATGTATTATTCAAAATATAATTTCGGAAACATTGGATTCAAATAAACAAGGTCTGACTGTTGTTCAATATTTCTGTATCGATCTCAGCTTCTTGTAACAGTAGCTGTTGTTTGATATTAATAAGTCTTAAGTCATAAAATTGTTTCTTAAACTGTCATTAACTCTCCCAACAGCACCAAACTGGGATCAGGTGCCTTAATGTTGCTGATTTATTTCTTTTATATGAACAGTTAGAAATCTCTCAAAGATATCATTATTGATTTTGGTTCAAATTTCACCAATTTTTTGTCCAACCCTTGCCATAGGGGAGGCAGCTGCTGAAAACTGGTGGGGCGTGAAATATTATTAAGATACAAAATGGTTAAGGCTTCGTATACAAGTGTGGGTGCTGTTCTAATCACATCATACAGAATGATGATGTACCTTGTAATATCACAGTTTTATGTTCATTTTGCTTGTTTTTTTGTGACATAAAAATGAGGAAGGCTTATGAACACAAGTCATAAATAACGGTGTTTGTTCATCACATTATTTGTAATGAAGTGCTTCCCATCTTTGCATTGACACAAACTTTCATTGAGGTAGAAATGTTGAGCTGTACGACACTTTATACAACAGCTGATGTGATGATTTACTATGATTTCATTGAGCGGAAAGCATTTATACTGAAGTAAACGGCAGCTGTTGTATCATAGCTTGTTATTATAATCTGTTACATTAAAAAGAAAAAAAATAGATTTACCGGGATTAAATTTGTGTTAATTTCTGATATCATGACACCGTGTGAGTGGTACACAAACTGATCATTTGTCACATTTGTCATTCCCTATTCGTACTGACAATGTTTATTTACAGATGGTAATACATTTTGTCTAATTAAGTCCCTTATGTTTTTTAAAAACTAAGGTACAATAACCCGGTTTTGCACCAAACCTTCAAATTGTCAGAACTATTCTTGTAATTGTATTCAAAACTTTGTTTGTATTTTCTTGAAGACTGGATTAAGGTTTAGATATAAAAGCAACATGAATAAGTCCAGAATTGTGAAATGTTGTCATTTATCCTGATGTACACCAACAGAACATGTTCATGGATCAGTTCTGTAAATAAGATTTTGTTTATTTTGTTGTGCTTTCATATTAATGTCTATGAAACACACACATATTAATTTACAAACATATGTTTTCCACTCCCTGTATTATATACTTGAAAGAAGTACTGTACACCAATATTTGTGGAAAAAAGTACGGAATTGTAATGCATCAATTGGGGTTAAGGCGTTTCCATGGTTCAGTGACTTCTACACTGGTGCATCTTTGAATTATGGTCATGCCTGGTATAGAAAACACTTTCTGTTCATGCTTGTAATATAGAAGTTCTATTGAAGATTGAGTATAGTTTCTAAGTTATACAAAAACCTTAGTCTGGGTAAATATTGTAGAATTGTGATCTAATATAAGGTACATTGATGTCTCAATTACATAGTTGCAAATGAACTATTTTCAGCATTATCATGTGAAAAAAAAGCACAAAAGAGGGCTTTCGTCTTTGTTTACTTTTGCTGAAAGCCAATACCCCGACACCTTGGGTAATTTGGGGAAAAAAGTCTTAGATTTCCCTAAAATTTCATTCAGTGGATAATACTGACGCCCTAAAATTTGCAGTTACGAAATCTAATTGATGGGTAGACCATTGAAATAGATAAAGAATTAAATTTGAGCGTCTGTCATGGTGATGGACTGGTTCCCACCCACTCTCCTTCTGAAGAGGTCTTTATACCACTACTGGGCTGAGAAAAGTGTAAAATATTGAATAATGAACTCATTCTATTATTATGTTGCTTGTTTGTTTTGCTTTACGTTGTCCATCATTGATATTTCACAATCGCAACCCATGGCTCGTTCATTCGGAGACTTTGTTATTATGTATGGTTACCTCTCGTGTAATTATTTTGTCTTTTTCATTACGAAAACTATTTGATATTGTCCTTACTTGTAATTAAGTCACGTGCATTAAGAATCAAGTCTGTGTTGATCAAACTTGATTGACCATGTTTTGTTGAATCATTGATACTGCAAGAGCAGTGAATTATAATGGTGTCTTGTTTATGGTTGGATAAAACTGAATATTGAAGATGAGAAGAAAATGACATATACAAAGTTTAATCATGGGCAGGATCCAGGATTTGGGCTTAGGGAGGGGGGGGGGGTAACTTTTTGTTCATATTTTGGTTTTGCTAAAGCCTTTATAAAACTGCCATGATTGAGTTTTATTCTTTGTTTTTAAGTTATTGAACATACATTATACTGCTTCAATAAGAATCACATCACTTATTTGAAAATCTTATAATCAAAGACCTCTGTATAATTTCATTGGGGAATATTAAGGGGGAGGGGATGCGTGCCAGGTGTGCTCTCACCCCCTGGTTATGCTCATATTAACAGCCACCCCAATAAGCATAAACAGGCATGAAATTAAAGCATACATTAATTAATTAACTGTCAAAATGTTTTGGTGTAAACTTAATATTGTATATGGTAGATCTATATAAGTAATGATCTTTCAGGCTGTCTGAAAAATGAATATCTAATTTAAGTCAGTCCATGTACATGAAATACTTGAACTTAGAAAACCTTTGAATGATTTGATTGTTTAACATTTCTTTATGATAAACACTCGAAACTTGTTACATGTTTGTTTACTTGGGTCATTGATATAAGTGTGAAATATATCCTAGATAAACAACTGACCACTGATAATAATACCAACTGACCAAGTCTGGACAGCAGCTGTTGACCATTGACTTATGATATCAAACTTGTCACATAATTTTGTCTCATGATCCCCATTGACCAAGCTAGCCATGATAATGAGACAGAGTGGACTATAGATGCGTAAAATATTGTACAGACTAGTACCCTAATGTTGCACCAGAGAGAATAATCCTGCAATAATTTATCATTATTTGTCTGCGTTCCTTCCTATCCGGCTATGTAAGGTTTCTGTGAATTACTTCTTTCTGCAATGTGAACTTTAATGGCCTCTCTTCTGGTTTAGTCACCAGATCTGTTTTTACAAGCACACAGATTGAGAGTCTTCATTACCATGGTGATGGGGTTGTATTAAATGAATCATGAACCTTTGAATGCTTTTCCTTTCTGCATTTGTATATACATGTATTGTCGAACATTTTGAGTATATATAAAAAACATATCTTTGTCTACCTTGCAATTGGATGCACATTGCTAGCGGTTTCGGTTAATAAATTCTGTTGACCTACTCTGATTGTTGTTGTTTTTGTTGTTGATCAGTGTTTAACTTCTTCAGGATGAGAAACAACATTGTTGCCAGCGTTTTAAATCATAAATTTGATATACAATTTAAGTACAGTCGGACCTCGTTCATTCGAATTAATAGGGTCCGAAATTTGATTTCGATTAATACATGGTTTCGAATAGCCCATTTCAATTCAACATGCCTAGGAAGATACATTGGGACCTGATATTTATTTCGGATTTGCCAAAGTATTTGGATAGAAAGTTGTCGAATAAATGAGGTTCGAATGTATTGTCTTACCTCATTTGTGGAGTTAATTCAGCACCTTGGCCTCCTGTTACCTCGTGTTATTTCTTTACACTATGCAATCCGTTAGGTTGCAACGCCATCAGAACACTTCAAAAGATGCAGATATGCTAATTAAATGTCTGTTACAGTCTTTGTTGTGTCTATTCATAAAATATGATGCGAAAATTTGACCCATATCTTATGTATGAGACAAAAATATCTTCTTGTATTGTAATCAACGTATATTTCCTATGACAGGCGAAAATTAATGTCACTCGGAAACTTCAGTCTGGATGCACCGTTGATGACACCTAGAGAGATGACCTCATAGTAACATACATGTTACAGTGATCATTTTTCCATGTCAGTGTAGTGACAACTTATTGTCATGCCAGTAAATGTCACAGTGCTTTATCGTAATTGACTTGAATCTTCGCCTTTGGACTTTTCGTGGGCCGTTAAAATTACACCTTTTGATGTGAGGAAATATGCAAGCCCAATTTATGCAGATTTTGCTCATAAATGTCAAATCTCTAAGGAAAAAACACTTTTTGCGTAGATGTGGTTTTGTGAGACAATTTTTATGTTGAGATGTGAGACGGATTACATTGCATGAGATAGTTAGCATTTGGTATTTGTTTGTGTGAAGCAATTTATTTTTTCTGCTCTTGGGATTTTTTTGGGGATTTTGTTGAATAAAAAACTAAGCGTCTTTGTTAAAAATTTACTTTTGTTACATAATGGTGACGAAAGTGTTTTAAAAGGTTAAATGACGAACAATGTGTACTTGTGAATTAAGTCTGTCCCCAGACTCGACCTTTTAGCTCCTTTTAAAGCTCGGTACAGTCGGCCCTGTTATTCAGACAGAATAAAAATCGCTCTAACAATTAGCTCTGAATCATATCTGACATTAAGGGAGTCATAAATTATCCCATTTAATGTTTCAGCTATGTGATATGCTTTTTAGGGAATAGACTTTTCTTAAAAATTGTGAATTTATTCATTTTGAGACAAAATGTTTACTTTTGTTTAGTGGTTATGGTAGAAAGCCATTTATTTTTTTCTCTGAAAAAAGTAATGGAGGATAGAAAGATTTTGCTGTATTATTGCATCGTAGGGTGTGTTGATTTTTTTTCAATATCATGAATATTTTTTATGTCCTTTCGTATCATCGGAATTTTAATCATGTAACCTAACGCTATTGAATATATTGAACAGAATCTCTATAGTAAGGAAACATCAAGTGAGTTTCCACGTCATTTTACTGCGGCGGCCCATTTAATCCTGCTTCCTGGTAATTTATTTACACATTGCCGTTTGCCAATAGTTATTCTAATAGCATGGAACTACAAAAATACACGTTAAAACATGAGAATATACAAGAGTAACGATTTTTCTATTTATTGTCAACAAAATTAATGGTAGAAGTAATTATTTACGCAACAGTGTATATACAAATATACAATATTGCGAGCCTGGTTATAAATAAGATGTTGCCTGGATATTCGGACCACCAACATGGATATCACCATGACTTTTTTCAAGTTTTATCCATTCATACAATTTCCTATTACAATTTAGCGTTGTAATATATTGGGTAGAATATTGTGATATATATTACAAGAATTTCGTGAAGAATACCAACTAGGTTGTTGAAGCTTAACAATTTTCTAATGTATTGGTAATATTGTGTTTTTTATTGCGTATTTTATTTACATGAAAATAGGCTAATTTTTTATCTGTTGAATTTCTCAAATCTTGAGTAAATATAACGCCTCGTAGCGTAGGGTATAAGGCAATTTTGTCACAATTTGACAAGCCCGGGTGACTTTGCTTTTGTCATTATGATAACTATGAGTTCACTCAATTTTGGAGTATTTATAATAATTCATAAATTTATCTCTAATAAATGGAATCCAATTTGTTACGGCTTTAAATGTCCGAAATAATAGACAATTATTCTAAATTTGGCTGTTTTCCGAAAAAACTTAAATGCTTCATTTTTTATTCTAACTTAACAAAATTAATCCTACCATATGAATATTGATATAAAATATTTAATCATAATATCGCTATAATATCGGAAATATTTGCATTTTTGGCCTACACAATGTTGTTTGAGTACTTAAAGCAAACCAAAGGAGATCAGGCTCGTAAATCTCAGGTGAAATGGCTCTCGTCAAAATTTTGTGACATGGAGACCAGATTATTACAACTCAAGCATGTAGTATGAATTTGTTGAATGCATTATAGTTTATGGTCATTTACCCTGATGAAAAGATATAAAATAGACCTGTAAGGTTTTCGTTGAAGCATCATTTACCAATCGCTGTTAATGCCAAAATGATGACATTTCAAGACCATGTTCTTCTAGTCTAATCTCCACTTGTGTTTGAATCAATGTATATCGGTTATGAAGGAATTTCATTTCAGATTCAAGTGAACCGGGGTCAAATATTTTATGGAGAGTGTAGAAGTCAACGCACTTTTCATTAATGTTTAATTTGTGCCCGGGCATTAATATCGGGAGCTGTGATTAAGTTAGGAGCAGTAATTATATTTGTCTAGTTCAGTAATATGGCTTTAAGCGAGACATGACATTTCATTTCATCCCTTTGAAGTCTGTCATTATTATCTTGAATAACCACTTTAATGAGGCAGGTTTTATGAATTTATTCCTCTCATTCAATTTATAGTCATGGTTTAATGTTTGAATTAAATGTATATCTTTGTATTTAAGGTCACGTTTATTGGTTATATATACATATAATTGGTGCCATCGTGTATGCTGGGGAGTACATGGTATTCTTTTTGATGTGCCTGTCGTTAAACTACTTTGAATAATTTATGCGGAAATGATTTTAGTTGATGTACAACATTTGAACTTTGACCTTAGGTAACTATAAGTCTTTACTGAAAGCTTTTCAGGCATTATAGACTATAAACAACAGAAGACGGTCCCTAATCGGCCATAAATTTTCATAATTTGCGATGATTTTTTCTTAAGGTTAGGAAATTCAGCCATTTTATATTGATTTATGTTTTTCATTACTTTACAAACTTCGTCTGTTAAACCAGCATTAGTGTTTAAAATAAGCCAATTTGATTCACATTTGTAGTTCTTTGACCCCTAATTCAGATATAAATAAATCTGTATTTTTTGCAATTCTTCCGTTTATTGTAGTAATAGATTTTGCTTTCTGATACCCGTAATGTCTCAATATGAAATTCAATATTACTTG
Source organism: Mactromeris polynyma (assembly GCA_032209605.1). Lineage (NCBI taxonomy): Eukaryota > Metazoa > Mollusca > Bivalvia > Venerida > Mactridae > Mactromeris > Mactromeris polynyma. The sequence goes on from JASFXZ010000050.1 coordinate 516,155, forward strand.
ATAATGTTTATAAATGTTTGATTAATCTATGTCCTACATTTTTAGTTTGATAGATTTTTAATCTACAATGATATTACATGTACCACCCACAACTTGACAATAGTTGTCAATCTTTTACATAGCTGTGTTCTCGTATATGCAATGTGTACTTTAAAACTGATAAGGTCAATCTAAAGAAATCCTAGTTTGCTGGCCTCATATATTACTTCATTGAATTGGGTAGGAAACGTTAGGTCCTCAGTCCTTACATCATCAAGTTTTGCAGTAACAGCAATGTTATAACTGACATTTACTGGTGTCTATGAGAATTTAAGAGTCGTGCTTAGAGTGACAAATTATGCCAAGATATCTTTGTTCAGGTTGCTCCAAGAATTGTTTGATGTTTTAGGGAATCTGGGTAAATGCATTGTATAACAATAGTAGGAAGTTGATTCTGGTGTTTATTTCCAATATTGCTATCATGAAAGATGTTGAAATGTTAAAGACAGACACAAAATGTCTCATCATCGGACTGCCACTTGACAGTTTATTAAAACTGTACACTATTATTGAAAGTTATATCACCTATCCTGAAAATTCACTCATAATAATTGATACTTTACGTGTCAGTTCTTCCGAAAACTCTTATACCCGGGACACTGAGGGATACCCAGCGTTTATAAATTCCCATCTGTCACGAAACCTTTAATTTTTCATTCATCACTTTTTGAAATTGTATTTTTTAAAAGATTTTGTTCAACTGTCATTTCACAAAGATATAATCATTTCAACGCAGATAAACTTTTGCACCTTAATTTCTTAAGTGACTTGACAAATCAGACGACTTGACTTGCTCAATACCGTAATATCTCCTACACTCGATCCTAGTGCGGCTAACTTGTTTTGCCATTGACTAATACTTTGGGACGAAAATAATATTTTGTTGTGTAAATGATCTCCAATGACAGTGTGAGACTTGTCTGTTCTATCATAGGTTATATGGAGATAGTATCGTTCCACCAACCTCGTGCCTCCAACGTTTATCTACTTACAACCCTATTCCTTTGCTTTTTATGTTATACTTCATTTTTCTGTGACTTTTAACCCTGGCATGTCAATCATTCTATGCATTCAATGAACGTCTACATTGCACATACGTAATTCAATATTAATTTTTTCAAAATGATAGTTATGTCGTGATTATATTGTACAGTCTGGAATGATTGCCCCGATACGTTGTATGTAGAATCTTGCTCTCATTACGATATTTATTTTTTTGTGGACCCAATGAAAAGCCAAAAACTGTATCTGATTTTTCATTCATAATCAAGTTGAACCGCAATTTTCATTTTACGGGCTATTTACTTTGACACTACATTGGTCGAGTCAGTCAAATAATGGGGGTTCACTGTGATTGTCATATCTGCAGATTGCGAGACCCAGGTTACCAGTTTGATTGACGGGTGAAAAGAATACGGTTAAACTCGTATTAATGCAAACCTTTTGGCAGCTAAGATTTCAATTCAATGCATCATTTAATATACTGACCTTGCTGGTGTGAATATGAACAAATATTGGATATGCTAAAAAAAGGATTGACTGTTATTTCGTAGTCTCTGTATAACAGAAAATTTGTTGTTGGGACGTAATACACAATTTTCCCACTGTATAACAGAAAATTTGTTGTTGGGACGTAATACCCAATTTTCCCACTGTTGTTTCGTGCTTTGTAAACCGAGTATGATTTGAGTCGTAAATTCTGAAATTCCTGATTGTGGTCTTAGTTAAGACCTAGCAAATTTTACATTTGTGAAGTTTCCCTGTTCTGATTCTGAGAATTCTGAGTTCTCTGCTGTGCATTTCCCAAGAAAACAAGATTTTTACTAATCCACTCCAAGACAGTTGTGCTGTTTTAATTGAACCATTTAGTGACTGGACAACTGATGGTCATGTGATGCACTTGGCTCACATTGAAGTTGACATATGTCAGAACCAATCATATTCCAAGACAGAATGTAACAGCTGATTTGATTGGCTGAAAGAAATATTCCAGACTGATTCCTCATATTTGGTGTCCAGTGGACTGGAATTGATAAGAAATTTATCAGCAGGGAGTCAGTCTGCTTTATTTCTTAAATGTTTGCTTAGAAATCTGAGGACTGAAGTCAAAAAGCCACAAAAAGGGAGAATTTCATCCATGATTGACAGCTTTTCCACATCAAACCACCAAATCTAATTAGACTGGGTATCTGTTTCATTGTGTTTATTTTTACAAGAAATTCAAATTTCTAGGCACAGTCTAAGAAAAAGATTGACGAAAATTCAGTTGCAAAATATATCAGCTAAGTGTGTGGTACTTGAGCGCATTTTCTTTTGCGTTGACTCATTTATGAGAAATTTTAATCTTCCGCAGTTTACATGAGCATATTGTATGAAACCGTTTATTGTCCATTTTTGTATACAAAAAAAATCAAAATGCATCTAAATGTCTCGAGAAATGTTCTTCAGTTCATTAAAACTCCACACAAGATGTAAATATTTATGTGTCTAATTGGCTTGTCTAATTTTATTGGTTGCAAGGATTTGACGTCTATGGGAAATAAACTCCCTCATTTTTATGTAATTATGATTATTTCAATGAAACTTGGTAATTATTTACTTTGAAGTCTTAGACATTTATGTCGTCTTATTTGCACACAAAAAACAGATGGTCAAAATACCAACAGTAGAATTGTTATCCACGGTAGAATTGATATTGTGTTTTTGTCTGATATCCACCGTGTTTTTGTCGTCTTCAAATAAAAAATTATTCTGAGTTAATGAACTCTACGCCCGTACATTCTCAATCTAGTATTTAAGCTCACTTAGAAATTGAGGTGTTCTTATTATTTAGGTGGTCTTATTATTGTGGTGGTCTTATTATTATGGTGGTCTAATTATTGATGTCGTCTTATTATTGATGTCGTCTTATTATTGAGGTGGTCTTATTATTGATGTCGTCTTATTATTGAGGTGGTCTTATTATTATGGTGGTCTTATTATTGAGGTGGTCTTATTATTATGGTGGTCTAATTATTGAGGTGGTCTTATTATTGAGGTGGTCTTATTATTATGGTGGTCTTATTATTATGGTGGTCTTATTATTATGGTGGTCTTTTAGTCAGGTTTTACTGTATATATGTGAACAGTTAATTAATAATGACTTGATTTAGATTTTGTATTCAAATTATGAATATTGAAGTAAGTGGGTGGGTATAGAATATTAATGGTATTAATTTCATCTTGAACACGCCTCTCTAGCAATTAGCTAAGGCAGAAAAACTGCGTTGTTTAACATCTCATATTTAAGTTTTTTTAAGGTGTACAATTTCAGAGTATTCACACAATTCAGTGTTTACAAAACACTCTGATTCAAACCCCATGTTGGGTTGATATAAAATTGTTGACATCCTTAATAAAACTGAAGGATATTAAATAATGGTTCATATTTCTGACTGACTTTCAAGTATTTGTGGATAGATCGTAAAAATGTGAATTGTGACTAAAAAATAAGCTGGGCATTGATGATCGTACTTTATAGTACTAAGTTGAGTAAATATCTTGTAAACCAGTCTGTTACCATTGTTTATGTAAATCTTTTATTCAAACCAGTCCAAGTGGGCTCCCTCACCTGAGGAAGTATGCATTGTGAGTCAAGAACTAAAATATTTTCATTTCAAAGGTTAAATGTTTTGAAGGTATCAGTCTTGATTTTTTATCAATATACACCAAGTTCTAATTTTATTCATGGCTACAACTTAGCAACAACATTCATGGCTACAACTTGGCAACAACATTCATGGCTACAACTTGGCAACAACATTCATGGCTACAACTTAGCAACAACATTCATGGCTACAACTTGGCAACAACATTCATGGCTACAACTTGGCAACAACATTCATGGCTATACAACTTGGCAACAACATTCATGGCTATACAACTTGGCAACAACATTCATGGCTATACAACTTGGCAACAACATTCATGGCTATACAACTTGGCAACAACATTCATGGCTATACAACTTGGCAACAACATTCATGGCTATACAACTTGGCAACAACATTCGTGGCTATACAACTTGGCAACAACATTCGTGGCTATACAACTTGGCAACAACAATATATCCAGCAACATGCAATTTTTCATTTGAATTTTTTCTAAACCTAAGAAAATATCTTTTACTATAAATTTATGCTGCTTTTTGTATTTTGTTTGTTCCATCTTGTGACAAATTGTAGTTAAAAAATGTTTGGTTTAAAAATTGAGGTCACAGCCACCCAAATGCTATACAAAATTGTATACTACATAATATTATTATGAACTCTATAGTTGTCATGCTAACAATTTGAATGAAATCAGCAGGAATAGTGGGAATTTTTATGCCTCATATTGTTTGCCATCAGTCAATCTGTTATCCTAAGTCGCATGTTTTAAAGTAAAATAGTTCATCTGTGAAATCTGTTCATAATTGTGTGTACTTTTGCTATTTGATACAAATCTTGCGTAAATTGTAATTGAATTGAACTATTCACTACTTTTCCTCCATTTTATGGATTTTATGACTTTGGTATTGAATAAAGCGGTTTAATCCTCATACAGTGAATGAAGACTATTTTACATAATTATATCTAATGATCTACGTAGATTGTGGTGACTCTACGGTATGTGTTTTTCCCACATTCAGTCATTCAGTGTGTTTAAGTATCTATACGTTCAGTTTTGACATGTGGAGGTGAGCCTTAGGAAATCACTGGATTACAGTTACCTCGTTTATTCGACAAATTTCTATTCGAATACTTGGTATCATCCTAAATAAATATTGGGTCCCCAATGTTTTTTCTAATACACGTCAAATTGAAATGAGCTATTCGAAATAAAATTTCGGACCCGATGAATTTGAATGAACGAGGTCTGACTGTATTTGTAAATCGTCCAGAATTTTAAAAAGATACAAAAAATTGTGCAGCACTGTGTATAGTAAACTTTACACATTCAAAATTAGTTGCGAAAACTGTTATTGTGTACACTATATATCTGTTGGTCAATATTTTCCAAAACAAGTTTTCATTGGCTGACCTGTGACTTCTGAGTTTGTTTACGACTGTTCTAAAGTAAATGATAGTGACCTTTCCCTTATAAAATGTTTTGAGTTGGATTGAAAAGTACTGTACCTTACCTGACCCAGAAATCAATATATACTGTGAGCAGAGTTGTCTATACTGTGAGCAGAGTTGTCTACACTGTGAGCAGAGTTGTCTATACTGTGAGCAGAGTTGTCTATACTGTGAGCAGAGTTGTCTATACTGTGAGCAGAGTTGTCTATACTGTGAGCAGAGTTGTCTATACTGTGAGCAGAGTTGTCTATACTGTGAGCAGAGTTGTCTATACTGTGAGCAGAAAAATGTCTCACTTTATCTTGTGATAACATTTTTCCTAAAATTGTTAAATATAGTGTATTTTAGTTGAAACAGACAAAATCTTCACAAAATGTACGATTACAAAATTAATGCACAATCTAAACATTCAGCTTGTGACTAAGCTATATGTTTTCAATTATATTTTGACGTTTTTATGTTAAATGCACTATTTGTTGGGGTGGTTTTGCATTACAAGCTTCGCTTTCAGAGCTTAATTAAACCAGGTTTAAAACTAAAATAAATGCATTTCTGAAATTGAGGCTTCGTTTTTTTCCAGAAGAATCGACTGAAGTAATACCTGGTAATGTTACCATGACAACCGAAAACCTTGGTAGCTTACTCAATGCTACATTATGTATGTTCTCATTATCTCCCATTAGCGCACCAGAGTTACACTCCTTGAATATAAATCTAATAACATGTTTTTTCTTACTGTTTTTTACTGTTAACATTTACTGTATATGTGCAAAAGTTTGCTTAAGGTGGAAAAATTTGCGAATTTCGCGAATGCACAAATTTCGCGAACATTTTACCGAGAATAAATTTCCAATATTCACCAAATTATATTTTTATCTGGCGACCCATGGAGTCATATCCAAAACACTGCCTGCCCTACAATCCATTATATAACAGCATGCAAAACGTCTGGATTCGGCAATTCGCAAACTTTTCGACACGCGATATTATCCACGTATACAGTATATCACCATCTTTGTTTTAGTACTCATAAAAAGTCACGTCTTTTATTTTATTACATTATGTCTCACGGGGAAATTTAACAGAGTTTACTAAATTTGGTTGCTATAGTAACAACCAATACTACTAAGTTACTTATTCCCATGGTTCCTTGACTAAATGTGTTTCCATAGTAACCATGTAATATCACTAAAATTACCCATTGTTTCTCATATCTAACTCAACATTTTTTCCTAACAACGACAGTTAGTACAGTACTTTGATAATTAAGTTTTACACCAATTAAATGTAACACTGGAGTAATGCTTCAGGTCACATGACATTTGTTGTTCAAATTATGTTGTGTTCGATAATGTTTTAAAATTGAAAACTTCCAATATTACTGTGATATATGAGACCTTCAGGCAATGTTTGCCTCTGTGAATTGTACATATATCCTGCAACCTCTACTTTCGATGTAATTCTTCACAAAAATGTACATGTTTGATTATTTTATAATTTCAATTCCTGTTTGTTGGTGTATGTGTGTTTTTGCTTAAAGGTATATTGTCATCAAAATATGCTATGTTATAATTTTGAGACTTTGACATGTAAACGCCTTCATAAAGATATTTTCTTAATGCTACATTATATACTTTTCAAGTTTCTTGGAACTGCAAAACACGAGTCCGATACAGGTATGCACTATGTTTGTGCTAACTCAGCACATTGGTTTAGGATAAAACAATACTTATATCAGACTTGTGTATATGGGGTCTTTAGGAAAGACGTATGAAAAGTAACAATGTAGAGTTGTCAAGTACATAAATGCATGTCACAATGTTCAGACATTTCTCACTGATTATCTCAGGTTTACCAAGAAACATATTTGGACATAAAATCTAGACTATCTACCTTTAAAACATGTCAGTAAGATTGGAGTGGTTGCTACAAATCTTAAAACAATGCTTGATTCAAGATACTTGGCTGTACAAACAGCAGTTCAAGAGTTGTCTTTTCCTGAGTGCTTTATATCCTGTAATTATTTGGTTCGTCAAACTGGACGACTTCGGTTATTGAAATAATTCATTTTGCTTTCTTGTATAATTTAATGCTTTACTATGTATGAGACTTTTTGAAATATTTGTGTGATATTTATATGAATTGTGTCACTTTGTATAATTTCAATGCAATCACCTCCCTTTGTTGTATCAAAATTATGCGGTGATATTGTATATTAAATGTTCTGTAAATGTTGGAATTATTTCTTCTTTTTTTCACTTGTGATTTTTGTGGTAATTTTACACATTTTATTTTTTGCTTCACCTAAATTTTATTTGCTTTTGTTATTTTTCTAGCTCCTGGAGGTTCGGAATATGTCGCTCTTGAAAACATGACAAGAAGAAGTATGTATTTTTGTTCGCAAGTAGTCTATATAACCATATTAGTGTAACGTTGTTTGTTAATGAAAATAAAGCAATTTTGGTCCACTTGCTTGATATAATAGTTCTGCATTTGATGTTTGGGTATTTCTCGCTGGGTTTGAATAATTATAGTCATTTTGATTTTTCTGTCAGATCTGTGAATTCTTGCATTTTGAAATATTTCAACGTCTTATTCTTCGGGTGAATGCAACATATTTGCGGATTTTCTTAACTAGTTCCAAGAATAATAGTCAGTCTAAACAGTTTTATTCAAGATTCAGAAATGTTCGAAGTAGAAAAAACTGATGGGGACAACATCCCCAGGTAACCCTAACCAAACATTCTTGGATTGGCTAATAAAATACTGGAAGGTGACTTGACCCTTTATGATCATAAAAATTTGCATCTCGACACCTAGTATACTAAAATGTTATTTTTCTCTCATTCCGTTTTAAGTATTTAATTTTTTATCAGCTTACTTTCTTAACCATATATTTATTATCGTAATCATAATGGGAAATATAGCATGGTGTAAGAATTCTATTAGTGACCAGCTACCGTTATATTGCTTTATTCTTACTAATCTAGTATTTGTTTTAAAACATTCCATTGCCTTCCATTATGTGATCATTTACATAGTAAGCATTTCAATGTTGCTAGAAAGAAAGCCAGGATTAATGAATGGGTTCAAACCATATTATCATTGGCTAACAATTTCATGGCAACATTAGCTCAATATTTTATGAGCTTTTCAGTTATTTCACACATATGTAAGATAAGTTTTGTCTAATGTTACGGTTGAAATGTTTTTAATTGGTACACATGTATGAATTATATGACATAAGAAATGCGCTTTCGCCATCAATAAATGCCAGAAATTCTTTATAGCCTGATATTATATCTGAATTTATGTCTAAGAGTTTGTGACATTATACGTGTAGGTTTCGTATTTGACATTTCTATGTTCGCTGCTCCGTCATCTTCACTTGTTGCATGGTCGTTATGTCAGTTTGTTGGAATTTTTATTATTTATTAAACTTATGGTCTCATCTAGACGTGGAAACACCTGTTGCAGTTGTTGATTAGTAAGCTAATATGATAATGCATGCAAAGTTCAGCATAAACAACTCCTGTGACACAAGTTATGTGGTTTATAATGACATGGAAACACTTTAAAGAAGTGAGTTGAGTTTAAAAGTCAGATACAAATTTGTACATATGCCACGAAAATAAATGTTTCTACTTTACGCCTGTCTACATTGCATGCATTACACATTTACCTGGTTAGATTTTCAATCTTAAAATCTTCTACAATTTTCAAATTTTAATGTTGAAAATTGGAAATGATAAAGATCAAATGAGTGGTTAAAACTGACTTCAAATGAAGAGTATTCCAAACAGGGGAGATAATTGTATTTAAATTTCTAACCTTAGTTAAGTATTGCTGAATCATAATGATAAATTGTTCCATATCGCTCGAATCTTTCACATTGATCATCATTTTGTTGACCTTTGTGTGACAGATACAATCATTGACATTTAAATGAATTAATTTCTTGTAATGATCTTTGTTGCGCTTAGATAAACTTCTTTTTGAATTTATGTTTTGAAAATTTCAATTGAATAAAATTAGGAGAATGAATCTTAATTTAAATGAGTGTAGTAATATAATAATAGCTTAATTAAACAAGTACTTCTGTACAAAATCTGACAGAAATTAATGATGTTGATAAGTATCATCTATTCAGAAAATCTACGAAATTACCAATGGAGTTACGTCTGATTGTAATACAGATATTTATAACTCATTGTGTTGGTAAAATATTTTGATGTATCACCCGTTTCCCTGTCGCTAAGTTGTCTGGAAGAAGGAACTTTTAAAATTTGAAAAATGTTTTGCATTTAAGAGTTAGAATAATTTATCATTACATAATGTCAATGTACTTTTAACATCATTATTTTGAAAAGATGATGATTTTGCAAATACCAAAATAGGCTAAATGATGTCAGATATAGGTCAGTAAACTAGTTAGAATAAATGATGTCAGATATAGGTCAGTAAACTAGTTAGGCTAAATGATGTCAGATATAGGTCAGTAAACTAGTTAGGCTAAATGATGTCAGATATAGGTCAGTAAACTAGTTAGAATAAAATAAGGTCAAAATATGGTTCTGTCTGCTTGAGAATCAGCAAGATAGCACATTGACACTCCTGGTAGTGTAATCTCAAAGTGCAACGGAAGGTACAGATACAGATGCTTTTTGGACTCCCATTTATTTCCCTGGAACTTCTGTTTCTGGCAATATTTCTTTGAACTTGCATTGAAGGACTGCAACTTTTTCCAAAAATGGGTTTCAAATCCTAGTGAGAACCCTGAGATTGCAACTTTCAATGCAGTCATTGAATTTGTCAATTGTTTATACTTCTTAAAGACAGCTTCTATAATTTATACTATAATCTATGATCTGCTGCATTCATACACCACTATGCTTCCCCTTCCTAGCATTTTTCTGCATACATAACTGATTTGTTCTGCTTCATTTTGGAATTGATAACAAAAGTTTGAGGAAAAACATCATGTTAGACGAAAATCCTTCAGTTCATTGTCAGATGCAGTTGTTCAGTCCATTCAGCAAGTACAGACACTGTGGCTGTAGGATAGTTGGGTTTTTGTCAAAATAACCAGAAACCTTATATTCAAATACTAGCCGTACAATTATATTTGGATATCTTGTAATGAAGAATGATTGACACTTAATTAATTAATAGACACTGGTCCAATGGGTAAGGAGTCAGCCTATCTCATGGTCTGTTTGATTAGAAAACATTCTTAATGAAAAGGAAAACAAAGTGGAACATGTTCTATTGAGTTTGACCATATAAAAGGAGATGGATCTATTGTTGTGTGGGATTGATCTACGACCTTGTGACCTATTCCATGTTTTGGTGGGGATGTCAAAATCTATTGTACAAATTGATTTGACCAATTGATTTTCTCAATGCATTATGGGATCAGAAAAAAGGTCATATGGTTGGGAGGGGCTTTAGGGTATTAAAGTTCAAGTAAATGTTTATTTAGTATTACTTACACAAATAGTTGGCATATTTTCGACTTAATTTTCATCAAATGTAACCCCTATTTCTAGTGGCTTATTTTCAACTTCTATGTCATTGTATCCTACCACGCTTTCAGTGAAGGATCAGAAATTCAGGTTTTCTTTAAAAAAAAAACCTACCTACTTTAGAAAATGGCACCCACCCAAATTTTTTGAGGTGTTGGTGTGTGGATATTTTTAATGTATATATAAAACAAATAAAATGTTTAACTACTTTCCCACCCACCTTAATTTCATAAGGTAAGGTTATGCCAGAAAAAACAAAAACTTTAAAGGATTGCCTGGCTCTCCACTTTCTTGTATCAGATCAACCTGTGTGTTCTGTATATCATAACCAGACCATTGAGCCACTGTGATGTTAGAACAACTGACTACTCCATCAGTTACAGAGTCTGTGTATGATGGTGCCTCTAACAATAATCATTGTACTTGAAAACTAATCTATGAGTTATTGCTTCTAGATAATTGTATATTTATACAGCAAAGGAGCATACCAGAGTCCATTACTTCATTATCAGCATAAACATTACAATGCCTTTTGTATCTTTCTCCATGTTTGAATCAAAATTTAGCCGAGAAAACTCATTAAAACAATTATTCAGATGAGTATTCAGATTATTCAGTTTTATGTCTGAAATTTTGTTGAAAAACTTTACCTATTTCAAGAAACAACTTGTCAGCATCAACGTTCACTTCTTCCATTGCAGGCTGTAATAGTTTGTACAGTCTTGAGTCATGCTGGAACAGTAGATTACATTGTCTGGTGATGTTTGACATGCACCGTCTCATAGCAAATATAAGAAATCGAAAGCCTTGTGTTGCGTATACACATTCTTGCAAGGATGTTCATTATCACATGCTCAGCTTTTTATTCAAATAAATCATTTTCTGTGTTCAATTCTGTGCTTAAGCATTAGTAGCGAGAAGGATATTTTTGTAGCGATCATAGAGAAAATATTTTATGCTTGTAAATGTGGAACTTGTGATTCCCTACTATTATCAGCCATAATGAACTGATAAGCCTTGCCTTGAAGAAAGTAGAGGCAAGTATGCCCTATCGCCCGCCCAACCAAACGCTTATCAGTCATGATTTATGGACATGTTTTCCAATTGATAATGTCCAAAGTAACTGGAGCAGAAATTGCTGTACTGAGCAAGTCTCTGTGGAATATTTGTCTGATTTCTAAGAATTGTATGAAATTACGTATCAAGTTAATATATAATGAACGGCAATATGTTATCTGCCCTGCAACATTACCCCCCCCCACTTATCTCCAGTTTCTTTAAAATTCTTTGATGTATAAAACATAGGTAAATTATAAATATCTAATAATATTTTGTAAATGAAACCTTTTGATTCTGCCAGAAGATCATATTACAGACGAATGAATTGGAAAATTATCATATAAATAGTTGATATGCCATCTGGTTAGCATATAAGCAATTTAGCAATATTTGTATAATGCCCACAGTGTTGAAAGCAAAATAGAGAAAGAACTTGCCCCTGATTTCTTTGTGCCCCTATTCCCATACATGTTTACCCTTGCATCTCCTCTAAATGCCTAATGATTTCATATAACTGCTTCTCTTGCTATACTGAAATAGTCATATTTATATCTTAAAAAGTTTTAAATGTTCATTATGGTTGGCCAGACCTATTCCCATACATGTTTACCCTTGCACCTCCTCAGTGCCTTATGTTTTGTGGACCGATGTTTTCACAGTGGTTTATGTGGCTCTCTCTTTAACCATGCCTTAATGATTCTTGTATGCTCTTTTCACATCATCAGTTCCACTTATGTTATTTCAGTGACTTTGACATTAAGCCACAATACTGTCTACTTCAATGACTGCTTTAATCAAGTTTCATGTCCCGTTGCCCCCCCCCCCCCAAATTACACTCATTATTGCTTTGGGCCAGAGGTGATATTTTACTGTTGGTCACAAAACATGTGCCCGCTTGGTCTAAAAAAAGTTAATTAAGGCAAAATCTATATTCCAGAGTATCTAGCATAGTTTGTATGGCCAACAAATCTGATTATGTCTTCATTTTCACACATATTGTTAGCAATTAAGACAATGAACTTCCTCCATTGACCGTATGGTACCACTGTAATACCACTGTAATCAGTATGGTACAGCTGTTATGTCCTCCCTTGTGAAACATACAACATTAATGTGATATACCATGCCAATGTAACCATTTTTGTGGAGAGTTCGATGTTTCCCCTGTCTGATGGCCATGGTATATTTACTGCATTCCGTCTGCTGAGACTATGAATTTGTTACATGTATTGTTGATTATTTGCTGTTCTTTTAAAGAGGGATTTAGTTGTTACAAGGAGGTGCCACATACACAAGACGATTCACTCGCTACACAGACTCCCCCCCCCCCTGGGAAAGCCACAGTCCACAAAACATAAGGAGATGCAAGGGTAAACATGTATCGCAATAGGGATCTCTAAGGAAAGGTCTTGTTGATCATAAAAAAGATTTAAAACTTTAAGGTTATAAATACGAATATTGCAGTTTAACAGGAGAAGCATGCATACAAAAAGCGCAGCTACCCATAAGAACAAGAGACAGGTAAACAATGACATTGACAAAAGGGACTCAAACATAAATGATGAGTGATGTGTGAAAAAAGAAGTACCGCCTTACGGGATCAATCACAAACTGGTCCTGGTAAAACTTGGCTCATGCCTGAATGCACTAACTGGTTCCTGGTAAAACTTGGCTCATGCCTGAATGCACTAACTGGTTCCTGGTAAAACTTGGCTCAAACCTGAATGCACTAACTGGTTCCTGGTAAAACTTGGCTCATGCCTGAATGCACTAACTGGTTCCTGGTAAAACTTGGTTCATGCTTGAATACACTAACTGGTTCCTGGCAAAACTTGGCTCATGCCTGAATGCACTAACTGGTTCCTGGTAAAACTTGGCTCATGCCTGAATGCACTAACTGGTTCCTGGCAAAACTTGGCTCATGCCTGAATGCACTAACTGGTTCCTGGTAAAACTTTGCTCATGCCTGAATGCACTAACTGGTTCCTGGTAAAACTTGGCTCATGCCTGAATGCACTAACTGGTTCCTGGTAAAACTTGGTTCATGCTTGAATGCACTAACTGGTTCCTGGCAAAACTTGGTTCATGCCTGAATGCACTAACTGGTTCCTGGTAAAACTTGGTTCATGCTTGAATGCACTAACTGGTTCCTGGCAAAACTTGGCTCATGCCTGAATGCACTAACTGGTTCCTGGTAAAACTTTGCTCATGCCTGAATGCACTAACTGGTTCCTGGCAAAACTTGGCTCATGCCTGAATGCACTAACTGGTTCCTGGTAAAACTTGGCTCATGCCTGAATGCACTAACTGGTTCCTGGCAAAACTTGGCTCATGCCTGAATGCACTAACTGGTTCCTGGTAAAACTTTGCTCATGCCTGAATGCACTAACTGGTTCCTGGCAAAACTTGGCTCATGCCTGAATGCACTAACTGGTTCCTGGCAAAACTTTGCTCATGCCTGAATGCACTAACTGGTTCCTGGTAAAACTTGGCTCATGCCTGAATGCACTAACTGGTTACTGGCAAAACTTGGCTCATGCCTGAATGCACTAACTGCTTGTATCTTTTACAACATAAACTTACACTCCTTACTTTCTGCTCTCTTATTGCTTAACATACTCTTATCAGCATATTTCTTCCAAAGTGTGTGATCATTCAATGCATCAATGAAAATTGTTACCCAATCTGTCCATATAAAGATCACTGCTAGATAGTTTCAAAGATTTTTCCAAGTTCTGAAGTAAACATGTTTCTATGGGTAAGCACATTCTTCACAATTTTAAATCAAGTTCATATGGGTTTCTGTGAACTTCATGTAATGATCCCTTATCTTTAAGGGCTTTGGAAAAAGTAAATTCCAATTAAGATCCCTGACCTCTATCAAAGTGCAAGTTGCATAAAGCCATCCATACAGTGGACATTTTTCATCTTGCATTTTAGGTGACATCCAGTGGTTATATAAACAATGACTTGAGCAATTACAAAAAAATAAAGTTTAGAAACATTTTGAACTTTGACTGCCGGATGCCATTTCAGAGTTGACGCAGTTCACCAATACTTTATTAGAATGCCATTCTTAGTTATTGATTACACATTAATTTAATTAGAGAACATAAAACTGCTAATTTGGCATTAGCAGCAGAGTACAAGTCTTGATGAAGATGTAGTTTCTATTTTTTCCGCCATTTTTAATGTCCCAGAAATGTAACTTGTGTTTCTACTATTGGAATTACCATGCCATGTACGACTCGGTAAATGTCAGATGTATTGGTTTCGATCATTGCTCTACTGTCTATGTGATTGAATGGGGTTGCACAAGGTTCTGACAATATTGCATTGTGGGATTGTGAGATAACTGCCTCACAGACTTGTTTATTGCCCATTAAATGTCTTGTGTCTGACTCTTTGCGACATTGCATGGCCCATAAGTTGTCTCCATTGATTCATAAACATTGTTTTGCTCATAACTAATTAAAATGCTTGATTGTATTAAGGAATTGTATTATTAACAGGATTCAATCACTTAATCTCTGAGGCCTAATAATTAATCACGCAAAATTTATGTTTGTGATGTAATGTGACCCTGTTGCTTTAGGTATATCATTTTTTATGTCTCTTCATACATATTGGGTGGCTGTTAACTTTGTATGTGCCATTTCCTGCATGACTTCTTCATTTAGTTGTATGAAAACATTTCCTAAATTTGACAAATACATACATGTATAAGATACCTCACAAACAAACAGTTGACTAACATACTTTTTATACTCAAAAGTTCATTATATCTGGAATTCCTAAAATTAACTGTTCCAGTAAATATTCTAATCTTCTAACTCTTTAACATCGCACAAGAGGTCTCTAGCATATTCTGTAAGCATCTGAATGACACTTAAACTGTTGTGGTACTTAAAATCAAGGCTGGTTATTATTAGCAAGGACTTAAAATATGTTAAGACTTTCATCTTGACTTTTGCTACATGGTTTCCATGGCATTGTGCTGTATTGGCTTGCTCTGTCACTTTTATTTATAACTTGTGACTTCACACTGTGCTAAGGTACATTTGTACTTTTTGGACTTGAGTGGACTTATTTATAGAACTAGACTACAATTGATGAAACCACTGCCCTGAATAACCTTCCACCTGTAAAAATGAAAAAGTCATTGGAGGTTTAGGATTAAGTTGTTACAGGGAATGCCACATCCACTTGTTTGTAAGACAATGCCTCCCCACACAGATCCCAGGGAAACATCTGCATATGAAACATTAGGAGTTGAGAAGGTGTAAGGATGAAGATCTATAGGAATTGGGAAGTAAGGAATTGTCTGCCTGATTATCAAGATAACCTTGGAGAAATGGAGGGGACAACAGGGGGGAAAAGAAGGGATGTAATGGAGGGAATACATTACAGGATGTGTGCAGCACTCTATACCACAAAACAGGGTCTGGCCATACAGTGATCCTTATGATTTGAAAGAACATTGAGAAAGGAGAAGGGATAGAAAAGGGCTGCTTTCAGTACTGAAGCCAACTATTTGTGACCTATGCATCAGAGTCATACTCCCAACATTAATGTGTGATTGAGTTTATCATTGGAATATTGAGCCCGATTTGCTGGAGAAATGATATTAACGACATAACGCCTTTCAGATGTCAGATCAAATGTTGAGCAAAGAACTTTGTTGGCAATTGATGAGCAATTCCATTATACCAGAAACACGCCTTGCCATTAACCACAGTTCAGTAAAGAACAAAAAGCTGGGATACAATTGTAATCCTACATTTTACTAAATCATTGTTTTTTCTTCGTGTAAGAATTGGTTATAATCATTTCCAAACTTCTGCTATGACACCTAGGTTTCCTGACAGACATTTATGTCATGTGGAACATTCTATTTCCTTACTTTTATGTTTTATGAACCGTTTTTGCCTAAATGCCTATGACGTGTAGGTGACATGGAATATTTACTGCCTGTTAGTCTGCTAGCTTTTTACAGTTTGTTGTTTAGCGCCACGGATGTCATTCATTACTTATACTTAGGCTTTGACTCAAGCCAGATATTATTTACTGGCCATGTCATGCTTAAATCATAGCTGTATCTCTATGGGATATCATTTAACTATGACAGTCTGCTTGTATTATTACTCAGAAACACTTTTCAGCACTTTTCAATTATCCAAGTAACCTTTTGTTGATTTAATTATGGTTGGATTAGACTTTTCAATTGAAAGCTCTTCAATTTGAAGTTAGATCAAAAGTCCAAAATACATGATATGTTTAAGCAGATAACACCGATAAAGTCATGACATGTGTCTTAGTCAGTTCCCTGCTTGACATTATGAAGATCAATGCTAATAATCATTAATTAATATCATATTTCAATGCAGTTTGAAGAATTAGAAAGTAAACAAATTAATGACAGAAATTATCCAGAATTTCATTCATCTCTTTTAGCAAACACTTTCAACAAGCCGTTTCATGTCTCATTTAACTGATTGTTTTTATTTGAGTGAACTATATTAAACAATTAAGTGATGCAGTTTTGTGGCATACCATCCATGGCGTGCACGCAATATTCTAATAGCAACATTTTCACAGTGAATTGATTGCAACATAACATCCTTAACATGTAGGTAACATGCAGCATATACATCACAAAATGCTCTTTTTCAGTGAGGATGAAGTTCATTTCAGTCTGTAATTGCTTACAGACCGATAAATCTGTAATCCTACCACTTGACTTCCCATTATTCTGTACAGAATTCCTCTCTGCATGTTTACGATTTTCTCGCAGGTTTTATAGTAAGGTTTCGCATCTACTGCTGTGATGTATGGGACAGTTTCGAAAGACTTAAAACATCTTTAGCATCAAATTGATAATGAAATTAAAGAAGCTCTCGTTATTTTTCAGATGTATTTTATCGTAATTGATTTATGCTCATTTAGCAGACATTTTTCTTTCATGGAATTACATTTGGAAGTAATTTGGTTGGTTAAGCGTTGTAAAGTAAAGGGAGGTAATTCTGATAAAGTTTTACCGAGTGGTACCTCTCAATTGTGTTAAAGTGACAAATCACATATTGTCAAAATTCTTTAGCATATACAATAAAAACATTATCCCCAAAACCATTTTTCACCACATCTAAACATTTTTAAACTAATTAATTATCACCCTATAGTGCTCTTCTATTATTGAAAACACTATTAGTCATTCAGTGGTAATGGCCTCTTGAACAATCCATCATTATTATTTATGATGATACTCTAAACGACTTTCAAGGCAAGATCACAAACTTGGGGCTTTCATGGGAATATTACATTAATGCTTTTATTTACCATTATTTCAATTTATATACTTTCTATTCACAGAGATGTTAATGAGAGCCTTAGAGAAACCTTGGTTTATTAGGAACTTTCCTAGACAATTTATATCCTCATGCAAGACCTTCAGTAACAAATGATATCCAACATGATACCAAATGGAGCCACAGAAGAAACTAAATTAAACCCAATGGTATTTAATGAACCTAAAGATGAAATGATAACACTCATGTATTTAATGAAGCCTAAGATTTCCCTGGAGGCCAAAGGAGTCTAGCAACTCATGCTGCAGAAATGTTTCGTCCCTTTCCGGAGCTATCCAGTGGAAATCGGTGGTTAGACTGTGGCATATAAATTAGAATCCGTGGAGACTTGACCCTGCATTGAGGATGTGTCACCAACACACACTCGGTATAATTCAATGTATGAATTGAATAGCTAATGACTGATGTCCATGTTCACCTTGAAGGCTTGAAACCACCAAATCCTCCAGAGATTCCACATATTGTGGATAACTGCAATGTATCAATGCAATTTATTCAATCAAACTTAATCACTAAACATTTCAAGGTATTCACACCTTTGAAGACAATGTTTGTACAAACACAATCTGCAGCTTACAATATCAGATTTTTTTGATCATTTTTTAATAAATAATTGAACACATTTGTGAGAAATCATGAATGATTTATGATAGCAGATTGAGTGGTGGAGTTAATTGATCTTTCATGCAAGGATGAATTAATAGACAGATTGGATAAAGACCCTTGAGATTTATATACCCTTTTTGCTTCATAAATTCTTGTTTTTATGTCCGAAACTTTACAAAGCTTGGCTAACAGTGTATTCATAATTACACATTTTATGTCTTCTTTGATTTTTTTCTGTGAGGAGATATCTTAGGCCAAAACGAATTTGTCAATAGTTTGCCCTTGCAAAAGCTAAAAATACAAAAATGTAACACCTTCAACAACATAAACCAGTTTTCTGTGGTAATATTTGAATTCAAAACAGTTCAGTGTGCCACAGGGCCTTTTTGTTCATTCCATTCTGATCATGATTGCTCGTAGCTGCATTCATTTGTTCTAAGAGTTTGTTCTTAATAGCTTGAAAAGGTTGCCAGAAGAAATCTGCTGCAACTATAGTATTTATTTTGAAGTAGAAAAATGCATTTAATAGCTTTGAGGGCTGTTATAAAATGCTGCCATTTAAATTATGTCTAAGAGCACTCGCTATATAATGGGAGACTGTCTAATACATATACTGTAATGTTTATTAAGGACCAGTTTATTTAAACATATTTCTTGATTTTTCTTGATTTATTTTATCATATTATCTATAACATCTCTAAGAGCTGGTATAACCAGTTTTTTCAGCTGTTTTACCCAATTTCTACCTTCAATACAATTATGAGGTTGGAAGTTATGTATGAGAATAACATGATTTGCATAGAAAGCATTTTATACATTCAATGTTTGAACGCCCTTTTCAAATGACATATTAACCTTTCAGATCTTGATTCTGTTCCAAACTAAACAACACATCAAGTGACAAGATACACAGTTATGTAGACACCGTAAACTGGATTCAATCCCTTTACAGGCTTGAATAGTAGTATAGTGTCCACTGTATATTATTTAACCACTTAACTGGTGTATTAAATGTTGAAATCATACTATTTGAAAAGATGTTTATATATCACACAACTGTATACTGGTATCCATTTGAATGCATTTGAATGCATTATTTGAACATATTTTTTATGATAAAGGTTAAGGTTAAATAAGTAGAGATAATTCCACCTAGGGGTTGGTTACGTTTGTGTTTTTTGTTCACAAGTCTTGTCATGTCAAGGGCAGATAACTCGAGTCTGTACCACCGGATATTTCACATTCTATTTCAGCAAGGAGTGGTCTTACACTGGTTTCAGTGTTTGACTCTGTGCCAGTCCTATTAAATGTTCTAACAATTACACAATCATTACAAGTTGTGAATGGAACTATTAGTATTTGGTTTATAGCAGATTTATCGATTGCTCTAGAGGTCATGTTTGCTTGTTTCTTTGTTTTCCCATCAGTTATTGCTTCGGATCCTCCCAATCTTTTACATGTAATTCGGGAACTGATTCCTTAATCAAAATAAAAGTAACAATTACAACATGTTATTGTTAGCATATCTGTTAGATGTAAACTTCTCATCACACCTGTATCATACCTGCCACAAGTTTAATCACACTGTCTATACAAACAAAGAAATGCCAAGTTTGGTGTACCTCGTAGACTTTCTGACTCTTCTAAATGGAGGTTTTGATTCTTCAAATTGGAGAATATTTCTGTTACAATAATATCATTCTTTTGAACAGCAATAAATTGTCTTGTTTATGATCTTATATTGCCTCAATGAAATATTATGTATGCACAACTTGTGTGGTACATGTGACACATGGAACTTGTTTTTTTTTTGGATGGCACTTCACCGTACACATCACTGTTATATTCTTGTTATGCTGTTTTCCTCTGTTTGTTTAACCAGTCCACCATGTGTTCTGCTACTGTTACTATTCCCTGATATATATTTACTTTACGCTAATCAATGTTTAATTCAAGGATCGGAATGCATTGCTTTGCACCGATACGGTTTGGGGTACATTTTTTCCCAGAAATACTTCCTTTCAACACATACCATTAGAAATGTCCTTTCATCAATGTCAGTAATGTCAGGTATGAAGTTTCCCATGTTATTGGAAAGTTTTTGTTAATTTGTCAGCAGATTTATATTATGCCGATAATTTGAACTCTTACATTCCATATGGGTGGGCTGACACCTTAATTTGTGTAGCCATTTCGAATGCTATACCATTTTTCTGCTGTCTTACACCTTAATTTCTGATATTGGTTTCCAGTGCAGATTTTATGAAGAGTATCCTCCTTAGGGTTTCAGTATTTAGATTGTGTTTCGTAACATCAAAGGTTTCGGAAATATTAGTAATAAATAGTATAACAGAATGTGTTGGGTAATGGCGGTGCAAGACGCAAAGGTTTTCCCACATCTCCCCTGGTATTTGTGAAACATATCATGTCAACTGTTTTTTGCGTATCATGTCTGTATTTTGTATTTCATGCATTTTTGTTTCTGTTTGTTTTTCTTAGAACAGATGCACAATTCTTGGTCGCTTTGATCTTAACGCATTCTTGCGCATTGTGTCAGTCTGATATACTCTGTATTGTGGGATAATTTCACTTCCAATTCATTGAGGGATTATTACATTACATCATATTACAGGATATGTTACATTCAATCTGTTGTTTTAATTCATTTTTGTTTGGCTAATATTTCCAAGTGTCACTTTGAGTCAAACTTTATCTGCTCCTTAAATCAACTCAATCCTTCTCAACAGTGCAAAGCCATTGTATGTCATTTATTCATGGAAAAGTGTTTTTTGTTGCGCAGCCCTGTGATGTTTTCTCTTGAAGAATAGCAAAGGGGCACAAAATGTTACCCCTGTCTGTCTGCGTTACAGTCCGTGTGAGAAATTGGTTTCTGATCAATAATTCTTGAATGGAAAGATGGATTAAGTTCATATTTGGCACATAAGCGTATGATAATAAAATACAGGTCAAGTTTGATTTCGTTTATAATCCTTATTATCGGTTATGGCCCTTTTTCTACTTAAAAATTTGTTTCTGATCAATAACACTCGAGAAGCCCGTCGCGATGGATGGGGCATCCGTGTCCTATGGACTCATCTAGTTCAATTCTATTTCAGACAGTTATCACAGTTCCACGTGTGTTATAATATGTTTCTGTAAATCCAGTCCTGAAATACCAATCAGAGAATTAAATGTTGGCACAGACTTACTCACTCCAGATTGGTTTACACAAGCTAGACTCCTCTGGGTACCATAACCATCTCATCAGATATCTTTGTTTTGTCTGCTTGTACAATTCCTGCAAAAACTAGTCTGACGTTTATATCTAATGCATTTTCTTTAGACAATGTCACAGCATATTGCCTTGTTGGTTCAGTGGAGTAGATTAAATCATTAAATAATTGATTTGTTTAATTCCTGATTTTTTTGCTCATACCAATGCTGTCATCCACAGCTAATGACTCTTGTTGCAGATGAGAAACTGTACGATGAGAAATGGTTACAGTTTCTCGTCATACTACGCTACCCAACGATCTTCAAACACAGAAGTATAAAACAATTACCACCTTAGGCTTCCTGTAGGAAAGAGAGATTAATTTGTTACATGGAATGCCACATACATATGACAATGCCTCTTCACACAGACCTCAGAGAAACATCGGCATACAAAACACTAGAGACTAAGAAAGTGCAAGGGTATACATGTGCGCGTATAGCCCGGGAGCAAGAAATGGTATGGCCGACAATCAAAAACAACTACTGGTATGTAGAATTTAGAGGGACAACAAGATATGACTTTCTATGCATTCATGTTAAAGACTTTGTTAGCTATTGCCAGGAAAGTTTTGAGCAGGAAATGGCATACTATATAGTGCACTGCTACTCCAATGACACAATGACACATGCAATTACTTGTATAAACAATTGTTGGAACAAAGACGTGTACTGCTTGTCACTTTTTTCATTTGCAATGACATTCTTCGTCATCGTCACTTTGATACTAGGGCAATAATGCAAATTTCCTTGGGGCTGGCAATAGGAGTGTTTCATGCTGTGTCAAAAATCCCTATGTTGATTTTTCAGCCATTCAAATGCAAAGTTCATCCATTTAATTCTGATATCAATTTTCATGAAAAATTTGGATTGGCATACCATAGTAAAGAGAGAAGGATAAATTTCATTCACAAGCCTAGCAATGATTTATGAAGCAATAAACTCCTTAAAAGGGTACATTGGAACACACCTTCCCAGTGTTAGAGATTTAGTGACCCCAAATTAAGCCACTCAATTGACCAAAATGATTTCCTCACAGGCCTGGCTTTTGATTTATGACAGTGAAATGTGCAAGTGGACAGTGTGGCGACATTTTTGTATTTTGTGGTACCTTTTGTGAATGATGTATAAGCTTTTTGTATTGGCTGAAAAAAGTCATTTATTTCTTTTTTGTAATTCATGGTATTGGGTTACCATGGCAATGTATTAACTACCTGCAATAAAATGATTGTTTTCAATTAGTATGGCAGACGAACAATGGGTTTACCAATGTCAGGTGAGAAGAAATTGAACCCTGGACACAAAATTTACGAGTTGGTAAATTTCTATTGAAATAGAATACCTTAAGCCACAAAATTTGTTTTTAACTGATTTGTTAAGCAATTAAAGGACGATATATATGATAAATGGGACACATAGATTAGGATGGCCACTTCAGTGGTCACTAAGTTTAGCCAGTACAGTTGCCAGGGCAATGTAATGGATATCCACCAATACAAATGTATTAAAATTTGACCATTTACTGCAATATAAAAAGGGAAATGTTTAATACTTTCACGCTGAAGAAACATGATATGTGTTAATGTATACTATAGGGCCCGGAGAGCAACATGGCCAAAACCATTCTTATTATGTAAATGTATATACAGTAGAACTTGGAAACCTCAAACAGATTTGGCTCTAACACAGTAGATACATCGAACAGGTTCTTAAGTCCCCGCGAAATCCCTTCTTATTTCATATTATCTAACAGTAGATCACTCAAACAGAGATAGGTCGAACTCTTGAACATGATTTGCGGTCCCTAGCTATGATTTCATTCAATTTTCACCATTAATAAGTGGAACAATACAGTACTTAACACCTTTGATTGATCAGTTTTTTGATGAGTGAGATTTGCATTATATTCGCACATTGGCTAAATACTTGACTGTTGTACTACAGACATGCACATTGTGCTAATAACTTGACCTACTCAAAAACACCTTTAATTATTACCTAAGTGTTCAAGGCAGCCGATTAACTTATTAACAAAACAAAATACTTGACTGTTGTATTACATAATTATTTTAATTTTAAAAATAAATAAATATTTGCATAAATCATGTAATCAACTACTCTGGCATTATGACAATTTTTCTTTTAATGAAAGTATGTAAATGATATAAGAGCAATGTGAAATATTGATTATAATATTTGCTAAAGTACTGGGGTACTTTGTTTAGGATCATATTACTTAAAACAGGTGGTCTCAAATGCTCAACCCCTTATACAAATGAATGAAGAAGTCAATCAGGAAATGGCTGATACGAAGTGCACAGCCACCCCGACAGCACTAGGAGACGTAAAAAATCTGAGCCTTGGAACGCAAGTACCCATGTATTATGGGTTAAATTGTTGAAGATGATCTTTAAGCTTCAAGGATGGTTTAGAGTAGATGGATTATATATTGTGTTACAGTGTACAGGTGGGATGTTAACAAACAAGATGATAATTATACTGACACTACACTTATAACTGTTGTCATTGTAGAACACACATACCTGTAGGTTACTGTTATATGAACCCTGGTGATATGTCTACAATATTTCAATGATACTGTAAAACATTGTTTGGAGGTTGAGATTAATGATTGAAACAGTCAGATACAGTGTACAGTGGGTTACAAATTTTTTTTAAGCAAAACTACACCAAAATATACAACATAGTTCGATTTGAAAATTAATGAGAAAGAGAGATGAAATGCTACAGGGAACGCCACATACATAAAGACGATGCCTCCCCATACAGACCCCGGGAAAAAACAGTACAAAACATTGGGCACTGAAGAGGTGCAATGGTAAACATGTATGGGAATAAGGGGAGCAAGGAATGGTCTGGCCAACAAGCTGAAATAGGCATGGACAATTTAGGGGGACAAGGTTGAATGAATGGGACATGTCAAGAAAGTCAGTAATAATAGGTGAGAAGGGGAGAAACACTTGTGGTGTTCTTGCCACTGACCATTCCAAGGCCATACTCCTATTGTTACACATCATTTATGTTTGTCTCTTGTTCCTTAGGCCCTTGCAATTGAATGCATACGTTTATATATTTTCATCTCTACTTTCCCTTTTGTAGTGGCCCTGTATTTTGTTAGCTGCAATTCTTGCCCAACTTCTTTTGTTGTTGTTAGCTATGGGTTTGCTATCATATTGCAGGTCTATTGGGCAAGTGAGAACAATCATACCAGAGCTCATATGGAAATGCCATAAAACAAACATCCAGGAATAGCCATTTGTATTTATGGCCAAATTTTGGCTGTTTAATAGCCATTCTACAAAGGATGGAAAACACAGCCATAATTATCTGTATAAAGATATAAAAGGTTCTGTTATATCTAAATCCATATTATCGAGGGAGAATTTTTTATGGTTATTTTGTCAGAATGTGATACTAATGTAGCACATGGCGTGTCTAACTGCCATGTTCCGTATGATGTACAACCCCTTATTGGAGAGGGCTCCGTCTGTGTGCCCTATTGTTACATCCTTGTAATGTCCATGATTTATAGCTGAAGTGGGCAATGGTCAGTTGGTAATTGTCCTCCCTCCTGTTGGTACAGCATGTACCATTTGGTTAGCTTGTAAACTGTCCCTGGTCTTGATTTTAGACACAAAGGCGTGTGGACAGTAGTCTTGTCCACTCTTAGGAGTACACATCAATGATTTACAGATGTCATGGTTTTGAGGGCAATGATAGAAGGGAAACCATCAAGTCCTGATGATACAGAATTTTCCTGCAACGGCTGATTTGGAATCCTTGAGTAAATCTGTCTGTAATTTTTGTTCCGAAGACTAAACACGGATTCTACAGGAAAATTGTTCGATATTTGGCATGACAACATTGTGAAGTTAGCATTGGCGTCAAATTTGTTGCAGAATATGACTGCCAGCTGACATTGATCTATTTAGAACTCAGTATTAAAGACATTTTGATAGCTGAATATTGGCAGATAATTTACTGGCTGTTCAAAAGATCACAGAATTGTGTTTTTAGAGCAATGCCTCTTTGATGAACAAGTTTCGATGTCTGTCATAACACTGATTGGTACTAGGACATGTTTTGCTTTCCCAGATCAATGCTGTGGAAATAAGATGAAGACAATTCGGGTATATAAAGGGACATTTTGGTTCAAGAGTCATTTGTCATGGCATTTTTGTCACTAACGGTTTACTTTCTTATTGAATCACAGGATCTTGCTAATAAATTCTGATTTATTCAATGAAAGGTATTTGATTTGTTCAATATTTTGGTTAACAAATGTTAAACATGTATAAAGAGATAAATCCCTGAAATTAAAGTATGTAGTTGTGTTATTTTACACATTTGTCATTGTTTATGTGTCAATAGTTTTTCTTGAGGAAAATGAATAAAGAAAACCCTGTTGTAGCATATAAAACCTACTTGGTTGATTTGTTTACTTTGAACAAACTAGGTTTTAGTACTCCAAAAATTCAAGTTAAATAAACTCTTCATTTGGAGGTCTAAAAGTGTTTGTATTTCATGACTTCCTGTTGTTTCTTTTCCCATCTTCCTGTCAAATAAAATAACCGGACTACTGTTATTCAGTTAATACACTGAAAAATGCATTAATCTGTAACACAAATTATCCTTAATGCTACAGAGTGGTCAGTTAATTTGTCTATGTCAACACTTAGGTGTAGAATTTCTGATTTATTTCACGAAGGCATGGTGGTCATCTCCTATGTGTCAGGCAATTCTTACCCACAATGCAATACTGGTCTATCTACACCACACTATAGGTTTTACTTCAGTTTATCTTCCATCTGAAGTTAGTTGGTCAGTTTGTTTGGTGGTCAGCCTTCAGGGCTGATTTACTGGTCAAGTAGATTGTGTGTGAAACTTGACTCCAAAGTTGATTTTTTGATTTACTATCCTGACTGCTCCCTCGTGATTTAGGGCATCCTCATAATTTACTGTTTGTATGAAAAATGGATACCATTTGTTAGTTGCCATCCACCTCATTGTATGGGTCATGCTGCCTTACACATTTGATATAACCTTCTTTGACCATTCTGAAAAGATCTTGATTTGACTAGTGTAATTTACATAGTTGGGCAACAATTTGATTTCATTATGCAATTCTCATTGCAATTTAACATATAGCTGTAATCATTCTGCAGATTATATTGTTGCAAGTATATGATTATATTGTTGCAAGTATATGGTTATATTGTTGCAAGTATATGATTATATTGTTGTATACCCCTTTGTATACTCATTATTAGTAGAAAGTGATTTATGACACCATTTTGAATAAAATGATCATTCATTATTTGGTCAGTTTGATTCAGTCTTGTGTAATCTTTGACCACTTGATGTTTATGACCATTGACAGATAACATTGTTTACTTGACCAGGTCTGTCCACCTTATATCTGTCGGTCAGTCCAGGCCACATCACAGCTATTGGACTTCCAGTATCTTTATTGTACCTTAGAGTAACCTTATATGGTTTGTCTCATGTAAAAACAAACATCCTGAGGTTGACCAGTGTCCTAACTGGACAGGGATTCACATCAAGGGTTTTGACCAAAAACTGTTTATTAATATATAACAAATAGGGAGACTGTTATCTTAGGTATGCTTGAACTCCTTGTTAACTGACATAGGTCCTCTTGACACAGCGTGTTATTGTCACTTGCATGACAACTTGACCCCTTTAGAAAATTAGGGGCCACTTGGCCCTTAATGATTAGGAGAGGAGAGAATTTGGTTTGAGTCACTTGACAATGAAGTGTTACATCAAGCACTGATGATACTGGACTGGTCAAGTGGAACATTGAACAGATGGACATATCTTATAAGTGGAACTTAAGCCAGAATTTGACAGTTAACAAATACGTGGAATACACCTGTAAACATGGTTTAATGGTTGGGCGTCTTGTAATACATGGACAAGTTGATTAGAAGATATTACATTAAGCCTTATTATGACATTTTGTAATGTCTAACATTGATACTAGATTATTTTAAGAACCTTAAGGCAAACATAAGAGAATGGCAATGGACATAAATTTATGATACTGCCAGAGACCATGATACTTTAATTGTGGTTTTATACCATTATCACATTGCATGCTCAAATGACTTAGTAGGTTTAATAGCATATGTAGCACAGGTCCTAATTCAGTTGAAATATTGATGTCACTGACATTTTGTGGACATTTATTTTCATTCGTCATGATATTGATGTCTGAGTATATCAAGGGAAATCACTCTTCCATGAAACAAAATCAAGGGACATCACTCATTACTTGATTGGGAGAATAAGTTTCTATAAGGAACGCCACATCCTTTAAATAGTCTTTCTTGTATATTATTTTATCTAACTGTAAATGTATATCAGCACTACATACATCAGTTGGTGGAAAATATCCTACATGCATTTGTTAACGATGCTGATATTGTCATTATCATAGAAGTATATAAAGCCACAGATTCTCACAAGGGAGATAAATGTAATACTGGTATACATTTTGTCACATAAGTTTTTTCAGTTTGTCAGTGATGAGTAAATGATTATATTGACTGATTGTTTGATGTCAAACTGTAATGGAAAAAACTCACAAATGCTGGTAAACTTATTGTTCATGTGCAAAAAATCATATCCTTATCCTGAGAAAATCTTTTTGTGTTATAAGGAATGTCGTTAGATTATTGTTAGAAATGGGAGACGTGTGTGCGGATGCGTAACAATCAGTTGCGATGCATACAAGTAGCACCTGGTGTAGGAGTATCTACGAGTACAATCACGACTCGATATTCTGTTTTTAGAATGTTAATATATTTTCAATTTCATTTTATAATAAAAGTGAATAAAACAGGCAAGTTTTATTAACCTCCTGAGGTGAGTGCATTTCATGTTACACGAATTCAGTAAGAATAACCTAACCCACTACTGTAGTTCCTATTTTTTACCCCATTTACCTTCGGATACATCTGCAATATCACTTGTGGTATCGGAATATGTCAGAATGCAGTGTTTACATGGTAACAATACAAGATCAGGGGAAACGAGGCATAGATTCACCTTTATCTACATACAAATCAAACAGTTCTTTAACTTACTCATGTTCACTTATCTTTGTGGTTAAAATTTAATTGGTTTCAAATGTGTAGAAGATCATGAAAATCGAAGATGAGATTGATGCTGAAATTGAAGATTTAGTTGAACTAGTTGTGGTTGTAGAAGCTGGAAAATGTTCAAATTATGTAATACCTGTGTACGAAGCATTGAAATCGATAATTTTACATTTGTATGCCTCTTTGTATCATCTCTTCTGTCTTTCATGGTTGTGAGGGTGTTTTCCGATCAGTAATTCTTGAATGGATGGATGGATTCAGTTCATATTGGGCACATTAGCATATGATCATAAAATACTGGTCAAGTACGATTTCAGTAACAATCCACCAATACTTGGAGGAGTTATGACCCTTTTCGACTTAAAAGCCCGTTCTGAGGTATCCATATCCTATGGACAGATCTTGTTTTAGTTGTTTTGTGCCTTGTTTTGTGAATGTTACACTTTCATACTTTTTCGAAAGGGAACAAGGTATACTGTAAACACACTGTTTGTATCAACTTCTCAAGCATTTCAGCCATTGCTTATAAGGACAATACTCTTCCTGAATAAACACCAAATCCCTTTCATTGATACAAGGGGCAATGTCAAGTTATGATATGTTCAATTTAGTGCACAGAAACTTGTCTCAAAGCCAAATATAATGATCATAAGTCCCGTTGACTCAGAGTTCAAGAATTTGTCGGTGATAATTTCTTACTAAATGAAGCAATTAATTAATGCTGGTAGAATAATTTATAATTACAAACCTGCATCATTTATTATCTTCTCATTAACTTCTCCAATTTATTCCCTAGAATCTGTTTCACCATGTGACTGGTTATCTTCACTATCTTATATTTCTTATCTCTTGGTAATTAATCATTTGATTCTTTATTAATGTAATAATTTTCCTCTTTCCTGCAGGTTTTACA
Source organism: Mactromeris polynyma (assembly GCA_032209605.1). Taxonomy (NCBI): domain Eukaryota; kingdom Metazoa; phylum Mollusca; class Bivalvia; order Venerida; family Mactridae; genus Mactromeris; species Mactromeris polynyma. The sequence continues at coordinate 546,182 of JASFXZ010000050.1, forward strand.
CCTTTCAATCCATTACTGCCGGCTATATGCAATTTGCAGTCTCAATTGATGGTTATATACTTGTAATTTTCTTTCTCATTCATGGTTATGTACATGTAATGTTCTCAGTCATTCTGGGCTGTGTATTTTTTCCTTTTGCGTCATGTGACATAAATTTGGTAAAGTGTATGAAAGAGAGATGAAGTTGTTTCAGGGAATGCCACATACATAAGACAATATCTCCCCACACTGATCCCATGAAAACAAAAATCTACAAAACATTAGGCACTGAGGTGCAAGGGTTAACGTGTATGGGAATAGGGGTGCAGGAAATTCGACCTGGCCGACAATAAACAACTAAGGAGAATGTACTATGTGGACTACAAGGTGGAAAAAGTTTAGCGGATGAAATACATCTCGGACAAGCCAAGAAAGTCAGTAATAATAAAACAGGGGGGGGGGGGGGGGAACATGAATATTATATCAAGTAAATAAACTGCACATTAGGAAAGGGAAACTTAACATACTTCTAAAAACATAAGTACATGTATAAATAAATGGAACCGTATGAATTGTTTGTTTCCTTATTACATTTGAGCTTCTGTCTACAGGGGAAGGCCTCCAGCTTATATATAGGAGTGCTTAATTCAGTTCTTTAACAAGACGTCTTCCTTACTGCAATATTTATGTGTTCTATAAACTCATCATGAAGCAGTATTCTGTTTATTCACAAGTCATCTCCTATCAACTTGATCATCAGAGAATTTTTTTGATGTCTGAATATCTAGAAATTATGATTTAATTCACCTTACAGTAATATTTTATTCCGAGCAAACCTCGCTGTATTTCGTCATGGGACGAAAAAAATTGTGGTAAAGTGAGGAACTGAAATTGATGTTATTTTCTCCTAGCTCAGAAATTACCATCAGATGTGGATGCAGATATTTGCAAGAAAACGATTTTCTTTGATTTTTTCTACCGCAATACGTTGTTTGGTGTATTATGTGAGCTCCTGTGAGATTTGCGTGATCGGTGAGACTACTGTAATACTGACACCTAAGTTACTATTGTGTGATTTCCCTCCTGATGTTTGTTTCAATGTCATACCTTATGTTTAGAGCTGAACATTGTTGCAAGTATATCGTCATTGTTAGCACTGTCCCCTTGTGTTATTGAAGTGGGGTAATCCTGTTGTGAATTCCTGGTCGCTGATGTTTTTCTCCCCTCATCCTTTTTCTCATGTCTAGATCGATCTAAGAAGTTCTGGTTTATGACTGTGGCCTACACTGCTATGCATTTTTCACTTTTATTGCCTGATATTACGAGATATATTGTTAATGAAATGTAAAGCAATTTGATAGGTTAAAAATTCTAATTGAACTACTGATATTGTGATTTAAATACATTCTTTTGATTGGTTGAAATTCAGTTTCTACTTAGTGAATCAAATTAAGGCCTTATCGTATACTTTATGTGTCAGTCCGGAGATATAGGAGTGAGGTAAATTTAATTCACAGGTCTGAATTATTGGAATTACATGACAGGGTTCTTCAATAAATACCCAGTAATGGAATGCTATCTGGTGACAGTCTGTTTACCTTGCCCTCAGTGCTGCCTTATTGATAATTGATTTTGCGATTATACTCCCCACCCAAGGGATGTTTCTATTTTCACAGATATTTGCCAGATATAATGATACCATTCATGTGACAATTTGATGAAGATAATTGTTTCATCACTAAATAATTGTTTTACATGGTTTTTCAAGTCATAAAAGCTTTTACGGGGTAGTTATAACCGCAAACAAAATCAAAGCACTGGAAATGCTTGATTTATTTGAATGGACAGTTCGTTTGATGTTGAACAGTTTGGTTCATTAATAGTGGATTGTTTTAGACAGATCAATACCTGTGTGTGTATCTGCATTATTTCTTAATCATCTAAGTACGAATGAACTCCAATTTAGATTTATTTGATATATGCAACAGCGTTGGGGTACACAAACTGCGACTACAGATTCATGAGTGCTTCAGCAGCTGGGAAAGTTATTGTTAAAATAATTTTGAAGAATATTATGAGCTTCTTATAAAAAATGTGAATTATGAAATGGCATAGGCTCAACTAATTTATTATTTAGATAATGAAGGCTTTAGTTGCCTTCCCCCTCGAAAAAATAGTTCCTGTATCACATGTGCTGTTATATACTACGTAATTAGGGAGTGCAACGCGGTACAGAACCGTCAACATGTCATAAGTTTCTCTGCAATGCATTTTCAATTAAACTAAACAGGCGGTCGTTAAAAATCTTTAAAAAGTTAATGAATCTGTTGAATTATGTGTAACATATTTACTAAATGGCTCCAAAATTGTATAAAACATGTTGTTTAAAGCTTTAATGATGATTATTCACCCTACATAATGCAGACTCAATTTTCTTTGGCTCTCGAAATATGCATATAGAAATGTATCTTATTATTCCTATATCTCATTAACTCCCATAAAATCTTTAGTTTGAAATCCTATACTAATTAGCTCTTTCTTATTAACAAATCTTCAGATAATCTCCTTATTCCTCGCTTTTATTACATCTGTTAATTTCACTTTGGAATTAATGGAGATATGGCATCAATTAAAGATTGTGGGAGAGATGGAATTGTTACATTGTCTTATTAATCCACGGTGTTAGATCTTGGCTAGAACAAATTTATCCAAAATATGAACAGATTACTCAAAATTAGTCGTAATTTGGTAGATAAAGCATTGCTGAGTTTTGGAGGCATTTGGTTATTTTATTTGATGTTTGCAAGGCAAGTAATCTTGATGATAATTTTGTCAGACTGTTCAGTTTGTATGACAGTAACATGCACAAGAATGTCGTTAAGTTTGTATTACAGTAACATGCACAAGAATGTCAAGAAAAGGCTATTGGATCTCTGATAAGATGCAACACCCATATTAAAGGATTTTATACTGCATATTTCTTCTTCACTATAGCATCGTACTTAAGACTTAAATCCTTGCAGTTAATTTCTTACCATTTCTGATATAAAGGTTTGTCCGCAACATCTTTACAGCATTAAAAATTCATTATGTTTGTTTTCTTCTTTTCAGTATCTTATTTCCCCCTTCTGATTACTGGTTATATTTAATACACAAGGGCCTGTGTTTGGAGGGCAAGTCTTCTGAATATGACCTTCCCTATAATATTCTCTCACACTTATAATGGAAATGAATAAAGAAGTGGTGCAGGGAATGCCACATACAAAGCACACTGCCCCACTGAATGCACAAGGAGACATGGACAGTATTCACATGCAAGTATATAAGTACAAAGGCAAATAGGACAAGACATGAACATAAATGATCAATGAATATAGGAGTACTACCTTTGACTGGAGGCCTAAACATGCTTTGCATTCAGTTACGGCTAACTGTCACAAATGTTCCTAGACTGGTCTGTTTTGTATCCCTGAACCGCTGTATCACATTCACTGCACACAGGGAACCAAATTGCAAACATTATGAAACGTTAGCTGCAAACACCTTTACTGAACGCAGGGCTGGCTGAATGGTTAACCTAATGTTACACTTACCCTACAATCACCCGTAGTCTGAAATTCTTGCTATGTCCATGATCAACAAGTAAATGAGACCCCAACATGTGGAATGTACCAGGTTAACAGAATCAGACATTTCTTGGAATGGTACAAGGGTGGGGGGGTATTTCTATGTCAGGTTCTGTCAAATATATTGTTTGGCATTGGTAACTACATTTTGGATCCAAGCCACTAATGGCAACATTCGTACCATTCATTTCTACAATGTAAGTATTCCCATTATTTCAAGGCTTTCAATTTTTCTTGCTATGAGTTAAGATTTATGAGATTTTATGACCAGTTTTTCTGGCATGCTCTCTGCACATTCTATAAGAGATGCCTATAAAAGCATTAGGCATATCTGTACTATCCGTGTTATTACAACTGAATGTGATTGGTTTAAATGATATATGTGACTTATTTCTTATTATTTAGACTGTTATGATATAAGCCCATGATTTGCAGTCTGAATCTTGGCAGGAAGTTTTTGTGCTGTAAAGCGACTGCATACCAGTATATAGGTTGCCAACACTTATGGAAAACTTCAATTAACCTACAGGGGTTCACTATGACAGGATTAGTATACTATCAAGTTCCATCATCATAAATATGATTCAATAAGTGGCATGTTTTTGTATTCAGTATGCTTTATTTATTCTGTAATAACTTAAATTGTTATTGTTATTTGCGTTCTCTCGTTATCTGTAAAAAATCTTATTCCGTAATTGTCCGCTGAGGATTTTTTGATGATGTCGTTGTTTCACTGGGGTCTGTGTGGAGAGGCATTGTCTTGTGTGTATGTGGCAATCTCTTTTTCAAACAGTCCTGGGTGCTTTATACATGAGTTCTGTGCCTATCTAGTGTAAATGGATTCCAGTAAGTGTGTCCTTTTATATGTGTATAAAATGACATTGATTGTCCTAGATGTCCTGATGTGATTGGTTGCCAGTCTTCTTCTGTTCAGTTTGCTGGACTCACTGTGGAGTATCATTGCAAAGCATTATGTCCATTTCAAAATTATGTAATAGCCAATTAGGCAACTCTATGAAGATGATGAAAGAATTCAAGCAGGGCATGCCAAAGTGTACAGCCGCCACAAAAGCGCAAGAAGATATGAAAATACATATAAACATTATGTATGTAAACAACTACAGAGGCAAGTTGGACACATGACAGCAACATCAATTGAATCTACTCCTACCATCAGGGGTTGCATGTCATCTCCCCATGCTGCAGTCATTTCATAGCACAACCATTGTATATTTCTGACAGGCTAAAAAGTATATAATGTCAATCTTAATAAGCGTTGATCATGAGAAGAAACAGAATCTTGCTTCTTGTTTTTTTGCTGCAACAAAAAAGTGAACTTTCCCTTCAATCTGCTGTTGTTTAATGCTTAAGGCCAGATCTTTGACACATTCATTGCAACAACATGGCATACATTTGACAACTTACCCAATCTGGTACAAGTAAATGTGACATTTAAGCACCACTTGTTAACTCATTGATGATGTAACTCATACAGATTCCAAGATTCCAAATCTGTTTGAATGTCAGGAAGTGAATGAGCAGTTTTTAAAGCTGTATAATTGTGTCAAGTAAGTATTAAAGCACACTTAGTGTTCATTGCTTTACTGTCTGTAATGTTTTTCATTAATGGTTGATTTTTTTCTTGAACATAGAAGAAATGTGGCTCCAAATGAATCATGCCAATGGGAAAATTAGATTTGGTGTCATAACTTGCAGTTTTTTTGTCTCCCAGGGTCCTTTGCCTCTGGTTTGCCCAGAAACTGATTTGACATTTGGTATTTATATTATATGGCATGCCACTTAAAATGTGTGTGCAATTTGTGCACAACTGTCCTCCTACACTTTGGATATTGACTATAAGTCAAGTAAATGGAATACAAGGTATCATTTATGTAAAAAAACATAAGATACAGCAGCCTAGAAAAAGAGAGAGAATAAGTTGCTACTGGGAATGCCGCATACATAAGACAATGCCTCTCCACACAGACCATAAAACATAAGGCATTTGAGGAGGCATATGTTAGGGAACAGAGGTGCAAGGGAACAGGGGCACAAGGAATGGCCTGGCCATATAGAAAGTCCCAAATTGATACATATGTGTGTTAAAACTGAAAAGATGCAGATGAAAGTTCAGATAAAGGGGATGGGGAAAGTGCTGGGAGGGGACACAAAAACAAGACCCAATGGACAAGGGGGGTCCTTAAAAACCTTGGTCTTACTTCTTGTCAATGACTGAAAATGAAAAAATGCTGGAGGCTGGTGAAAATGATGTGAATGATTGAGACTTCTCCAACATTGTACACCATCAGGGCTTAGTCACTTGTTACAAGCAGATAGAGTCATAGACAGAACTTGACAAATTGATAGGGGATTGTAATCTTATTAATGGATTTTTGAATTATTGCTTGATGCTTTTAATAGAGTTGATGTTGGCCAATGAAAAATGAATCGTTGAGATCTAAGGTTTTTATGGTTTTTCCTGTCTATCACATTATTGACACAAACTGTATGTCTCCTGAAATTTCTCTGCAGACTTAGTTAGATTTTGCACTTTTTATAATGACTCTTGACAATCAAGTGCCACTGGGCATAAGCAATGCTGTGCCATACGTGGTCTGTTAACCAACCTTTTTTAGGATTTGACACAACTGCTGAAAATTCATGGGAAAGTGTGGAAGAACAAAGACAGAAATTATAGGCAGATTATATATTGTGAATTATGTTCATTTTGAACTGACATACCTTATGCACCTTTATCAAACATGAAAAGGTTGTGTGTGACTGTTTTATTGGCTTCTATGTTTTATTATAGGCCATCAGAAAAGATTATTGTTTATATATTCAAGTTTTGTTGAGGTCCTTAAAGCTACAGACCTTGTGTCTGGTCGGTCTGGTTTTAAAACCAAAATTTATCATCTGACTAAAATCTATAAACTTAATGCTTTGATGATTTCATGGAGGAAATATTGCAGCATGTGTCAGATGAAGGCGGAAGGGGGTGTTTGTATACAGTGTAAGGAGTCTATGGAAACTGTATAAAGATTATTATCTTTCAGCCAGGAACTATAAAACAAAACATTAAAGAGCCAACAAGCAATGATAATGGATGAATGTGATAAATGGAGTTTTATTGTGAATAAATTTAATGATGAAACTACTAAGTGTTTATGAAAAAGATATGGTATGGTGGTAACCTCAGTTGTCTGTCACCATGGTCACCTACAACTCTCTTATCTTTCCTTGTGCACTTTTTGCCAAGCTGATGTTTTTTACGAAACAAACAAAAACCATCTATACTTTTTGCATTTATCTATATGGAATATAAATAAATATGATTTGTATGGAAGTCCTTATAATGATTAACATTTCGGCAACAATATTCTGCCTGGAATTGTATACCAGTTAAATTTTCTAATATATCCTATTATATCTATAAGCTTTCATTGCATATAGCATAACTTTTTTAAGTTCCTGTGATGAATATAAATAAGTAAAAGAAATTGGAGGATATGATAAAAATAATGATTGGTACAGTTTCTGTCATGTATATGTTCCTGTATGAATACAAAGCGTGGTTGTGTGTTCAGGATAGTTAGTGTTGTATCTTGATTGCTAATGTTCTTTGTACAGGGCTGTATCTGTAAACTGTCTATTAATGTTCATTATATTGTGCTACAACTGTAATCTAGTATTGCATATCAATTTAAACAGATAGGAATGCATTATGTCTTTTTGATGTAACAAAATAATCAATTATTTCGTTTTGAAAAATTCATCTATTATCGCTAAGTAATGATAGGGGTGAGAGATTTTTTAGAAAAATCCCATCGATCTGCGGCAATTCTGAAAGAAGAAAATTCTTGTTTGGATTATAGATGAAAGTGTGATAAACTTGCAATTTTAATGATTTCTTGTTTTCTCGTAGGCTGATACAAGGTACGAAGCACCGGCAGATTCTCGGTAACCGTGGGTTACTCTTTGAGGGTTTACAGTGCTAGATCAGGAATTGTTTTGGTATTTAATTGTATGAGATTAACTACAGTTCTTTACTTATGCTGAAAATAGTTTACTTCTTTTTGTGTGAAACAATCATTTGAAGTTTTAGTAGATTTATTTGTTGATATATCTCCCCCCCCCCTTGATACAAAATGGGGTTTCATTGTGGAAACACCCATTCTATGACTAACAATGATAATAAGTGTTTCAGGTTTACAAGAATGCATCATCTATTACAAATAAGACATTTTTACCAACACTATATCATGTTATAATTGCCAATAAAACACACGGTCACCTGTTTGTTCCTTGATGAATGGCAAACATTACATTGTGGTTGAATAACACATCAAAGTTTCTGGTTGATCTGATATGGCTCTAATGTTGGGTAGATTTAATTGGCTTTGGACCTTTAGAAATGTATGATCTGAAGCAAGGTTTCTGTATAGGTTGGGATACTCACAGTTCCATGGACTACAACGAAGTGTTTGGCATATCTGTGGGTTTTTGATTGGAAAATGATACAGATCTCTCACATTATGGCCACCAATTGGTTACATTGAATTACTCACAAATGTACTTTTTGTCTGGTGGATGGTTAATGGAATATTAAATTTTGGAACATTTTGTATATTCTTTTCTGTTAGCAAAGTCGGGAATGTTACAATATTACCTTGTCATGATTGTTGTCCATGCAGCTTGCATGGTCCTCTTGTCGACATCAGACAAATATAAGGTGCTGTACCTAACACTATTTGTAGGTTAAGCTAGCTGTCTAGTAAGGGGATAATTGTTTGACATTCAGTTTTTAGCTGATTCAGATGTTAAATCCAATGCAGAGTCTTTGAACATAATGACAGAAGTAACTGAAGTAATGGACTACAGACTGTGTAATAGCCTACTACCAAAATCCTGGTTTTCATAAAAAAGTAGTTAGAAAGATATTAATTGGCTGTCCCTATTAAACTTGTGCAATTAAACCAATTAAACAGCAGTGCAAATCAGTGAAATTATGTAAACCCGCATAAAAAGGGGCCGAGTTTTATGTTAAAATTTGTCAGAAATGTGGTATTACTGTCCTACATAGCAGCTGTGCATTGTATGGGACAGACCCAGATGTGCCTTACTGCTTGTACTCGGCATTTATTCTATACATTTACATATGATCTCAATCTGTGAGCAATTTTAGAAATGAGAGCAATTTATGAAGTACATTGACAGCTTGTCCTTATTCAGTGAGAAACAGGGTTCAAATTTATTGTGAACTCTGCACAGCAACTTTGAAATCTATCAATTTGCAAAAATATATCCCTTTGCAAAAATATTATAACTACCATAAATTTTCTTGGCTTTTTTTACCAAGTATGTGAGTGACTTATCGGTCATTTCTCTGCTTTTCATGAAATTTTTACTATTATGTTAAGGAAAGAAAAAGATAAAAATATTGTTCAAAAACCCAGATTTTTGGTACTACTGGTAAAATAAACAAAATCAAGCAATTTTCATACATGCCTTCACTCATTAAGATAATTTCCACAAAAATACATATGTAAACCATGTCTGTTTATGCAGTAAAATCTAAACAGAACCAGAAAAAATGTTTTTAAGTCGAAGATTAACATCTCAGAGTGGTATTTGTATATTGTTCCCTGTCAGCCCATCAGTTTCAAAAGGTTTTTAAATATTGATAGAAAGCAGAGGTCCTGGAACTCTGCTACAAATTGGTTTTCAAGTGCTTTGGTGGAGATTCTATGTAACTTGCTGAAGTATATCTTTGATATGGAAAAGTTTATTTCAATGTGCATAATAATATGTCTGTAAATTATGTATTTGATGATGTAACTTCTAACGAGCATTCTGGTTTATTCCAACAGTTGTACTACTTGAATGGTGAATGAAAATAAACAATATTTATAGAAACAACACTGTTGTTGAGTTGTTGTTTACTTCTGTTTACACTGAGTCAATTACATTTGATGATTGCAATTAATGATTAAAGCTGTATTCAATTATTGCCAATTAAACTGTTTTTGCAATTATTTGCACTTAGTTTGAAAGTTTGAAATGGTTATTTAAGTCTTCCTCAGATTTCCTTGAATGTAACAATCAAGCAGGCTGCTTCTATAGCTTCATTCTGGCAATATAGAAAATGTCCATTGTTTTATTACTCTCTGATTTTTGATACAGTAAAACCTCAATAGTAAGACCACCCTTGGAACTCTTGCAAATTGGTCTTAATATTGAGTTGCTCTTGATATTGAGGTTGAATAAAGAGCAAAATCAGTGAAAATGGACTTGACAATTGTGTTCTTAATTTTGAGGTGGTCTTTAAGTGAGGTTTTACTGTATTTATATTTTCATGTCTTCTGGTGCTTTTGGGGAGGCAGCTGTGACACTTGGTTCATGCATTTCTTACTTGACGTCTGTTAAGTTACTTCAGAATTTACTTCAAATTAGAAATCTCTGAATATTCAATGTTATTTTTCAAACTTTACTCTACCAATGTAAAGTTTTAGTGTATCTCAAGGCTTCTTGTGTCAACCTAATTGCTTAGCCTTGTACAACTGTATGTGTGACATGCAAGCAGTTAATGCACCTTCAATTTTAATAGCAACTAAAATGTATTGAAGAATTTTAATCCAAATGTAGTTGACTGACATCAAAGAATTTTCTGACATCATTAAAAAAATTCAATTGCACACAGGTGCTTTTGTAGTCTTAAATAAATGTTTTGTGCTAAAAAATCATCAAATGATTAATTAAAACTTTTGTTTTTTCACCAAACAAACACCTGAATCCAGACTTGAGGAATCGGGACTTTACGTCTGCGGAAGGCGGGTTGCTGAGGGTACTCTTAACGTATCCTTAAAATTCGTACTGCTTTTATAGATAAAATTCCTTCCTCGCGATTGTTGAGCCTCGTACATATGTATCTTCATGCTGCTTTGATAAACCGCTGTCGTTTCATTGAGCCAAAAATGGTGAAAATGCAACTTTTTCCAAATGCCTAAATACCTATCAACCGTGTAATTTGCTGTGATTAATGTAATCTCCAAAGTTAGAGAGTGCAGTTGTACGAGATTTTATGGTATTTATCGGGTCCTATCTAATCCCTTACGTACTGCTTATTTTCCTGTGAATTAATTATAATTAGGTATAATAATAGGGCTGACTGCTGACTGTTGGCAATTTCACATATCCAGATGTCACTTGTATTGAGAATTTATGAGAAATAAATACCTGGTTTTGTTGGTGATCGCTTCATACTTGTGACAATTTTATCTTCTTATTTGGTGATTAATAATTCATGGGTCAGAGGTCAGATGACTTCTGCAGCTTTTTCTGCAACTTTTTATTAAAAAGCGGTAATTCTTTTGATACTGCAATGATGTCCATATGGGAGCGTCCCTTATCAGCTGTGTAATTAATGATTTCATGATTTTTGATTAATGAACACATTTTTTTCAGTGTTTTTAATGCACCGCGGGTACAAAAGCCGTGAAGATGAAACAACTTGGTGCGATTTGCATAACAATAAAATGTGCCAATCAGACTTTGTTAATCATATGCTACATTAGTGTGACGTTATGGAAATGATACTTTGCGTTGATACATCATATGATTATATAGTTCGATTGTCTCCATTGTGTGAAAAACCATTATAAAATTTACTAAATTTCCATAATTTCATCAAATTTCGCTGTCGGTTTATTAATTAAACATGTTGCTTATTTAACTTCTACTGATTGTTTAATGATGAAAGAGATTCGTTGTTGTCATTATCGCGAATATTCAGAGAACATACGTTTGAATGATGACTTTTACTAAGTTTGTGTTTATCACTTGGAAGAATCTTTCCACATTGAAACAGATTATATTGTCCGGTGACGTACAGTCAAACAATCATTACCTTGCACTCTGAATTATTTAGACTAATTTGAAAAATACAAAGAACGACAATCAAGATATGGTATAATTACCACATGTCCGCTCAACAAGGACAGTGACAGTGCATGACGCTGGAGAGCGTTAAAGAATACAACCAATGCCAGTCTATTGTTGTCACAAAATGTATGAGTTACAGGTACAGTATTACAGTACAGTAAAACCTCACTTAAAGACCTCCTCAATAATAATACCACCTTGAAAATTAAGAACACAATTTTCAAGTCCATTCTCATGTTTTGATCTTTATTCAATCTCAATATTGAGACCACCTCAATAAGAAGACCAGTTTTCAAGGGTCCAAAGGGTGGTCTCATTATTGAGGTTTCTCTGTAAAATAATGTATACATAATGTGTAATCAGTGAATGCAGGGTACAATAAATACTACAAATATTGAACAATATGACGGGTAATGATAATGATCATTTAGTCATTTTAGAACATATGTTTGTGCAGCTGTACTTCTCTCAAAACAGGAAAAAAAACATCAATACAAAAACAAATTCTCGGGAATATATCATAGTCATTATAGATACAGATAGGCAAACAGTAAGTTTATTATTCTTAGTTCCGCCGCCCGCCCTGCTGTAAGGATTGGAGACGTCATACAGTGTTGTTCTCCTTGAGTAATATCTGATTCCGGTGTTGTCATTCACTCAGCATGAAGTCCCGATATCGGAGTGTTGCTTTCTGTGGGTTGAAGCCCCTGGGTATCACCGCAGTATTGTCTGTGGAACTGATAAGGCATGGTGTATTGTATAGCCCAGGTGTTTGGTATTCAAATTTTATGCTTATGATATTTTAGATAAAAGTTCTAACTTGTCTTTTCACAGGGAAAGTCTTACCATATGTCATTCAGATGTTATCTGTGATATATTTCGATAAGATTTGTTATACGAGATTTCCTTCCTCCTTATTTAGGTATGCCTTCTTGTGTGCATACTCGGCTTCTCTTTGTCTATCGGAGGAGCAACAGAGTACCTCAACACATCAACCAGGTGACTCGTTTCTTCTTTGGTTTTTAAGAGCGTTCTCGAGATCCGAATATGTACTTTTGCTACAATATCTAAGGTTTATTTGAAGGGTTAGTGCTAAGTACTGGTTGATATTGCTAGAATTAACTTTGATCAAATAAAAAGGGATGTCTTGGGTATTTTTAGTCCCATGACAGGAAATGTGGTGTGATGTCACATGACTGGAAGTGTGGTGTGATGTCACACAACAGGTAGTGTGGTGTGATGTCACATGACAGGAAGTGAGGTGTGATGTCACATGACAGGAAGTATAGTGTATTGTCACATATGACAGGAAGTGTAATCATTTTGAAGTCTAGTGATATTGACAGGCTAAGTTGGTTACATGGCTGTTATTAAAAGATAAATGGGCATATGCGCCATTAAGTAGAAGCCACAAAGCACATTTGATATGCCTTTAAAGAGAATTTATATAATAAAAAATGAAGACAGCAGGATGAGATTTCAGCCACAGGCAAGAAATTAACTCCAGCAATTGATAGCACTTTAAGTGTTTGGCAGTGTTACATATGGGAACCCAACATTCAATGAACTGAAAGTAAATAGATGCTGAGTGACAGATTCTAGATTTTGTTTCAATTTACATCCTGAATAAAATTCACATTCTTCGCTCCATCTTGTAGTTTTAGAATGCTAAATTACATCATGCAGGTGTTAAGGGAAGGATAAATATGTAATTCTGCACGAGATTTGGTAACTTTCGTTTGATTCATTATGTTTTTAATTACCGGCTTTCAGACAAAACCATTTTGCCAAAGCAGAATTACTGAAATATTTTCTTAAAAAGATGTGTATTAGAGATGTCAAGTTAAATTCTCAGACAAATTACATACAAAATTTCCTGCTATGTTCTGTTTATTTAATGTTGCACGAAAGATTTTGTAATTATAAAGCGTATTTAAATTGTCCGCTGGAGAAATATTCAAATGATGTCTGGAAATTCTGCAAGGATGCTAACAATCTGTCACAGCTTTCATATCAAACCTGAAACCAAGTAATCATAAAAAACTGTCAATTTTTATGTCTTTCGTGCAAAATGATTGTTATAGTGTGGTGTTCTGAAATGTTTTGCATCTTTCACCATGATGACAGATATTATTTAAGATATTATTTTTCTATGTGAAAATAATTATGCTGATGCCACTATTATCTAAAACAAAGTTCCATGTCCTATATGTCGTATTTGTTCTAAAATGTGATTGCGGTCTTCTCATAAAATTGTACAGTAAAACCTCAATAATAAGACCACTCTTGGGACCCTTGGAATCTGGTCTTCTTATTGAGGGGGTCTTAATAGTGTGGTTGAATAAAGAGCCAAATGATTGTGAACGTGGGACTTGAAAATTATTTTCTTAATTTCGAGGTGGTCTTATTTTTGAAGTGGTCTTTAAGTGAGGTTTTGATGTATATGTCATGCGTTCATCTAGAATTTCTAAAAAGATATATGCCATTCCATTTGACTGAATGTCTTCATAAGAAATAGTCCTATCAATTTTCAGCTTGTTTCGTCTGTAAGTTCTGGTTACTGTACATATATCTACTTGTAATAAACTCCGGGTCTCCAAGAGAATTGATTCACTTATTCCATACTGTTGCTTTGGTGAAATAAATATCCATTGCTATACCATAGCCCTAGATTGTATTACTTACAGTCAACTTGCTGACAATACCTTTCTCATGATAGATAATCTTTGAGGTAGAAAATAGATTTCTTTTGGCTGAAAAGTTTCCTTTTGGCGTTTATTTCTTACAGTTGAGAGATCAGAAACTCCATGTATCCGTTGCAATTACATATAATTGATTGGAGGCTGTCAATGTAAGATGTACGGTAATCCATCTTTGTCATCAGCCTCGGCTTGTACTGGCATAATTTCCTCGATTTCGGTTTGGTGTAATTTTTAATTTGATTTCAAGGATCTATTGTGTAGACTAATGAATTACTTGGCTATGTTTGCGACTGTTATATGCGATGATTAACATTAGGTTGCAATCCAATTTGATTTATTGTGTCGTCAGACTTAATATGTGCAGGGTGGGTATGCTAGCAAACATGCCAAAAAGCTCCCCCCCCCCCCCCCCCCGAAAGGATGTGTGATGTAAATGTTACTTTACCTTCCACGTCGGTAAATACATCAAAACAGACTTTCTCTATTTCACGCATAGCCCAAGAAGTGTGAAATTATCATCCCAAGTGAATTAAGAAAATTTAGTTAACTACAACATTTCTCATAATGATCTACAGAGTACATGTATAAAGGAAAAGAAAGGGGAAAAAATCAATGAATGGAATGGTCAGCATTCTCTTATTTGATGCCTCTGTGATTTAACGTGAGAAAAAAGGAGTAAAGTATCGTCCTCCATTGATGACCATAGTCACCTCCATCAGGAAGAGTACCCTGTAATTAGTATTGATCTCAATCTGTCCTCTAAATTCACTAAATAAACATTATCTAGGGGAAAATGTGTGATCGCAGTTTTGGAGAGCTTTAAAGTCCGTAATTTCCGAATATTCCATAAACAGCTGAAATGCCTTCTTTAGCTCACAAATCTTTATGAATTTTTTGGTTTTGCTCATAAATATTGTAACTGATGCAGTGCTACTTGTACTAAATGAAGCAATTTGCTTTAAGACTCATTTTTAGAAGAATCTCCCGCTTTTCTGATCTTTACAGTTGAAGAGTTTCACAAGATGCCGCTCTTCACACAAAGAGATTTAGTATAGGCACTGTAAATTATTGTTAATTACCAAGGAAGTTTCTTTGTGAATCATTTTTCTTCTGTAGCAAATCTTTGTTTTGTCAAAATTTGGTTGTCGGCTGCCGTTGTAATGTGGTCATTTCATTTATTATTTATGGAACTAATGTTAGTTAGTTGTGTCTTTTTCTGAGTAAAGAGTGTCATACATGTTTAAGCAGTACTATAGATACTATTATCTTTGCATTGTTTTGTCATGGTCTGCAATGCTGCTTTAAGCTCCATTAAACTATCTCCCTTGTTGCCCCCTTAAATTCTCCTTAGATGTTCTTTATTGTCAGCCAGACCATTCCTTGCACCCCTACCAGACCATTCCTTGCACCGAGATTCCTATACCTCTATACATGTTTACCCTTGCACCTCCTCAGTGCCTAATGTTTTGTAGAATGCTGTTTTTCTGGGGGGGGGGGTCTGTGTGGGGAGGCATTGTCTTATGTATATTTTCTTTCCTGTAACAACTTAATATCACTTTTATTCAAACAGTTCTACATCTGTGGGCAAAGGGAACATACTTAGATAAGATGATATCGAATCTGTTCTAATAATCAAATGCATTACAAAAATCTTGTTGGTTAGGACCGTACCTAAAATGCATTTTTTGTTAAATTCTTGTACAAAATTTCTCTAATGTTTATGTATATCTTTCAATTATCAGATTAGTTTTGAAATGTCCTTGATGATTGCATACCAGACTGTAACCATTGCACCACGCCGTTATCTAAGCTATGTGCAGTTTCTCCGTTGATCAAAGATAAACTATCATTTACTAGTATTTAATATATTGACAAGTTTGATGTGTGAAAGTGCGAAAATTGAAATGCTTATCACTACTTATAAAAGAATATGTGCAAGCAAGAGAGAATATGGCCACGTTTGACAACCAATCATTGAGCGCTTATCAGCTCTTACTGTTGGATAATCCTTATATGGCACCTAATTTAGTGGCTGTATTTGTTATACGTCACCTTACGCACTCGGTAAGATCATTTATCTCGATTAATCTCGTGGACTTCTGTTCGGAGACGACTGGATAAATCCGTAAATTCCTTAAAAGCTAACGGTGCTTGCTGCCATTATTGATTGCAGGTTTTTGCAAGCGTCTTATGACATTGATTTTATGATAAAACTGTAATGTTAATGGTAGTTTCGCACCTTGTGAAATCCTGGTCTGTGTTTGTTTTGGTCTTCATGATAAATATTGTTTATATCTGCACCAGACTTTGCTAGATACATGTTTATATCTGCACCAGACTTTGCTAGATACATGTTTTGTTATCACTTCTTGACATGAAGTGGCTAATCTGTTTTTCATTTAGGTGTTTGTGTTTGCCTTTAAAATTAGAGCACTTTATTTTGTCGGAAAAGGTATCTACAAATTGAAATGGAAACACAAAATTTCAGGAAAGATTTAACATAACTCAAGTTGAGTGCTTTAGAGTCTTGAGTGTAAATCTAGTTTGAATTTAAACAACAATGATGCTTTGAGGTTCAACCTTCATTTGAAGACAAACACATCAATCAAAAACACATTTTAAAGTACAAAATCTTAAATAATAAATTTTAGAACTTTCGAATTGTTTTAGCCTTTTTATCTCTTACATTCATGATTTGTGTGCAATGTTTTGTGACCTAGTTTCTTAAATGCATCATTTAGTTACAAACTTAACAGAGATCTAGTGCCAATTTAAGAACATTTCACTCAGAAGATATCAGTAAGAAACTTGTACAGTTTGTTGATAGATTTGCCGGCTCATAATTACTTTAATTTATAGAAAATCAGGATTTCCTGTTTGATTCTAAGCCGACAAAAACAGAATTGACTTGGGAAGGAAACCAAGAGTATTTGAAACTGATTATTCCCCTGTGTTGTTGCCAATGTTAATATTTATCATAGAAATATTCTGGCGAGCCAGTTCATGTTTTCTCACAGGGGAGTATATTTCAGATTTTATTGTTTGTTTTCATGGAGTCTGATACTACAAAATCTATGTAAAAACTCTTTAACTGCCTGATTATCTCGGCTGATGATGGATCCGGTTTCCAGAAATAATTTACTTGGTGTGCATGTGATAAAACATGCGATGCAGTTCCTGTGAAATTATTTTCTGTGTCTTAGAATTGATGATTGTCATTTTGTCTGCTTATTGCAAGCAGTTTCGATGTCAGTGATTTTTTTGGTTAATTTAACTGCAGAATAAAGGGTGTTTCCCCTTTTCCTCCTCTTGTCCACTTTTCCCAAAAAATCTTAATTTTCCCCCAATTCTTTGGTCCTTTTACCCCCTTGACTGAATTTCTTTCTATTAAGTCAGGTTTTTGTGTATTTAACCTTTATAAAGACCATTGCCTTGAATCTTTGCTCTTACATCACCTCATATATATAACAAACACCAGCCACAGCTGAAAAGTTATTTTTATAAGCAAAACAACCATTTCCTTATTTTCCCAAATTTGGGATTTATCGCATTTATTTTAAAGGCACAGGCAGCAAAATTATTTTCAGAAAAAAATCACTGGATGTTGTTGACATGATCCAAGTCTTGAGTTTGGTATGCTGATCCTACTTGATCAGTTTGCTCATCAACATCAAATAGAAAATGTGTGGTATCAGAATACCTTAGGTTACTGATCCTTAATTATTTATTATCGTCAAAGCGAGGACAGTTTTTGCGTGATTAGCTGTTTGTCCTTTATATTTTTTGGCTCCTTTTTTGCTGAAATATTCGAAACATTGTTTTCGTAGTAACTCACGTCTGTTTTTACTGTTCGCAGAAGATTAGGTTGCTCACGAATGCTTTTACTTCATTAAGAAAGTAATTGTTTTTCGATGAAGCACTCAGTGACATGCAGTCTACTATAATTTGTTTCTGCCAAGTTCTGCAAGTTTTTGGCAAAGAACACAATAGATATAGGAGTTACGTTTTTTGCTCACCAGAACTCCTTCTGCTGATCATTTCCTAAGTTCTATCATAGCATTTTCCCAGTATATCAGTTGAAATGTACGCCTCATTTACAAAAAGTCACCTGTCATTATGTCACATAGCATTTACGTTTATTTATTCTTAGCAAATGCTAATGAAGTAAAAAAATTCGAAAACTTTGCCTGTGTAATCTACAATTATTTGAATACTGAATAATTTGAGTTTTTTTAAAGTTTTCAATGTACAAAAAATCAAGTTCTTTTAGTGCTTCAGGTTATTCATCAGGAAATGTGGTACTTTCCAGTCTGCTTTTGGTTCTGAAGTTGTTATTTGTGTTGCAGAAATCCACATACCGGTAGATCAATTTTAATTCGCAAGATTTGGGCACCTGGTTTATAATGCAGGATATTTTTATATTTTTGTTTCATATGCACCTGTTGTAAATAAAAACACCATAAATGCAGCTTAGAGGAGACCAAACAATAGAGTCAATGCAAAATGCAATTGTACTGGTAACAATTGGTTAAGGATGGCCTTAATCCTCCCGTTTAAAATATGGTTTTCAGAAATATCACTGATTTTAGGTTTTCCTATATTTACTGAGTTACTTCCATCTAGCTTGGAGTTAATGATCTATATGCATGGTAGATTGATTTAAAGCGAGTTTGGCATTGTTGACAAGGAGGAATTTGAAATTAATGTTGTAAATCAAGTAGCATGGTACAGTTTGGCATGTAGGTCACACTCCATTACTGTTCCTTATATTTATTGGATGCAAAGAGGCAGTAAAGTATTTGTGAGGATCTGATTGGCTGCTTTTTAGGGGGTTCAGAAAACGTTTGGAAAAGCGGAAGATTAATGCTTTTGAGATTGGGGATAGCAATAGGCGATATAGATCAGCCTGTATTGATTGATTGCTGGAGTAACTCAAGGAAGACCAGTGATGGGGGATATTAAGTTAGTCTCTGACAACATAAATGAAACAAAATACTTGGCTTAAAAGCTTTTAATTACATGTTTTCATATTTTTTGTTATGCCTACTTTATCTTCACTTTTACCCCTTTTGTTTGTTTGTTCATCCTGATTTACTTCCAAATATTTTTTTTGTTTTGCTCAAAATGTTCTGGTACTTAACTCTACAG
Source organism: Mactromeris polynyma (assembly GCA_032209605.1). Classification (NCBI taxonomy): domain Eukaryota; kingdom Metazoa; phylum Mollusca; class Bivalvia; order Venerida; family Mactridae; genus Mactromeris; species Mactromeris polynyma. The sequence continues at coordinate 565,578 of JASFXZ010000050.1, forward strand.
TTAATTGCCATCGCAAAAATTTATATTTCATAGTTAACATGTAATGCATCACACTAAATATTAATTGTGTCCTTAATAGACCTATGATTTCATCAACTATCCTTGTGTCTTTATCTGTTTCATCAATAACATTGTCCACATCAGCAGCATGGTGTTCACCAGAATTATTGTCAACATCAAAATCACTGGATGATAATCTAAGACAAATTTATTCCAAAAAATTAAGGGAAGATTGTAATGAAATTATTTCATTGGCTTCAATAATTTTCGTGGTTCTGTACATTGTATCCATTCCACGTTCATGTGCACAGTCATTCCAAATTCCATCAGACAACGCATCTTGTATTTTATCAATATTATCAATATTACCCAAAGCTGTGATACATTTGTTATTTATGGCTAATCCATATATAGTGTCTGAATATCTCACAGGTGGCCCCTTACATCATCCATCATATTTCATTTCTAGATCAATCTGTATTAGCTATATTTTTCCTCCGCATGCAGCATCGGTATCCTTGTCAGCTTTGTTTCTAGTGCTATTTTTCTAACTGTCAGGATCAAAGGTTTTGTCTGTCAGTTTGTCAATAACATGGGAATTATTTATCTCTGATATATGTTTAATTCATTCATATATATACCTTGTTCAAGTGCTAGAGGATAACTTTATGTTTATCTAAGCATTTAAACATCTTTTAAAATTGTTTGTGTTAAGCATGTCTTGTTTTTGAAGAAGAGACAGAACAAACAGTGACCCATAATTTGTCTTGAAGATCAACATCAAACTAAGACATGCTTTCTGAACATTGTCTTTTGATATAAGGTTTTGATGATAAAAACACTTCACACAAAAAATATTGAGCTTTTATATTTATTCACTTCAGACACCCATAAAGAAAAAGTTTTTTATCTGAAATGAAAGAAAATGGCTGCAATTAGATTTTAACGACTTCCAGTCATAAGATATTCTATCTTTTGAAGATATCTTGTTCCACCCAGCAGCCATGATATTTTAATGCAACTTTTATATAGAGATATTCGTATAAATTAATTACACTTATATCATAGTGCCTGATTTTGCTATAATTCTAAATGTCAAAGATACAAATGTTCTACCAATTTGTATCCAATATTTTCTATTTTATATTTAGATTGAATTTCAATTACCAATATTATAATGGACATGGCATTTGTTAATTGGTGATATATTTAGTTTTACATAAATGTAGAATGTTTATTGGTATATACATCTATTTAAAGATGCATGAAGTCAAGCAGGAAATGCCACATACAAAATATACAGTCACAACAAAAGCTCTGGAAGACACGAAAAATACATACATACATAAAATTGATTTAATGTCTATAAATTCAATGAAATACACAAGGAAATTGATGATATCAGTTTAGCAATGGTTGTAGAGAAATGTCTTCCAAGATCATTTCCAATAAGTATCTTAATATTATACAGGTTAGCACTCGCTCGTACTGCAGTGAAATTCATGCCTGATTTTTAAGAATTATGACATGACTGGGGTCTTGTTCACTAACATTTTAAGTCTGAAACTTAGACTGGGACTTTAAATTACCAGCTTCTGTTTCCATAATATCTAAATGGATGAAATTTTGTCTGAATAATTCTGATTACCCACTCTACACTTTTGCCAAGTTTTATTAAAATCTAGTCTGTTACAACACCGTAGGAGCAAAATGAACATTTAACATTTTTCTAAGTCTATGTCAGAGTTTCAGTCTGGTTACGTTTTTGAATAAGTTGCCTGCACTTACACCTCACCAGTAGTAATAAATCAATGCAAGGAAATGGAACATAGAAGCTGTTCTTCTCGTCTTTTATGTCACAAATAATGCTGTTAATGTAGTTAAGAAAACTGGTCATGCTGATAAAGAAAAAAATCCTTTGAGTACGGATGCCCGCAGAATCGCAGGAATTGTCATCATCATCATTTGGAAGTTCCGGAAAACTCGTCTCATCGTAGGGAGCTTAGTGTAGTCCTGTTGTGATCTGCAGTAAGGCCTAGGTTACGGTCTGGTGGAATGATCGTGATCTTACGCTCTTGCGGTTGATTTGTTTATTTTCATATCAACAGTTCCGTAAGTAGGTTGAAATTGAATGGAAAGATGGATATGAAGACTGCTTAATTATAAACGGATGGCGGTATGGGTGATGATGGAAGCAGTTGAAGTGAATTGTCAGATTTATTCTTGAAATTTAAACAAGAGACATTATAAATGTGAACATGGTTGACTGCTTCTGTGGTTTGTGTTCACTAGAACTTATGCATTATGTTAATGAACTGAAAAATTAGTTTCATCTAGAATGAGAAACACTTGCTTAATGTTTGTGCATCAAGATAATCTGTTACCATAATGCTTTTAATTTCTGATGTATGAAAACTTATTTTATTGATGTGGAAACTGCTAATTTCAGTTCATTGATAAATTACCTATACTCCCAATGCTGGGATAGTAATCACCTACCTTGCTAATGATAGAAGACACAAATTACCTTGCATTGTTAGGGGTAAATCCTGCACAGTTTTTCTTCTTTCCTCATATTTTTTTTGCTGCATTTTATTCCATGTGCTAAATGTTTAGCCTGTCTTCGTGCTGGTTTTGTTGGCAACTTTTCTTGTTCAGTTACAGTTTCAGTGATTAGGGTCATCGCCAGAAGCTTGTTTTTTGTTCTTAGTTGTATATACTGGTATCTTGCAAGCTCCTAAGTGACTTGCAGTGTTATGTCTGTATGCAAAAAAAATCACCAAGTAAGATAAATTTCTTTTTATCTGTGGATAAAGGCATAGAGTATTAAGTCAGCTGATGATAATATTGTCAGGGTAATGTCATTACCAGTTAGCTTTGAGATTATCATAATTACAAGTCCATGAAATGGGAAGCAGTCATTTTTCCATATCAAATGGTTTCTCCCTCTCTATCTGTTGCAAATACTCCACAAATAATCAGTTCAACAGCTTGCAGTATTAGAATTAAAATAAAGCTGTTTTAGACTCCTTGATTTAAATCTAATTATATTTCGATCTGGAATTCTCAAGATCTTCTAGAAACAGAAAACAATCAATGTATCATTTTAGGAAACGCAAGAATTTTTTAGTTTTATATCTCGGCTTTAAGTATCAATAACTCTAACTTAATAACAATGATTGCATTGTATGGAATTGTCAACTTCATGTTGTTAGGACTTTTCTTGTGATTGACATTGACTTTTTTATTCATTCTATTTCCATTTGTGGTTAGTTTTTACACTGATGATGACTTAATGTACTGACACATATGAGTCAGTGAGTCTCTAACTCCGAAGCCATCAAATTAACTCATGCCCATGCATAATGAAAGTGCTATTTACCATCCTACATTAAGTGTCTTTGTAGACTAATTATTGAACTTGTCACCACGGCTACCATGGAATTTCCAATTTCTCCTCAATACCGTGACAAAAACATGTCATTCTGCTGTACATTCTAAGACTTGTGTGGAATTAATGTCAGCAATGAGTGACGTTCACAATTTTGCATGTGTCATTCCAATCCTAATTAACGGGAGCATCCAATTGAGAAATTGCCTTCAACATGAAAAGCTTCAACATGTTAAGCTGTTGTAGAATCTGCTTGTAGGTTTTTATTCTTCCTATTGATTGGACGATTCATCTGAAAATAATAATGCAAGCTGCAATAGGTTGCCTGAGCACACACACAACGTAGTGGCAAACCATTGTAACAGGCTGACCATGAGAACATCAGTTAATACCATTTAGCATTAACAATTACTGGCTGTTTCTGCTATGAATGATGTGCATGTGGTACATAATTTACATGGTATTTTGTTTATTGATTAATATTTCTTCAATCATTTATTACAAACTTGGGACGCATAAAGTATATGTCCCTGCTAACCTTTTACTGTTGAAAGAGCCATTATGACTGATACCATATGCTTCATTGTGTCAATGCTTAGTGTTCAATAATCAATATGCATTACTCCCTTTTTTTGATTATTTGTCAAAGTTAGAATGATCTGTTTCCTCTGCGGTTTTGTAATTTGCATGATATATTAGCTTGCAGTATTTATAAATAATTTGAAAGGAGGTGTTGTAAGCATAATTGTAGAAGAATAATAAATGTGTGCAAGTGCAAACAGGCAAAGACACAATGGTTGGCTCTTGGGAGTTTATATGGCCACGTTTACAAGACACATACAGGCAACAATTAAAATACATCGAAACAGAGATTAAGTTATAACAGGGAATGTCACATACATTTATAAGACAATTCCTTCCTTCACAGACCCCAGGGAAACAACAGTGAACAAAACAATAGGGACTGTCAGCAGGTGCAGGGGAAACTGTTAACTTGTTTGTATATATTTTCCTGTCTCCTTGTTCTTTCTGGGTGGCTATGCACTAAGTATGTGGCTATGCACTAAGTATGTGGCTATGCACTAAGTATGTGGCTATGCACTAAGTATGTGGCTATGCACTTAAGTATGTGGCTATGCACTAAGTATGTGGCTATGCACTAAGTATGTGGCTATGCACTAAGTATGTGGCTATGCACTAAGTATGTGGCTATGCACTAAGTATGTGGCTATGCACTAAGTATGTGGCTATGCACTAAGTATGTGGCTATGCACTAAGTATGTGGCTATGCACTAAGTATGTGGCTATGCACTAAGTATGTGACTATGCACTAAGTATGTGGCTATGCACTAAGTATGTGGCTATGCACTAAGTATGTGGCTATGCACTCAGTATGTGACTATGCACTAAGTATGTGGCTATGCACTAAGTATGTGGCTATGCACTAAGTATGTGGCTATGCACTAAGTATGTGGCTATGCACTTAAGTATGTGGCTATGCACTAAGTATGTGGATATGCACTAAGTATGTGGCTATGCACTAAGTATGTGGCTATGCACTAAGTATGTGGCTATGCACTAAGTATGTGGCTATGCACTAAGTATGTGGCTATGCACTAAGTATGTGGCTATGCACTAAGTATGTGACTATGCACTAAGTATGTGGCTATGCACTAAGTATGTGGCTATGCACTAAGTATGTGGCTATGCACTAAGTATGTGGCATTTCCAGCTCATCTTCTTCATTCAAAAAAATGCCAAGAGGTTCTTATTTATAGCTACATGGACACACCCTTAGATTCATTAACACCTAAAACTACATACAATAATTAAGGATGGGTGATATGGGTTAAACACTTCTTAAGAATATTGGAAACATATGTTTATGTTACAACTGGAATGATTCCTGTCTGATAGTCTTCCAGACTGGTTCCTTTCTTTGACAGGGAGCTATGTCAGTTTGTTACGCTTAATTGTTTTGGTATAAAGGTCAGAATACCTTTATGCCTCTTTAGCTGACTTTTAACATTCCTCAGCCAAGTTCTTAAATGCCTCATAAGATGAAAATTCATGTCAGCATTCAATCATTGTGTGTCGAACACATGTTCTTCTCTTTCCGTAATGTAATCTTGAAGAAAATGACCTTGAGTACGAAAGGTGATAGTTGTTATGATAAGGTGCTTCGGAAATAAGAGATTAATGATTGAAAAAAATTAATTCTATAAATTTTCGACTTATGAATAGAGGTTACAATAAAATGAAAAGAGGCTGTAGGGTTACTCTTTTAAGACTTTCTTACCTCACTGTCATGGTAGCTTTACCACTGTTGTTGTGTGATCTGTTAGGTTTACAAGTGCTGTTTAATCACACAAATTATCTTCCCTAGGGTATTAGTGGTTGAAATTAAGAGTTTATCACTTCTTTGAAATTCGTCTGTCATTGCTTCTCTCCTGTTTTCATAATGCTGTACCTCCAAACTGAAGAGTAGTTTTTTTAAATGCAAATAAGTCCCACTTAAACTAATTATGCCAATGAATTAAAACTCATGAAAACTGTCTTGTATGCTTACCACTTTTTTGCATTCTTATTTCTTTTTAATTACCCTCTTTACCAGAGTAATATTTACTCTGCATAAAATGTATTCATTTAGAAAGATAGATATATAAATTATCCTGAAATTTCATCTAACTGTGAATACAGAGGCACGAGTATGTAACAGACATATGTGCATAATGCAGCCAGAGAAATGCTGAGCGAAAATGGCCAAATGTCTAATGATGCAGACAAGTTTTTTGGCACTCAAAAATCATTCATGTTGTTTATTGGGTTTACTGTATAACTGAATGCTATTAACCAGTAAGTTTGTTTTAAGTAGAAAATCTCTGACAATTATTTTTTTGCTACAATGAAGTAAAAACCAAACTAATTCCATGTTCATAAAAATTGAACAAAATGTGATACTAGGAATTATTGCGGAGGAATTTGAATCTAGAGAGAATGTGTTTACTCTAAATGTAGACTGACTTTTATTAACATTTGGTTTATATTCTCTTGATTACTTTTACACTCTTATTATGAAGTTAAGTCAGGACCCAAGTATGAAGTATGAAGATTGTTAATAAATGGATGCTCCAGACGAAGTACATTCTGAATGTACTGAGATATCTTTGATGTACATCGAGTGGTATTTTTTCTCTAGTTCTGCAAAACTAATATTTGCAGCTTTCAAATAGTTGGACATATTTCTTATGAACCTCAAAGACATTCTTTTTCAGAATTCCTTCATTTTATATTATTTTAGTATTACTTTGTGGACAGTTGTTATATGTGTGAATAAATTAAACATTCTTTGTGAATGCATAGCTTAATGTCATCATTACAGAACATTAAAAGTAATGAATACTATCACTTTATCATGTTAATATATACATTGTTGTTGTCAGACTATATCTTAAAAAGACCTACTAGACTAAAATTCAGTCTATTTTTAGGGTTTGTTTCAATAGAATCAATCTTATTATACAATATTTAATCATCCTCATATTTTCATGTAATACATAAATTGAGATATAAAAGTTTGTTCTTGTCGTTGTTGCTGATGCTGCTGCTCATGTTGTTGTTGACATTGTTGTTGTTGTTGCTGCTCATGTTGTTGTTGTTGCTGCTCATGTTGTTGTTGCTACTGCTGTTGTTGCTACTGTACAGTATATATTGAAGCGTGCGCTTGGATTTAAGAAATTCAGTACAGTTGTACAGCCAGGTGTTTACAGCTGTTTAATTCACCACTGCTTCAGCCCTTCTTTGTTTAGAAGTTAAGATCTCTGTGTAATTAATCAATTAAGTGTAGATGACGGATCAAGGATCAATCTGCCATTCATATTATATTGTTACCATTTCCAGTTGGTCTGATAACGAGCGAACTAACTGTGAATTAAATGAATGGAAACATTTATAATTAAAATTTCAAAGATAAGTCGGTGTAGTTAATACATGTCATACTATCGATATTGTGTCACAATATTTCGGTATTGTTTTATCATAATTAGTTCGTAAAAACTTTGTCACAGACCCGATAGCATTATTAATTATTGCAAATTGCTTGAACTGAGACAATCATGTTATCTGCAGATCAAAGCTTTACACATGGGGTGGTCTGCAAAAATCAATTACTAATTTATTAGACATCAAAGAATCACATGTTCGTCTTGGTGAAACCTAATAATTTTGTAGTTTGATAAGGTCTTATTTGTCTTTCTGATAAAACATAATTGATTCTATTTGTATAAGATTTACTGGCACTCAAGTTTTCTTTGGTTTTATGAATTTGATTAATAATTTAAATATTTCATAATCAAGAATTAATAAGGAGGGTATAGATATACTGCTGTACTCTGACGGAGGTATTAGTGGGTTGAAGTACCGGCTCCGACATCTTAACGAACATTTGTACTTTTCTTTGGGCTTATCTCGGTATGGTTGGTAGTGGTGACTACTTTTACAAATTCTACCAATATACAGTAAAACCTCCCTTAAAGACCACTTCAATAATACGACCATCTCAATATCGAGAAAACAATTTCAAGTCCATTTTCACTGTTTTGCTATTTATTCAACCTCAATACATGTATTAATACCACCTCAATTAGAGACCAGTTTTCAAGGGTCCCAAGGGTGCTCTTATTATTCAGGTTTGACTGTATTTGAGTTTTTATGTTATTTAAGTATTTCGTATCTGTACTGTTATTTGATTTACTTGAAGACAACCAAAATAAGGGTCCAATTAAATGGACTGTAATAATTAATTTGGAGTTTGTTTTGACTTTTTCTATGTCAATTAATCTTCGTGTAGGTCATTTATGTAAAAAGCAGAGTACAAAATTTGTAATTAACCACATAATTAAATTAACAAATGCACCCAAGTTTGATGCCACAATTTTAATCATTTGAAGGCCTTGTGCAAGGACATGTCATGTTGGTGTCACACGATACAAACTATTTGTTGTGGTTACTCTTGTTGCATGATGTTAAGATAACATTTTGACATTTAACAATGCATGCTGTGCAATGTATATACACTGACAGTGTCAAAGAAGGGCAATCTGAAGATATCATAATCTTGAAATGTCCGCCGTGGGTTGTGTCACCAAGTGTTTGATAGTTCGGGGTGCAGGAGGGATCTCATAATGTCACAAAGGGCCTGGGGAATACGGAATAAAACTATGAATAGGATTGTATCTGTCAGATCACTGAATGATGAAGTGATGATACCTTGCTGTGTATAATGCTTACACATTGCGTGGGAGATATCTACGGAGTTATCTTACCTTTGACACTTCGCTTCGTCTACAACGATTTAGTCATTATCTTGGCAATTGGAAGTTTTTAAAGCAACACTTTTTTGTGCATTCAGTCAAATAGCAATTTTGAATTGTCACCATACTTTTGTCCGTCATTATTGTCTAAAAAGCTACAAATTGGCTTCAGGTCCATTGTCTTGTGATGTAACTTGATCAGACAACATGTTGTTTCAAACCTAATGAATTGAATTCGATTGATCTTACATCTTCTAAGGTTTCTTGGAATCACATACATATATATGCACTGAAGCTCTACATTTCTATTATGGAGACTTACATTGTCTTACCTTTGTGCTGCAGAAATTCCAGAGAAATCCAATTAGTGACGTACGTACTGCCCTGGATTATGGAGTCAGCTCAGGTGGTGTTATTACATTAGTGTGACAATTTCTACTGGAATCTCCTTATTTGGAAATAATCTCTCATTTGTACTAATAAAGCATGAGCCGAGAAAGTAACAAACACGACATATACTGTATTACCACAATGTTTTATGTCCTATTTATTGTTGTGATATAACAAAGTTACCATAATGAGGAAAAGCAATATTGACAGAGACATAACATGTTCCCATACAATTGTAAGTCTGTAAATGTAAACTTGGGTGCAATGTGAACAAACTTATTGATAGGTGTTAACCATGGGGTAATCACGTGGTTAGTTAGTACTGTTTATGTTTTATTAATCTTCTTCTAAGGACGTGTGCTTAATACATACATGGACGCCCATACAGGTAAATCCTGATACCATTTTCAAAGCTATGTCCATTCAACACTTCCAGTCCTTTGATTTTACTTGGCAATGTAAAAGAGTTCTGGGTTAGTGGGCCATCTTCTGTGATTATGAGCATTGCTGCAAACAGTGAGTACAAGTGTACACTTAGGACAGCATCATTCTTGTATAATGTTTTTACAATGTGGTAATGGTGAGAACAAGTAGGACAGGCCACATTAACAAACCTGAGGCTCACATAGATCACACACATTTGTAAACAAACAAGAGGAGCATGGTCACAATACAGGAACAGCACTACAAGTAACCAGGAAGAGAATTATAAAGACAAACTTAGCGGTACATTCGTTTCTCAGCTTTCAGCATTAGCTTTGGAGGTGTAAACCAGTTTGACAGCATTGTCAAAAATTCTCAATGCAAATCAAACAAACTGGTAGACGTTTCCAGCGAAAATCTGTTCACAATTTCAAACAATCACTGTTAATGTAGCAACAACTTTTACATATTATAACAATTTAGAAATGTTTTCACAATGGAAATGTTAATTAGTGCTCACATTAGCACATACTCCTTTTTCAATTGATATTGAGCCATTTTTTTCTGAACCCTATGCATACATTAGACATGAGAGTGCCTTGTCATGTTGCATGGTAAAAGCTTTATACTGTTGTCCCCTCTAATTTGTGTTAATGCTTTACACCAATTATGCAAAATTATACAAATTATCTGAAAATTACTATGAGCAGGCGTCAGTAGAAACTTCTTAGTCATTGGGACCCCCGTTTGTGAATATGGTCAAAGATGTGGAACTCATGTCACAGATGGAAAATAATTTTCCATGCATGTAAAAGCTTTCCACAAATGTAGTTGTTACAAGTTAAGTGCATTTGTTTAGTTATGTATGTAAAAGTAGATGTATGTGTAAATGTGTGACCATTTTCTTATTCGGGAATTGTACAATAGTAATTGGTAAAATAGATGAAGACATTGAGAGGGAAATGTCCAATACTAAGTGCACTACCATTCCATCAGTACAAGGATGTACAAATGTACCTACATATAGATAATTACAGAGGCAAATTTGACACAAGACATGCGCAGATCAAACACTTTACATCAGTGGGATGGGGGGAGGGGGGTGGAGGTCCAGCTCCTGGTCAGGCAGCAAATCTAATTCAGCTTTTGGAGTCACTAGATTTTTTCAATTCAATGCAATGTCTTGCAACATTATAATGTTCTTCGAGTTTAAGACCTCCTCTTGATCTAGAATATATGCAATATCTCGGGGGTTGGGGATCCAGGTGCCCCCTCTGGATCCGTGCTCACAAGACACAAACTTAATGGAAAGATGAAAATGGGAGTACTACCTTGCGACTGGTAATACTTATGTTTGTTGCACATGCTGGATTCATAACTTGACTCTAACAAGATATCAGCAAACTTTATCATTTCATCAAATATTTCGGTGATGTTTATCAGTGATTAGATCTATAATGTATACATACATCATTAACAACTATTCATCCAAATTCACTGTTACTTTTTCTTCTTCTTCTCATACACCAGTCACTGTTGCTGATTCAAGGAAAGATTGTATTTTATAAAAAAAATTATATTACTTCTAAATAAATTATACCTGGCATTATACAAACTTTTTCATAATTCTTAATTTAAATAACTTCAGAAAGTTTAATTTGGCAAAAACATTTTATTGAAAGCATTTTATTCTGATGCTTGTTTTTATGTAATTTTGAAAATTTGAAGAGACTTTCAAAGCTTTGATGTTAATTATTTTTTTATAACAAATCAATTAGATTGTGTATATCATATATTTTTAAGTTTCACTATTAACTGGAGCCATTAATATTCTATTATGATCTATCTATGTGAATATTTTGAAGATGAATTTGTAAAATTTGTTTTACAATTGTAGGATACAATATATTGTTAGGGTATTAAATGGAGAGAAAATCAAATTCTTCTGGTCCAATTTTATCTTGTTTAGATTTTGTACAGTATATTGGAATACAGTCGGACTTATTTATTTGACAACCTTCTATCGAAATCTTCGGTATCATCCAAAATAAATATCAGTTCCCGTTGTATCCTCTTAGGAACGTCAAATTGAAATAGGCTATTTGAAACCATGTATTATTCGAAATTAAATTTTGTTCCTGATGAATTTGAATTAACGAGGTCCGACTGTATTTCACTAGCATTTTCACCATGAATTTTATTGAAAATGCCAAGCTGTAAGAATGTTTTAAAAATGTCTAAACAAACCATAGATTCTCAGCAATTTACAGTTACACAACGTAACATTTTAAATACGTGATTGAAAACATCTTGCAAATGACGAGTTAAAATGAGTTTAAGTAATTGCAGTAATTTGTGTAACTCTGGCACATTCAATTTATCATAGTTTTGCTTCATTCTGTTAATTTACGGAATAAACTGAGAATCAAAATAAAGTTTATGAAGACTTTTCAAGTATCTCGAAATCCTGAACATTGTATGTGTCGTACAATAAAATGTGGTATTTATTCACTTTTATATACAAATATACTTCCCGACAACCGATCTTTGATACAAATCTGGTCTATTCTGAGCGTAATTTTCCCCAGCACGAAGATCACTACTTTCCTTCGTAATTAGGTTATTTGTATGCACGGTAGCTATTGTCACATGCTGTGCCTTAATGACAAACATGCCTTACAGGGCGCTAGAAGCATTAATTCCGAGAAACGAGACATTCCTAGAATTGTCACATTATGACTGTCAATGGTGGATTCCTCTGCCGTTTACATGACGTTAATGAGAGAAAATCTGTAAGGAAAATTCATTGTGAATGTCAGCGGCATTATTCTATTTTTATTCTGTTCAGTTTTGTAGATTTAATGAGTATAAATGATAAGAATTGCTTTTTCTTGTGAGATAAGACATTTTGTCCATTCAAGGTTAAAGATCCATTTAAATTGTACATCTGATAAGATAGGAATATGGAAGCTAGCTGATATTTTCTCAACTTTCATACCATGTATTCCATCCTTTAAACTGTTTCCCCTTGTTGTCCCCCTAAATTGTCCTCAGCTGTTTGCCGACCAATCCATGCACCCTTATTTCCATACATGTTTGCCCTTGCACCTCCTCTGTTCCTTATGTCTTGTAGACTGTTGTTTTCCCTGGACTCTGTGTGGGCAGGCATTGTCTTGAGTATCGAGGGCTCAATGCAACACTGTCGTAACTTCTATGTATTTATATAGGAGTTACGACAGTGTTGCGTTGAGCCCTCGGTATGTAGCGTTCCCTGTAACAACTCAGTCTGTTAAGTTGCCTAATTTTTTGTGACAAACTGATAAATTTGTTGAAGAGTTTGAAAAAGAATGTCTTATTTCAATGCATATTTTCAGGTTCTGTATGCCCACTGGTCTGTCTGTTGTTTTTGTCCCCTCCATTAGTGCATCTTCCTCCTCCTTTTGCCTAATATATCTGTCTTGGAAAGTTCTTATTTGTAAATATGGCCACTCCATGCTCCACCTTTTTTCACAATTATTTCCAATTTTACCTTATTAGGATGATTTAATAATTATGTTCATTCTATGATGACAAAACTTGTGTGCTTATGGTAGTTAGAGAAAATTTCTAATAATATGAAACCACATGATGCCATGGTAACCAACGTAAATTAATTGTTTAAGAAATTATTTCCGCAATAATGTACAGTCATAAAATACTAATGGTGATGGCATGTATTATTAAATTGGTATAAAATTTGTATATTTCCCTAGAAAAGCGATACTAATTGTACTGTTGTTAAGAACGTAGGCCATGTAAAAACTGCTTTTATATGTATGGGGATTTTTCACTTCTGTGGACAAAGAAAGGAAAGAGAGATTAAGCTGTTACAGGGAACACCAGGTACATAAGACAATGCCTCCCCATACAGACCCTCCTTACCATAAGGCACTGAGGAGGTGCAAGGGTAAACAAGTATGGGAATAGGGGTGCAAGACATGGTCTGGACAACCATCAACAATTTCTAAGGAGAATTTAAGGGGTCAACAAGGAAAAAGCAGATTTCTATGTTAGTATATAACACAAAAAATGTTCTTGGATAATCGTGCCCAATCGAAAGACTAATTCACTAATCCATATACACAATGTAGTGCCCTGAGAGGTAGAGAAATTATCAGATTTTTTGGAGCCAAGATTTCTGAAAAATTCATTTAATCACATGGAAGTTATGACAGTGAAGATGAGAAAATATTTATCAGATGCTCATTATCCATTTTTGATTTTTCGACAAAATCATTCACCCCTTATTTCATCCTAAGGGAAGGGAACTCATGCCTATAATCAGATTAAATAAAATATGTGTGAATAATGTGTAATGTTCTAGGAAAGCTTCTCATTAACTAAATAGATCATGTAGGTGGCGCTACTCTGTGGAACTCATTTCATTGCGAACTAATTTCCACAATTTCTCTGGTGTTAATGTCCTGGTCTAAAAGTGTAATTACCAATTAATAAAGGGCTAAAAACATCAGAAGAACAAGTAGTTGTTTGTCATACCATTACACCTGATTAATTGCCCTCCATTAAGGATTACTAAAAAGTTGATTAGTATATTATCTAAGAATTGTGGATTGGCTAAGATTCTGCATGAAGTTTTTCCTCCTATGTTATTGGGTGCTGGCGTGGTTGGTTAGATGGTGGGAGAATTCCTGCTGGGTTGTGTTACACTAGGAATTAACCAGGGGTTTAATAGGTATTACATTCTTCTGTGTTTCTCCAAATGAATCAAAGTGGATTCATTTAATATAATGGTTCCTAGCCACCCCTTGTATAATCCCTGTTTTGACAACATCTTCTGGCTATGTTATGTTTGGAGTCATTAATATATGTATGGTGGGTGGCAGTAAATTACTTGTTAATACTTCTTATTGCCTGACTTGTGGGTCAAAAAGTTCAGAATATGTTCCTGTGCTCATTATTGTTTAGTTCTGGGATCTGCTTGCTTCTTGCTTGAATCTTATTTCTTTATTTCGCCAAAGAAATTCCATACATTTTTAAATTAATGGCAAACATTGCAATATATTTCACACACCATTGGCTTTGAATACCTAACGAAGCCCTCAATGAAATCATTTTTACTCCATCAATGGTGAACAAATGTAAGTCTGTTTTCTTATACCTGTTCTTTGGCTCTGTAATAATACCTGGTTATGAATTGTTTATATATTTTTCTTCTTTTCATCTTTTCCCCTTACGTTGTAGGTGATGATAGAATTCTGTGTTTTAAAACTCATCAAATTGTTTGTATTGTGTTATACAGTTACATACTGATGATAGAGTCTGTCAGTGTGAATATTTGTACGTCTAGACCTATTATATTCCAACTGGAATAAAAATGGTATGAGCTGTGTTAATATCCACATGCTTTACCAATCTGACTATCATTCATCTTTGTGTCTTGTGTCCATTTTCACATTTTAAGCCTTTGTATGTATATATGTTCATGTCTCCATGTGCTTTTGGGACGACTGTTTTTGGATGGTTGTGTTTTTGGGGTGCCTGTACTTTTTGGGTGGCTGTGATTTTGGGGTGGCTGTGTGTTTGGGAGGACTGTGTTTTTGGGGTGGCTGTGATTTTGGGGTGGCTGTGATTTTGGGATGACTGTGTTTTTTGGGGGCTGTGATTTTGGGATGGCTGTGTCATTTGTATGTGGCATTTCCTGCTTGATTTCTGTGTTCACATTCACTTGTATCATCAGTACAATTGAGTAGATGTTCAGAGCATGGTTCAGGTGTTAAGTCGCCATGTCCTTGCTTGAAGGTGGAACATTGTGGTGAAGGTTTCACTTGGGAAGGCCGCCATGATAAATCACTGAGCCTTCTGTTACATATACCTGATGTATAAACATTCAAAACATTACTGTCTGTTTATACCCGACATTGTCTTGTGAATCTGGCGTTCCCTGTAACAAATTAATCCTTCCTTCAATCTTACAATTAATACATTCTAATGTTTATGTTGGTACATTTAACTGATTGTCTTTTCCTTTGTCTACCATTTGGCTTTGTTTGTTACAGTGGAAAATGTCTGTCTGATGGAACTCATTATTAGTTTGGCTGTAGTTTATCAGAAACTATAAGGGCAGAAACAATATCAGTATTGGTTGACAGAGCAATACAGTTCCCATGAATTGAACATGTTTATGTTGTCCTCGTTGATACATCTGTATGTTGTCTATGTGTTAAAAGAGAAGATAATTAAGTCTTTCTGAAACAATTTACAGGATATGTTTTTGCCTTCATAATAAATGTATTTTCTTATAGTTCCCAGAATTCTACAGTGTGACATAGTGCAATGGCATGTTCTTGTTTAAATGTGACACAGTGCAATTGTCGGTGCTGGTTATTATGATGTCTGCTCTCTCTGTCAATGTTCTAGCTTCAGACAGACAAATTATGCTAGAAGCATTAGACGTAACCAGATATTAATATGAAGTTACATTATTCTCTCCATGTTTAGTTCCGTTATATGATCAGCAGTCTATGAATTTCTTGGAAATGTTTGACCTACAAGATTGGTTTACGTTTTCTCTCTCTGTGACCTTCAACTTTTACATATCTAGATACTATTATAATTATGTGTGACAGCATTGTTCGTTAAACCCCTGATGCAGAAATCTTGAGTCCCCGACTCCCTTTTCTTTTTAGGGACTCCCATTTTCCACTTAGTGTGCATCCCTGGGACCCCTAAAATAGACCTTTGTCAAGTATAAACTGCATATCTGGAACCCTACAAATATACTAGGGACCCCCAATTTGTGAAACACGAGTGTCCAAGGACCTATGGAAAAGTTTGAACATCTCATTGTCTAGCAACGACTGTCCTCTTGCAGTGCATTGTCTAGCAACGACTGTCCTCTTGCAGTGCATTGTCTAGCAACGACTGTCCTCTTGCAGCATATGAAATACTCACAATGTTTGACAAAACTGCTAAGAAAACAGATATTTATAATCCAGTCATACTGCAATGTTTGTTTTTCTGCAACAACTGAGGAATATTGATATTGATTATATTTGTCGGAATAATGTTCTCCAAGAGTCTTAATATCTATTTGATTTAAATCAAGAACATTAAATTGATGAGTTGAAAAATCTTTGACAATATGTAGTATGCAGTTCAATCAAGTAGATGAACAACAAGGAGTTTTCCTGGAGGTCTGTGTGGAGAGGCATTTTCCTGGAGGTCTGTGTGGAGAGGCATTATCCTGGAGGTCTGTGTGGAGAGGCATTATCCTGGAGGTCTGTGTGGAGAGGCATTATCCTGGAGGTCTGTGTGGAGAGGCATTATCCTGGAGGTCTGTGTGGAGAGGCATTATCCTGGAGGTCTGTGTGGAGAGGCATTATCCTGGAGGTCTGTGTGGAGAGGCATTATCCTGGAGGTCTGTGTGGAGAGGCATTATCCTGGAGGTCTGTGTGGAGAGGCATTATCCTGGAGGTCTGTGTGGAGAGGCATTTTCTTATGTATGTGGCGTTCCCTTTCATAAAGTTTCAGAAAATCTCTTGAAGTGTACCACCTGTACTTTTGTCGTGTATATTTGTCATAGAATGCCTGTGATGTTATGTCACTGACATGTTTTGTATTGCATGTTTTCTAAGAAACAAGGTTCCTATTTTAGTAAGTTTAGTTAATTTTATCCAAAGTTTGATTGTGCTCTGTCTAATCTAAACATCATTCAATATTTTAAATAATGACTGGTCCGGTTTTATATAATTTTTCATTCATTACATTAATCTTCCCCGTGATACAAGATATTATCTCAAGATATCTGTGTTGTATCCTTGGTATTCTACAAGATGATCAGAAGTCCGGTAATTACATCTTGGTTATAATACGAATGTTTCCACCTTTTTAAATGTTTGCTATGAAAACAGATTTCGGAGAACCTTTGTTATGTTGCCCTAATGTCACTGACATAATTACCGGGTATAGACATATGGTTTGTATAGCATGTCTTGTGTTATGTAACTTAATTTCTCAAGAATCTACATTGTTATGGTAACATGTTGATCTGTTAATTGGATAATGTAAGCATAAAGCAGTGTTTAAAACCTGGTGGTCCGTAACGGATGTCTCTAAAAAGGTGCGGAAATAATGTTCAAAACGATGGATGGTTTGGAAATTTTCAACACGGATTTTCCACAAAATAATGAGCCAGAGATACCCTTGTAGGTAACCGCAGTGTAAACCAGATAACATTGAAAGTAATTGCTCTGTAAAATAGATAATGTCCTTTTATTATTTCACATGGTGTGTTTGGTAGATGTTGTTCTTGTGCAATTAATGTTTTAGAGGGCTATAAAGCATTGCTGGGAATTTAGGCGAGCTTTGTAATAAAGGTGCAGATTGTATTCAATTTGAGTGAGTCATCCATGTTTTAATTCATTTTTTAGTACTTGTACACAAATATTAAAGATAATAGACTGACATCTCAACAATATCGGCACAATCATTTTTAACCGTAAGCTTAGTACATGCAGTACACATTATAATTTAAGAAAAAAACATGAAAAAATGTACAGATCATTAGATATTCGAATAAAAACATTGTCGGTTCTTTGTTTACATGAGCACAAAATATTATTTTGTTTATATCGCGGACAACATCAATCGTTGGCATGTTACTTTACAGGGACATTTTGTGTATGAATGTTGACTAAGTTTTTGAAGTCAAAATACTTTTTCCATGGATACTTCTTCCATGTTTCAGTCTTAAAGTATTTGTGAAGACGGCCGCCGGACTTCTGAAATAATGGTTCAAAGCTTCTGTGAAACCTACATCATTGTCATTCTGCCTATAGCATAGATGTTTAATCTCAGCTTTACTTGTTAAAGGAACTTAATGTTCTGAAAAAACACAATCACTTCACTTAGAAATTACAATGTTTATTAGTCCTTTGGGGATTTTCGTAGGACATAAATTGGGATTTTTTTAAGAAAGATCTGATTACTGTATGAGATTTTTTACCCTGTTCAATTGACATTTATGTCGATGTTCAGTAATGGCAGCTAATGATGATTTCAATTTACTGTTGGAGGCAAATTGAAATGGAGACAGACTTGGTTTTTGCTGATTTTATTTAAGAGGTATTCTGGTTCTAATTCTAGTGGTTTCCAGGGAAACAATACTGAATTACAAGGATATTTGGGAAATGGAAATTTCAATTAGACTTTTTTCTGTTTAAATGATTTATTATATACAGTGTAAACTTGTACGTAGTCTCCTGGAAGGGACATAATCAGACAAAAAACAGAGATTTGATACTTGAAATCTCTTTATGTTTTGCCTGAAACTTCAAGAAGAATCTGGAATATGTAAACAAAAACTGATAATTTGTATGGATTAAATTTTCCTGTAATGTTGCAAAAAGATATTGTACTAGGATTACCTCTGTAATGTAAGGATTGGTTGATACTTAATTGCTTGTGTTACAATAAGCCAGTGATTTCTGTATAGCCTGCAACGTTGTACAATGGCACAAAAAATTACTTCTGTACTAAGATTATTGCATATTTACTTGGATAGAAAGGTTGCGAGAAAGCTATCTGTGAAATTAAGATTGCATTTTTTTCTGTAATGTTTCAGTATATTAGAACTTATCATTTAATTGGTATGTGTGATAGAAAATTATGATAATTATACAAAGTACTCCGGGAATCTTGTTTGATGTTTTCTATGAATATTTGTTTTGCGGAGATAATACTGATTCACCTAATTGTTATTGTACATAATCTGATTCTTCCATTGCACTGTAAGCAATGTACCAAGTTTGATTGAAATATGAAAGAGTATTCACTTATCTATTGGTAAAAATAAAACAAATCATGTTTTTATTCCATGGCAATTAAATTCCAATAAAGAAAACTTGTGAAACTGAAGCCTTAAGAAAGATTGTGGATTATGTTTTAAATGATTAGATTTTTGTCAATATGAATATCAACATCAGTGCAAGTATGATTGGAATTTGGTAATAAAGTACTTTTCATCAAAATCTGCTGATGAATGTTTACTTTTTGCAGGAATGAAGTCAAAACATAATGCAACAAGGATTCTTTCTCTTCTCCTCTTTCATAACATTATGTACTGACTCAAGCATTGGTATTTCATTCAGAGCTTCAAGTGCTTTGATAGGAAATATTTTAGTAAAATTGGCTGATTGTGTCTTTATTTTGTATTATCAATTTCGCCTGTGTATTTGTTTACTTGTATGTACAGTTGAACCTCGTTATTTCAAATGTAATCGGGTCCGAAATTTTATTTCGAATAATACACAATGTACATGGTTTTGAATAGCCGCTTTCAATTCAATGTGTATAATTTATTTTTTGGAAGATATATCGGGACCTAATATTTATTTCGAATGACACCAAGTATTCGGATAGAAGGTTGTCCAATTAACAAGGTCCAACTGTATATATTTTCATGTCTCCTCGTGCTTCGTGATGTCTGTGCACTTATCATGTGGCATTTTCTGCTCGACTTCTTTATTCATATTCAGTAAATTGGCTTCCTGAGCGGAGATTATAAATGATACTGTCCTGGAAAAATAATCATTTAGTATGTTTAGCTTGTATATTGTGAAAATACTAATGTTAAACAACTTTGAAAACATAAACATACACTTAAATCTTCATGAAAACACATTGCGCCTTCACAATAAATGATTATGATAATATTTACCAAATCTGTTTTGTCCTCGCCGACTTGATTAAGATACACACCATGCCCCCTGGAGGAAAAACATATAAAATTCACATTTCAAATGTAAGTATATATATTACTTGCAGTGTGGGGGAGTAGTTTTTTTCAGGTTACAAATGATTATATTACTTGTTAGTTGTGATGGATGTCCGTACTTCAGGTCCGGAAGCCTAACGCTTGCTGACATTTCATGAGCTGTTCTCCTGGTTTTTTGCTAACTTTTTTTCTCATTATTACTCTAATATATTATAATAATGATTATGAAATATGCTGCTGTAACTTGTGATTTCTAACACACTAGATGCAAATGAAGATAAAGTTATAAATAATGATGATTAGTTGAGGAAACTTGTTGGAAAAATGTCAGATGAAATTTTGTGTATGGGAAGTTATTTCCACTGTGTTCAAGAAATGTTGTTGCTTTCCTTGTTGGTAATCTTTCTTGTGTTGGTGCATTTCTGATATCTTGTTGGTGCATTTCTGATATCTTGTTGGTGCATTTCTGATATCTTGTTGCTGCATTTCTGATATCTTGTTGGTGCATTTCTGATATCTTGTTGGTGCATTTCTGATATCTTGTTGGTGCATTTCTAATATCTTGTTGGTGCATTTCTAATATCTTGTTGGTACATTTCTGATATCTTGTTGGTGCATTTCTAATATCTTGTTGGTGCATTTCTAATATCTTGTTGTTACATTTCTGATATCATGTTGGTACATGTGTGAGATATTTGTGCACAAACATATTGTCTGAGTGTATAATGATCTCATGTTTTCTTTTCTTATACTTTTGACAAGTGTAGTTTTACTGTTGGTTTTGGAATTCCATTTCATTAAAACCTGTGAAAGATGACAACTTTAACTTGTCTATAAATCTTCCTGGTGCTGTTAAAAGCTTTACTGTTCATAAACATTCATGTTTTACTGTCATTTTTAATGCTGAAACAAATTATAAAACTTGTTTTAAAATTCTGGAAGTTTTTTGGTTTTATAATTCACATGTTTTTAGCGTTCTGTTAAGTGTTCCAACATTTCATCTTGCTTGTGTGTTGCTGCTGATACCAAAATTTATGCAATCAGTGCAATAACAAATACGAACTTCATTATGTGGCCGTCCTTAAAAAAATTGTTTGTTTGTGGTTACCCTTCCCAGAATTTTAACAGTGGGTACGTAGATAGTTTTTTTTAGTTTACTACTGTAATGGCTAACAGACCGAGAAAAAGAATTGAGTAGTGGCATTTTTCATGAGTCGGTCTCGTAGCTGCAAACAAACAATTGTCTAAGGATGCCCCGAGTATTAATGATTACAAGGCAAGCTTTGTTATTTTTTCTTAGTGTGATTTATGGCAACATAAATGCATAATGATCGTGTTGAAGCATTATTTCCTAGTTTGCCTGCAGTCTGAAAGTGTCGACTAAAAAGTGTGCAAATCTTTCCGCCGCCGGAATCCTGCGCTTTGAGGGTGGCAAATTAAAAGTGACAAGACAGAATTTTTCTTCTGCAGCATATATAATTGATTATAGCCTCATCTACCTGTACATTGTAATGGCCTGGCTAATTGTTTTACAGCTTATGTATCTGAACTATTTGCACATATTTGTGTCATTGCTGGGAGATGGATGGTTTGTTTAGATTTTGATGTTCTTTGGTGTCAAAAAAGCTCAGAACATGTTCCAAACGGCTCAGACTGATGCTTGGTTAACATCTGGCTAATCAAGATTTCCATCAACTTGGATCAAGCAGATCTACTTGAAGGATTTGATGGCTTACAAACTGATGTTTAAAGTCTATTATGCACACTTCAGTGATCATTTGAAATGATTTTGTTTAACTGTAAAATAAAAAATATAAAAATTACGTACTGTGTTTCAGTGTGATGCGTTGCATTTGTTAGACATTTGGTGTTTTTGCAGCTGTAGTTTTTTAGTTAACCAAATAAATAGATATAAGAATATCTTCATTTCACTTCCCATCTATACAGATAATGATGCAAATATTGTCAGCATGAATTTACCATCTATCTGTGTAATACACTCATCCTGTTGTGTTTATGTAATTTTCCAAGCGCAACATCAAATTGCATCGTTTTGTGCACATTATACAAGTTTAGATCTCTGTTACAGTAAATGCTATTCCATTATAGAAGCGTCTATATCTGATTTATATGCTGCATTCAGTAGTTTCCCGCGGTTGAATGAATAACGATTCCTTATTGTAGTTAATAATTAATGAAGAAGACGATCAGGAAATGCCACATACGAAGCGCACAGCCATCCCAAAAGAAAGAACATTTAATCCTTAAATATTGATGAATCTATGGATATATTATTGATTCCAAGAGCATCTAGGGCCAACTTCTGTAACTTGCCACTTAATTGCAATTTATCATTTTTACTGATCAATGAATGGAGATGGTGACAAGGTGGTGAATCATCCCATGTTGCAGATCATAGGAAAACTAACACGGGTCTCCGTGTATTCATTACAGCTAATTTATCTGCTAATATCTGCTAATTATCACTACAATCAGGGGTTAATACCATTGTCAATGTACTGACAGGCTCTTACACAGAACTCACACTTGGTTAAGGTCAATAACGCGGTCATTAGTCACCCATTCAGGAAACGGAACCCTTGTATTCTTACTGTTAATGTGACCTCCAGATTCTGATTTCAATTAATTGATGTTTTCACTCTTATGGTACTTCTGCTGAGTAAAACGAAACTTTCTGGAATTCCATGTTTTGCTGATAACATTTATTAAAATGGCAAAAAAGCATGAATGTCGTATTTTTTTTCCTGCTAATTAATTACATCGCACTGGCAAAACATGCTTATGTTTCGTTTAGAGAGTTTTTGCCATGATTAGGAATATATTAGATGGAACATAGAATGTTTTATTTATTTGCCTTTTTGTAGCAGCAAAGTGGTAGGTTATTTTATTTCAAAGATTATTACATAAACACATATCGGTCCTTGCTGGATTTCAGTGCACTTATGCTCCCTAAGCCGAAAGTGTTGGCCTATGATGCAGCTTTGTTGTGCCGCCAATAATTGGAAAAGTTTATTATTGTTCTCTGACTTTACTTTTTGTATGAAGTTAGTCCTTTGTTTGATGTTAATTTGTAAAGTGTATTTTGCTTGTGTTCTTCCAAGTCAAAATACCCATGAGGATATGAGGCGGAGTACTGTTAAATACACAGATATACACAAGCGTTAGGTTTGCAGTATCAGGTGTATTGGATTGATTTTCAACATTGACTTCACTCCAAAATCAATGATACAAAATTATAAGCAAATTTGTTCAGCTTTAATGGTGTTTCCATATTCAAATAAAACTTATAAACATGACAATGTGTTGTATTAGTCACTCATTACCCACAGTCGTGTTTAAGTTACACTAATTGTCAACGTAGGTTGATTAATGTTAATTGATTAAATTAATGTTTGATTAATCAAGGTTTCAATTTCATTTGACCTGATCAGATAATTAGTTAGTAATATATTTTTCTATTTTTAAATCCTTTGTTATACATAGTATTCATTTGTATAGTATTTACAATTACATTCCACATCAGAACTTGTTTTTTCACCCATCATTTATGTTTTTGTCCCTTGGTATATCTTTTTGTGTCTCCTTGCGCTTTGTGATGGTACTTCGATTGTCACTAATTCTCTCCCTTTACTCCTGCTAGAGTTCTCTCCCTTTATCCCTGCTAGAGTTCTCTCCCTTTATCCCTGCTAGAGTTCTCTCCCTTTATCACTTCTGTAGTGACAATCTCCTGTGCATTGTATTGTGGCCTTTTCTACACAACTTCTTTATTCATTTTAGAAACTGCAAATTGATGGTACAATGTTTATATGCCACCAATGTTGTACAGCAAACCTCAATAATAAGACCACCCTTAATTTTGAGGTCATCTTTACGTGAGATGGTCTTTAAGTGAGGTTTTACTGTAGTTAATGCCAGCAATGTTGTACTCAAAGCGAGGTTAACATTGTTGGATACTTTGTCTATAATAACCAATTAACTAATTGCAAATGTCACATAAAGGATGTAAGAATGTGCAGGAATATTTGCCAGACATCATTTTATTAATTGTAGTTTAAGTTAAGATGGTACAAGAATCTCAAAAATGCATAAAAAGATTCTCAGAAATGATGAAGTTTGACATTAGCTACAAAGACACACCACAGTAAGATGGTACACCTAGTGCATCTGATGATTTAAGAATGAGTCCCAAGGCAAGAAGTGACATTTTGTAATGTGCTGAGCAATCTAAAACTAATTTACTAGATAAACTGAAAGGAGTGATTTTGGAAAGCAGTATTTGATTGACTTTGCCTACTGGAGTCTATTTTACAAGCACCTGCAGTCAAGGATTGGTAATGGTAGTTGTATGATGCAGCTCTTTGTCTAGACCTAACATATCATTATTGTCTAACATTATTAAGGTGTTAGAAGATTGTGTCTGATTCTCTCCTCCATGCTATATGATTATTTTGGTTATAGTTTGTGATTAATGGCAACAATTTAGACATAATGTCCATCTTGCAGGTGATTAATTGTGTTGCCAATCAATATTAAGATTGTGTAATATCAATAATCCCCGAGGAAGCTGAGAATGATATAATGTGGGATCTCCCTCATACAGATAAGTTTGATGAAGTTACCTTTATAAAAGCATTACTATCTTGCCCAATCATAGAGGAGTTCAGGAAAAGTTATGAATATTAATGGCTGCAACATAATTGTCAAGATGATGTACTTAAATATCATAGAGAATTAGGTAGCGACGTTGTCCGAACATTGCAGAAGCTGACTTGCACAAACTTATAAAAATGAGAAAAGGATACTCATAGTGATTGATAGCCTTGTTCACACAAGACATGCCCTTCTACTGTATAGATAATCCTTGACAATTGTTATAAATTTGTATTAAGAATTTGAGTTACACTGGTAAAAGAATCCCAAAAGACAAATAGGTTGGATATAAAACAAAACCAAGAAGTTTGAAACTCTGCAGTTGAGGACAACATATTTAGAATGTTGTTCTTCATGTAAAAATGATATAAAATATGGTTTCAATACTGAAAAAATAACAAATTGCTCCCTATTGGGAGTAAAGAAAACAGCGTTACTTGAATAAACACGCAGCTGTGGTCGATCAACATGCAGAATGGTGTTAAACTGTTCCCATCATTTATGACTTCTTGTTGAAATTAATGAAAAATGCATTTTTTATTTGGAATGTAAATCATTTTAATGAAAACTTCTTAAGTCAAGTGTATTTTAATAACGTCGCTACTCTTTGAAGAATCTTTTTCTATAATTTTAATCCATGCAACTCTTTAAAAATTCAGAAATTTGAATGACATCAAAGCTGTAGGCTGGTCTCGCCAATTAATCATTTAAATTTTCAAAAGATGAAATTAATTTCAATTTGTACATAAGTCACCAACAAGTTTTCAACATTATAAAACGTACACCAGTATGTCTCACAAATCTACAGTTGTTTCAGTTTTCAGACAGTTTGAGAAGCGTTTAAGTGTAATGTAATTAAAGATTCTTCAGTTTATGAGCTGCCGATAACTCTCTCTAAAAAATGTTTTTTATCGAAACTCAATTATGAATCCGATGAAAATACAATCTCTGCTATCTCAGATTTGATTCCTGAAATCTGTAAAGAGAACTATTTATTTTGGAAAATCAAATTACACAAGATATATAATATTGTTTAATCTTTTCTGAGATGGATTGTATGAAAAATCAAGCAGATACTGAAGCTCTTTATTACCTTCTTTTAGAGAGTTTCAAGGTGCTACTGGATTGGAAAATCTAGATAAGAAGTGATATTCAGGAAATAGAAGGTGTCGGTGCTGAAATGGAAACAGTACAGGGTAATAAACGTCATGAAACTGAAGATGTATAATTTGTTTATTGGCCTGAGCCAAAAACTTTTCTATGTTGCATCAAATTTTGATCATCGTTGATTAGATTCAAGATTAAATTATGATCATTATACAGTGAAGAATTTGCCTGGTGAGTTTTAAGGGAATATAATACTAACTGTCAGAGGTTAAATATCTCTTTGAAAGTCTGTAAGGAGTTTCAAGATAAATTATTTTCAAATATACTTCAAGAAATTCAGCTAGAATTTTTGACATGTTTCCATCTAGCAATCTTGATAAGCCCAAGTAATGATTGGAGTTTTCTATAACTTATAATAATACCAATAAGAAGTTTAGAGTTTAGAACTGCTCATTCATGTACATTGTTCTGTTTGCATGGTACCATGATGTATCCTTATGTTGTAATTGTTTTATTAAATTGCCTTATATATCTTTTGATTAATTTTAAATTGTGTCTTTTGTTGTCCCCCTAAATTCTCCGCAAATGTTTTATGGTCCGCCAGACCAATCCCTTGCTCCCCTATTCCCATACATGGTTACCCTTGCACCTCCTCTGTGAGTTCCTAATCTTTGTATTCTGTTGTTTCCCATGGGGTTCTGTGTGGGGAGATATTGTCTTATGTATGCAGCATTTCTAATGCAACAACTTAATCTCTCTTTTGTTAAGAAAAACATCCATCTTAATTCTCTGGACCATACTGGTAGGTTTGGCATTTCAGACCAGACTTTTCTTTATACTATAAGGACGTAAAGGAAAAGATCAGTCCTATTATACTGGTATGTCGGAATCAGCCAGACCGAGATGGAAGTGGGTGGGGTACATGATTTAGGCATAATGATTCTAATCCATCAGACTGAATACTCCACCATGAGGGTTATCTTATTTGTCTTTGGCGATCATTGTTTCGGTGAAGAACTGCAAATATTAAGACTGGCATTTAATCTAAAGATGACAGACTATTCAAGCATTATCAGCTCCATTCACAGCAGGGGTGTTCCTTCGGTCTATTTACTTATAATCATTGCTGTCACCTTGATTACAACAAAGGCTGACACTTCTACCAAATCTTAAACTAGGAACTTGTTATTTTTGTAATCCCTGGGGCCACTCTGACAGTATTCCCAGCCCTCTCAGAGGACGTTTGAGCAGATGGTTTAAATTGGTTTCAATTTACTTGTGTTTCGTTTAATTCATTTAGGAGTAGACATTGCTCCTTTTGTATTCTTGTTATCATCATCATGCTTCAGTCACCAGTCTATTAGTTTAGTCTTGAATGTCAAATATTAGAACCAATCTAAATCAGCTGGTGCTAGATAACAAAGTTCAGTGCATGTGTACACACTTTTCTCCTCAACAGCCAGACATTTAAGTGATTTCTGAGGTAAACCAAATTGAATCCACATTCATGCCTTTTAACACTTTAGTGTCATGTGTTGCACAAGTTGCACCATTGCTCCTTAGAGTCACCATACCTTTGGAATTGCCATGTGCTGTATAGTTCTGCCTGGACTAGGAGCGCATGTCCTGAGTGATGCAATAAGATATGGGCTTGCATGCATTGTTTTTGTTACATTTTTTTTCTTAATCATGATATGATAATTCAGTTTTGAACTTTTGATCATTGCCCAAGGGAGTAATGTGTCGGTGCCAAACCTAAGTACTGGTACCAGGATATCCTATTGGGAGCAGGAATTAGTGCATGTTGTTGAACTGTAGCCTAGTCAACTGGGATTTTCATTTCATCAGCTTTTTTACAACATACGTTTTTATCCTCACATTGAAAAACTGTTGGCTGACAAAAGTATCTAAAAACACTGTATCACCTCTATTAAGTGTCAGCAAGGCTTTCTTGTGTTCCAGAAACCAATTCTGTGTCTTGGTAATCTTGTATCATGGGGAATATGGAATAAAGTAGGCTTAGCAAGGTGTTTAAACTCTCTACTTCCTTGTCTTGCTTCAGATGAAAATAATATTGATAGATTTCGGAAGATTTCTGTTGGTGATGAAGATTTAATTGGTGAAGTTGAAAGTTGGATGGAAATAAATCTGTCAGAGCTTGATTCTAACAGAGATGCATTTGTGTATTGCTGTTCACAGAGTTATAGATTTTGAAAGCCATATGATAGCAAGTTAATATACTTTCTGAGGTTTCATAAAGATGATTAAATGATTGAGAAAAAAATCACATTGGATGATTAAGAATTATATGAAAACATGTATATTGGCTGCCTAGTAACCATTCATAGTATAGTCATGAAAGGACAACTTTGTTCAATCTTTTGTCCAGGTTAACTGGGAAAATGATCCATAATAAATTATTGTGAATATTAATATTCAATATTTTATTTAAAGACCTCGAATGTATTTGGAACAGAGATTGAAAGAAATCAAAAAAAAATCATTTGATTGAAATTTGCGAATTTGCCATTGTCTCATGAAATGAATGAAAAAAGATTTAAAACCATGTGACTTACTTATGAATATTCATGGAAAAAAATCCATGTAGCTTTTTACTTGCATGTGGACATTAAGTCTTTTTCTTCAATCAATTCTTTCAACTTGCAATATTTGCATTTTTTCTTCCCAGCATGCAATACATTAATTGTCTTGAAGGATCCCAGACATATTTTTGTCATTTTTTGCTCCATTGTTGTACACTAGAGGGGTATTGTCTGTATGTATGGATGGTGTTAATGCAATTTAACACTTTCGTTCAGACAGCAGGTCATAAAATGCAATTCATAAAAGAGCATGGTATGACCATATAAGGTAAGAATCATAATTGGTTCCTGGCATATGCTCTGCTTTATGTTCCCGTTATTTGCTTAGGCTATTGTAAGGAGCCTCGTATGGGGATGATTGAATGGAAAGGGGATCCTTGGGGCTGTGAAAATATGATCTATCTGATATAAATGTTTGATGAATGCAGATTTGCAGTGTCTGGGTTAAAGTTTCTCTTTCCATGTGGTCACGAAATTGATGCGAATTGGGTTTTGTGTACAAAACGGCCTTGGAACAAGTGTGTCCAGTAACAGGTTTTTGTGGGGAAGTTAATTGTCTGTTCATTAAAGATGAACGGGTTAGTAAATGGTTGGTAACCGTGGACAACTGGTTTGGACCAGCACCGACAGAACATTTGTACAACATAGTAATACTGCTGGAAAAGAGTGTATAACCCCAACACAAAAACATGTCAGTAACTCACACCTTCCATATCTGTCAATAGTTTGAGAGCAACTCTAATAAAACCTCAATAATGCGACAACACTTCGGACCCTTGAAAACTGGTCTTAATGTTGAGGTGGATTTGATATTGAGGTTGAATAAAGAGCAAAACAGTGACAGTGGACTTGAATTGTGTTCTTAATTTTGCGGTGGTCTAAATATTATTCAGGTGGTCTTTAAGTGAGGTTTTACTGTAGTGATAGGCGGCTAGTAGGAGAAGAGAGTGAAAGATGTATATTTGATATTTTAATGGTAAATCCCGCTGGTTACATTTTTATCATCCTCAGTTATCAAAGCTGACAAAGCTGAGGTTGCTTTTTAACGATCATTATTAAACACTAGCGTGTCACATTAATTGTTTAACTGTTGCTCACATTTCAAATGAACTCTGTGAGTTCTCACATTGGTTCAAGGTATTAAAATTAATTTGTTTACAAAACATGAGAAGTGTAAACTTCATACAGTATCGGTTAACGGGAAACAAAATAAAATAAATTGATTTTTGTTGCATTTCAAGCGAGGACATGCCATATTTGCATCGAATCATAAATTTTTATGGATTTCCATTCGTTGATTACCAATAGCTTTATTTGTTCACTTTGCCGTTCTATTTTATTTGTTTTTTTCTTTTATTTGTTCATTTCCATTAATTTACTTCACATTTTTTTCCAAATCAATAAAATGTTATTGTTTGTTTTATTGACTTTAACTGCTAGAATCACAATAATTATGCACGAGGTGTGAAATTAAACTGAATGTGTTAGAATTTCAAATACTATATTGGA
This sequence comes from Mactromeris polynyma, assembly GCA_032209605.1. Lineage (NCBI taxonomy): Eukaryota > Metazoa > Mollusca > Bivalvia > Venerida > Mactridae > Mactromeris > Mactromeris polynyma. The sequence continues at coordinate 595,758 of JASFXZ010000050.1, forward strand.
ATGTTTTTACTATAAACGATTTAAAGCGACTCTCTCATGGATTGATTAGAGTTATACCAGTGAGAGAGGGTGAAACAAGCTGGTCTACGTCTTGATGTATATACCAGTGAGAGAGGGTGAAACAAGCTGGTCTATGTCTTGATGTATATACAAGCTGACCACTTCTGCTTCAGATTTCTCTTATATTTCTCCTTGTTTTTCATTAAGTTTTAAAATGCTGGAACAATTTTTAATTTAATATAATTACAGTCACATTTTAAGTGGAAGGTATTCTTTAAATTAAGAAAGTGGGCAGAAAGTTGAGTGAATCATTGAATGGCTCATTCTGTTTTGATATTAGATATTGGTGCATTAAAGATTATAATTTAAGATTTGAAGGAAATAATTTTAGAGTAAGATTGATTCAGCCATTATTTCTTGCAGTTGTTCTACATATTTTGGCATAGCAAGTGTCAACTTTTAAAGGCCATTCCATCAGAAGTGAAGTCTTCTTCAGTTCAAACACATTATTTCAATGTTTTCTTGTGTTGTTTTAAGTTTTAAAGTCCGGATAAAACAAACAATGTAAATGATACCCTGTATTTCATGTGTCTGCTTAATTCTGCCTTTGTTGTTAGTTCCATTAACCTATGATACTCGATCATTGTTCCCTTGTTTTACCATGAGAATAGATGATTTTGCATATTTAATCTTAAACTAACAACCAAGTGAAATTTGATATAAAATAGAACTGATTCACCATCGGTTGTCGATGGAACTCTATCAATAACAAATATGTTTCAAGGTTACTACAGCGCCCCCTAGTGACAGAAACGGAAAGTTGACATTTTTCCTTCAATTTGGTTGATGACAGTTCTGATACATTGTCCTATAGTGTATTCTCTCTGTTCCATTAATTTTTTGTCGAGAGACGCGTGCTATAACAAATTTGACAGATGTAGCATTTGAAATGGACAAAACTTTCTATGGATTCAAAGTTCACCATAAATGTCTTCTAATTACTTTAAGCAGACGTCCAGCAAAGCCTCTTGACCACCCTGATTGATCGTGGACGTGTGCAAACCGCCCGCATCCCATTGTTTACCCGTCAAATTACCCACAGTTCTCGCTGTTGTCCTCGGGACATGATTAGTTTTCTTGTATTGTCATTTTACAGTTTCTCAACTTATTCTCATCGTCCATGCTTGTAAATATTAAACAGGGGATTAAATTTTCATTGCTATTATTTTGGTATGTTGACCAACGCTTTGACCAATGGTCAGTTTTGACCTTAGTGTCCAAATAAGGAGCTAAACATGAACTTTAGTAGTCTTTGTCTTCGGAAAGCGTTGAGAAAAATGTATTCTGAAACTCTGCAGCATTTCTTCAAGATGAACTACACCCAGAATACTAATTGCTTGTGGTTCTTTGTATACTGCATTGTCTGTGGGTTCCAAAAAATTGTAAAGGCCATTTTTAGTTCAAATCTCAAATATAAAACTTCTACTATAATAAAGAGGCATTTATTCTCATAATTCATACTGTTTATTTGCTTTGCTTTGTGTCGAAGACATTTTTGTATTTTTGATGCATTTTATATTCTTATTGGGTTGACATTTTGATGGAAGTTTGGAACATTATTCAGACTTTTTGCATTCAATTAACCAGTTTGAGTTGATGTGCTTCTGGGAGAAAGTGCAGGATTTTGATTTTTTTGCATGTTTTTATGGAAATCTAAGAGTATGGCATACATTTCATGAATGTTATCAAATGATATAATTTTTGAAATAAAAAAGGTATTTGTGTGTTCCGTGTGAACTTGTATTTACGTGAATCTTTGTTGATACCTGCAGTGTCTGAAATGACTTTTAAGTCTATTTGTTTCTGTGGGTGCATCTAATCTTTTAATTGAAAAAAATGGTAATGCGATTATTTTTATCTAAATAATACTCACTTGTGTCTATCAAATGATATTCTTTGACACTGTAAAAATTTACGTTTTGAAAATCTTCTAACAAACAAATAACCAGCAAGTTTATAGCACTCAGTACATTGTAGTATGATTGTAAAGTAAAGGCATGTAACTAACAACATTTTAATAGTATATAAAAGGGAGGTAATTAACACATCATTTTAATAGCAGTAAATTAAAGGGAGGTAAAACCTCATTTTAATAGCAGTAAACTAAAGGGAGGTAACTAACACCATTTTAATAATTCCTGGGTGATTCATCTATTTTGCTAATTGTTTGTGGAAATAATCTATTGAAAGCAGCTCGAGAGAAGTTCAATACGTGTCCGACAGGTTCACTTATACACAGACGGACAACAAAGGCTGAAGATAGTTCGAAACGATTTGCAAAGGACTGCTATGCGCTACAAGACTTTATAAACAACGGGAATCCTAAAGTACTTACGGATTTGTTTGTTGTGAAACGACGAATCGATACCGCAAAATCTGAGACTAACGATGACATACAAATGTCACAAATGACTCATATAAGCCCAACATTACAGGAAGAAATTGCTGATTTAAAATCACAGATACAGCTATTAACGGCAGATGTTGCTATTTTAAAAAATGACAATGAAAAACTGAAAGTGACTGTTGCATGTCACTGGAAGTCGCATATGGCCATTATTAGTGCGCATCAAGAAGAAAAACGTCTGCGAGAGATTGAAAGCGCTGACGTTAAGCAAATACAAAAACACCTACGGGAAATAAACCTAACATGTGAATCTATGACAAAGACAGACTTAGTCTACCGCTCAGCGGAATTATTATCGAAAGATAAAGTGATAGAGCCAAAGAACTTAAGAACACTTAAATCTCCCAGCAACTGCCAACATTCGATTAATAATCACGACGTCACCACGTTATCGTCTGCACCATTGCAAAAAGGTTCACATAATGTGGGTACGACCATCTCGCAAGCATATGACAAACAAACTATTAATCATGACGTCATCACGCTGACGTCAACACCGTCGCAAAAAGGTAAACAGAATGTGGGTACATCATGTGACAAACAAATTATAAACGTTAGACCACCATCACAACCGTTGCAAACCTACTCAGAAGCTCTTCAAATAAATATGTCAACTAAAGACAACCTCTCAGTCAATGAAAACAAATCGCAAACTGAGAATAGTTTAGTCACATCCGAGGACAATGTCATCAATGTACATGTCATTGATACACAGAGAAACAATGTTTCAAGCCCACAAACTCATAATGTCCAAGGGAAACAACCACTACCAGTGAATGACCGTCATAATCAGAGGAACCATTCGCACCGTCAGTATCAAGATAATCAACCCCCGAGACACAGGCGACCACCATATAGAGAGGTAACTCATCAACCTCCTCGACAACGAGAACAAAACTATCAGCCACATATGGCAATTGAAAGCAATCATGATGAACCACATGGAAACATATACGATTACGGAGAGATAGACACAGATGAACCTGTGTTCCAAAGTGTTCAATCACGACGTACAAGAAGATACTATGTCGGTGGTATAGATACTCACTCCAATCGTGCCGGTATTATTCAGTATCTAAAATCGAAACATGTGGAACCTGCTACAATAAAACTCATTGATACAAACCGGGGAAGCTTAGCAGCAAAGTTGACTATCTATCAATCGGACTGTGACAAAATTGAGGACCGGCGGTTCTGGCCACGACGTATATACTGTAGACGCTGGTACTCACAAGCAAACTGGCAGTCTAAGTTCAACGAGCACCAGGAAGTTCAAGATGATGAACACCAAGTTGATTAGGTCTTATGATGTACATTTTATCATTCATACTTGTATATTGTATTATCTTGCTCCCTCTAATTGCTGTTAATAGTAACATAAACATTACATCAACATATAAATCGACGCAGTGCAATATACTAACATGGAATGTCCGTGGTGCCATGTCGTCAGCGGGATCTCTTAGTTTCCTGTTAGATAGCTATGATATAGACATCGCATGTGTGACTGAACATAAACTAAAAACTCAAAGTGCCTCATTCTTAAACTCAATCCACACAGAATATCGTGCATGTACAATTTGTGAGGAAGTCGTGGGTAATTGTGGTAAAGGAGGCGTGAGTATAATGTATAAGAAACAATTGGACTTCACGGTTAGTGAAATAAGTAATATAAACTTTGATAGAATTGTTGGGATCAAACTTATGCAGAAACATTGTACACCTATTTATATACTTTGTATATACATGCCATCTGTCAATTATACGATTGACGATTATACGGAATGTATTGATAAATTACAGGCATTGTATGACAATTACTCTCAAAATGGATTTGTATTCACCTGTGGTGATATTAATGTTGATTTGTGTACACCTACGAATGATAGAAGATGTAATGTTTTTAATCAATTTCTATCAAATAATACCTTAACTACAGTTAAAAACACTGGGACTCAGTACACGTTTTGTCCAACCAGGAAAAATCTAGACTATGTTATTATATGTAAATCTAACCATGATTTGATATCATCTAGCTCTGTCATTGATGATGAATGTTGTAAGGTTTCTGACCATTTGCCGATTTTGAGTAAAATGAATGTACCTCTCACGATGTACTCTGTCGTTGAACCCTGTCACGTTGCATGGAACAAATGCTCATATGAAAATTTCAAAGACTATTCTTTACTATTAACAAATGAACTATTAATAATTGATCCTGTAAGCTTGAGTGTTACATCAGAATCTGTAGAATTACTGTATGACTTTATAGTGTCATGTATAATTCGTTGCTCAGAACAAATGCTTCCAAAAAGCAAATATAACAAGCATACTAAACCGTATTGGAACTCGGCGGTGAAATTAGCATATAAACAACAAAAACAAGAAAGAGTAAAATGGATACAAAACGGTCGTCCTCGTAGTGTAGACCATATATCGTATGTATCCTATAAGAATGCTAAACGAATATTTATCAATGCCCAAAAATCCGCAATTCATGAGATAAATAGGAAATACTATGATGAACTTAATAGTGTCGCTGAATGTGATATGAGATTGTTCTGGAATCTCGTGAAGAAAAAACGAAGTCGTAAGTCTATCGTTATAAACGAAATACGCAACGGAGGATCTGTTGAACGCGACCCGAACAATATACCTAATATCTTTCGTAACTACTACGCGGATGTATTCTTACCTAAATCAAAACCGAGTTTTGATTTGAACCATCTTAGAACCACAGAAGATAGTGTGCGAAAATTCCTCGATTCCGATGATAATTCAGACAATTTCATTTTAACAAGGGAGATTACCGCTGCAGAATTAGAGACTTGTATTAAGGAAATGAATAACAGAAAAGCCCCTGGTACTGACAAAGTAACTGCCGAACACCTCAAATATGGAGGAGAAACGCTCAACAAATACATTGTTATCCTTTTCAACATGATGATAAAGTGCTCGTATGTGCCTAGTGGCTGCAAAACAGGAATAGTCATACCTATATATAAGGACGGCAAGCCTAAAATAGAACCAAAAAGTTATCGCCCAGTTACACTTCTCCCCGTATGTTACAAACTGTTTGAGAAAATTATTCACAAACGACTGAATGAATGGTGCACATATGAAAATAAACAATTCCCGAATGTGCAACAAAACGCCTACCAAAAATTACTTGGACCTATCACTGCATCATTCAACCTACAGGAAACGGTATCTAGTAACCTTGACCTACAGTCACCAACGTATGCAGCATTTCTTGACACGGCAGGAGCTTTTGATAATGTGAGGCATAGTACTATTTTTGTAAAAATGAGAGAAATGGGACTACGTGGCAAATTCTTGCGTCTTATGATAAATTCGTATGACAATCTTCAAAGCTGTGTGATGGTAAACGGTGTGAAGTCGAGTGTATTTCCGGTTCTGCAGAGCGTACGACAAGGTGGTGTTCTGTCAACTTGGTGCTACTTACTATTCATCAACGAACTATTAGAGCAGCTACAAACCACCGATCATGGAGCAACAGTGGGTAGCATACAATGTGGTAACCCAACCCTCGCTGATGACCTCACAATTTTGAGCCCAAATCTGGCATCGATTGAAAAACAGTTAACAATTGTATTACAATACGCAAACAAATGGGGATATGAATTTAACAATGAAAAATGCAAAGTTTTGCAAATTGGAAGTAAACAACCCTTACAATTTGAAGTGAAATTTGGTAAATCAACTATAAAATCAAGCGAAAACATTACTCACGTTGGGATTGTCTTAAATAGGGCATTTAATTGCACAGACGCCATTGAATCCCGCATTCGAAAGAGCAGAGCATCTTTGTTTTCTCTACTTAACATGGAGCAGAATACCGGTGAAATTAATCCTTTAGTTCTTGCGTCATTAGTAATGAAAATCACCATACCTTCATCTCTATATGGATCGGAACTGTGGAATAACATGACTAAGACAGACATGACAAAAATAGAAAGACTCCATCGCCTATGTGCAAAATGTGTGCAGCATTTACCGTCATTTGCACGAACAGATATGGCGCTTAGCATGCTTGGTTGGTATCCCGCGGAAGCCGAAATTGATAAAAGAAAACTTAGTTTCTTACAAAAACTCTGTACCATGCCAACTGAAACAACAACCAAACGATTATTCAACTATCGTATGAATTTGTACGCAATAAAAGGCTTTAAAAATCAGTGTGGGTTTATACCCGATATTTGTCGAATACTTATAAAATACAATCTATTCCATTATATAATAGAGTACTTAAGAACATCAGCATTCCCATCAAAAGAGAAATGGAAAAGTGAAATAACCATAACAATTCAACGGATACAAACGGATCTATGGAATGAACGTACAACCATTGATGACGACTTCCTGAGATTTAAATCTGTTCAAGATTCCATAGCTCCCTCTATTTTATGGACTTACTCTGAAACTCGCGAGCAAATTATACATGCAATATCGTCTGTACGGATATTACTCCAGCGGGACTTCCACAGACATGTTGAATGTAAACAGTGTCATAAGAACACGGAAAACATCAACAAACACGTTATTACAGAGTGCAATTTAACAATACAACAGAGACAACAGTTTATGATGAAAATAGCGAATGAAATTAGTGGTCAGTTATCCCTCTTTCTAAACCGTGCTGACTGTGAATTCCTCTTCCGTTGCCTCTTTACTATAAATGTATTACCCGCTTTTACTATCAGTGTTGATGAGCAAAAGAAATACATACATGTGTGTATGAAATACATACATGACACTATGAAGTGCTACAGTAGGTTGTGATACCAACAGTTAAAACTTTTTTCTGATACTTGCATTTCGTTTCGGCAAGTGTCGGATGCCAAAGTGACAAAGACTGTTGACAGACCAGGTTGACATGTTCCTCGTTTGTTTGATTTTTGTTTTTTAAGGAACATTGAACATGGTCAATACACTTTAGATATTTCTCGTCTTATTATTACATGTATATATTCAATGTGAATAAGCACCCTATTGCATGATTTACTCTTGACACAGTTGTCTTAAATCATGCTTACTTCATTATTATCTAACCCCATATATGTGTTCATACTAAACTTACATGTATTCTATTGACTTTAACTTGTATTGTTTATATTTATTGTACATGCATATATGTTTGTAAATCACTTAACAGTGGAAATAAAGAGTATATATATCGCAAATTGGAATATTTCTTCTTACCAGCATTATCAAATCAGCAACAGCTTTATGTTGTTTTGCTAGACTGGTGCGCTTGTAATTCTAAAGCTATGACGGTTCAACATCCTAACACATGTCTGTAAAATGGTTCCCTTCTTCTTCTTCACTTTCCTCAGTTTTATATTGGATGTTTTCCAAACATTTTCACATTTGTGACTTATGTATATTACAGTTTAGACTTTTGTGAAATGAAAAATAACCTATGAAATAGATTCTTGTTAAAAATTGTTTGATTTTATTCCGAATGTATTTCTTATTCATGACTTTGGGCATATACCACGGTCTTCTATGGCTTAACATTTTTACATCAATTTGTCCAATGCTATTTGTCCATTTCTGTTTCATTCTGAATATATATGAATTAATATCAATAGAATGATTTGAATAATAAGAAAATTGCTTCGATAATTTGTCATCCCAATAGGGATTTAAAAAAAAAATGTATGTTGGTTTTGTTAGCGGACCCATTTCATTGTCTGACATAAGATACAAGGTGGGTTTTATTGGCTTCAAACATCCTGTCAGGAAAAGTTTTAAGTAACATTGAAGTATATAATTATGCAAATTAAGCCATGCTGTTACTGAATAAGCCACTGACTAAACATACCTTCTCCATTGCTACTCTTCAGCATTCAGATAAGATATAAGTGAATTATATTAATGAAATTGAGAAGATAATGATGGAGGGCTGATGAAAATAATGATCGTCTGTGTCACATTCCAAGGGACAAGGACTAATTTGGTGATCCATACTCGGTGTCGTTTTCACGCCTTTTCAAGTTGATTTAAGCATAATAATTACGTTGATGAAAGATCATTCATCATTTAAACGGACAAAAATGATGGCACTGATGTCACGGGTAGTTTGGTGCACACAACATGATTTATTCCTTGCTTCCCCTAAAAAATACACATCAAAGCCTTAATACAAAAAATTGACATTTTTCATTATTAAGTGAAAAAATGAGAGTTCAAATCTATTACAAGGGGATGAGGTCTTTGTGATACATTTTGTGACAAGATACGGAGACAAACTGTGAGCAGCAAGTTGCAATGATAAGACTCGAGACGTTTTACTGTTGTTTTCATTCTTTTATTCGGTGCAGCCGTACTATAACATGGCAATTTTTTATGTTGCACAACTAATCTTAACCTTCAAATTATACCAATCATCTTTTCTCTTGTTTCAAAATGAACTTGTTTATTATTATCATACAGTTCTCTAATGAATCATATTTAACGTAATTTATTTTTATATTTTCAGCACAATGTCGGGACTCGTTGGGTATGCAGTCAGGACAGATCCCGGATAGTGCCATAACGGCCAGCTCTTCCTTCGATGATAATACTGTAGGGCCCAAGTTTTCCAGGTACGTTTTGTTGTAATTCTATTTACATCCATCTATAGTATTGTATAGGTGGATGATATTACGTGTCAACAAGTTTGCGAATTGCCGAAACCACTTTGTTCATAATATCTACACAGTGTAAAAATTGCTATTATATTATATATATAGAGATAGATAATTGATGTATGTTTACATTTAAATTGAGTGGAAGTGCAAATCTAGGCTGGGGAAAATGTTTGCAATTTTGTGCATTCGTAAAATTCGCCAACTATTCGACCTTGCAAACTTTACCACTCATACAGTATGCTTTGCCTTCAGCAGAAATGTGATTCTGAATTTGGCATCCTTCAAACTCAAATTGAAACATTCCTTAATCATGGTTGTTGTCTGAGCTCAATTCCCTTTTGCATTTGCCCACACAAATGTTAACTCTGCTGAACAGTTTTGTGAAATGCACTTAATCTCTTGTCTGATCAAATCTTAGCGTTAGACTATTATTTAAAGCTTACGTGACCTAGCTACCATTGAATGATGTAAATGATGTTATAGAGTGTTGTTGTGTCTTCTATGTATGTACTTCTTCACTTTTCTTTTGTCTAGATCTGTTCAGGAATGTTCTGATTTGTGAATGTGACTTTTCCTGCTCTGCATTGTTTCAATTTCTACTCCTTGCATACTGATCCCACCTGAAACCATTACAATATTCTACTCCTTGCATACTGATCCCACCTGAAACCATTACAATATTCTACTCCTTGCATACTGATCCCACCTGAAACCATTACAATATTCTACTCCTTGCATACTGATCCCACCTGAAACCATTACAATATTCTACTCCTTGCATACTGATCCCACCTGAAACCATTACAATATTCTACTCCTTGCATACTGATCCCACCTGAAACCATTACAATATTCTACTCCTTGCATACTGATCCCACCTGAAACCATTACAATATTCTACTCCTTGCATACTGATCCCACCTGAAACCATTACAATATTCTACTCCTTGCATACTGATCCCACCTGAAACCATTACAATATTCTACTCCTTGCATACTGATCCCACCTGAAACCATTACAATATTCTACTCCTTGCATACTGATCCCACCTGAAACCATTACAATATTCTACTCCTTGCATACTGATCCCACCTAAAACCATTAAAATAGTCTACTCCTTGCATACTGATCCCACCTGAAACCATTAAAATATTCTGCTCCTTGCATACTGATCCCACCTGAAACCATTAAAATTTATGCCATTTATGAAAATGTTGAAAATTCTATAATACCGGTTAAGTCCGGTGTAACATATTTTTTGTGTATTTTGGTACTGTTCGAAGCTACAAGAGAATGCATAACCACCAACGGCTTCTCCTGCCACCCTGCTGGCATCACTGCTAACCTGTGTTTATTGACTTCAGTAATTAAAAAGGTTATTACCTTTTTGTCACATTGAGCTAAGTATGATGAACTACCTCCTCTCGGTGATGAATTTACTCATTGACTTTTTTGCTTACTGATGAACCTTCAGGCTTCTAGAGTTTCTCCAAAAAGAGTTTTTCATTACTTCTTGTTAACAACTACAACTGTTTAAACACTTCTTCTTTCTCTCCTTGTCTATTACCTTTGATTATAGATAATGGATTTTTGAAACAGTAGCCTGTAGATGCTGTCGAAAATATGATTTATGACTTTTCGGAAGAGAAAAAGATAATATGATTATTCTTGTAGAACTGTCGACCCTTAATCACATTCATTTTTTATGCCATTTTATACCTTTGCATCGTGCTTCTATAGGTGTATTTAGGTGTGAAATAAAAGCATTATATGGGATGCATGGAGGTTTGATTGATTTATGGACGCACGTTTCCAAATGATTTATGACCGGAGCTCGAAATTCATACTTTGATGCATTTTAATCTTTATAGATCTCCACTGATTGTGCTTCATCTTTTAAATGAATTAATGACCCTGTTTATGATATGAAACATATGAAATCTTCACCGCTGTACTTATATCCATGTATCACGTCTCTCCGGCCAAAGTTTCATGTCCAAGTTCTTGTGTTTTAGTATGAAGATCTGTTCCAGATTTTGCTTTATTGCAATGTTTATTGCTATTTTGTGTCCAGTTAAAGCAAAAATACTGCATTTATGTTGATTCTTCAAGGAACATACTGATATTGTTGAACAAAATCTGCAATAAACTTGGAACCTTCGATTTAATATTCGTTGTATTACTTTACCCAGTTTTACCCAAAGATTCTTTTAACTTCCATTCGACCACAAAGGTGATTATACTGCATCTAAGTTTGAGATTCTGAATTTATCAATTTTCTTTCACCAAGACAGACAATGATTGTTGCATAGGACAATGCATTCTGGATAATATTGAATTGTTAGATAAAAGAGAAAAAGAGAAATAAAGTTGTAACTGGGAAGGCCACATACACAAGACAATGCCTCCCCACAGACAACCCCCCCCCACCTTTGCGAAAACACCAGTCTTCATAAGTTTAAAGGATGGAATTCATCACAGAATATGTCAGGAAATCCAGTAATACTTGGCTGAATGGTGGGAGTAAACATCAAGTTGTTTTGCCTCCTAATCTATACTCACTTGGAATATTTTCCTGTCACCTCTTAAAGTGCTCATTCATCTTCATACTTCAGCTGTTTTGTTGACATTCTCTCTGGTTTATCTAATCTTATTTTTTGAAATTCAGGTCAAGTTTGCTGAGAATTATGACCAGCATAATTAAGTTCTAAATTTTGTTACATCAAAAGGCTGTCTGTTGATTGATCATGGTCTCTGAGAGGATTGTGTAATCAGGGTGATTTAGGTGCTTGAAATCATGATTACAAGCTACTGGAAGGGTAGAGGCTTGGAATGAAGTTCCTCTTTCTATGATAAATGACTTTAATTTACTGATTAAGTTTGATTTACATCAAAATTACTGATCTATTTATAGGGACTGGCTATGATAAATTTGCTTTTTGTAATATTTATGAATATTGTAATGAAGACTGATGATGTTATTAGGTCTTGCTGACATGGTCCACATGTCTGGACTGCAAGTGGATGTTGTTTTTTACCGAAGATGGGTAGTTTACTTGTTATCATGCCAGCTGTCTGGAAGTCAATGGTCAGATTTTACGAGATATTGTACATGATTATAAAATTCCATTTGGTCAATATATACTTTATCTTTCTTTCATTTCCAATACACATACATTATTAGAGGATTAACCCCAACTCTAAGCTTTCATAGGAATTCAGGGGTGTTGAAATCTGGATTTATATGGAAATCTAGATTGAGAGTCCCAGAGAGCGATTTTTCAGATCGATACAAATCCGAGTTTTTATGGGGGGTAGACTGGTAGGGGCAAATCGGCTATTGGATGAACGTAATTGAGTATGAATGTATTTTTAAGCATACCATAACAACCAAGGTGTTATGACTGGACAAGTCCATTGTTGAGTTCTTTGATTCCACTTTGTTTTTCAGGATTGAAGATTTGACTCTGATGACACCCCTGGAATTGCAATATTCTATCATTTGTTTCTAAGAAAATAGACAATGGTTGGTCAATGCTTGTCTTGACCTCCAGCTGTGCTTGTAATCCTTACCCCAGTTCTAAATAATCCTATTATTTCAACATTCAACCAATTCCCTTCCCGCATTGTTACACAGTGTGGCCTTTTTATGTCCATTTTGATTCTGTCTGGTAGCATTGGGAATTGATTTATCATTTTGAGAAAAGACACCAAAATAAATTGAATCCTTGCATGATACCTTGTTTGTATTGACAGTATAAAAGTGGCATTGCTTTGCCTCAATCTTACTACATTTGTGAATTGTATCACATTTCTGTAAGACTTCTGATTGGAACATTGCGGTCAAATTCAAGAACTGGTTTCCATGTTTACTTGTGATTTTTTGGTTTCTTACTCTGGTAGAGAGATTAAATTGTTACAGGGAACGCCTCATGCATAAGACAATGCATCCCCAGACAGTCCCTTGGGAAACAACAGTCTACAAAACAAGCACTGAAGGGGTGCAATGGTAAACATGTATGGGAATATGGCTGACTATCAAACGTACAACTATGGAGAATTTAGGGGGACAACAAGGGGGAAAAGACACCTTTCTTCAGTCAGTTCAGGAAGCTGTTCTCTGGAAAAAGGACACAATTAGATGTCCCCACTCAAAGCTCAGTAGTAAAGTCAAGAACATCATATATGCACTCATGCCTGACAGTGTTTACCAGGCCTTCTTGAAGTGAAATCTTTAAAACCTGTAATAACCTTTAATTTTTCGAAAATCTTTATATTTTCGGGAAAAAACTATAAAAACCTGTAATTCCCTCTCCAAACCTTTACATTTGTTCACTTGTCTTATGGGAGCAATGAATAATACATTTATATTGTACTATTCACTTGTGAAAACTGCAGCCTCATGATAATACTACTTGCAAATGTCATCTTGAAATGCAGTCTGTATTGATCCATCAAATTAGATGGTCAAAATTAGCCTTTATTTGCACTTGATTGTTACAGAAATTACTCTAAAAACGTTTGCTAAATTGCAACCTTTATAAAAACCTTTAATTTCATTGAGGCCTGCTAGGAGGCCTGTGTATACAGACATTGCAATCAACTTCAGACAACAAGAAGCGGACAATGAACTAAGTCTAATCAATTGACCAGAAAAAATTCACCTTGAACAGAAACAATATTAAAGGAGTAGATCAGGTGTGAAGGGACTTCCAATCCAATTAGCAACATACTTTCATTAGTGTGTCATTATCCCACAAGTCTAGTATCAAAGTCATTAATCTTTTCTTCTTGATGAAATCAGACTTTCCTTCCTGGAGAAAGTTCTTGATACATTTACTTGATCCTAAATTAAGATGACTGTGTAAGCTGGAGTTTATTTTCTGTATGATGAATGTTGAGGTGGAGATGGACATGTCACATACAAACAGTCACCTTGACAACATGAAGATGAATGTTGAGGTGGAGATGGACATGTCACATACACACAGTCACCTTGACAACATGAAGATGAATGTTGAGGTGGAGATGGACATGTCACATACACACAGTCACCTTGACAACATGAAGATGAATGTTGAGGTGGAGATGGACATGTCACATACACACAGTCACCTTGACAACATGAAGATGAATGTTGAGGTGGAGATGGACATGTCACATACACACAGTCACCTTGACAACATGAAAACACATGAAATATCCGCATAAACAATGAATTTACAAAGGCTGAATGAACACAAGACACAAAATTATAATAATAGGGAAAATAGAAATTCGGCCTTAGAATGGTCAGTAGCAAACAATACATGGACAGGTAGGGGCAAGGGGCAAGCAGGTATGCACCCCCCTCCCAAAAAAACCTGAGAAAGTGCTGTTGCCCCCCCTGAACAAGCCTACCACCCCTTGCAACCCTGTCAGTATTTTACTTCTCTCATCCTAACCGAGCATCTTGTAGTAAGGTAATAATTTCATTGAGTCATTAATAGATTTTTTGGGAGACTGAATGGAAGCATAAATTTGACTTCTGTTTTGTTACACACATGTATTCATTTTTGAAAAATTATTTTTCATTTGCGGGTCTGGTAAAAGATTAATTGGTTTTAACAAAACTTGTACTGGTTTGCTTATTAGTGAAGTGAACAAAATACTTCCATATTTCATAAACGTTGTCAGCAGGTCAATAAATGTTGAAAACTACATAGCAATTGAACAATCTGAGCCTTGTGGAGTCAGACAAAATTGCAATTTATACCCCAATCTGTTTAATATCCTGTCTGAGTTCATTGAAATGTAACCAAACAAAATATAATGGCGCTTAATTTTTTTATTGTCTAAATTTCGACTGCACTCTCGACTATATTTCCTGTTTCATGATTGGTCAATATATTAGAACTTTTCTTTTCCTGTACATGTTGTCTGAATCATTTATAAGTATAATGCAAAGGTTAAGTATTGCTTGCAGGAATCGATTGCTATAGAATTATATTGAAGAGTAACAAAATGGAAAGCATGAATGGTTTATGAAGGTATTAGTGAGTAGCAGAATCAAACAAAATTAATGGATTTTGGATGATATCCCAGAATGCCCTGATCTATATACCTGCCCGTTATATTTGCCCTTGTGCTTGATATTTTCTAGCTTAAGAGATCACGTGACTTGTGGTGACTATATCTGATCTTCATGATTAGAGAGTTCATCAATCATTTCTGTTGGAAGGGAGATAACTCTATGAGATGATGAGAGATAGTTCAATATGATTGATACTTTGATCAACGGTACAGGGACTTTGTCATCACTTTCTTATTACTGTGGAAACAGAATTGTGGCGATCAGCGTCATCTAGGAGCTTGATGTCAAGTCGTCTGACTAATCTTGATCCGTTATCATTGCTCTAAGGATAGAAACAGATGTTTCCGAGTGAAAGTAATTTTAAATAGGTTTTTTGTGATGTCAATGGTAATTATAGTATCATCGGAACAACATCATCTAGATATTCCTACTTTTTATAGTCTGTTCTTTTTTATATTTGTCTGAGTATTTTTTCTACTGTTGAATTTTTTTTTAAATTATAGCATAGCTTAAAGCTCCCATTGAAATATAATTTATCTCCTTCTCAGCTGTACAATGGAGTTTTACCTTCCAGTTCTTTGTAAATGTGATGTTGCTGCTCTTATTAATTTCATTTTAAAGATAAGATACTTGTTTTTATTGTCGATAATATTCCATTATGAGGCTTAAAACTTGGAAATAATGAGCATGTATGTATGAAGACTTCACATTGTACAGGAATATTAATTAAAGTGAGCTTGGGGTTCGTACAGATGTTTAATTACCTCACCTGTTTGATTGGCAATAACTACCCATAGAATGACCATAGATTGTCCACCCTATGGTCTTTAATGACCCATAACCCAGCAAAACATGTTCATTGAGACATATAAAACAAGTGGAGGTGGATAATAAAGTAATGAAAATGGCCGTAGTTATTGCATTGGTAGGGTCTAATATAATGCATCTTTGTACCGGAATTTTCTACCACAATCTTTGATTAAATGTACATGTATAATTACCTACAGGCCTATTGTGGTACTGGATTATTTCCTCTCTTTCCTCATAGAAATCTCACATTTATTTCTCGATGTTTTTTGCGTTACACTGTCAGCTGTCAGATGATGGTATTAAGTATGCGGATGATTTCAAGAATTTGGATTATACACAACTTGAAGACTATTATGGAAAGTACAACTTAATTGACAGCTAGTATAAAAAGATTGTTCCTAATGTCCCTTTGATAGGGAAACTGGCATGTTGCTGGAGCCGGGAGCCGTCATTGCTATTCATCATTGGGTTCCAGTCTATCATGTTTATTTATCCAGGGAGCTTTGATCCTTTCTGTGATAAGCATATGTGATTAATGGACAAAACACAACTTTGACCACTCTAAAATGTAAATAATGTGGCATTGAGTTTCTCTAAAGATGAAATAAATCCCGCAATTGAGTTTAAATGATGTTATGCCATGTGGTGTTCGCATGTTTCACATTTTTGGGCTCATATATTCATACGAATAGAATCCTGGAAAACTTGGAGACAGCTTTTTTTGTCATCATTCTTTTGTACAGACCCTGTGACACTCTCTGTCTCCTGTGATGGATATGTCTCGCTTATATTCACTTCCAATGGAGAAAGTGTCTTTTCTTTGTCCATAGACAAAAATATTTAAGATGTATTATATACTTAGCATTTCAAGAAGCAGATGAGAAAGTTTATGTTTGATGAGATTTTGTTCTCAAGTCAACACTCCATTAGAAGCAAGTGCAAACCTTAAGTAGGAGGAGTTCAATAGAAAGTTGCAACATTTTTTGTGCTGATATAACGCAAACATCGTTGAGGAAGACTTATTACATAACAGCAGACACATAAGTTACAGGAACATGACACTAGAGCATGTGTTAAACAAGGCACAGGATTCTAAACAACGGAGACAATATCGGCGGTTATGATGAACATAGAATATAAACCATCAAGAGACTAATAGGAACAAAGATCAGCCATAACCAGTTTGTTAAAGTCAACACTTGGTATTCTCTGGTTCTAACAGGTGATAGAGTCTGTTGAAGATTCTTTACTTCCATAATTAAGAGGATTTTAGCAGACCATGTGTGTTCTATATGCTTTTACATGTCTGGAATCTCCCTGCACATACTAATACCTTGTAGACTTAGGAGCTTGTCAAACCTGATTATTTGTGGGTTGGACTTCATTGGCACCATGCAACGTCCATGAACCACCTTACATTTGCTGATGTTTTTATGAAATGAACGAAATTAAGTTGGCAGCAATATTATCTCCCTGGCTCATCCCTCCAAATACCACAGAACTATCTGGTATCATGTACAGTATATATACCGGGTATGTACCACAGAACTATCTGGTATCATGAACAGTTTATATATCGGGTATGTTTGTTCATTCGGTAATGAAAGTTGCCCTACAGCAAGGATCTATAACAGGGAGTGCTTAGTGGTACTGTTGGTTATATTGTTTCCTTTGTTCATTTGATTGTTATAATGATGGGGATGTATCAGTTCAAACGTAATCACAGTAATTGAGTTATTTGCATGATTTGAGGTTAAGAAACTTCAAATGAATTAACTTCATTGGTCATTTAAGAGCTTTGAAAACTATTCGATTTATACTTGCCCCTCTGAACACTGGCCCCTCTGAACACTGGCCCATCTGAACATTGGCCCCTCTGAACACTGGCCCCTCTGAACACTGGCCCCTCTGCACACTGGCCCCTCTCTACACTGGCCCCCCTGAACACTGCAATATCCCATAGATATCAGACAGAAGTGATGTATAAGAGATAATGATGATGTAGAGTTTGTAGGAAATGAATAAAATACTGTAGGTCCTATGTTAATGCACTGCATTTTAAGATGTAACAATTATATGCTGTTGTTGTCTGTGCTGTAACATTGAGGATAGATCTACAGCCTTGACTGGTAATCATGTTATATTGGTCCTGTTGTTTGTAGGACACTGGTACCAGTCTGGTTCATTTCTAATCTACATGAACTCAAATCCGGCATGGTGATTCTTTCATGATAGTGACCATCATAATTAAATAGTTCAATATCTGGTTGATTGGTACTGACCACTGATGAGATGAGTGACATAGAAAGATGATATAGCTATGGTAGGGGATGTGCACCCGTAGATATTTGTGTCAAAACCCATTAAGATGAAACATATAGATTGTCTGAGGATGATTTATGACCATAGTCTGACCACTCCGTCGTCAGATCACAGCACAGACAACAGTAATTATGATACAGGAATAAAACTACTAAAGTCCCCATAAAGTAAATCAGCAGAATGTTGCAAAGTGTTCCTACGGTACTCCTCTTGTTTGGAGCAAAAAAAGGAACTTTGACTGACTCCAGCTTGTCAACTTTGATGGATTTATTTATTGATAAAGTCAAGAATGATTGATATTTGTATACTGCTGGGTACTGAGATATTCACCCTCTATCCCCACATTTGCAGAAATAATTACTTCTAAGTCTTGTAGACTGATGTGCAAGTCATGGTTTTGTTGCATACTAGAATAAATATCATGTTATCTTTGCTGATGCAGACTTGATTAATATCCGGAAAACTTGACAATGCTTGTATTGTAGCGTATCTCTGTCTTGTAAAAGACATTTGTTTGAAATATGGGAGACATTTTAAGCTTAAAACTTATGTTCATTGTGACAAGTTCCCAGCAATGCATTACGCTCCTTGGCCAGACTTTTGTTATTTTGGTGATAATTTAGTCTGTTAGGAATTGAATCATTTCAGTTGCATTATTTATGTATGATGGAGAGATGGGAGTTTTGATGCCAGAGGTGGCTTCCCTGATATAATGCATGTGTCAAAACACCCCCATTAAATTTCTTTTACTCTTGTCTTTTCCATTCCAAAATAAATAAATCTTATTGCCATTCTGTAATTGTTCTTTCACAAGCCTTCACAATTCTAGTTAGCTTTTCTAATTATGGGTCTACTAACAGATCTCTGTGATTGTCTGACTGCTGGCATGCAAGCAATGCTTATCAGTTATCTTGTTGACAGTGGAAGATAGATGGGTTCCCTGTTCTTCAGTGTTAAATGCTTCGCCACCTTCTCAAGATAATACTAGAACCAGTCTACTCTCTGTCAAGGGAGGCTACTCTAATTTAGATAAGGCCCAGAAATCTGTCATTATTCAACTAATGAAGGCCATGATAGTGGAACAACTTTGACTGTATGAAGGAGAGCATCTCTCATCGCACTGGGTCCAATTAGTGACTTTAATAGCCCCTACAAATGTGCCACTAAGTGTTTTGGGGCCAGGGAGCAACGTTTTAAGGTCATTAAATTCTTCAAATATTTCACAGCAGTGCAGGAATAAGTTTGCTTCTGTTTTGCAGATCTTCTAATTCCAATCATTTTCTGCCTGATATACTGTTGATGGAAATACAAGTTCTCTTGTTTATTTTGGAATCATTATTTTTGGTGCATTTGTATATTGTTGTTATTCTGTGAGAAAACAATCTCACCGACATATTTATGATCCTTGACATGCTTCCATGCAATTATTTTCTGTAACATGCAAAAATTACACCAGTCTGTAAACTGGAGAGGATTTTGTGTCCTGATTATACTTGTCACAGCCTTTCTACTGCTGTTATTTACCGGTGTTCATTTATTTTCATGTGATATGAAATTCACTTAGAATTTATTGTTTAAAAAGCTCAAAGTCGGGAGATAATGCAGTCTGTCTGAGGTATTGTACCTGCTTTCAGTGTCTCAGGTGTGAATTTTGGTTGTAAGATCAAAGCATATAGAATTTTATGCCAGAAAATATCCCTGTTAAGTGATCATATTTCCGGTATGGTACCTGCAAGGTATTCTTAAAATTAGGTTCATTTGCTATGTCTGCTTATCATATTGATAATTAATGGTTAATGTTACTACATAGTTTACCTAGGAGTTTATTATATAAACACCTATTGGTAACTCTATTGTCTTACGATAAAATCTACAGGTGCTCAATAACACTGGCGTCAGTGAGAAAAGCTGGGTTCAAGTGCGCCGTCTTATTGTATGTGCGTTTGCTTACTTTTCAGACATGTATGAGTGTTAGGTACCCTGTCACCCTTCCCCCTATAAAAGTGCCAGTTCCAAGTAAAACTTACAATATTGACATTTATGATGAATGGAACCGATAGTGTTTTAACCTCTGCTATGATACCCTTAGTTTCCTCACAGCTCACATTGTCTGATTGCAAGTATACAAAAGATATGTTTACACTTTTTATTGCCCATTTAGCAGTTTTGAAAGTACATGAAAAAAACCATTAAGATACTGAATGAATAATGGAAGACAACCGCTAAGTGTGTTGACTTAAAATGTTCTATATCTGCACTTTCCATATCTGCACTTTCTATATCTGCACTTTCCATATCTGCACTTTCAATAATTTGGCTTTTAAGTAAGAGGAAGGTTACAGGAATCTTGACCATCATGGTACAACTAATCAGCCTCTTGCCTTATGTTCACCCTGGTGTGGCTCGAAATCTCGGTAGATACAATACCATTATCTAAAGCTTCAAAATAATTTCAGTAACCATATTATGGTCCTTTATTTTATTTTGTTGTCAAGGTGTACAGGAATATAGAACATTTTGCCTTCATTTCAAAAAAACTTAATAAAATAAAATTTTGCTATGTTGTATAAAGAAACATATGTACATATTTAGTGTTATAATGATATTTTTTACCGCATCAAAGAAAATATGAACAAAATTCAGAAAATTCTTTATTTCTGTATTGTACTTTAAGGTTGCTGGTAATACTAAAGAGACATGAGACTAAACCACAGTTATATCAAGTATAATATCATACATATTTTATATAAAACAGTAAGTGGGTGGAGTAATGACTGGTTTCTGACATTCTGGAGAATATAGTTCTCAGAGGTTTTATGGCAGTTTATTACCACAGGTTCTCATTAATACAAAGATTACACTCCAATGTGTTGTGATTAATAATACAATCAGAGACATGCTTGTTTCTTCTGTTTCTGTTGTTTGTCTTGTTGTACTTCACTGTTTGACGCCATATTATTGTTTCTGTATATATCAATGTCAAAGTTGTATTTTGCACTCTTATTTAAGTTAACTATTAAATCTCATAGCATGGAGGCTAATTGGTTGGGAGCTTTTAAAAATTAAAAAAATGATATTAATTTGAAAATAGTTGAGTTGAAGAAAATGAATATTGAAGTCAAATAGGGAATACCATGTAAAAAGTGCACAGCTATCATAAAATCACAGGGTGACTTGAAACATGTTCATACAAGTAAACAACTACACAAGGGTAAAAGGGACGCAAGACACAAACATAAATGATGGGTGAACATAGGAGTACCACCTTGGAATTGAGTGGCAAAAACAACTCTTGAGGACTAAGTTGATACAGGGAACGTCACATTCACAAGACAATGCCTCCCCACACAGATCCCAGGGAAGACACAGCATACAAAACTTTAGGAGTTGAGGAGGTGTAAGGGCAAATATCTATAGGAATGGGGAAGTAAGTAATTGTTTAAGAAATGGTTCGAGAGAGCACACAACCTCTTCCTTTGTAGTACAATGTGTTAAGTATTCATGTGTCACCATTGACTGAACAGTTGTATGAAAATATCAGATATGTCATTACATGTATTTACAGTCTCAACCTACTGTAGAAATATCCTTGTACAGAATTATTCCAGTAATTAGGCGCATCTTACAGAATTTACCAATAGTGAAAGCACTAAATATTTCTCTAATTCTCCGAGATGCTCAGATCCTCTTTAAGTATTGTTGGAACCTATTGTTGGTGTTCTGTATGAATGCTATTTATCATTGTTTGAAATATTCCGTTATGGAAGATATTTTCAAGCAAATGATGCCAAATTTGCATAAATATAACATTTTCCGGGAAACCCTTTGGGGTTACCATATTCTAAAGGGCCAAAGTTTCTTAGATTATCATCAATTGAGAAGACAAAAAATATTACAATAACATGTAACTATAGAATTCCTAAGAACAAGGAACTTTCTAAGATCAACAAATCCCCCGGAGATTTTAGGTGTCTTTATTTGATTGAAATTCATGACAGAACGATTGGAAATATTTCCGTCTGACAAGATAATAGGCTTGTCTCCATGCAGACTGTTATAATATATGTTTTATTGTAGATGATGAGGTGATATCTGTGGTATAAAACATCATAACAGATCGTGTATTATTGATCTCTGATGCTGGAAGTGAAATATGGAATCTAGAATTACCGGGCGTAGTTTTTGCGTTGTACAAAGTGTTTTATCCTGAAGATACTCAATACATTTTTATATTTGATAGGTTTAAGCATGTCATTCTTTCTCTCAGGCAGAAACCCTGTGTTCAGTATATATCAGTCTCCCTATAACATATACATGTACATGTTCGCTGTATGAATTTGATCAGCTGTGCAAGTGTAGTCAAGTTTCATTTATGTATTCTTCAGTAAGTGCTTGTTATTGAACTAGTTTCTGTTTACTATTTAGATGTAAGAATAAATGCATAGTATACATACCTTTAAGTAGGATCAATGATGGACAATTTCCTATCAGACTTATATGAAAAGGCATTTAGTGTTAATATGTAAAGTTTCTGAAATCAGTATTGCATAATACTAGCTAGGTGTTTGGTTAAAGCTAAGAGTAGAGGCAAGCCCTGTGTTGATAAAACTGTCAAACTGTCAGACTGGAATGATTTTAATTGGTTGGAAACTAATAGAAAATAAAAGTCCAACTAATTGTTAATTGATATATCATAACTTTCCTTACTGGCTACAAACCAATGAAAACAATTTGTTACCAAAACTGTGAAGGTAATTGTACGAGTATGCTTCCCCTCCGATCCATGGAGTGTGCCAAAGAAAACAATTTATAGATAGAGCTGGAATGTGATTGAAACTTATATAAAGCTGATACTCTTCATTGTCGGGAGGTTTGTAAGCAATGCTTGATACAGAATCTCTCCTGTTTTGAAGGATTGAAAACTATAAAGACACAGAAGCTCTCCTGTGGTGGAGGTTTGTTTGTCTTGCCCTACACTGCATGTTAATGATTGTCAAGCAAGTGTCAGTCTCAGATGTTTCATTGAAGTCTTCCTTTTAGTTCTTTAAATGAATTATAAACAACTGTCCTTTGGATGCCACAATCTTGATCATGAAGGACACGTACTAATGAAAACAGAGTGTTGGCCCTTCCTGAAGGAGTGTTTTAGATGTTCCAACAAGATTACTATCTGGTTGAGTTTATGGCATGGTATTGTTGCCTTAAGCTGGTTTGAAATGGCATATTATGAAGCCAAAAAAGTTACAACCAACATGAGAACCATAAAAAAGCAGAAAATGGCATAAAATGTTTGGCCCTTAAGCAACACCCATCTGTCAGTGAGTGTCAAATTTCTGCTATTTATGATTCACCTTTAGCTGTTTATCACTTTGCAAGAAACCTTGACAGCAAATAATTGCACCTTCCTGTTGTAATATTGTTACTGAAGCTTCAATCAAACTCTAATTTATGATGAATCCTCATATTGTCTAGGTTGTCCTTTTGAAGGACAAAACATTGATTGGCTTCTGTAATCTTCAAAGCCTTCTTACTTCACTGTATGGAAGCGTTGCTTGGTGTTTGTGGGAGTATTTTCCAGCAGATGTCGCAATTCTGCCCCGCCCATCTTACAACCCAATATTGTTGAGTCAGCAGGGGCAGGAAATTGCTGAAATTTTCCCAGTACTTTGAAGTAGATTCTAGTGATTAATCTTTATTCAACATGTTCCTACAACATTTGTCTCCAAATGCTTGAAAGATGCAATTTCCCATTTTGTCAACTTGCCCTCGGCTTGGTGTCGTATTCCAGCGTCCTACTGTCTGAAAATTAGTTACTGTAACTTGACACAAGCTCTGTTATAATTTGCATGCTCTTCACAATGGAGATAATGTGTTAGCAGTTTGACCCTCCATGTTTGGAAGATTTCACAGCTTATGCAGATGACTAGTGATCTAACAATAGAACGATTTAAACAAGACGGCTGAAATCAAGTCACAACAAAGATTTTAAAGTATGCTGCAAAACAAAACTGATGTCCTCCCATCTGCCCTTTGTTTGCCATTAATTTCATAAAATGGTAATGTAATTGTAACATTGTGAGTGTTTTAATATTTGATTATGTCTTTGAAATATTTACTCTCTATTGCTACAAGATTCTCTGACTCATGAAGTACACTTGCTGTATCAACAAATCACAGTTTGTTTTACAAATGGATGTCTATTCCATTGGTTCTGTCTGCTGTAACTGGTACCTTGGAATCAGATTGTAAAAATATTTCCATGGCAGTCTGTTCACTGAGCTGAAGAATATTTTGAATTAAAATATTTGACTTGAAAAATTGGATGATGTAGAGATGAACGCCCACTGAAGTTGTTTTATCAAATTCAATGAATATAAAAAGTTTGATTCACGATTCTGATATTGTTTTAATTTAATCCCTGAATAATTCTTCCCGATTGATCAGCAAAAACTTGTAACATAATTTACATTAACAGTAAAACTGATTCATAAATCCATCCATCAATAAAAAAACTTAAATCCAAGCTTCATTAATATTTTACTCAGGGTTGATTAGAATTTGATGGAACAAAGGACATGATTATGATATTGTAATAACCTGGGTAGCCAAGGTTTAATTTTGAGTAAAGTTTTCTGGTAAAACAAAGTTATAAATTTCACTTTGATGTAGTTTATGATGAAGTTAATGTAGGGGTCGTTCAGGCCCCCCCCCCCCCCCCCCCCCTGTGTACAATTCCTTGGCCTGATATAACATTAATTGTGTTCTTTCCCCCATTTCTGTCTGTGGCTTGGAACTTGCTTTCTTTAAACTTGTCCTGTGGTGTATTTCCTCCATTCCATCCCTTCTTAACGCTATCTTGTTGTCCACTCCAATTCTCCAAGATTGTTTTTGATAGTCATTCAGACAAATCCTTACTTCTTCATACCTTCATAGATGTTTGCCATTACACCTCCTCAACTCCTAATGTTTTGTAAGCTGATGTTCCCTGGGTTCTCTGTAGGGAGGCATTGTCTTGTGTATGTGGTGTTCCCTGTCTCAACTTAATCCTTCCTGTCTATTCTGTTATTTATATGCAGATTTCCTAGTAGGTCTTCCACCTCTCAATATATGCCTTCATTCTTGTCGGATCCCAATATTTTATATGCTACAACGTAAAGGGATAGAGAGAATTCAATTCTTGCAAAAGGTTTTGTTGTGCTTTTGGAGATTCTCAATTCTTGCAAAAGGTTTTGTTGTGCTTTTAGAGATGGCTGTGCACTTTGTACGTGGCCTCGGGTTTGTAAATTCTTTGAAACAACATCCATAGCTCAAACAAATGACTCATTAATAATCATAAGTCAGAATTTGGTAATTCCAGAATCTTAAATTGTGTATGTTGTTCAGAAAAAAATACAGCAGTACCGTCACAATAAGGGATACTGTAGGGGTTACAAGACTCAGACGTGTGAACTCAGACGTGTGAACTCAGACGTGTAAACTCAATTGTGAAAATGAAACAAGGTCAAGTTGTATGCGCATTAAACAAATTGTTCAAAGGGAAACCCTTGTGTATGAGTGGATGTATGAACTAACAAACCCCTGTTGAAGTATTTTCACATTATCTAACCCTTGAATATATCAGGCCCCATAATTGTCTGTGGCAAAGTTGATCATGATAAGTTCTGAAGCCTGTATGAAGGGTTACGTTCTGACAGTATCAAGAAATTCCAAACTAATGAGTATGAATGCCTTCATGATCAATTTACACATTATATACAGTGAAGGAAATGTTACATTTCACACCAATATTTCAACATGTGGGGGCCAGCCTTGGCAGCTGTATTGGTGACATTTTGGTTAAATGTGGGCATGTTGATGTTTTTAAGCTGTTTATAGTTAAATTAAAGCACTCACTGTTATACTGTATACTAATTAATGCTTATTAAAGAATATAAAATGAGCAACAGTATCTTTGTTTAATAAGTAATTGTCAATGTCAAAGAATATTGTTGCATTTTTGTCTTAACCTGAAAAATACAGATATTTCTTGTCAACCGTAGCAAAACATTTGCTGTTAATCAGACATAAATAAGGAGAACTTAGTAAAAAAACACCTGATTTATTTCATAAAAAATTGGTTGCTACACATTTGAATATAATATATGACTTGTGATTAATACTGATGTTAAAGGCTGTGTTAGTGTGGAGAAATCGGTTGCTATGAAAGTTGTCATAAATTGGCGGGGAATATTTAATACCGTAATCATTGTCATTTGTAATTTGCTAGTGGTCGTAAAATTATTGTACGTTTTTAGTACCTGAGGTGAAAAAAATCCATCATTTATGTTTCGTGATGGGCTTAATCGCCAATGAAAAATTGTATCGTAATCGTAGAATGATTGCTATCACGTTGTATGATAAAATATCTCCATTAATTGTAACTCGTAAATCTAATGTCACCATTACTGGCAAAATAATATGAAGCATTTTTTCCTATCGTCATTCCTATAATCTGAATGCCAACGCTTAAAATGTTGTGAACATTATTTCTTATTTACATCATTATTTTAACTGCAAGCGATAATTTAGATGACTAAATTTGTGGGAAAATTTTAAATAAACGGTGGATCAATTATTTTCCTATTTGTCTGTCAATGTCGTTATTATTGTTACTATTGTGTTGTGAATGTATTGTAAACAAGTAACGTTACACGATTGAACAGCAGTTCGTTTTACGTCTGTGGGGAGGTGACCTCATGGTGTTGTGAATATGGCTTTGCAGCGTTTGTGCTACAGTTCTCTTATTGCACAATCTTTAGCAATACAGCAAAACCTCAGTAATTGAAGACCACTGATTGTTCTGAAGAAAATTGGTCTAAGTTGTGCAGTGGTCTGATTATTGAGTTATGGACGAAAACTTAAAAGCTTCTACATGGAGATATGGTCTTATTGATGATGTGCTCAGAATTTTTGAGGTGGTCTTGATTTCGAGGCATTCTTTTAGCGAGGTTTTACTGGCCCGTAAATTTCATTTGTTACCAACTTCTTGCCTGAGGATACCAGAAAAACGGAAAATGTAATCTTTATATTCTTAACTATGGAAAATGTCCTGTAAAAGTAATTAAGTCTCTATTGTCAGTTAAGCAAAACTTCTGTTAACAAAACAGTTACTGAAGTATATTACTACAGTATATTATACTTCTATAGTCACTCGTATGAAATATTTTACCCATCCATTATTTGCTTATTCTTAGTGTCTGGATACAATAACTCGCGCGCACGCTTGTATCAAATAGCGTTAAAATTTTGCTGATTGTGCGCAAAGCGTACACTTTAATGATTTAACGACTCGTTTAAAAAGACATAATGTGTTCATTTTTTGCTCATAAGCCTACAAAACCATGAACATTATGATACTGTTATTATTATTACTCAAATAAATCAACTACATTAATCTTCTCCCATTATATTGCTATACACCCAAACCATCTATTTCGAAATTATTGTGCGTATTATTGCACATTGTAAAACTTTAAGATTGTAATGATTGGTGAAGATATATGTAATTGTTCATTATTACATAAACCAAAATGCAATTATTCATTCTAAAGTTAGTTGAAGTCGTTAACATTTAAATAGCTTTAAAATCCACATCTAGATCAATGATTTAACTTGAGAAATTTAAACAGGTGCAGTAAGAGTTATATATCTTTGCAGTTTTATTCTCTAGTTTGAAAAAATAAGAATTTGGCCCTCGATGCGAGTGCTCGATGCGAGTGCTCGTGCTTTCTCGTGCAGTGTTAAGGATTAATGACTCTCGTTATCTTAACATTGCACCATTTCCATCTGTTATCAGAAATACGATAGCCTATTTCACAATCTTCAAGACTTCTTTATGGTTTGAATATATTCAATTTTATATTTTCTACTGCTATACTTTAGATAATCTCAGTTTGTGCCGAGACGTTACCCTCTTAACATGAATTTTTGATGTCAATATATGATACAATTTTTAACAAAACTGGCTTGGTAATGAGACCCAGTATGGAGTGAAGCATTTATTGGGGCCGTTATCTGATAACTCCTGCGTTGTCTTATTTTACTGTATCTCGAGATAATGGCTCCGGATGATAAGCTTCTTGTTGCCGATGCCTACGATAAATGATTGTTAACATTTTATTAGTCTTATCATTCTCACTGCATATTTTGTGATCTACGGAAAAAAAAATCAGTATTTTTTTCATGACCTTGCTACTTTGTGTATATTTATGGGGACCACGCTGTCATAATTTCCTCTGTTATGTCGGGCTACAGGGATTCCGTTATTTTATCTGAATTCAGTAGATAATTAATACTTATGTTTACTTCGTGATTTATCAGACTTCAGTCTTGATTTATAATAACATTGTATCATTATGGTATGTTAATATTTTATGATCCAGTTTTGTTAAATGGGTGAAAAACTTTACATCATTAAAGTTAATGATTTCATTAAACAGTTTCAGAAAACACTGTTGTTCATTTAGTTTAGAAGTGTTCACATGTGTTTAAAATGAAGCAAATCAGAACAGATTGTGTCAAAATTGTAAATTCAATTGAGATTATCTTGGTTGAATACCTCTTTTTTTCTTGTACTGTTTTTTTTCTCATGCATATTCTACTTCAATTTAATACGAACTGCATGAAAATTGGTCGTTTGCAGTTATCTCCAAGTTTACTGCTAACAACTCCGCCCATTCTGAGATAGGGGAAAATTAAGATTTCATTTTTTTGGGAAAACTTCATTTATAATCTCATTAGTAAACCTTGCAGGGTGCTGTATTCATTGTTGTCAGAACACTTTTTCTACATTTTCATAGTTTGTATCACCATAAAGTGAATTACCTGTCATGCATTTCTTCTTAAATTAAAAATACTTCCTCCAGTTCTTGTTGATACATAAATGCCAAGAAATATTTCAAATTTTCCGTCCATTGTTCGCTTAAATGTTCTACCCTCCGTTTACACTAAGCATGCACCAAGCTGTCCAATCAGCAACCTCCATTTCTATCAATCCGTCCAATCAGCAACCTCCATTTCTAGCAATCCGTCCAATCAGCAACCTCCATTTTGATTTATCCATCCAATCAGCAACCTCCATTTCTATCAATCCGTCCAATCAGCAACCTCCATTTTGATTTATCCATCCAATCAGCAACCTCCATTTCTATCAATCCGTCCAATCAGCAACCTCCATTTTGATTTATCCATCCAATCAGCAACCTCCATTTCTATCAATCCATCCAATCAGCAACCTCCTTTTTAACTGTCATACAGACAATGCAATTGGATAGGTAGAAAATGACACTCGGTCGTTGTCAATCCTATGTGTGACTGTATATTTAGGAGACCAAAATATACAGTCGTGGTTTTCTCATGGTACAGGTTTGGACATCCTGCGGGTTTAATCATTGGAAATTTCATTATCTGTTGTATATAACTCATAATTGTTTATGCATCCAAGTTACGTACTATTTGATATGACTGTGGGTTTGCCTTGTGTCGTAAAACTGCCGTTCGTCTTTGTTGTTTGCGGCAATGATTGCGTACAGGGTTTTATTGCAATATCATTTCGTTTGAAATTTATGAACTGTGATTTTTATGTCCCTATATATTATTGCCGATTTATATTTTCCAGTGCATATAATATCTGTATTTTATTTTGCGGTATAACGCCACCCTGGTGGGGTCGTTAATTTCTTCTGTATTTTATCGTACTACTTGTAAGTACTCTTCAGAGAAAAGTAAAGCTTGAATTATAAAGTTAGATTCTTTCTACAGCTACCTTTATGAAATTGAGTCGTAAATGTTTGATTGTTGCTACCATGTGCAAACAAAATGCCTCTGATGTTGCATTATAAAATATATCTTTCAATCTAGAATATATCTTCATTAAATCAACTAAAAAATGATTACGTTAAGACTTCAATATTGTCTATTTTTGCTCTGAGAATTTTTGATTCAGTAGCGCATTATACCACACAGGCTCAGTCATAATGTTAGTCGTAATTTTGAACATTAATTGCATTGCCGTATGTTTGGTCATATTTTATTTCATGTACACAAACAATTATATCATATAATTGAGTTCGAAATTTATTCAGCGATGAATTAGAAGTGCCAGCAGCTGAAATCATCTGATTTTGTGTTTAACATGGTTTTCCTCACAATTTACCGGTGATTTACGACGCATAGTAAAATATGTACGAACCACAATAAAGTATAAAAGCCAAATCTTCAGGCCGGTATTTCGAGCAGTATATGATTGTAAAAAAGAAAGGGTCGGTTTTGTTACTTATATACTTACGAACACTTGTGATTTACTGTAAAGTATAAAGTGGCCGTGTTAGAGTACGTTTTAGATGTTCTAATCCACACATGTTAGTCAGGTGTCGAAATTGCTCGATAGGAATAAAAAGTACCATAACGCAGCCACTGTAGTTCGATGTTTTTGTTTTGAATATGGCTTTGTGTTTTATGCTAAGTGTTGATCTTACGAAATTTCTTTGTTTTACGATAGAACTGGAATAAGAGCGTGTCTATAAGGATGTATTGTATAGTTCAGACAAATATTGTGTGAAATACGTACTTGCAACATTCACCGCATGTCACTCGAATTGGAAATATTCAAGTGGGGGTTTAGTTTTTCAAAGGGAGACAATCGTGCAAATCAAGTACTGTAGTTTATGCAACATGGCTGAAACACTTAGTGCCCGGTAATCTACTTGGCTATAGTGCCAATATTGATGACAGCAAGAAATAGTGCCTTCTCTCTTGTCTCCTATCCCACAGGAATTCAAATTTCATTTCAGGTCTTTTGTAAATTCTATATTCTCATTGTTAGTGTCTTAATGTAATAGTACATCTGCTTTTATCAAAACAATATTTTTATATAATCCTCAGTTTGAGGTGGACACCAACACACGGACAGATGTACCATATCCTGAGCTCATATCGCACTGACTCATTAAACATGAATTAACTACTTTTTAATGGTGTTTTAATTGACAACTGGGGATGACC
This sequence comes from Mactromeris polynyma, assembly GCA_032209605.1. Classification (NCBI taxonomy): domain Eukaryota; kingdom Metazoa; phylum Mollusca; class Bivalvia; order Venerida; family Mactridae; genus Mactromeris; species Mactromeris polynyma. Next base: position 627,128 of record JASFXZ010000050.1, read on the forward strand.
CTAAAACTTTTATTCTTGTTCCTATCTTCTATGTAAGGTGTTTTATCATTTGGGTCATCCAGGGTCATTTAGGGACTCTGGACAGCTGGGAGCAGCTGCATATGATGTTAATTGGTAAATGCTGTATAATGAGTATTAATTGATGGTCATTAAAATAGTCAGCTATTGTGTACAGACATTTTTATGAAAGAAGATGTGTTTTATTGCATGTTCAGATAACAGTACCATACAGGTTACAGGGTTATGAGGGAGGGTTCTGCGAGCTTATGTAAACTAGAATATTTTTTCTGTTCTTTTCCTGAGCATTTATGGTAATTTTCACAGTTATCCTTCTGTTTCATTATTGCTTTCCCACCTCGGCCATTAAATGATTTTATCCAATGACATTGCATGTTATTTACTTGCCCATGTTAACTGCCCAATCACAGAAGATCTTACATTTAATTAGCTAATTTCATTGGCTGATTTTATCACAATTGACTTGAGGTAAATTTATGTGGTTAAAACAATATAAGAACATTATACATGTTATGTTGCAATACATTAGAAGTGACACGAGTGTTTCCTCTCATTTTAGCTCTCAAATTGCTCATTAATGAGTTAAAAACAGAATTGAAAACATAGCCTTAAAATGCAATTTTAATATCCTACACCCTAATGGCCATTAAGCTCCTAAATGTGCCTGGGTACCTTCTGTTCTAGGTTTGATTTACTGAGTCTATACCATTAAAACTTGTGCATACTAAAATTGTTGACTGTTATCATACCTGATTTATGAAGTTTCCATTTCTGTGGGGACAATTAAGTCAGTATAACAATGTATTCATGTATTACCGATAATATGTTCACACAATATGTTCACGTTCCATTACCTCAGTAAAGCCGTGTATTATAGTACAATCAGGCAAAGAGGAGTACTTGCTGGTGTCAAAATGTTGGTGTTATTATTGAGGTTTCACTGTGTAGAACAGTACAGCAACAACATACTGAATATACAAATATATTGCACAGTCCGCAATGCACACAAATATGAAGGCATAATTAACTTAGATGTGAATATAATTTAATAATTACAGCTAATACCTGTTATATTGTGACCACCTAAGAGAAAGTATTTGCCATAATTAAATAAGGGAAATGAAGTCTTAATACAATGCCAAGATTATGATAATCTGTTTATTACTGCCGCATATTTGACAAAAATTAAGAATGCAACTTTACTGCACAAATTTGCTGCCATAATTTCCAATTAAGGGGAGGTAATACAACACAGATGGTATTGGCACGTCACATGTCCGCTGTCAGCAAATATTTTCTTCCTTTTACTAGAGCCTAGCTTAGTGTCTTGTATCTAGAAAATATTTGGTATATTTCTTTCACATGTTTTTTGTTATTCGAGAATCCGTTTTATTGTTTAGTCATGTTGTTGGCATAATAGTTTTATTGCTTATTGCATATTTGTTTAATTATGGAACTATTCCTTGTCTTGCCATGAAATGTCAGGTATGTTTCAATACTAGCAATACTGCATTGACAACTGTATTCATACCCAATTACGATTCCATTATCAGTCTTGTCATACGCATTACAATGAACATTTTTTGTTGTTGCTGAAGTCTACTGTTTGAATGTTTTGCAATTGTATGCAATTTTTATTGCCTTCTGTTGGATATCTGACTCCAGTGTTCGTCCCAGGGAACTACTTTTTATTGCGCAATTTTTAACCAGGACTATTTTTATTACACATACTTGAAAACTCATTTAAATCTGTCTAGTTTAAAGTTAAAGTATTATTACATAATCAAGAAATCTAATGGATATCTGTGGCATTATCACAATCAAGTCTCACGTCCTTGGGAATTCCTGTTGTATTATGGGAAATCCTGTTGCATTATGGGTAACTCAGCTTGTCAAGCGACATATTCATACACCATTAATATATACGTTTACCACTAGATCAGATTTCTGTATCATTAAGCACTTGAGTTAACTGTTAACTTAAGTTTCGGTTTTAAATTGAATTTAATCTGAGACTAGATAATAGACGATAATGAATTACTTTAGCAATGGTTCATGTGAAACATTTCTTTATTATATTGCCATTAAAATATGTATTACATTTTATTATTATCAGTCTCATGATCAAATTTGCTGTATTTATCAATCTATTCCAAGAATCAGTCTGTTAACGAACATTAAATGTGAATTAAGTACAGAGTGGTGAGGACACTTATACAAATCAGAACTTCACCAGACAGATCTAGACAAAATAAAAGGGAAGGGGCATACACATGGAGCTAGGGGACACCAAAAAAAGACCAAAGGTACCAGGATGTACACGCAAGGAGGGAACAAAAAAAAAAGAACCCAAATGATACAGCCATGCATGGAGACTCAAAGCCTTGGTTTCCATAAATGTTGTCATTTAATATTGTGATATTTCCAGATTCCTGTTCACACAGTCATTTAGATATTTATTTTGCATTCATTGGTTGGATATGCCATTTTCGTAAATATCTAACATATTGTACAGTTTCTCAAATTTGACAGACTCAAAAACAAATCAATCGCCAAGAGCAATCATGACTTAGAAGAAGTCAGTTTGAAGTTTTGAGTGTTTTGTTGCAATGGGTTCTCAAGGTTTCTTGGTGATGTTGTCAAGCATATTGTTGCTCCTTTCCAGTGCCATTGCATGTGTAATTATACATTATTGTGACCATGAATGTAAGATAAGGTTTGAAAAATGCTATTCCATGACAGCGCTGGCCTCAAACTAGTGTATTCCATGACAGCGCTGGCCTCAAACTAGTGTATTCCATGACAGAGCTGGCCTCAAACTCGTGTATTCTCAGTTGATGTTGTCTCATTTTGTTGTTAACAGACTAATAAAGCATTTTAATACTCTATAATAACATTGCCAGACTAATACAGTTATGTTGCAGCTTACTCGAATATGTCATGTAACGATATAACATTACTGATACGCAATAAACGTAATCTCGTATTACAGTATTTAAACAATGAATTCCTAATTAGATGAAAATGAATGTCAACAATTTATTGCTGTGCATAGATAGGTGTAATTGCATTAATTATTGCAATCGTTGCAGTGTCCCAGCAGTATGTCCCTTGTTGCCAATGGTAACTAACATTGCTTATTTCCCTCTCTGTTTATTTTATTGTATTGCAAATCCTTCCAAGATTATAATGACTAATGTGAAAAATGCAGATCAAAAGGTTACATAACTTGCTGTAACTCAAGAACAATTTTATTGCAATCACACAGGGCAACAAGAATGCTGTTCTCTATCTGTATACAAACTGTGGTATGGCTGTTGTTTAGACCACCCTCTCCATTGCCAGTGCAATATGGTAATGCTGTAAAAAAGCAACAAGAGGAAGTCGTAATGATGAAAGATTATATGAACAAGTCTATAGGGAAACAATCAAATAAAGCATTCAGAAAATCTTCTTAGAATGTAAAACTAAACCTCATTGTAATGCTGCTTGTTATAAAATGGATATAAAATCCATCTTTACAACAAAGGAGATGTTGTAATTTTGCCACCTCCCAGAAAACATTAAACATTAGTTCTGAATACATGATGGTAGTGTATGGTGTGTGCCTTACACAAAGTACACCAGGATCAGGGAAATATGCTCATGTTACCACTGAGTAGGCAGGAAATGTTGAACATGCTAGAATGATTGTCAGTAATGGTCATCCTTTGCTTAAACCTTTCTGTCATTTCTTTATCTGCATGATTGTTTTTGATAGTCAGCCAGACCATTCCTTGCTCCCTGTTCCTGTATATGTTTACCCTCGTAACTTTCAAATCCCTAATGTTTTGTAGACTGTTCGGGGGTCTGTGTGGGGAGGCATTGTCTTGTGTATGTGGTGTTTCCCAGAGGTCTGTGTGGGGAGGCATTGTCTTGTGTATGTGGTGTTTCCCAGGGGTCTGTGGGGGAGGCATTGTCTTGTGTATGTGGTGTTTCCCAGGGGTCTGTGTGGGGAGGCATTTTCTTGTGTATGTGGTGTTTTCTTGCAATAACTTTACAAATTCCTTCTGTGTGGTCCTATGTAAGAGTATGATTGTCTACTGTGGTCCTCTAATTTCCACTATTGTCCTGCATACAATTTCCTTGATGTTCGTTTTGTTTAATTGCTTAGTTTAAGGTTTTTTTTCTGTGTTAAAAATGTTATTTTTTGTGTATTTTCAGGATTCGAACAGAAACTATGGGAGGTGCTTGGTGTCCAAAAGCATTGATTAATGCTGATTCGTATGAGTATCTCCAAATTGACCTCGGCAAGCTTTGTGTTGTCACTATGGTAGAGATACAAGGAAGGTTCGGCAATGGACAAGTAAGTGTTACTTCAGTTGATTTCTTTTCCTCAATCAATGCTTCATAATTTATGAAGATACTGTTCTGTTGCAGATTTACACCATTGCTCAATCTCTGCTTCATAACTCATCGAGCCGATGTCACGAAACAAGTCAGTACTGGATCATGTAACACAGGAACTCCAGTTAGATAAAATGACTGTATTTCATACCTATGCTGTTGAAGAGACATTTTAACCTAAATATACATGTACATGACAGAAATCTACCTTTCACTTATCAATGGTCCCTAAATCATATTAAAGTCTAATTAAAAGCATTTGCTGTCAAGGATTGTAAGGTTTTGTACCCCAGCTGGTAAAACTTTGGGATATGATTTATACTTCCAGTCAGGCCATGTTTGTTAAATTGTATTTCATATCCATTGGTTTTATGCTGGAAACAAAGACAAGGATCTGAGCAAAGGTGTTTTATAAGAAAGCTCTTGTAGAAATGAAACATTTAAAAACCTGAAAATTGGGGTTTCTATACTTAACGCAATTAAAAACGCAACAAAATATTGGGCATATAGATAAACTGATATTACAAATGTTCTTTATTTCTCAAATATAATTTCATAAAATTAATCAATAATGAAATAAAAAATAATTGTCCTAGAGTTTAATAAAACTTTGAACAAGAATTAACATATAGATAACTGTACAAGCTTTTGACAGTTGGTACTACAAAATGACGCCTAGTTCAAATAGTTGCCCTTTTAATGGCGTCAAGTAAATATCCAAAATCTTAAATGTTTCCTGTCTCAATTATCCATAGCTGTATTTTAATGAAACAGTTTGCAACATTTTTTATTTTTGCATTTGATATTTAGAAAAAAAAGTTTCTTATTTCTCGTTAGGCACTTGGCTTACTCCTTGCAGAACAATTATTGTCTAATATTCCTCGGTCAGATTTTAGCATACTGTCGGCAATTCAAGCATTTTGTTGTGCTTTATGAACAGGAAAAACAAAGATATTCATTACTACAGCCTTTTCATATGATTTTTTCAAATCTGTGTGTGAAATTAAGGGAAAAGAGACATCACTTAGAAGTTGATATTAATAACACTCCATTATGTCTTACTTACGGATAGTGACGGTAGGTGTGAACGTCAGTAAAACATAATTTAACACCTATCTATGGAATATTTTGTATCAATTAAGCCCGTATCTACTTACAAATAAGTGAGATACTGGGCTTATTTATGGGGAATGGGACCCAATGTTTACCCATTAAATAATAAACGCTCCCTTTGAAATCGGCCACTACTGCCAGTTACTTATCTAGTTTATGAGTGAGGTGTCATCGCGAGAGATTTCACAGAACTAAAAATCTCGGAGGGAGATTATCCAAATTTTTATCATAGATAGTATAATACCTGATGTGAAGAAAATAGATGAAGACTTTGTTATGTTAAAAGAAGTTTTCTGATTACACATGTTTTTGTCTGACAGTGATAACCATCCAGTTTTTGCTGCAGTTTTTGCGACCAATGATAGTTAAACAGTATATTAATACTTGTACATTGTAAAGTGAGATTTTCAGGGAATGGGTTAAGTAGTGAAATAGGTTAAAAATGTGGGTTGAAAATGTAGGCTAAAATTGTGGGCTGAAAATGTGGGTTGAAAATGTGGGTTGAAAATGTAGGCTAAAATTGTGGGCTGAAAATGTGGGTTGAAAATGTAGTCTGAAAATGTGGGTTGAAAATCAAATGGTAACCTATGAGAGAGCAGTTATTCAGTGTTGCACTATACTACTGTCTTCTTGTTTCCTTATTGTCTTACACTTGTAAAGGTTTCTTACTTGGGTAACTTATGAGAGAACAGTTGTTCAGTGTTGCACTATACTACTGTATACTTGTTTCCTTATTGTCTTACACGAGTAAAGGTTTCTTACTTGAGTAAAGAAAATATTATAATGGAAACAGTTTTCTTTGCTTTGGTTGTACCATTGAAGTATTGAAGGAAACCGTTTTCAATTAATCTTAGATTTCCCCCATGCAATCACTAACATAATATGGGCAAAGTATACATAGAGTCCATGTGATGTTTCAATTACTGATGAGTTATAGTATAATGCCTGGTCGGGGAAACCTGATCTCTGTACATCAAACTAGAATCTTGTATCATTAAAATGTTAGATAATAAATCCACTTAACGGTATTTTCTGTGAAATTGAATGTGGCATTGGTTGGCATGGAAACAGATTTTTAGAAGATTTAAGTAAATTCTAATTGGTGTGTTTTGTTAAATCAGTAGATATTACATTAAATTTGTCTCTAGGGATTCTGATAACGTATCTTATAGCAAGCTGGTGTAGCTTTAAACCTCTAATGAATGAAGATTTAGAGTTTCGGGATGTTTTTAGAACATTTCACAGCTTAGCTGTCTGTTTTCTGATTTTGGAAATGTAGAACACAGTTTTCAGTGGGTGATCAAACTTTCATGTACCCTTAGTATCTGAAAACCTGTGTGTACAGTCCGACCTCATTCATTCAAATTCATTGGGTGCGAAATTTCATTCCAATCATGTCTATTTTCGAATAGCCCATTTCAATTTGACATGCCCAAGAAGATACAAAAGGACTTGATATTTAAGTATTTGGATAGAAGATTGGCGAATAAACGAGGTCCGACTGTATTTTATTAAATGCATTCATTTTGGAAACGGAAAACAGTTATTGGTCGCATGTAGCAGGATTTTTCCCCTTTCGTATACAATCAGTGAAGAAACTTTAGTAAATAATACTGGAATAAGATATCATGAATCTGATATAAAACGGTTACCATGACAAAGAGGAAAAAATAATTCACAAACACTCAATACTGAGAAATTCTTTTTGATTATTGATCTAATTATGTATACTAATTTCTTGTACATTATGAATATTTCAGGGACAGGAATTCACCGAGTTTTTTCTGCTTGAATTTCAAAGAGAAGACGGCGGAGAATGGAACAGATTTCGTGACAAAAAAGGCAACGAGGTAAACAGAACTATATTTGCTAATGTTAGGAGAAAATGATTCCTCTGATCTTGATTTAAGATTTGCAGGATGTTTCTATGTGTTTCCTTGTATTTTAATGGGACCGTCCATCTCTCTGACCAAAAATATGACTCATATATCTCAAAACCGCATTTTGTGACTTGAAAAGTTATTTGAATCATAATTATTTTGAATATTCGTTCAACCTTCATTTCTAAGAGGCCGCTGTGTTGTTTTCCTGCAATTGTGACTATTAATGTTTCGTTGCACATAAGTTGATTAAGTATAAAACATACATTAAATGACTGACAACAGACACATTATCGCACATTTGGTGACAAACTCCTTCAATCTCAACATCGTTTCAAGCATTCAATCAAGTTTGATGTTCTAGAAAAATTGTAATGAGGAAATTATCATTCATTACCATTTAAGTATTTAATCAATTAACAAAATGGATAATAAATCAAGTTGATATTAAAACATATACTTATTCAAGGGCAATATATATTAAGTAGATACCACCATTATTTAAGATAATTGTTCCAGTGATAAATTGCCCTGACTTGAAATGGATAATTAATGGGCTTTCCAAAATACACAAATTCAGCGATATAGTTTTTTATGATGCAAGGGAGACTACTCAATTATGATTTTTTTTTTCCTGACATTTAAGTATTGTGGGATAGGTTACCTCCCTTGTCTACTGGATGTTATCTTTGACAGGTTTTGTTAGAATTAATCTGCAAGGAATCTGTTGAGAATTTGGGAAATCAGAAAGAATCAGTTACGTAATTAGGGTGAAAAATCTCTTGAGAAATAAAACAATAGAAATTTGGCACCAAGAATGAGCCGACGTTTATTTTTGCGTTGTTATGGTAATAATTTACGTTGCATGTGGGAGAATTCTCGCTGCAGATGATGAATGTAGTTTGTCTTGGCGTGATTACGATAAATTCCAAACTCAAGTACTGCACTAATTCAGTTCTCAACCGTATCTGCGTTATCTAACATATACCAATTACTATGTCTCGTACAGTTAAAGAATTCATACGTTTTGCTGATTTGTTTATTTTGCTGTAAGATTTGTTGCAATGTAAACATGTAACCAACAAGGAACAGGGAACTGGAAACATCGATCTTTCCCTTGGCATGTTGTAGACACTATAGGAGTTCAGATAAATCATTGTTGTCACATTTACAACACTCTCATACAGACAATAAGTACCTTGGTTGAAACTATTCGTACAAGCTGATACAGTCTTACATCAATATAGACACCACTTTCACCAGAAGTATTGTTGCTTTGTATAACGCATGAACCAGCTCTGCTCTGGAAATTAATTCAGCTTAAAATTTGAAGCCCCAGTTTTCCATTTTTCACCATGCTGCAAAAATTGGAACATATTCTTGTATAAGAAACAATTTTACACTAATTAGTTAACGGTTATCAGCAATTTTTATTTTGTATTTGAAAATATAAAAAAAATTAAGAAAACCGTCAGATTTTGTTTATAAAACATTTGCTATATTAGTTAAACAAAACAGAGAGAATACGTAACTACAGGGAACGCCACATATAAATGTATAAGTGCTATCCCTTTAGTTAGCAATTTCTGGGAATGGTCAATGCATTTTCATGACTGTCTGCGTGTGATATCAATATTTATCATTTTTTGTCGCAATATTTATTGATGACGTCAAACTCATTTACAATAACAACAATTAATCAGGTTCAAACCTACGATCACATTGCGTTGATATGGAATGTTCTGAAATTTGATTATATGAGATTAGTATGTGAATACGTATGTATTAGGATATGCTTCAATATGATCATATTCTGTATATTATGCAGATATTTTGAAGCAAATTTGTATTTACAACACATATCGGGACTTTAACTTTTATAATATTCATAAGAATGAAGCATTTTAGCTGTATGTTGAGATATACTTGAAATGGGAGGCTGTCTATACAGCGTCTTTTATAAGCCTGTTGGATTTCAATTCTGTAAGTCAATGACCATTTATACCTGAATCATGTGATACATATATATCTGTTTTCATATTGCCATTGTTCCTAACGTGATGACTAGGTCTGTCAGTACTATGTCCATACAATATATTTTGATTTCACAATTCACTCATCTCCTGTTTTTTTGGTTTATCAAATCAAGGTGATATTTATCACAAGTTTAATCTATATTAGACACCTAAGTTGCTGATAAAACATTTCGTTTACCACGATTAATTCCTTTGGAAGTCCAGTTTTATTTTGACTGATAATAGTTATTGGCAAAAAATGACTTATGGTATGTAAGCAAGACTGATAACAAAATAATCGCTGGATTATTTAGGCGCCAATTCTTAAAGCCTTGTCTTTCAAACTGTCAGTTAAAGGATATCACCACTTTTTTTAACCCTGAAGAGGTGTAAAGGTGAAGCCCGGCGTACAAGTCATGAACTCATCAACTGTCATGTTTGTTGATCAAAATAGATCCTACCCATTGTGAGCTGGTCTGTAATACTCCGGTTTCTGACATATTTGTTTAAATAGCTTAAAGACATTGAGTACTTTGATTACTAAACTCTTCAGTTCATGAAGATCATGTTTTGTCTAATCAACCCAAAGGAATCAAGAAGTTACCCTAAGTGCTGAATATACACAAAGTAGTTAATGTATTGCAATAAAAGACTAACCACATGGCCGCAAAAACTCTTCATTTGAAGGAAATAAAATGAGAAGAATAATTGCAGCCAATCAGAATGGAGACACACAATAGACTTAGACGCAGTTATTTGTTATTGTTAAAGACAAAAATATTATGTAACTCGGAGCTCTGTATCAATTATTTCTGACGGATTTCTGCCCCACCTGAATAATAAAGTATATATTTTCTTGTGTTTGATGTCTTGTGTTTCTGCAGTAGATACCAGTAGCTAAGTGGAAGATGAACAAATACATTTATTTACGACTTACAGTGCAGTGGGGGAAATAAAAAATTTTGATATATTTGTTTTTATCGCCAAAATATACGATCCTGATTTCAAGTGTTGATAATGCATTAATCTTGGAATGTGGTTAATTCATTATTTTTTTATAATTAAAATTTTTATCATTGATTAATAGTTTTTTAATACTTCTCTTGGCGCTTATGGTTTGCCCTGTAGTTGCAATTTCTGTTAAATTTATATTAACAGATTGTCATAGCAACCAGAATATTTGAAAAATTGTAATCTAGGTATTTAAGTTATACTGTTTGTTTTATCGGAAGATAGGTAACAATAAACGTGTGAAAAAAGGATAATGGACGTATATCTGTGATAAACTCGCATGAAGCTGAAATAAAAGAGTGTTAATGTGGAAGGAATGAAATTTGAAACTTAATTAGATTTTGAAGTACGGTGTTTGATCTCAGAATATATATGTTCAACACCCTGCGTGATGCAAAACTGATACATCCTGATCTTGTTTACAACTAGCAGTAACAAAAATAAATTCAGAATTCAAAACCACAAAAAAATGTTGACAAATTAATGAAAAACGCATTTTTATTACAAAATCTCTTGAAGGATCTGAGGTGGGGAAATTAGTAATATGAAGGGTATTTCAATCTGGAGAAAAGATATGTTTTTGAAGTAAGGCACACAAATATTACAGCGCAGTATGTCCTGACATTCCCATGTCAAGAACGAGGGAACCGGCGCTGATTAGAAACTGGCAAGTCATGGTTCCTGGCTTCCTATTTTTATATATAAACATTATCAAGTTGTTTCGACTGTTGATCTTTACTGAATACCTCCAAGCTTGAAGATTTTGGTGGTGATTATGTCACTCATAGTAAAAAGTTAGAATATGACTTTATTTGATTAATTACAACTGTGTTTGTATGTTGATAGATGCAGAATACCAGGCCCAACTGTCTGTAGTTTTACAAAATTTTAATTTATCTCGTTCCATATTTTTAGGGTAACACTTTTTCAACGCAGCCATTCTCACATGGCTTTGCTATTTGCATATCAGTGTTGTGTAAACCAATCAAATCTTACGTTAACCACCAAACCAAATTCTCTTCAACCAAACAACATTTGTTACATTGACGTAGATATTGGTTGACCTTTCGATAAAGGGTACGTACGTTACCTTACTGAAATCCACTGAATTTCGTTGAATTTACCAAAATTCATTTTGGATCTGGAGTGACCAGCAATCGCAACATCTCGGCAATTTTTTATGTTGCACAACAAATCTTAACCTTCAAATTGTGCCGACCATCTTTTTCAAGATATTTCTTGTTTTCTCTTTCAGCGTTTTAAGGGTAATGAGAACACCTACCTGACAGAGATGAGACAAGTTTCGCCGCCGATCATCGCACGCAAAGTTCGATTCATTCCATTCAGTAGTCTGTTGCGTACCGTATGTATGAGAGTGGAGATCTACGGCTGTGAATGGACAGGTACGGAAACAATCCTTGAAGTCGTCATTGACTGTTGACTCGAGAACAGAACGTGATCTCACATCTCTTGACTAGTTTTACTTTTTTCTCTCAAATATGAAATACAGTAAAACCTCACCTAAACACCACCTCAATAATAAGACCACCTCAACATTAAGAACTCAATTTATCAAGTCCATTTTCACTGTTTTGCTCTATATTAAGACCACCTCAATAATAAGACCATTTTTCAAGGGTCCAAAAGAAGGTCTTATTATTGAGGTTTTACATTATTATCAAGGGGTATGGTCCGCGACATTTACGATGTATGTGAAATAATGCTTGTTTCTATTGCGGTTGATTTTTTTAATTTCTGGGTTGTTTGCTAATTCAATTGTATTTACCATAAAATGTCATAAATCTTCCAATTTTTGAAAAATCGAGACCAAAAAGCCAAAACTGCATTTTATAATCCTCAGCATAAAAAATATGCAATATTTTCTGAGTCTGAAATTAATTGAAACTTGGCTGCTAAACCAGCTGTTTTCTGTTAAAATTGGTTTCTATAGATATTTTTTGTTTTAAAAACAAGGGAACAAACCTATTATATTTTCTTTCACTTAATATTTTGGCGCAATTATTTTATTGCATATAAATGTATATATTAGAACAATATGGTCTGCTAATGAGAATTGGCGTCGGATCCAATTCTATTATATATTATATACCATTGAACGATAGAAGGGCGTAACCATGTGGTCCATGAAAGAAATTTAGTAAATAATTCGAAGCTTAATTGCGTATTTTTTGTGAGAAATTCAGTAGACGTTTGTACGGATCGTTTCTATCTGACATGTGATCACTTTACAAAATTGCGCAATAATAGGCCTATAAACCGCGCATTAAACAAGCACTGAAAGATTTGTTTGGATTTAATTGGAACCTGGTGTGAGAAATACTTGGAATCAATCTTGTAAATTTTGTGTAGAAAAAAACGTGAAGCTTTGCTCCATCGTAGACTAAATATCATTTTCACATCTTTGTTTTGTTTATATATACAACTGATTATATCCATGTTTGTTTATAATTATTGATACCAGACACAGACTCTGCTAACATTTATTTATTTTATAATGAGAACATAAGCATTCCTCTTGGTTACATTTTTTCAAAAAGAAAGACAACTCTGCTATAACTTGAAACTTTAGTGTATGCAGAGTAACTCCCCTTTTCTGTATCTTTTCATATTAATAAGACATAATATGGGATTTCTAAACTGACTGACTTTTAAGATACAAGAAAAGAACTTGACATGAAGTTATTGCATGTGTATGCAACATGCATGCTAACTTTCATGATAATCAACAAGTATTTTAATACAAAATGAGTTTCAAAAGTGATAAAATGAAATTTAATGAAGGATGGTCGGTAAAAAAGTGTGCGTTTACTATAGCAGTAATAAAGGGAGAGAACTCTTGACAATATCCTGTGCTCTAATGATGATCACAATATTGAGAGTATAGTTGATCCATGTTTTGTTATATTTACAGATGGTGTTGTGATGTACAATATTAGACAAGGTGACAGACGAGGAACAGAATTAGAATTTCTAGATTTTACGTACGATGGTATGAGACAGGAGACGTTCTTACTGGACGGACTTGGTCAGCTGACTGATGGTGAGATCGGGGACTACAACTTCAGACTGGATAATGAAGAACTTGGAATCAAAGGGTGAGGATTTATGATAAATTTCACAACTGTGGTGTTCTGGATTGAAGAAGCTTATTGCCAAGCCATGGTTGTGTTGTCTAACAATTTTTAATCTGCTGAACAAGGAACAAGGGTTTATCTAATGCAAATGCCAAACAAATAGATGGATAAGTATGTCTGCCACTCCAGTCTGACATTGTGGTACTGATATGTCCAGGAATCAGACACTCCAGTCTGACATTGTGGTACTGATATGTCCAGGAATCAGACACTCCAGTCTGACATTGTGGTACTGATATGTCCAGGAATCAGACACTCCAGTCTGACATTGTGGTACTGATATGTCCTGGAATCAGACACTCCAGTCTGACATTGTGGTACTGATATGTCCAGGAATCAGACACTCCAGTCTGACATTGTGGTACTGATATGTCCAGGAATCAGACACTAGAGGGATCCAAATAAGCAATACTCTTTCATCGTAACAAACTAAAAAGAACGGTATTTAATTAAATAAAATGATTTGTCCGATACATTATGTTTGTGACAGAAAGTGTACAGAATGTATTACAAATATGAATTCTTACTAATATCATGTTTGTGTTTCTGTTTCCTTTGTGTGTTTATGAGTTGTCTATTGCAGTTATGAACTTTGTTATTTTATTATAGATACGAGTGGGTGGGGTGGAGAAACGACTCCCAGGATTCATTGGGCCCGCTCATCATCACGTTTAAGTTTGATCAGGTCCGCAACTTCTCCAAGGTCCTCATCAATTGCAACAACTACTTCACGAAGGATGTCCGAGTCTTCAAGATGGCGTTGATTTACTTCAGTGTGGGCGGGAACTTGTACCAGAATCAACCAATCAAATACGAGTATATGAGAGACGATGTTGTTCTTTACTCTCGACCGGTGATGATTCGGTTAAATAATAATGTTGGGAGATATGTCCGTCTGCAGCTTTATTTTGACGCCAAATGGATCATGATAAGCGAAGTACAGTTTGTGTCAGGTATGTACTATCAAAGGGAAGCAACTGTGTATGGTTGGATCTTTTATAACGAAGTCTCAGTGAAATGTTAGCTCTATTGAATGTGCGTTACTCCATGAGGAGGCTTATGATATTAGACTCATGTGTATAATTAAACAGTAGTCTGAGAATTGCACAAGAAATGAAGAGAAAATGTTACATACATGTAAATACATGTTTGAGTTAATTTTTTATACTTATGTACTTTGTTTTTCAACATCTATGTTTTCCCATGTCATGAGTTTATTAATTTCATATCATAAATGAAGTAACAGGTGCATATTAATATCCTTGTATTATTTTCAATAATTAGCTGGTGAATTAACTCCTGTGCTCAGCGAAATTATTTTTACTGATAAAATGTTTATTTATAATTTTGATGAGAATGAAATATAATAGAATTTAGTTTACTCATCTTCCTTGAGAAAGGCTTTTTTAAGTTTTCAGAAAACTTGATTAATAAATCCAATAATTTATGATCACTCGTGTTATATCGTATATATATTTCCTATAGAACCGGCGACAGGTAACTACACAGAGGAAGTACCACCACCGACGTTGAAACCTCCGATATTTCATCCTAAACCCCTCAGTACATTGTATCCAGACCATGATCTAGAGATAGATCTTGGTCGTGATAAACCAGGCATCCGCTTTGGTTAGTATATACTTTCACAATCTTTATTAATGCTATATTATAATGATATTCATTATTATACAGTTCAACCTCACTTAAAGACCAAGTAAATTATGATTCATTTGCTATCTTCAGAATCAATACATTTATGATGAATAATTGTCAGTGTGTTCATTATTTTTCAACAGTTTTTCTGTTATGTACAGAGGACCGATGACCTCAACCGTGTCCCTAGGTAACCAACCAGTACTAACTTATTTGTTGAACCCAGAACTTCTTGTATGATAGTCAGTGTTCTACCTTCTAGTGTAACTGTGCCGGCTTGAAAGGCTTGTCACAAATATGCATTAGTATCCCTTTCTCTTAAATTTGTTTTAAAATTGGATCATTACTTATTTAACAATTTATTAATAAACTACGATGTTTTACTTTCCTCTAGGTGATCCAGATACCGAAGAAGAACCCGAGAAAACACCAAATCAACAAAAGCCAGGAACTGATATCATTGGCATAATTATTGGTTCCTTAGCAGCACTGATCACAATTCTAATCGCTATCGTCATTTTCATAATTTTCCGACATCGAATCAAGAAAAAGAACAACAATCGTAGAATGAAGGCTGCGATGACTGACAATCATAACACTATATCAATAAATTTGTCTGATCTAAGAAGTACGCCGAACGGGAAAGTATTGAATGGGAACCTGTATAACGGGGTACCGGCCACCGACATGGACTCGGATCGTGAATGTTGTAGTGGTAAGTCATTATAAATTTATCATTCTTAGATGTTGAATTGGTGGTAATTTATTATTTGACTGTACATTTTATTAATTGTTTCTGTATTATTTAAAGAACTGTGAAATTTCGGCGTTCGATAATGGAGACATACGTACGGATGTAACAGACTGAATATTGAGTGAGATTTATAGAAAGAAATTATCATAGCTCATGATACATATTATAGTGATTGTTACATCTGTCAGTTCTTCATATTCTGAGTAGGAGTTCTATAATGCAAGATTTCTTCAGTTAAAATGTGGACTTTACAGTGTTAATGAGTATGGGCCCTAAATCACGAAGTACCAGTGGTGACAGTCGCACTTCATCATTTCTCTTCTAGGAGTCACAATATCAAGATTTCGTGAGTTCACGATTTCAACTTCACATAGTCAAGATTTCAACTTCCAAAATACAATATTATGAAATTGAGAAGTTGAAATCATGAATTCATGAATTCGTAAAGTGGAAATCATGAAATCATGACTTTCCTGGGAGAGAGGTAACAAAGTGTATATTATGTCCACACCGGTCTTTCGTACTCAATGCTTGCTCATCCTCAGAGAATCGTACTTTGTGCATACAGCTATTATATAAACTGCAAAACAGTGTATCAGTGTATATTAGTTTGTGAAAAAGTTGATATATTGTAGATTATGTGTGATATTTTATGTTGCCAATTATTATGATATGCAATTTTTTCGTCATTATATGCACCAGCTGAATTTTTAAGTTTGCTTACATAGATGAAAAAAGTATCTTATGGCTATTGAATTTTCTCTGTTAAAAAACAGCAAGTGTAAAGTGTCATTGATACAATGTCTTCAGACTCTCAACTGAAAAAAATTATATGTATGGATAAGAAATATTCTATATTCAATTGGTTAGTGTTGATTTTGATTTAAACACTGGATATATAAACAGAAATGAAATATTCTAAAATGTAAAATACTCAGTCCTTGTACTTACAATTGACATTAAAACCACTTTACAGATCAAAGCAAGCCAAACGGGCTATACCGTGAACCCAAAGATTCGGTCATTGTCAATCGAGGGAGCCTGGCCCCTAATTTGACTGATCTGACAGAGTACCCTCTTCCAGGTACACAAATAGCATGAGCTTGTTACCAACATATACTCTCTGCTTGTATTACCTCCCCTTGCTTGTAACTACACCACATCTCGCATCATAATGTCTCCTGATATATAAACATCTTGTATTACCTCCCCTTGCTTCTAACTACGCGACATCTCACATCATAATGTCTCCAGATATACATGTATAAACATCTTCATCAAATATATCTAAATATGGTGTTATTGAACAATATATCATCTGATGGGAAAGTCATCATTTGTAATACACATTTTTCACCCATATACCTGTTTTAACCCTATATATATGCTTAGATGTACTAATGATTGGGCCGGAGGTCATTCTATCCTGAAAATAAACATTTATTCATTCAACCCTCAATAATATAATTTTTTATATAAAAATGCATTTATTAGAAATTTCCATTTCATTTTGGGTACAGTTATGTAACAGTATATGGCTAGACTGGACTGCTTCATTTACATGTACATAGACTGGTTTTGTAATCACACCTACTTTATACATTCTTACAACAGTATATGGCTAGGCTGGACTGCTTCATTTACATGTACATAGACTGGTTTTGTAATCACACCTACTTTATGCATTCTTACAACAGTATATGGCTAGACTGGACTGCTTCATTTACATGTACATAGACTGGTTTTGTAATCACACCTAATTTATACATTCTTACAACATTTTGCCTTATCTTCATTTCATATTTATTTATTCATTTAAAAAGTAAATGATTTAACTTTATTCTTCTGTCAGTATTGCTGTAATTGTTTTCCACTCGCAAAGTAACATACATTACTTTAGTGTCAAATTATCAATAAGCTGCTATGAGTTTATGTTTTATAATTATCTAATTTTGAAATATCGCTTAAAAATACATAAATTCAATCTTAAAATTGGACTGTAATGGATTTTAATCAATTCCAATATTATATTTCAATGTGGTTTGGCACGTATTACAATTAAACAATTCCCATGACATATGATTGGATTATATAAATTTTGCTTATTTTCAACCAATATATTTTGCTAGCATATAGAAATGAAGCTGATTGTTCTGTCTGTGTTATGTTACATTCTACATTAACTGCCTCTGCTTGCATAGTTGAGTCTATACAAATTATTCCTGCATAATAAAAAAGCATATCAGTTGCAGCATGCATCAAGTCTACAGTGTTAGATATGAACATGGGCTGATGATGATGCCTAGTCTGGCTACTAGTTATCTTTTCATTTTTAACTACATGTACATCATATTTGGCTCGGATTATCCATGTTTGAGAAGCAAACAAGACTCTGTTTTATAAGACATTAAGTAGCTATAGGAGTTGTCTCCCATACAACATAGTAAAAGATAGGATTGGTATTCAGACTACTCGCTAGCAATATTGATCTTGGATTTAAACATGACGTTTTAGGTGGTTTTATTTCTCAAACATTTCTTACTAATTTTGTTGCTTAACTACAACAGTATGGTAGTTTATACTGAAACATTTCTAATCGTTACCTGATTATATTCTTGTGTAACATATAACAGAACATTAGGGTTGTCAATAAGTTGTAGACAATAAGATGGACCTAGCTAGAGATGGGTGGGTTTTTTGGAGTGGTTGGGGTTGTTTGCAGCCCCTATTAGGGTCCAGGGTAACCAGTGCAGATGTAAATGTAATGGATAACAATGATGACTATTTCCTGGCTACCAACCAGTGCCTGCGTTCAGTTTGTGTGCTCATTGCAGGGCTCAAACTCTCGACCTTCGGATCATGAGTCAGACCCTCAACCACTGTGCCTCCCTTGAGTTCCCAATCAGTTTATACTATTGACAACCCTGTAACACAATGTGAAGGTCACATCTGATTGACAACCCTGTAACACAATGTGAAGGTCACATCTGATTGACAACTCTGTAACACAATGTGAAGGTCACATCTGATTGACAACCCTGTAACACAATGTGAAGGTCACATCTGATTGACAACCCTGTAACACAATGTGAAGGTCACATCTGATTGTTGCTACTAACCCTTTGTGTAATAACATCATAATACACTTATTGTCAATGTATTAAAATACTGTCATTATTTTTATCAAATTGTTCAATAGGAAAGTTACAATGTAACTGTTAGTTCTGAAATTCCGACATGCACTTGCTTTTATACTGAATTTATTAGTTCAAAGAAATCTGCAATTTTCTTCCATTACTATATGTGATTAATTCTTTTGTGCTGAACCCCAATATTGTGGGAATTTATAAGTGAGTCTTAAAGGGAAGACCTATTAAATATTTTCTAATTTAATGGCTACCAAAAATATTTTTTATAAATTTATGTTAATTTTTAATGTATGTTTAAGTTAAAAATTTCCTACCACACCTACGCATGTAATGCTACCACAAATTGATGGATATACTGATATATATTTCAGACGGACAAGATTACGCCGTTCCTGACGTCACCAAGTCAGCGCTAATGGTTACATTCCCTCAGGCACGACAAAATAACATCTCACAGTCAAATAATCTCGACAAACCTCCGCCGCAGTACGATGCTTTATATGCTGCCTCGGACATCATCAATGCCCAAGTACCAAATATACCTTCATTACAGGTGAGTAACAGAATACAGCCATACCTCGTTCATTCAAATTCATCAGGTCAGAAATTCTAAACATGGTTTCAAATAGCCCATTTCAATTTGAAAATTTGACAAGGTACATCAGGACCTAATACTTATTTCAGATGATACCAAGTATTTGGATAGAAGGTTGTCAAATAAACAAGGTCTGACAAGGATTTTTAACATCTCTTAGACCATGCTCTCCAAAATCCGCCCAATCAGCCGCCTGTTTTTCAACCGTCTGTATCGTATATACAATGTTCATGAAGTTTGTATGGTCTTATGTTGGATAGAAAATCTGGTACGATTTATACACTCGCCAATGTTTGTGTATATATATACAGTATAGACAATGCCGCTCGTAGTCTATCCTCTACTCATATTAAGGGTTTTTGCTGTGACGAAGATTTTTGTTTTTCTAAATGCCCTTGTCAACTATTGTTATTTGCATTGTTATATTCATGTTGTACATATGTTTGATTGACAGGGTGTGAGTGGAAACAATGTGTATGCTGTACCGAATGCTGAACTCTTGCTAAGTATTGATGTAACGGTGAATGAGTTTCCACGGGAACATTTACGATTCTTGGAAGTTTTAGGAGAAGGACAATTTGGAGAGGTAATTTTCTTAATATTGAAGCTTTTACAATTTTTTGTCCTCTGGTAAATGTCTCATGTTTAAGCCAGCTGCCATGGAAATTAATTTGTAATATGTCAGAAAATGTTTTTGATGATCTATCTATGTGTGATATAATAGTAGAAAGGTATTTTTACTTCCATTCGCCGGAACTCTCCCAGAAATAGCTTTTGTAGGTGCAATATGAAATTTTCAACAAGGGAGACAATTGTGTATGAGGCTGCAATATTAATTATGTAAGAGTTGTTTCCCTTGAATATGAAATTATTTGGAGTACTTCATTTCTCTGCCGCAATTCATTGGGGATGAATCATAGATGAGTCTGCTAGTATATGACTTAACTGAATATGATTTTAATGCAAAAATCTATTTTCAATGGATAACTTCATAGTGAACCAGATTTTTGTTGTGACACATTGTTTGTGTTCCACTTTACTGGTGTCAGACTGGAAGTGGGGCTCGATGATTGCGGAGATAACCGGGGCAGTGGGAGATAGCTGTCATGAATGTCTGACTCATATAACTCACACAAATATCATCCACTGGTGAACATTTTTACTTTTTATCCATATTTTATTACAAAACATGATTAACCCAAATGACCACTTCAAAACTAAGGACCACTTTATGAATAAGACCGTTTTTTCGTGTACAATTTTTCTTCCATCATCAACCAGATTACATGTACCTAAAAACTAAGACCACATTTCTTTAGAAGCATAGTTGGTCATGTGATCTAGGTTCACTGTACAGTAAAACCTCACTGAGTGACCATCTCAATAATAAGACCACATCAAAATTTAGAACAAAATTTTCAAATCCATTTTCACTGTTTTGTTCTTTCTTCATTCTCAATATTAAGACCACCTCAATATATAGACCAGTAATCAAGGGTCACTAGAGTGGTCTTATTATTGAGGTTTTACTGTATTTAATTCCAGGAGTGTTAACACCATCTGATCTCCCTACGTATTGTAAGAACATAATCCTAGAAACAGCTAGCAGACTGTAAACATGCCTGACACAGCGTGTCTGTATAAATCTCACACACTGTACCTAGTACACATACATCAGACAAACCACAAACAATTCACAAACATTACAGCCAACTACACATGAAACATTTTATGTGCTTACACAAGAACGGTGTAGGAAACAGAATGTAAGCATCTTATCGTAGACAACTATACAAGACAGGAATTCATTCCAACTGTCATACAAATAAATATCTGTATAATAGACATATTGTCAGCCTTACAGATTTTGTATTTGAAAGTTTTAATTAGAATTCACATTCATGATGTATTAATATAATTTGTGAGTACATCACTTCACTAGCTACCATGATGCTACATATTACATTTTATGGCCATATGTCAACATTTATATCAGTTAAGATTGGTCAAGATGGCCGCCATTTAGAAGTTTGATATGATCCAAGGATTTGATGCAAGCTGCTTAGAACTATAAATATTTGAGTTGGAATAGTTTTGTGTCCAATTCTTGATATGATACAAAGTGTACTCATATTTAACGCTGGACTTGTATTATATTTTAATGATCATTTTCAGGTACATTTGTGTGAAGCTGTAAATATGAGTAACGTTGTAGATGAAGAATTTAACATCAATCGGACCATAAGTAGACCGTGTCTAGTTGCTGTGAAAATACTTAGAAAGAATGCAGAAGAAAGAGCAAGGTATGTACTCACCAGGGTAATCAAACATTTACCCCCATGACATTAGGTCCCAGGACATGTTTCCCATGACATTAGCCTCTATGATATTTGCCCCAATGACATTAGCCCCTAGGACTTTTACCCCGATGACATTATTCCCCATGACATTCACCCCCATGAAATTAGCCCCTAGGACATTTACCCCCATGAAATTTCCCCCATGACATTAGCCCCTAGGACATTTACCCCATGACATTAGCCCCTAGGACATTTACCCTATGACATTAGCCCCTAGGACATTTATTCCCATGACATTAGTCCCCAGGACATTTACCCCATGACATTAGCCCCTAGGACATTTACCCCATGACATTAGCCCCTAGGACATTTACCCCATGACATTAGCCCCTAGGACATTTACCCCATGACATTAGCCCCTAGGACATTTATTCCCATGACATTAGCCCCTAGGACATTTATTCCCATGACATTAGTCCCCAGGACATTAACCCTTTGGTTCCAATTTGCAGAAGGTGGACAACAGCCTGCTCTTGATATTCACTTCCTACATTCACTCTTCAAAAATGTGTGTGTGCCATTTGTCTGGTAAGGAAAGCTATATACTGTACCTCTGTGTTGAACCTTATATTTACGTCTTTGCTCGTGTTTTTGTCCATTTGTTTTTTCAACGCCTTATTCCCTATCTTTCCTTCTTTATAAAAGAATGGATGTATGTTTGTTGATGTGTGTTAAAATGTTTTATTGTACTGTAAATTATAAAAACTGCATCTTTAGAAGTATTCAAGTATACACATCTTGAAGCTGTAGAAACTTTCATTTAGAAATGAGCTGCCGTTCTAAGTAGCATCAATATTATTGTTGATATTGCAGGAAAGATTTTCTGAAAGAGATCAAGATAATGTCACAACTGAAGGACCCGAATATCGTACGTGTTCTAGGTGTGTGTACCGGCGAGGAACCGTTGTGTATGATCGTTGAATACATGAAGTACGGAGACTTGAACCAGTTCCTTCTTGAGCATGTTCTAGAAACACCGTCTGCTCAGGCTGTGAATGCGAAAATACTCAGGTTGGTAAAATAATGCCAATTACTTCAGTGAAAATACTGTAAAACCTCACTTAAAGACCACCTCAATGATATGACTGCCTGAAAATTAAGAATATTATTCTGCTCTTTAGTCAACCTCAATATTAAGACCACCTTAATATCAAGACCAGTTTTCTACCATTTCGCTCTTTGCTTACAGACAATTATGCAGATATATTGCGTGATGGTTTTATGATATTGACTTATTATTGACGGACAGTGCATACATAAATTTGTCCCTTCCTGTTGGCACATATTCTCTCTACAATGTACATGCTGTTGCACTCCCATCTTTTAATGAAATAAATAGAACATGTACTTCATGCACCATACTTATTGAGTTGCATTTACAATGTGATGCAAAAACTACAGAAATATGAGTGACCTAACTGCATCAATTCTAAACTTGGAGCAGAAAGTTTTGTCAAAATCCCCAGAGTCCGAGATATTCTAGGCATTATAGATACCCTATAAGAAGCTGTATATCTGTGGTAGAGGTCCCACCAGGCCTGTAAGTTAACATCTACAGTCCAGAGTGTCTGGCATCGTCTGTATGAAAAGTCCTGTATATGCCCACTGTATCTGTTGGTGATTTAATACTATGTACTTAAATGGAAGTTGAACATTTATCATTGTTATATTACAGTTATGGATGTTTGATCTACATGGCTTCACAGATTGCGTCTGGAATGAAATACCTGGAATCATTAAATATGGTTCATCGTGATCTTGCAACACGTAACTGTCTGGTTGGTACCAACTTTACCATTAAGATTTCTGACTTTGGTATGAGTCGAAGTTTATACAGTGCAGATTATTACCGGATTGAAGGTCGAGCTGTTCTACCAATCAGATGGATGGCATGGGAGTCGATTCTATTGGTAAGTGTTGCCATGGAAACATATATATTCTAATTGACGTAATTGGACCTGACAATCTTAGTGTTGATTATATTTTATATCTTACATGATGTCACATACATGTTACTAGTAGCATCCATGTACATGTATTGTTTTCAGTATCTCACTGGGAAGATTACACATTATATGACATCACAATTCCCTTACACTGATATTAAAACAGTTTAATAATGAGGCCGTCTCCTTTGGGTGTTAATGTGTCTGTGATGTTATAAATGCTGTGAATTCCCTTGTTTATAAACTTAGATGTGATATCCTCTAAAGTTTGTCTCTGTTTTGTGGTTTTTCAAATAAAGTAAGACAAAAGCAGGATTATATCCAAGATCTGTAAACTGATGTCGTGTTGTCATGGTTACATACATATTCTATTTGTAAAGATAAACAAAACAGCTTTGAATACAACAAAAACATTCTTAAATCAAATCAGGAAATGTTTTCTTCAAAAATTGTGAACAAATCTGTTTGTGGCAATAATTGCCTTTGATGTGTTTTTTTCTCGAAAATAGTAGATTTTTCACTATTTGATGTTAAGCTGACATATTATATACTCTTTTCAGGGCAAGTTCACAACAAAATCTGATGTTTGGTCTTTCGGTGTAACATTATGGGAAATTCTTACTTTCGCTCGTGAACAGCCATACGACAACCTCAATGACGACCAGGTGATCGCTAACGCCGGACATTTCTATAGAAACGATGGGCAACAAATATTACTTCCTCAATCGATAGTTTGTCCCAGAGAGATTTACGATATGATCGTCGAGTGCTGGAATAGAGCGGATTGCGAGCGGCCAACGTTTAAAGACATCAACATGTTCCTGTTACGAAAAAATATGGGATACAACCCAAAAGACGAAAAAATGAACCAAATTAAGATTCCAGTGTGTTAACAAAACTACTTTTATTATTTTACTGGATTTACAAATACATACAATGGTTGAAAATCATGTTATATGTCATCTAGAGACAAACATTCAATATGTTTGTGTACAAATGTTTGCCATTAATTTCAAAACCGATGTCTTCTTTTGTATAAAAGATTGCGCCCATTGTAAATGTTTGCTACAAAATGGCTTCCGTGACGAGTGCTGTATCTTTCAGCATATTTAAACACTGTGCTAGTTGCTTATTTTCGTAACAACGTGATTTTAAAATTCATTTCTTGATATGAAATGATAAAAATGGATGTCATACAGAGAAAGAGACAAGTGTGTTATGAAATCAGTGCTCTAGGATGAATGGTAAACTCAAACATTAATGGTTTAATCAAAGTGTTGAAGTGTTCAAAACATTCAGAGAATTTCGTGCAATCTATATACCGCCATGTGATACTGACATTCAGTATTTTGTTGTTCAAAGGTGACGTGATAGACAATGTCATTTCAAGTGATATGATGTACGTTGTCTCATCGAAGACATGTGGAGTATGCCGTGTCACGTCGAACGTTGATCATGCCATGTCACTTCGATGGCTAATCGTGCTGTGTCACGTCGATGGTTTATCGTGCTGTGTCACGTCGGTGGCTAATCGTGCTGTGTCACGTCGATGGTTTATCGTGCCGCGTCACTCTAGAGGTGTTAAAGACAATGTCATATCATTCGTATGATGCTTCACGTCACTGTATGGATATAAAAGACTACATCACTGATTGAATTGACTCAGTAATGTCGACAATGTGTGTGAAATAGTAGAAAGTTTGGATATAAGGACCAGAATGGATGTATATACATGTATGTGCTTAGCTTTTATGTATTGGATATAAAATATCCGTTCCTGGAGTTCTTATTTATGAAAAAAAAATATGGTTCTTCGCTTGCGTGCTTATTCAAAACTTATTTGGCTTCGGATTATATTTTGCAATTCTGTTTTGTTTGGATATAAAACTCTTCATTTCGTACAGATTGACGCGTGGAAACGGTGGATTGTGTGTGTATTGTATTGTAGGAAATGTATTGACGCAGCAAGCTGTGAAATGCTTGAGAATATAAGCGAAACTCATGAAAACTACAAAAATACATACAAATCATTTCTTTGTGCCATATAATGGTTTTTTATACATATATCTGAATTTATGTGCTACAACACGGGGAATTACACAAGTTTGAAGTGGTTACAAGTAGTATATCATGATTTTGCAGTTTCTGCATCATACTCAATATGTAATAGAGATGTAGTCTACATTTCTGTCTAGAATATATTGTAGGAATATTTCCATGTTATTCTGTGAAGCAATTTCAGCTCAATATTGACTTGTACCTTGTCAATATATGTGATTGTTTAGTATTGTGATCGTTGAAATCCAATCTGTGTGGTAATGGCTATTTAGAACACAATATTTTAGTCTTTCAGACTTGCTTTACAGTATATATGTAAATAAAACAACCCCACTGTTAAAACTTTTTCAAATCTCCAAACTTCATTGGAATTAACTTTCTTCAAAAGTTGGTTATCATGAAATCATCACAATACAAAACTTGTTTGTTACCTCATTTCTAATTAAAAACATTTTGGTATATATTTGAAAGAAAAAACAACAACCATACTGTTTAAATGTTGAGTAGATCTAAACCTATACCATACTGTTGGGAATTATAGAAAGGCTCGAATTTTGTCTTTTGATCTAAATTGTTCTTATATACAATATACATCCGAAGGACTTTCAAGATAAATCTCAGACAATGTGAATGCCTACAGGGTGTAACTATAGCGTAAAGGATTTTTATTGCTGAATTATTTTTGTTTTGTCAGATTCATAAGTTCTGAGTCAATGATTTTCGGTCTATTGTAGTTACATTGAGTTGTAGTGAGGATGTTATTACTTCTGGTATTGATCTACGTCTGCTGGTATTTGGCATACAACCAGACGTTTGGTGCTCACACAAGTATTATATACTTGGCTGTAATGTTCTGAGACTTGAGTTTGTACTCGGCGCTCAACTTTCATATTCACCAAATATCTAACAAGTAATCCTATAAATTAATAAGTCTATCAATATAGAAACATAGCACATATTGTTTTGTACTGCACTAATAATTACCTACAACCGCGGCTATAAAACTTCCCTGACTTCATTCGCTTATTGTTTGTGAAATGAAAAAAAATGGCAGGCCCAAGTTCACGAAACTTCTCAAATATGAGAAAAATCTTCATTTCATGTCATATGTTAAGGTACGCAGCTTTGAGTCCAACCATTGATAATGGTGCTAACATCTAGTATGTCTGATCTATACTTCACTTACAACTTCATTTTATTTACAATTCATTCCGCAAGTCAAAGTTTTGTAAAAATTGAAATGGAGACTGATAGCAATTGAGAAATTTGTGAATTTCAGTATGAAATACTAAGGTTTACTTTATCTGTGAAAGTGATATAAGTTGTGAGTATGTCATCCACACTCAATGTTGTTAATCTCAGTCGTCAGTCTATGCTGCTATAACAGAATTTACTCTGTTTCATTGACTTCGATCACAAGTCGGGCTTATCACAATATTTATATTCGCAGAATTTTTTTTAAGGTGATTTAATCTGTGTCAGCAGAAACTTGCTATATTCATTACAAATGTATAAAAAGAATATCAATGTGTTATTAATCTTTCAGCTTTCAAATCTCAAATTCATTGGAATCAACTTTCTTCAAAAGTTGTTTATCATAAAATCATCACAATACAAAACTTGTTTGTTACTGAAATTAAACACTTACATTTTGGTATATACCGGAAAGATTGCAAAATCTGCTGCAGTTTTTGCTGTTGTTATGCACAAAAAGTACCATTGTTGATATGCGTACAGAATCTTGTCTTATGTTTCTGGTTCATTTGTCTGCTAACAACAACATACAAAAGCTCAAACTATTTTTGAAACTTATTTTTATATTGCTGGCCTGACCAAGTTCTCTAATACACCTCACATAGGGCAAACTGATTCATCTAAATTTAGTTACAATAAATGACATAATAATGGGTTTTTGATGAAGTTTTTCCCACCTTTTTTCTAACACACAACGCTTTACTGAAACAAAGTAATTCATTGAATGACAAGTGACGTGTAAATGTAGAAAACTACGTTCATATTATTGAGGGATTGGCTCTGTAATATCGTAACTCAGTTATATTAAAGAACTTGTTACCGTAGTTACGAGCCAAACTCACAATGTGTCCTGAGAATATCTGAAAGCTTGAAACATGCAGCACTTTCTGTTGTGATTACGGTAATATTGTCTTGTTTTTTAAACAAATTTTAGTGAGCTTGCCGTTTGGATAATTATTTTTTCTGATTAAGTAGCGTGTGCATTACAGAAACAGTAAGAAACGAAATCTAGATGCCGACGAATTATAAGCATTATACAATATTTCCTCTAGAAGCTGACTTGTACATCACCCTAGATATTCTATCATTTTATCATTTTTGTCCAAATTTTTGTTCGTTTGTGGAAACAAGCAGTTGCGATGATTTATTTTCTTGCCTCAATGGAAAACAAGGTGTTGAAATGTACATATGTCAAGATCTGCAGTTTCCGTGGTGATGTTTTATATTTCTGTAGACTTCTGGGAACACAGATAATTAATCTTTTCGACAACAGCCACTTTCATCAAAACATCTGCAAGAAAATTGTAGCATAGATAAAAATACACGAGTGAAATTGTTGTTTTGCATCATTTTACTGAAACTTTGAACATTTTTGTTCCTATTTCAGTTTTTATCGTACATGTAAGAATGTCTGCATTATTTAGCAGTTTACAGATTAAAATACATGTGATTCTGTTCTGTATGTTACACATTGTATCAGACTTGTGTTCCAAAACTTTATATATTTCTCTCAAAGTCAAACCAGAATAGATTGTAGGATATGTAGCACAGGGACGTTATTCACAAACACTAAGACTCAAACTCAGACTTAAGACTTTAAATCTGTATAACTTTTTTGGCCAGCATTTTGTTTTCAGTAAATATAAACAATTGAAATGCTTTCTGAATAATCATTGTTTCCATCAGTACTTTTTGACCTATTTTTATAAAAATCTATATTGCTATAGCAACATAGGAGCAATATGAACGTTTAACATTTTAAAGTCTTGTGTTTCAGACTTACAATGTTTATGAATAAGGCCCCAGGTTTATTTCACTGAAAAATAAAATCAGGTCTCTCATTAATCATGTACTAGATATTCTTGTTGATAAGTCGTCAATTTTAAGTGACCCTGTTAACTTTTATATATACAGTGAAACCTCTCCAGTTCTGTAGCCTTTCTGAGATGCACATGTTGGCTGTTCTATTGTTTTTTATGGTCACTGACTGTGGTCATTCTGTAGGGGTTTGAGTATTTTTATCGGGCCCCTTTTTTGCACTTCTCCCTGAAAGGTAGCCCTAGAAATCTTCTGTAACAATGATTATTGTGCATCATTTAATATGCTTGAACTTGTGTTAAGGTACAGCAAACCCCCTAGAAACAGGGTCCCTGATTCATGATTCTTATTGACCCCTTAGGGATATGATGTCTCTATATATAGACATCTCTCGTAAGGAATTATAACGTTTTCTTGGGGTTCTATGTTCAATGTTTTATTCTAATCTGTGCAGTAAAGTATCATGATATTTTCATTTATTGTCAGTCATTAAATGTGTATTTGTTTATATTTTGTGCATAATATGTTCATTCCACAAAACATTGCTGGTTGTCATGGCAATCCTTGGTTGTATATATTTGTTTCAAACTTTGTACATATATTTATATGAAGTCATGTTGAATACATGGATTTTCTTAGTTGTACTTTGTGTCTTTGTTGTGGTGCTCCGTAGGAAAATATCAATGATTAATTATCCGAGACAAAGACTACGCTCGCTTTGTTCTGACTGAAATTCTTCTCATATTGTGTTGGTAATAATGTAGGAACGCGGATATCTTACTTGTCTGCTGTTGGATAGAAGCCATAAAAAAGTGCGGGAATTTTATTTCTGGCCATTTTATGTACATTTTACGAATAAAACTAAACATCAACTAATCTTTTTACTGGTATGACATAGAATTCTTGAATTTTTAATTAATTTCACCATGTGACAATGGCTTGTTTCTTTGTACTGTTTCGGTCATTTCTTTGGAATTGTGTTTTAAAAGAGAATTTTTACATAGTTTAATACTTTCACTTTAACCAGAATTTCTGGTGTATAAACATCGATATTGTTTTGTTATGGAACTAAATATGAAAATAATGAGTACTTGACCAAATGACTGCCTTTTGCTTAATATCCAGTTTTTGTCTTTATTTATTATTGTGGCTTGCAGTATTGATTCATTTCAGACGTAACTTTTGTGTCAGTTGTTACGATTGGTCGATATTTTGTGTGCTGACCTGTGATTGGTTGCATGCATCGGATATATCATTTGTCAAGTCTGTTGTTCTGATTATTTATGCTTTTTTGCATGAATTCATATTTTTTCTCTTAACTTGCTTCAGTGGATATTTAATGTTACTACACCATTAGAACATCGCCGCCATTGCTCGTAACCAACGTTAGATGTACAATCTCGTATATAGCTGAGAAGGTCTTATGCCCATATTCAAAATATCCTTTCTGTTAGATTTTTTAAGACTTCACTGTCTTGCCGATTTGTTTACAATTGATGTTTTCATGAAATATAACAATATATTTCCAAATCAAGAATGAAAGTAGTACCTGTATATTCATGCACACCTAAGGTTGGATGGGAAGCAATGTACGGCAAGTTCTGATTGGTTATTATAATACCAAGGGAGGTTACTCTAAAGTATTGTTCACTATTTGTGTAGTGATTAATTTCTCAATATTTTTTGTGTCAATAATTATCTCTAGTCAGATTATTATATGTATGAGTGCTCTTCAAATTGGAGTTAGAAAGTTAACACGATATTTCGGGGACATTTTGTTGTTGATATCAATTACTGTGTCTGTCAATTTTCTGTGTAGTGCTTTATAGTGATATATTTATAAAAGTATGTTCTAATTTTGATATGAAAATTAACAGTTATTTAAATTATTGAAGACTTAGTTTTGCCTTTGAAGCGTCAAAAAGTGAAAATGAATTTGTGATCAGTTTTGCATAAGGTAATGATTGGTTTAATTGTTTTTAAGTAATGCATAATAAAACAGGATTAGGCATTTAGTTCTTACTGTGTTTTTAGCCTAGCATTGTCCCTGGAATGATTGTGTACGTGTGGTCAAGTGTATGTTTTGTTATAGTGCTACTGTCTATGTAAATGATACGAACACAATATTTTAATAAAAATGTTGATCCAAGTTATTTCTGTATTTGTGGTTTATTATCTTATATTTGTTTATCAAGAGAGTGGCACGAATATAGTCAGACAGATTCAGACCAGGTTGTAGGTTTGAACTTTGCCTCGGTGACCACCGTCATGTCACCTCCCATGATACCAGTACGTCTTAACTCAACTCCGAACAAAATACAAACACTATTTTGCAATGGGCAAGACTTGCGATAGAGTTTTATTTATGTACAAGAACATGTACTTCTCGAATCTACATACTTAATGAAATACCACACATAATAATCGATTTAATTTTTTCAACAAAAAATATGAACAATTAATATATGTATTGAATATCAACCTTAAAAATCCTAACTATCAATCGACTTAGCATGTCAAGCAAAATATCATGTATCAACCAACGTTCGAATTTGAATAAAAAAGGTGTGTCTCTATCGAAGCCTAGCGTAGAACTGACCCTCTACGTGCAAAATTCCCGC
This sequence comes from Mactromeris polynyma, assembly GCA_032209605.1. Taxonomy (NCBI): domain Eukaryota; kingdom Metazoa; phylum Mollusca; class Bivalvia; order Venerida; family Mactridae; genus Mactromeris; species Mactromeris polynyma. The sequence continues at coordinate 658,914 of JASFXZ010000050.1, forward strand.
CTCGTCTTAACTGACCGCTATACGCATCAGTAATTCGTACAATCATACTTGTACTTCATATAAATAAGACATACGTTCTGCAGCTAAACTATGTAACGCCCAGAACTTAAAATTGGTTCTTACAGGCAGTGGACTCCAAAATGACTGACATTGACAAGCTTTCTTCAGAAGCAAGCTGACATATATGTTGTGATTCAAAATTAGTAGATATACTTTTCTTTTGTACTCTATGTCTATTGGTCAATATTGTGCAACGCATGTTTCATTGGCTGATTCCCTCAGTGGTTTATAGGTAAATACATAAGAACTTTAACATGGTACGACTGTTATGAACAATTTACAGTAAAGCCTCAAAAATATGACCACCTTTGGGACCCTTGAAAACTGGTCTTGATATTGAGGTGGTCTTAATATTTAGGTTGAATAAAGAGCAAAACAGTGAAAATTGACTTGAAAATTGTGTTCTTAATATTGAGTTAGTCTTTAAGTGAGGTTTTACTGTAAATTACAGTGACATATGTTTGTCTGCCTGTCTGAACTTTAAACTAAATGTCATATTGCAACACATTGTTTTGTTTAACAGTTTCTTACATATTTACATATAATAGGTTAATGAACAGATTGTTAACAGTGTTTGTTTATGAAGAGCAAAACTATTAATCACCAACTGAAGACAGCATAGATATAGGGTTTGCTTTCATATAATGTCAAATATAAGACACAAAATGCTCAAAATATGTTTATTCAGAGTATCATTGTTACAAATGAACAACCATGACATAAATATCGCAGGATAATATTGCCAGCAAAATACAATCTAGTTACAGATGTACATTGTAAGCAGGGGTGTAGTACGTTAATTGTTCACAGAATTGTTCAAATTGAGAATCTCTGAATGGAGTTGCTATCTTCTGTACAGAGCTTTGTCAATCCAAACGAAACACATCAAAATTTTGGGTGATAAAAAATCTGGCATTTATATGTTAAATTCCATCATAAACAAACTGAGAGATGAAAGCGGTGCATACCAAGACTATAGTCCAAACAAAGGTGAAAGATAATTTTGTCATGGTATTGTTTTACAGTGATAAGATTTTATGAAGGTAATGGAATACTGGTGAGATTTTAACTTAGAGATAAATGTATTACTATGGTAACTTATCCAGTCTGGGTCAATAAATATACACAGATAATGTTTTACATCTGTATGCCTGGACGCCATTATATTTACAAAGAAACATTTCCTAAAATTAGAGGGCTTAACGCAACATTGTTGTATAACTCATGTATTTATATAGGAGTTACGACAGTGTTGCGTTGAGCCCTCGTAATGTTCTAAATTTTTGAAATCTAACACCTGACCACTTCCCTGATCACTATGTATGCAGATATAATCAAGATCATGAACTGACCATAAGAAAGTATAATCTTTAGACAAGAAATACAGAGATTAAAAATGTAGGCACATACTACATAAGTGATTAAGTTTGCATGGTGGAAATATCTGCGAATTTCGCGGATTCAAGAAAATTAGGAAGGCTGAAGATAATAGCAAGAGTAGTTGTCCTCATTCACAGAAGTACCGCTATATGTTTACATAATTATTTGACTACTAAATGGAAAAAATACTCATTTCGGTGATTTGCTAACATTTTGCCTCTCAAAAATATCCAATTACGATGTCAACGAAAACTACAGCCCGACTGCTTGATATACAACACCACATGAACTGTCAATTCAAAGTTAGTTGAGAATACCATTTAAGTGTACACTATGTCTATTGGTCAATATTTTACAAACAACGTTTTCATTGGCTGATCACCTTGTTATTTGTTTACAACTGTTCTCAAGTAAATAACAATGAAGTATACCGAGCTATAGAAGGGCACAGAGAAGTTGCATGTAGTTTAAACATGCATTTATATGAAGTAAATAAAATTAGAAAAGTAAGCCAGATGTCGGGCTTGAACCAACAAACCTCTCAATTCTAGTGCAGCATTTGATGTGCTGCGGTCTATAACACACCACTGCTGCCATTTAAGTAAATTAAGGGAAAAGTGGACCCAATATGGTACTCGAACCTATACCCTTGCAGTAATGATAAGGAGCTGAGCTAACCTGCAGCTGTTTTAACCCAACAGTCAACAAGTTTTATAAAATCATGAAATATGCACTTGACGAAGCAATGCAGGATGTGTTCCATAAATACACATAATGAATTAATGAGGAATACTGGATATTTTATCAATAATCTGTCCTACAGAGTACAGAGAGAAATTTGATGACACAGCAGATTCCAGCATTTAGATTGTCAGCTTATCAAATACATCAAACTGATGGACTAGGGCCTAGTTCACAAACAGTATATGTCTGAAAGTCAGAATGTTCATGTTACTCCCTATGTTGTTAATACAATATATATTTTAATACAAATTGGCTAAAGTTTACAGAGGGAAACATCAATCACTCTCACAGAGTTTCATTCATTTAGATTAAATGACAACAAAATGCTGGTAAATATAAATTATGCAAATTCAAAGTCTAAGTGAGACTAAATGTTTGTAAATTATATAAATGCCCCCCGGACTGTATTGTTCCCAACTAAGTGCCCTTTTCATTCCTCAAATCATTTTAAAAGTACCATAGTTTGCATCATTGTTGAATTTTTATAAAACAGGCAAGCCCAGCTGGTTCATTTAAGCTCAATTTGTACAAATCGACAGCAAATCTGAAGGTTGCAGGTCTGATCCTAGTGTAGCCACGGACGTCACATCTCTTTACTGTCACTGTTCAACTGTTACGAAGACACACATGTAAAAGGCGGAGTACAGAGACACGTATGCTGTGCTAGTCTGAGCCCTGGATGTGCCATATCACAGACATATAAACCACATATACAAGCCGTCGCCCTAATTTTACAAACCTGTATCTCATTTTTTGTCATTTTGAGAAGATCATAATTGAAATTTTTAATAGCAATAACTTTTAATGTGTTACAGGTTTGTGGAATTGGGATTGACCTTGTTGAGTGTATGGTTGTTCTATAAGTAAGTGAGTGTATTGATTGTAAAGAGTTCATTGACATGAAAAACTTGGTACCAAAACCTCAACAAATTGTGTCACCGAAAATAGTGCTACGGTGTCTAGAATTAAAGCGATGATGTATATGTTATCTATGACAACGTGACGGGAGACAATACATCAACAGTGTAATATTGTCTTCTGGCAGCCTCTGATGCAGGTGGGGGAAGTTGTCAGTTGCTTGCAGACAGTCATGTCAGTACTGATCAGTGACCCAGGAACACTGCTTGCAGACAGTCATGTCAGTACTGATCAGTGACCCAGGAACATTGCTTGCAGGCAGTCATGTCGGTACTGATCAGTGACCCAGGAACATTGCTTGCAGACAGTCATGTCAGTACTGATCAGTGACCCAGGAACACTGCTTGCAGACAGTCATGTCTGTACTGATCAGTGACCCAGGAACACTGCTTGCAGACAGTCATGTCAGTACTGATCAGTGACCCAGGAACACTGCTTGCAGACAGTCATGTCAGTACTGATCAGTGACCCAGGAACACTGCTTGCATACAGTCATGTCAGTACTGATCAGTGACCCAGGAACACTGCTTGCAGACAGTCATGTCAGTACTGATCAGTGACCCAGGAACACTGCTTGCATACAGTCATGTCAGTACTGATCAGTGACCCAGGAACACTGCTTGCACAGTCACACCACCCAATGAAAACACCTAATGAAATCCTGTCTGAATAATTGTTGTTACCCTCTTAACATTTTTGCCAGTTTTTATTAAGATCTGTATTGTATTAACAATGTGGGAGCAACTGATGAACATTGAATATTTTAAAGTCTGAGTTTCAGTCATATAATGTTTATGAAGACCCCTGAGGTATTTGTCTGAATCTTTGTTCATTGCATGTTTCTTACACTATTGCGTACATGTAAGTGTTTGAAGGCATTTGTTGATTCTGTAATTGTACCTCTCCTGCATGAACTTCTCATCAACATTTGTAACAAAATGTGAGAAATGTAGACTATGCATCCAGTTGTTGACTGCAATCACTGCCAGTCTCGTCTGATAAATCTAAATATATCAGGAACATGTCGGCTGTACAAGGCTATACCAGATGAAATAGCTGCTGCTCTGCTGTTAAAACATAGGCAATTTTTTTTTAATTCTAAGTTTGAAAAGTAATATGAGCAGTTTACAGGATCTGGGAAAAGTATAGAAATGATAAAGTGCCACTGTGTTATGTTAAACACTTCCTTTTCATGTCAAAGTTCGTATAAATAAATGTCTATAATATTTTATTACTGATCATAATTACATGATGTTTCCTGTCTCAGTCCATAGAGATATTGTACACGATGTTTCCTGTCTCAGTCCATAGAGATATTGTACACGATGTTTCCTGTCTCCGTCCATAGAGATATTGTACACGATGTTTCCTGTCTCCGTCCATAGAGATATTGTACACGATGTTTCCTGTCTCAGTCCATAGAGATATTGTACACGATGCTTCCTGTCTCAGTCCATAGAGATATTGTACACGATGCTTCCTGTCTCAGTCCATAGAGATATTGTACACGATGTTTCCTGTCTCAGTCCATAGAGATATTGTACTTGATGTTTCCTGTCTCAGTCCATAGAGATATTGTACACGATGTTTCCTGTCTCAGTCCATAGAGATATTGTACACGATGTTTCCTGTCTCAGTCCATAGAGATATTGTACACGATGTTTCCTGTCTCAGTCCATAGAGACATTGTACACGATGTTTCCTGTCTCAGTCCATAGAGATATTGTACACGATGCTTCCTGTCTCAGTCCATAGAGATATTGTACACGATGTTTCCTGTCTCAGCCCATAGAGACATTGTACACGATGTTTCCTGTCTCAGTCCATAGAGATATTGTACACGATGTTTCCTGTCTCAGTGCATAGAGATATTGTACACGATGTTTCCTGTCTCAGTCCATAGAGATATTGTACACGATGTTTCCTGTCTCAGTCCATAGAGATATTGTACACTATGTTTCCTGTCTCAGTCCATAGAGATATTGTACACGATGTTTCCTGTCTCAGTCCATAGAGATATTGTACACGATGTTTCCTGTCTCAGTCCATAGAGATATTGTACACGATGTTTCCTGTCTCAGTCCATAGAGATATTGTACACGATGTTTCCTGTCTCAGTCCATAGAGATATTGTACACGATGTTTCCTGTCTCAGTCCATAGAGATATTGTACACGATGTTTCCTGTCTCAGTCCATAGAGATATTGTACACGATGTTTCCTGTCTCAGTCCATAGAGATATTGTACAGTATGGAAATACTGTTTCTGTGTCTTGTTCATACAGTAAAACCTCACATAAAGACCACCTCAATAATACCACCTCAAAATTATGACCAAAATTTTCTTTTTCATTGTTTTGCTCTTTATTCAACCTCAATATTAAGACCACCTCAATAAGAACATCAGTTTTCAAGGGTTCCAAAAGAAGGTCATATTATTGAGGTTTTACGGTACTATGATAACATTTTGACAGTAAGTATCCAGGGGCCTTATTCACAGACACTCTGAGAATTAGACTTTAAATTGGCAGAAGTTATATTAACCAGCCTTTCGTTAAATGTATATGATTGAAATTTTGTTTCAATAATTGTTGTTACCCACTATAATACAATAGTCTTATACATATACTGATGTAGGGACAAAAAGAAAATTTAACATTTTAAAATCTAAGTCTGAGTTTCTGTCTTTTTGTGTTATATGAATAAATCCCCTGGACTATTGCTGCTTTGAATGTAAAGTTGTTTGTGATTGAAGGATTACGTTGTAATAGGGAATGTAACATTTACAAGACTATGAGTTGACATTTTCTCAATATCCCTACAATTATGTTAACTGCTTAAATATATGGAAACAACTATCATGCTAATGTTTCATGTCACCGAATGATTCTGGGGGTGGTTAGTACATTGTGTGTGGCATTTCCAGCTCCACCACCGCCGGCACAGCCATCCCACCCCCACCCACTGTCTATACCTTACATTCGGTAGATGCTCAAATTATCACTATCTAAGAATTACTTCAATTGCCTAAGACAAGCCAATAAATTAGTTATTATTTAAAGTAATTTTATCTTTTTAATTTCTTATCTAAACTGAAATATGTTTTATATAGTTAAAACCTCAATGAATATGCATTATCAAAGAATACAGTGCTAATAATGTACATGTTTTCTTCTTTATTTCACTCGTGGTCAAAAGAAAATTATATTTTCACTAGTGGCTACTCACTCGTGAAAATATATATTTCTTTTGAACACTCATGAAATAAAATTTGATCTTCCATCAAAATCAACTAGTATCCTCTATGTAATTGTTTTTAACAAGCAGGTTTTTTACAATTTTTGACTGTGCATAACATGATAAAACACAATTTTTTGAATGGGTATTACATAACTCATTCAAATATTTTATGATTAGATGGGCCAGAAATATCTTTAAACAGGGATTCCATTTGACCCTGGAGTTGTAGCTTTGACACCTGGAATTTCCAAAAAGCCACATTTTGACCCTAAAAATGCTAAAAATTATCTAAATGACCCTTGACATTCAGTCCCTAGTGGAACGAACCTATGTTTAATGGTTCGGATAAATCTTACATCTCAAACATCAGTGACACATTCATCAAACACACAAAGTTTGGAAATGGCAAACCACTTATTGCAATCTAACTGCGTTAATTTGGTTACCAACAAACTGTGTAAGAACAATGTGATCTGAAATATTTCCTGGCAACCAGTCTAAGTGTACCTCTTGTGACTAATGTCGTAACAACAGATGCAAATTAAGACAATTATAATTCTTTAAGTGCTTTCCTGGATTCTTTTGAGAAATGACCTATATTTCTGACAGGGAATCTCGGTAGGAGATAGTTCTCAGGATTTGCGACTGGAATACTCTCACTTTGTAGTGCAGTTGGCATTGAATCATTTTCACTAAAAACTAAAAAAGACTAAGGTGAATTTCAGATATACTTGTTGTTACCTTGGAAATGCAAGCCTACACTGAAACTGTAGCGGTAGATTTAGCAGGAAATCCGTTGTCATTCAGATCCCACAATGGCCATTCATGCCGACAAGACAGTACATTTACCCAGTCTTTCAAAATCTAATACGTTGCTGTACAGAAACACTTGTTTTCTCACTAAAGAGAGTTGTCCAATACGTTCAGACACACATCTTGCTGTACAGAAACACTTGTTTTCTCACTAAAGAGACCTGTCCAATACGTTGAGGCACACATCTTGCTGTACAGAAACACTTGTTTTCTCACTAAAGAGAACTGTCCAATACCTTCAGACACACATCTTGCTGTACAGAAACACTTGTTTTCTCACTAAAGAGAACTGTCCAATACCTTCAGACACACATCTTGCTGTACAGAAACACTTGTTTTCTCACTAAAGAGAACTGTCCAATACGTTGAGGCACACATCTTGCTGTACAGAAACACTTGTTTTCTCACTAAAGAGAACTGTCCAATACGTTGAGGCACACATCTTGCTATACAGAAACACTTGTTTTCTCACTAAAGAGAACTGTCCAATACATTGAGGCACACATCTTGCTGTACAGAAACACTTGTTTACTCACTAAAGAGAGTTGTTCAGCAAGTTCAGGCACACATCTTGCTGTACAGAAACACTTGTTTTCTCACTAAAGAGAGTTGTCCAATACGTTCAGACACACATCTTGCTGTACAGAAACACTTGTTTTCTCACTAAAGAGACCTGTCCAATACGTTGAGGCACACATCTTGCTGTACAGAAACACTTGTTTTCTCACTAAAGAGAACTGTCCAATACCTTCAGACACACATCTTGCTGTACAGAAACACTTGTTTTCTCACTAAAGAGAACTGTCCAATACCTTCAGACACACATCTTGCTGTACAGAAACACTTGTTTTCTCACTAAAGAGAACTGTCCAATACGTTGAGGCACACATCTTGCTGTACAGAAACACTTGTTTTCTCACTAAAGAGAACTGTCCAATACGTTGAGGCACACATCTTGCTATACAGAAACACTTGTTTTCTCACTAAAGAGAACTGTCCAATACATTGAGGCACACATCTTGCTGTACAGAAACACTTGTTTACTCACTAAAGAGAGTTGTTCAGCAAGTTCAGGCACACATCTTGCTATACAGAAACATTATATCGAGATTCCCGTCATTCCACAATTGATTTATCCCTGTCATTATACTCATCAAATGTATAATAAAATCAGAGGACTTAATTTACATGTACTTTTTTCTTGAGACGATGAATATGGCGGTACTTTGAGTAGACATACATGTGAAGTCTCCTGATTTCCGCGGGAGACTCACGGTTTTGACGGCCGGAAGTAAACAGCGTAAATTTTTGTTATGGGGTATTTTTTAGTTCATTCCCGACTGGTTTGCTGAAATTACTTTTCAAACTGATAACCCAAAGTGTATAATCGGGATACCAGTCCGAAAAAACTCTCTAAACCATGGAATCAAGCGCTTGGTGACACTGATCAAAATATGACATGACCCTCGCTTGTCATGTTGTTTATTCAAGTTTCACCCATTTCTATTGTATTCAGATATGACAATTGGCAATAAATTGTTAATTGGCGACTCTTTTAAAGGCATGACCCCCAGATTACGAGTTAAATCGCAGATTATTGCTATTAATAGCCTATAATACGGATGAAGACATGATTTCGGCCACGCAAAAAAATCTGCCATTTTGAGTCTCAATCTCCCGCTTTTCGAGGTGCAATCTCCCGATTTGACTTCTGAAAAGGTTCACATGTATGAGTAGACCATCCAGGCGAAGATAATAGCAATGAGATGCTTATATGTGCTGAATAATATGAACTGTTGCTACCTTAGGGTAGGTATATTGTACACATACAGTGGATATATATATAAATGATATACAATAAACACTAGGTATGGTTTCATGTTTTTTATTTTGAGTAGTTCATAAATAATGATCAAATGCAATTATTCTCCAATATTTAGCGACTTGCATACAAATATATGACCGATGATATGCAAGAAAAAGGGAGGTAACTTGATGGCTTAACCATATCGTACACAACTCTTTTTCATGCACACACCAGTCAAATTAGCATATTGTCTTCAAATATACACGCACATATATAACAATATATTAATGAACACAAAAATCTATGATACTTTGTTCTGAAAACATGAATAATGAAAATGTTTGAATCGAATTTCACAATGTTTGCAACACATTAAAAAACATACAAAAAATTCATTTGCTAACAATAAAACAAATGACTGGGTAAAAGTGGAGTACAAATAGTTAAGGTTTGAATGAAGGTCATTCACTGTTCTAGACAACTCATATGTTTAATATTACAGAAGTAAGAGCAGTTGGAACAAACATGTTCAGTAAATAGTTAGATAATTTTGCAGTAGATTTCATCATTAGGTATAGAAAGAGATAAACTAGTTAACACAAATGAAGTTTATTGATGTTGTGTATTTATATCTGCTATTCCCAGGTTTACCAAGAAACATTTTGTGTGATATTCACTTGATGAAATCATTTTTCGATATTGCACCGAAACAAAAAAGTATCTCCACGTAACTGTCTACCTGTGTTATTTCTATAACTGGATGTGTCTATAGGTCACAGATGCCCCTGCTATGACACAGATGCCCCTGCTTTGGGCTTTTAAGTTGAAAAAGGGCCATAACTCCTCCAAAGATTGGTGGATTGTGACCAGACTCGAACTTTACCAGTATTTATTATCCTATGCATATGTGCCTACATCAATCAATCCATCCTTTCAACAGTTATTGATTGGACCAATTTCGTATGGACGCACGGACAGGCTGACACGGGTAACAAGTAGCCCCTTCACCATTCGAATGATGTCAGTGGCATAAACATCGTTAAGGGTATTTTTCCACCAGACATCAGAGTACTTCATCATATACATGTTTAACACAGTGACTGACATTCCTACAAACTATAATCAAAATGTGTTCAAATCAATTCTCAATAAATGTTCTATTCTAATGGTTATCTGCTAGTTCATTTTGCATTTTTTACATCGGCACAATAAAAAATAATTGATACGAATTAAAATCTGTTTGTTTTTGTTAACTTCAAAAGAAATGGGTAAATTATCACCGTACGAAGCAAGTTCACCTGCGCACGAGTTCCACGTTCAATTAACATGTTAATTACTTGTCAAACAATTCAAAGAAGAAAGATTTCATTTGAAGATAATTATCAAAAACATTATTAACACTACACCTGTACGGAATACGAACACATCTATAACAACGTTTCTGATATCATAGATCAATATCTCGCCAGCCGACGTAACGAGAAATAATACCCAATGTTTCATACGAAAGTAAATTACTTTCATAATCTGATAGAATTCTTTGCAATGCTAGTATATCTTTGAACAAAATCAACATCAAACATATGTATACTGGTTCCCACATACTTCTACCTTTTCTTAATTACCGGGCAACTTTTATATCATAATAATGTTTGTAATTCTTATTTACACAAAGAATGTATCAGAGATGCATGGAAATAGTTACTGTATGCCAATATATAATGTTCATTTGCTGGCAATTAAAGATCAAATATACCATACATCTACTTCAACTAGATAGAGCAAATATATTTCATTTCATTATGGGACTAGAATGCACATTGGCAAAAAACAGAGGACCCCCCCCCCCCTCGCCACCCTACACTCTTAACAAAATTACCATTTTTTGCACATTATCTGTTAAATTATCTATCAAACAACTTATATTTTGTCTAAAGGAAGAATAATTACAAACCAGCTGAACCGAGAAAGAATCTCACCAAAGCATAATTACAAAATATGACATTTAAAAACCCGAGTACAAAAAATTAGTTCATTTTGCGTTATAATTATTATAAGTTTTCCTTTCTTGTTTACAAACTCTCACAAATGTCCTTAAAATCTCCACAAGAGAAATATGCTGATTAAGCAATTTTATAACAAGAACCTCACCATGATTTCACAGGTACAGCCACGTTGAATTTCCCCAGTTACCACTCAGCAATGAAGATTGAACATTGCTTTCACAGACTGTTATGTTTAAATAATTTTTTAATAGAGTTTGGTTGTCAAGAAAGGTTAATAAAGAATTCATTTGAAAATAGTATGTCCCAACATTGATATCTGTATGAATAAAAAAGCACTAAAATACAACATGTGTCATATACAGTAAAACCTCACTCAAAGACCACCTCAAAAATAAGAACACCTCAAAATTAAGACCACACTTTTCAAGTCCATTTTGACTGTTCCGCTCTTTATTCAAACTCAATATTAAGACCACCTCAATATCAAGACTATTTTTCAAGGGTCCCAAGTGTGGTCTTATTATTGAGGTTTTACTGTATATATATATCAGCACTATCAAATCATTACATGAATTCATGTTTATTTAATTATATTCTTGTAGAATAATTCTCAAGCTAAGATTGTGAATAATTCATAGAATAGAAACAAGACAGAAATTATACATCTATAGAAAAATAAATGTCGAAACTGCTCAGTCGTAAATTCTTCAATGAATTTGAAATACAGCCAAAACATCCATTAAATACAATAGATATGAGAACATTTGAGAAATCTATTTCTAGAAATCTGGAATCGTGGAAACTGGAAATCACAAAAATACGTCTTTTTTCAAATATAAGAAACCTTGATGTTTTTTAATTGGCTTCAAACGTACATAAATGTTTCTGACTCTAACGAGGAACGTGGTATTCTCAAATCTCCGAGAGAAACATCCACAATTTCAAAATCATTGACTAAAGCAGATATATGTAGTTAATACTTTCTTCTCTTACTTTGCCCTACAAGAGAGTCACATTTCATTAAAATCCAATAAAAAATTCTAACACATAGTAAAATATTAAAAGTTAACAGCGTGTGTGTGTTTAACTAATTACTTCAAAAAGTGCATCAGGATTAAGCCAAACAGTTTCAGAAAAGATAAACGAATAAACAAAACTATTTTGATTAGCAGTAATAGGGTGTTTGGTAGTAACAGTGGACAGATTCACAGCAACAAACAACATTAATTTTGATTGTGATTCATGTAAACGAAAATGTAAAACAATTTTACTAAAATGAAACGCAGCATGAAACGATATTCCTGAAAGCAAAATTTGCAGTTTTTATGTTGAACAAACAAATGAAGACAACATGATTTAATTACAAAAGTTCGTACATACAGTAAATTGTATAGAACATGCACACAAAACAAACATATGTTAGTTGATCAAATACAAACAAGATGATAGTTTAAACAATGAAACATCGTGACATGACAAGTATACTGATACTTATGACTAGCTTTATTATAACAGGAAGTTAATGAAACTTCAACTGTCGAAAAAAAGGTTTCAAACGAAAGAAAAACACGAATACTTTGAACATTTTCAAGCCGAAAAGGTAAGTCACTCTTCAAAAGTCAACACATATGAAACAAAAAACTAAAGACCTGTTACATGGCTGATATATGACTTGCATGTTCAATATTAATATCAATATGATAAAAACAACTTTTAACATAAAATATACATTGTTTGACCAATATCAACCATCAAACAGTACCCTACTGGTCACTTGATTAGCAAAACTTGACCACTTTAGGTAATACTAATTGTAAATGTTGTAATTGTAAAAATCTGAAATGTGTTATGTTTACAGCAAAGATAAAGCATGCAGTTTTCATTCAACAGAGAATTACCTTCAAAATACAAAGAAATATTCAATTGTTCAAATAAACAAATCTACATGTACAGTGAAATATGTCTGACATATTTGTACTACGAAATAGAAACTGGTCAAGAATTCATGCTGACCAGGTCAGTTGTATTCATCTTGGTATTAGAGGAACACAATAATACTACAAGCAAAAAACTGACCGAAGGATAATATTGCAATTCTCACGAAACACAATTGTGTCACATGAAATATATATTTATGTACATAGCTTTCACTAGACTTGTGTAATTTGCAACTATATACAATATAATCTATGTACAAACAAATCTGTCCATGAATAAAACTCACATATTTACAAATATGTCAATAAAATGATATTTGTTCAATAAATGTCGGTGTTTTTATAAAAAGCAATCTACCAGGACTGAAACACGCCATTCTGTAGATTACACATCCACCCTAATAAACAGCTCTTCTATTAATCGTCATCACTATGGTATCAGTTGACGTGACAACCATCACATTTTTAAATGACCATTTTATTAGTCTTCAAAAAGATAAAAAAGATTCATTCATAAATAATATCTGGGTTTTTTTTTGAACACTCAAATCATGAATCAATTCTGGAAATCCCATTCACCAGGAATACACATGTTGAAAATGCACATGGAATAAAACAAATCAACCGTAGCTCGATCAACAGATGACACCATACACGACATAATGCCATACACAAAATGTTGCTGTACCAAGTTATAATACAGAAGCTAAGGTCTGTGATCCTGCCATCTGTCTTCATTCAACAATCAGACGTCTGACTTCTTCTCTTCAATTCTAGCAAAGCTGGTACATTTATCAATGAATTTTCAATGTTACCAACTTTTTGTAAACTTTCCAAAACAGCCGCCACATTTTCTGGAGTCATATGCCCGACTACATTTGCTGCGTCTTCGGATAGTCAGCAAATCGGGACTTTAATTTGGTTCATTTTCTCATCCTTGGGATTGTAACCCATGTTTTTACGTTGCAGAAACATCTGGATTTCACGGAAACTAGGTCGTTCGCTCTCCACGCGATTCCAACACTCCAGCATCAGATCGTAAATCTCTTTCGGGCAATTACAAGGTTGCTGGAGATACAATTGTTTATTGTCATTACGATAATAATGTCCCGCGTTCTCGATTACTTGTTCATCATTCATTGTATCGTACGGCGGATCACGAGCGAATGTTAATATTTCCCACAACGTCACACCCAGTGACCACACATCAGTTTTAGTCGTGAATTTTCCCTAAAATAAGAAAAAAATAATATCAATGAAATATACAAACCACATAAAAATTAAACAAATAATATCGACAATGATTGAACTAAACACATTAATATACAGTCGACTCTCGTTAAGACGAATTTTTCGGGACCGTCGGAAATAGTTTGTCTTAACGAAAATTCGTCTTAACGAAAATTGGTGGTGTTACGTGAGAAAGTCTAGTTCGTGACGACTACTTTGTGTTTAATCGCCATTTGCATAAAACAAATGTTAAAGATTACGTGTTTTAATTAAAGTACACGCTTAATTAAATCACTAATTTTGGCATGTTTTACAAACTATCGGTTTGATCGCAGTGTTCAACAATTCGACATGTTTGCATTAACACAATGTAGTCTAACATTTTGCAAACATGTACAAATCCTTCAATTATGTAAACAATCGATAATTAAACGTGCGAAAATACAGGTAAATCATCTCAGTGACGTGTGAAAACATTCGTCGCCAGCAGGATACGATCCGACTTCGTGTTAAACAATAGATTTAAGGTGCGAACTTGTTAAGCGGGACTTCGAAAAAACTTCGACGTAACGAAAAACTTCGAGACAAAAATTCGTCTTAACCGACAGAAATTCATATAGACAAAGAAGGATAAAATCGGGACTTTTGAAAAACTTCGACGTAACGGAAAATTCGTCTTAAGCGAGTTCGTCCTAACGAGAGTCGACTGTATTGATATCCTCCATTTGTACCAGACTGGTATAGCGCTGTTAGATCGACCGTGAGAACAGGTGTATGAACTTCCAGTACCGATCCATGACAATTTAGGTACAGAAAATTCTCTAGTGCTTAAACTATAACTGTTTTGATTACTTTTGTATCAAAACACAACCTCGGCCGTTTCTCCTTCAAGATTACGGACTAACACAAACATTTGAATACACCTACTTTCAAATATGATGGTCCAGATAATATATTCATACATTCGCGGTTAATAAAACTGCACTATAACTTGGGAAACATGTCTAATCTTAAGATATACAGTGTTTTTCTAAATACCTTCAACAATGAAAATACATGACACAAGATGTCCCCCTATGGGTTTTGAAGTCGAACAAGGGCCATAACTCCTCCAAAATTAGGTGGACCGTAACATCGTACTTGACATGTACTGCATTATCCTATGCTTATTTGCCAAAACAATATATTTTATTATTATTACATTTTACGGACATACAACTTTTTATAAGCATACAGAGCCTCAAATTTTATTTCCATGGCAACACTTACCAATAGAATCGACTCCCATGCCATCCATCTGATTGGTAGAACAGCTCGACCTTCAATCCGGTAATAATCTGCACTGTATAAACTTCGACTCATACCAAAGTCAGATATCTTAATGGTAAAGTTGGTACCAACCAGACAGTTACGTGTTGCAAGATCACGATGAACCATATTTAATGATTCCAGGTATTTCATTCCAGACGCAATCTGTGAAGCCATGTAGATCAAACATCCATAACTGTAATATAACAATGATAAATGTTCAACTACCATTTAAGTACAAAGTATTAAATTACCAACGCGATACAGTGGACTTTTCAAACAGACGATGCCAGACAGCCTGGATTGTGACTGTTAACTGACAGGCCTGGTGGGAACACTACTGCAGACAGCCTTGATTGTGACTGTTAACTGACAGGCCTGGTGGGAACACTTCTGCAGACAGCCTGGATTGTGACTGTTAACTGACAGGTCGGGTGGGAACACTACTGCAGACAGCCCGGATTGTGACTGTTAACTGACAGGTCGGGTGGGAACACTACTGCAGACAGCCTGGATTGTGACTGTTAACTGACAGGTCGGGTGGGAACACTACTGCAGACAGCCTGGATTGTGACTGTTAACTGACAGGTCGGGTGGGAACACTACTGCAGACAGCCTGGATTGTGACTGTTAACTGACAGGTCGGGTGGGAACACTACTGCAGACAGCCTGGAGTGTGACTGTTAACTGACAGGTCAGGTGGGAACACTACTGCAGACAGCCTGGATTGTGACTGTTAACTGACAGGTCGGGTGGGAACTCTACTGCAGACAGCCTGGATTGTGACTGTTAACTGACAGGTCGGGTGGGAACACTACTGCAGACAGCCTGGATTGTGACTGTTAACTGACAGGTCGGGTGGGAACACTACTGCAGACAGCCTGGATTGTGACTGTTAACTGACAGGTCGGGTGGGAACTCTACTGCAGAAATACACTTCTCAAGCATTATTTAAGTCACAAAAAGGGCCATATCTCCTCCAAAAATTGGTGAATTGTAACTGAAATCGAACTTGACCTGTATTTTATTATCATATTATGAATTGAAGGGGCATAGAAATAGCAGACACAGGATGTAGAGAAATTCTTACGCCAACTTACCTTAAATATTTAGCATTAGCAGCTTCGGCCATCGGGGACTCGGGCACATGATCTAACAGGAACTGATTTAAGTCTCCGTATTTCATATACTCGACAATCATACATAGCGGCTCCTCACGTATACATACACCCAATACCCGTACTATATTTGGATCCTTCAACTGTGACATTATCTTAATTTCCTTCTGAAAATCTGACCTGTAAAATAATAAAAACAAACAGTAATAAAAATAATAATACAAATTTAACACAATTTCACATCAAAAATTCTTTTTATGATTGAAAATGGACATAAAACTTGAAATTTTTGTTACTTATTTTTGTAATTTAACAACAACAAAGTCTATAACAATTGGTAAGTAGGAATAAATATCATACAAGGTTTGTAAGTCTCCGCTATAATCCTGGGCCCTGATCATCCTATGTTCTGGTGACATATTTACAGAAAATATACACGCATTATTCACTAACCTTGCCCTATCATCAGCTTCCTTGCGTAACATTTTCACCGCCACCAAGACAGGTCGGTTCAAATTCCTGTTCATAACGTAATCTTCTTGCAAAAACTCAGCAACATCGACAGCCTCGCATAGATGTACCTGAAGACAAATATGACCGTGAAAAATATATAATTTCCAAGAACGAAATATAAAGTTTGTTAATTAAAGGGCCATAACTCAGACACATCCATCACACACACAGCAGGACCTACGTCTTAACAGATGTGATTATATCTTAGGCAATGCATCAATCTGACTGACAACATTGCACATAGATTACTAAGTTTCCAAGTTTTTACAAATTAAACCCATTATTCAAGTGCAGCTCAATCATTTGTCACCATAAACTTTAGGTGCATTTGCAGAATTTTTAAACTTTCCTCACAGAAAATTGATGAAACATAAAAATCCCAGCAGGCTATGGCAAAACTACCTACAAACTCATTATGACTTCTAAAACAGACTGGTATGAAATTTCTGTTCACTAGACAAGTAAATTATTTCAATTCTTGAGAACGCTACAAGGGTACGTATATAATTGTTTCTATAGAACCAAAACCATTCTAAATTTTGAAAAGGAGACTTGTTTTGTAACTCAATAGATTGCTATAGATGCCAGAAACAGATTACCAAGTTGTTTACACTTCCCTGTAGCCTAGAGATTAATAAGAAACAGTTTTTAATTCTTCCTTGTAGCCAAAAGATTAATAAGTAGCAGAAAGGATGTACATGAAAATTTGATTATAAAATGTGCAATTAATTACACTGGAATTGCATATAATAGATAGCAGTTAAAATTCTCATGTGGATTTTGTTTACAATATCGCCTACGGAAGACATTTGAAAGTAATAAATAACACCTAACCAAATGAAGTAAAACTTTAACACCCATTTTGTTTGAGTGCGGAAACAATTCAAGGAAAACAAATTACATGTATGTGTATATTACAGCACAGATCAGAACATATATGTGTATATTTCACCACAGATCAGTACATGTATGTATATAACACCACAGATCAGTACATGTATGTGTATATTACACCACAGATCAGAACATGTATGTGTATATTACACCACAGATCAGTACATGTATGTGTATATTACACCACAGATCAGTACATGTATGTGTATATTACACCACAGATCAGTACATGTGTATGTATATAACACCACAGATCAGTACATGTGTGTGTATATTACACCACAGATCAGTACATGTATGTGTATATTACACCAAAGATCAGTACATGCATGTGTATATTACACCACAGATCAGTACATGTGTGGGTATATTACACCACAGATCAGTACATGTATGTGTATATTACACCAAAGATCAGTACATGCATGTGTATATTACACCACAGATCAGTACATGTATGTGTATATAACACCACAGATCAGTACATGTATGTGTATATTACACCACAGATCAGTACATGTATGTGTATATAACACCACAGATCAGTACATGTATGTGTATATTACACCACAGATCCGTACATGTATGTGTATATAACACCACAGATCAGTACATGTATGTGTATATAACACCACAGATCCGTACATGTATGTGTATATAACACCACAGATCAGTACATGTATGTGTATATTACACCACAGATCCGTACATGTATGTGTATATTACACCACAGATCAGTACATGTATGTATATAACACCACAGATCAGTACATGTATGTGTATATTACACCACAGATCAGTACATGTATGTGTATATTACACCACAGATCAGTACATGTATGTGTATATTACACCACAGATCCGTACATGTATGTGTATATTACACCACAGATCCGTACATGTATGTGTATATTACACCACAGATCAGTACATGTATCTGTATATTACAGCACAGATCAGTACATATATGTGTATATTACACCACAGATCAGTACATGTATGTGTATATTACACCACAGATCAGTACATACTGTAGAGAAGTGTATTCTGATTGCAAGTTAAATACAAGCTATTTTGTACCACGTTTTGAAGTCTTTTTGAACTAAGATAAGTTGAAATATTACGTGTTTTACTTTCATCAGAAGATTCCATAAACATTCTGTTATAATTATTATTTACTTAAATTATCATAACCAAGACATATACACAGGGCTCTGAGATATCTGAGCTTTTGAAAGACAGGGGTCTGTGATATGGTATTTACTTTTTTACTATCTTAAGTTCATGTGCCCAATATGAATTGAATCCATCCATAGTTTCATTAGTTATTGATAGGAAACCAATTTTTTACATGGACGGACACATTCACGGATGGACAGGGGCAACACTTTATGCCCCTTCACCATTTGAAGAATGGCATTGGCTGAGTGGGGGCATAAAAATGACACAAACATACAACAATAATCCTACTTAATAAGACTTCTTCTCTCTTACAGGCATATGATACTGTGACATTACATCATGTAATTCAAAAGTCACAGACAATATTCATTCATAATGAGGTTCAGATGGGAATGAAGAATTTACAGCATTTGTTAAAATAGATTTAGATATAGCCAGAATGAACTGTACCTAAATACTCCCACTCTAGTCCACCCTCAGACAAAGATCATCAAGTCTACTTACAGACATCACAAATCATAGCAGGATGACATATAATCTACTCCATATTAATTGGCCATACCACAATAAAGCAGGAAAGTATAGAAATGTATGATATTTTGTACGGACAATATAGATGTGAGCAGAGATTATATCATTATTTTGTCATTGTTGGATTATATTACAGTAATAGATAACATTATACACCAATTTGACACCAATTTGATACAGTCCATCACTAATATAACTGGAGTCTGATATTTAGATTTAGAATCAAATTCATCTCATTTGCATAATTTATGCGCAATTCAGATCAACCCACAAAAACGTAAACAACAAAGTTATTCAGTTAACGGGATAAACGTTTTTATGAACATTAAGTAAAATGGCAAGGTAGAGTGATCATAACCACAATTTGTTCTTTATGACTTCCAAGGTAACATTTTTTATTCATTTAGGGCTTAAAGGGAGCCTTGCGTACATTTAGTTCAGTCGTACTAATTTATTGGAGCTCAGATATGAGATATATGAATATTAATGGCTTCTTTTAATCACACTCAAATCCACTACTTGATAAATACCAGGTGCCTGTAAATGTTGTTTTTTCAAGTAAATGTTCAATTTAATCATAATAGTAATACTAGAGTGATAACTTTATTTGTAGTGAAAGGTACAATAGTCGAAGAATGGAAGGGGCTGTGGGTTAAAGGGGTTTGCCAAAGCCCCCACCAGGTTCCAGCACACCCAGTGATGAAGGACTTTCAACCAATAATATTAAATGTCAATGTGCTTGTTTTGACATCACTGAATACAGATAACAGTAAATTACTAAATTACTTTTTCCGTTTTCAAGACATGTTTCATTTGAATAAGTCAACTCTCGTTACACAGACATTCCTTACAACAGAAAATTCTTTTTAATGACAAGTCAGGTGGTAAAGAATCTGCATATTGCATCACCAATCAAATGCAACAAAACAATAAATTCAGTATCACGCTATAAAGTTAGGGAGAAAACATGGTCATTGTAACGAGAGATGTCTATACGATGTACATATCACGTAGTACAATGTTTGACAGTCAACAGTACAGCACTTACCTCTCCGAACTGTCCCTCGCCAAGAACTTCCACAAATCTCAAGTTTTCTCTCGGGAACTCAACAATTGACAGATCTATACTTAGTAACAATTCTGCATTAGGGATTGAATACACACTGCTTCCTGTAGCTCCCTGGAATCACAATAAAACATGGTACAGTCAAATCATAAACATGAAACAAACAGTTAAAAGTTTAAACAGATCTACATATGTATTTTACTTTGACTATGAAATACATTCGTACAACTTATATTAATCACTCTCAATGACTGTTTAACGGGTTACTAACCAGTACTCATATCTGATCACAATGACTGTATAACAGGTGACTAACCAGTACTCATATCTGATCTCAATGACTGTTTAACGGGTGACTAACCAGTACTCATATCTGATCACAATGACTGTTTAACGGGTGACTAACCAGGTCTCATATCTGATCACAATGACTGTTTAACGGGTTACTAACCAGTACTCATATCTGATCACAATGACTGTTTAACGGGTGACTAACCAGGTCTCATATCTGATCACAATGACTGTTTAACGGGTTACTAACAGTACTCATATCTGATCACAATGACTGTGTAACGGGTTACTAACCAGTACTCATATCTGATCACAATGACTGTTTAACGGGTTACTAACCAGTACTCATATCTGATCACAATGACTGTTTAACGGGTTACTAACCAGTACTCATATCTGATCACAATGACTGTTTAACGGGTTACTAACCAGTACTCATATCTGATCACAATGACTGTTTAACGGGTTACTAACCAGTACTCATATCTGATCACAATGACTGTTTAACGGGTTACTAACCAGTACTCATATCTGATCACAATGACTGTTTAACGGGTTACTAACCAGTACTCATATCTGATCACAATGACTGTTTAACGGGTTACTAACCAGTACTCATATTACCCATAAGATTACCATTCAACCTTGAACAAAACGTGATTTGAACCCAGGACTTTCAGATCAGTGGTGGGCACACGTCTCGTTAACTACTAAGCCTCCCTAACAAAAACATTGAATGATCAGAATTTTTGTATGAAAGAACGTAAATGGTTTCACTAAAATGGTCAGCTGCGAAGGAGTGGAAAATGGCAACTGTCAGGGGTATTACAGTGCCAGGACCCAGGAGGTCCTATCTGATCTGCTAATGACAACCATCTATCATCCCTGTTGTTTTCCATAAATTTTACAAGATTCAAAAGCCGTCTAGATTGGTTAGACAAGAAACTGACATAATAAGAAAATACCTGCAAATTTGGAATGTTGAGTCCTTGTGACAATACCAAATCTGATGCTGCGTACAGAGCATCATAGGTTGGCGGTAGGGTGTCCAGCTGATTTAACGGCTGACCTCGTACAGGGGCCTGAGGTGGGTAGATCGGAGGAAGGGCCACTTTAAGGGCTGACTTTGTTACATCAGGAACAGCATAATCTCTGGAATCTGTAATAAATCAGTTAATAATTAAATAATAGTTAATATTCATAGTCAGCAAAAAGAGACTTCATTCTGATAGTTTGCGAATAGAGACTTCAATCTGAATTGAGAAGAGCAAACCAATCCCTCAAATCAAGACTTGGTGTAAAACACAGGAGATTGTCATAAGTTCTCTCCCTTTATCCCTTCTAGAGTTATCTCCCGTTATCCCTTCTATAAAGGGAGAGAACTCTAGAAGGGATTAAGGGAGATAACTCATGACAATCTCCTGCGGTGCAAAACTATGGCAAGACTTTGGATAAAGAAGCTGCAGCTGTAGTTATACACCACATCCTTAATGTTGGACTGACAATATACCCATTGTCTGACATTGTGTCCATTTACTCCCTCTTTCCTTCTCCTTCTCCCACCCTTCCTTCCTCCCATCTTTCATCATTCCCACCCTTCCTCCCATCTTTCATCATTCCCTCCTTCCCTTCTTTCATCCTTCCCTCCCTTCTTTCATCCTTCCCTCCCTGCCTTCTTTCATCCTTCCCTGCCGCCTGTTTCTCTCTTTCCCTCCTCCTGGTTGACACATTTCTAAATGATCATTCAATAACTACAGACAAATTGACCACGTATCTCTCAGACATACCAACAGAAAGCCAACCTCACAGTGAACACGGAGCAAAGTAGACAAATTACTGCAAACAAACTAGACAAGATATTGACAGCAAGTAAGTATGGGTAGAATAATGGGGATTAGACGAGATCGACGTACTGTCAACTATAAATCTATCTAATTGATTCTTAAATGTAAGTAAAACAATCATTCATTCTTCATTTAAAATCGTCATATGACAGTTTAGCAATAGGAAGATAAACTAGGCAGTAGGTCTGTTGAAGCCAAGGAAGATAAACTAGGCAGTAGGTCTGTTGAAGCCAAGGAAGATAAACTAGGCAGTAGGTCTGTTGAAGCCAAGGAAGATAAGCTAGGCAGTAGGTCTGTTGAAGCCAAGGAAGATAAGCTAGGCAGTAGGTCTGTTGAAGCCAAGGAAGTTAAACTAGGCAGTAGGTCTGTTGAAGCCAAGGAAGATAAACTAGGCAGTAGGTCTGTTGAAGCCTGGCATTACTCAGCTTTAGTTTTTGTAAGAAAATTAATATAGATAAAAACAACAAGCCCTACAATAGTTTGTGTTCAATAGAATAGCAATGAAATTGTTTTTGTTTTAAGTTACTGTATCCTATTTCGTACTTATTCACTGATTTTACTGAACAAAGGGTTACATTTACCATAATTTGGGGTCACCATGGTAACAAATACTTCCTAATATTAACATCATTATGGTTGCCCCACCTTATTTAAGCAGCGCCACAAACAATCAAGTACTTATTCACATCATGATAAACTGGTATTAAAAAATGTAGTTTGGTACAAGTAATTACATTTGAGTTTATCCGTGTGGTACTCGTACTCCTTCCTGGCGGGCAATCAGTTCCGTTGTTACAGAATTATGTTCACATTATATGTACAAATGAGTATTGTATTGTCAGACATTTCAATGATTTAACTGTTGCACACACAGCTTGTTCAGACAAAAACAACACATTTCAATTTTCAAATCTAGATACGAAACCTATCTTACGCAGGATAGCGTACCGTTGCACGAAATATCCTATGATTACTTCAGATAAGAAAATTGCAAAGTAAATTAAATGCACTGAAATAGATATGAGCTTAACGACTTTTGTAAGGCATTAAGAAAATTCGAATCTCATACTTTACAGTCCAACTGTGACGCAAAGAATTTAACGAGAATATTCATTAAAAAAATTGGTAGAAATAATCTTAAAATTGTCCTTCGGCATTCCCTTTTATTTCGTTCCTACATTCTGACAGAGATTTATTCCCCAGACATAATATTGTAAGATAAATGGAATTTTCTATACAATGAACCTCGCCACAGTAAATGGAATTCACTATCACTAAATTATAACAACAGTTAAGTCACATTATCCAAGCCGCAGCATCATGCGTTCATCATGTAGGGAACTTAATGAATGAAAATTAGGCCAAAAAATTACTGTTTCATGTAACGTAGATCAGTTGAAAGGGTTGTTTCTTCTTTTGTACTGGGACATATCGAGGTGTTGGTGCCAGAATCAGCTATCTCCATATAAATTCACTAAGGAGAAGGTAGATTCTGGCTCTAACCCCTCGAAATATCCCTATGTCCGAATATCAAACTTCATATTGTGATAAGACAAAAAACATCAGGGTCAATGGATAAACTCCGGATTCAGATAAATATGTGGTTTTCCCCGTTAATCCTGCCATACAAACAAAAATATACCATTAACATCGGTGCTTGAGTCTCAATGATAAAAAAGGCGAGATTTTTACCGTCTGACTGAACTTCAATGGATTTAAATTTTGTTTACACCCTATTATCTGTTCTTCGAAATTTTATCATAAAGGGTGATTTTTTACCCTAGACTTACAAAGTCTTGTGAGAGTCCTGACTTCATGTTATGTGAATGTATACAGGTATGTGCCTAATATACACATGAGCAAAAAACAGATTTTTTTACATAAGGCGCAAAATATGGAACAAAAATTTATTATTTGAAAAATTAAGGAGTTTTCATTGTTCAATGGTAATGTAGTACATGTACTTACTAGTTAGCAAAAACAGATGCCACAAAAATATAACATGTATGAAGTTCACAATTTTCACTTTAAGTATTAACCACAGCAAAAACTGGTATGATGACATTTAAGAAAACAATGTTACTATTATAAAGTACAAATTTACTGACACAAAAGGGTAAAAGCTGTATGTTTCAGACACCAGCAACCTCTATGTACAATTTTCTCCACCAGCAAAACTTGATGTATTTACGTTGCAGACAATTTTTGTGAAGAAAAAAAAGTGAGAAACCTTCAATTTTTAATTAGTCTCGAGATGAATTTAGAAGAAAAAACAGAAGTAATTTAGAACCAAGATGAACAAATAGTGTTTTTTTTTGTTTCCTGTACTTTTGAAATAGACAGCGTTTTGTTTCCTGCATACCACGGACACAAAGACGCATCTGGAGTAAACAAAGAAAATGTGCATTGACAAAATTTTTACATAAGTACTTTGTTAAATGGTTTGTTTCCGAGAAAATAAAGAATACCTTTATAATGAAGAATAAAGCAAAAAAACTAAAACAATTCAGAAGATGTTCAGAAAAACAATAAAACTATTTCATTCACTAGATGAATACATGTACATTGTACGAGAATTCTGAAATCCTAAAAATAGTCTTCCCCCTTATTTTACATTTCAGTGAGGAATCCCCTGGCTTGTTTCATTTGGTAGACCACAACATACATTACAAGGTATCAATTAACATTCCAACTATCAAACTTTACATAATTTCTGTCAAGTTAGCAAAGAAAATTAATAAGATTAATTACTAACTCGTCTTGTGATTCATGAAAGCATTACAGATTCATTAGCAGGTCCCATAAAGCCACCTTTACTGACAAACAAGTCAAATATTATAGGCTCATAAAAAAGGGGGTTTCTAATAATACTTTTGATGGCTTTGACAGCAGGGACTTCATACAAATATTCCCACTCAAATTTATGCAAAAAATTGAGATAATATACCCAATGAATGCCACATCAAACCATTCCCCCTGGTCATAGACAGCAGGGAAACGCCAGGTTTAGCTGGGAAATGTATCATTTCACACAGAAATCTTGACTCCGACTGACTCGGATAAAACTTACAGTTAAAACCGTAGACTATCATTGACTGCAATATCTCAGAATTCTTTGATAACCATCTTCATTTTGATAATTATAGAAGTAAAAAAAAAAGGAAAACATCTTAATGGGTAAATACATTAATCTTAGAAAGTATCTGTACTGGTAACAGAAACTCTGGCGGTGTTTTCTAGACAAATTCAGCGGTAAATTTGTAGTAAATTTTGGGAGGGAAGTTCAGCAAGTAAGTTGTAGCGTATCCAATTTATCTGTAGATCAAGTATAGCATTATACGTGCTGCAAATTGCTGGATTTATTGCGAGAATTGTGCATCCCAATATGTTACAAATTAAGATGTCTTCACTCCCATACTAATATAATAACTTTCCCATAATTCCCTAGTAATTATTGATATAATATGTTTCTATGCGAACTACACCTACTAAAAAATATGCCCCAAGCGTCTGTAACTACTAAGTTAATACCACTTTATAAGACAGACAATATCTCTTCATATAGTTGTAAGACATTATTACAGTAATTGTATGAAGAGGCATAGTTGGATCTTACGTTCATAAAATACAGGTGGAGACAGCGTTCATTGTTATAACTAATGTGGTGTATATATTGATTGTATTATAATGAAAAAAAGGTATATGCCAAGAATTCCCAGTCACGAATATAAATGCTTCAAAGACACAATGACTGATTATTCTAGCCTTTGTTGATCCACCTGTTGTTTTTTGTAATGTCTCTGTACGTCACCCATCATTCCTCTCTCCCCATGTCTAACTCTCTTCTCCAGCTGTCAGTCAGCTACCAACCTGATCTGCTGGGCACCCTCCACCAGTCTCTTACCCTCCTCCTCCCCTCACACTTCTCCAGCTGTCTGTCAGCTACCAACCTGATCTGCTGGGCACCCTCTGCCAGTCTCTTACCCTCCTCCTCCCCTCACACTTCTCCAGCTGTCTGTCAGCTACCAACCTGATCTGCTGGGCACCCTCCACCAGTCTCTTACCCTCCCCCTCCCCTCACACTTCTCCAGCTGTCTGTCAGCTACCAACCTGATCTGCTGGGCACCCTCAGCCAGTCTCTTACCCTCCCCCTCCTCTCACACTTCTCCAGCTGTCTGTCAGCTACCAACCTGATCTGCTGGGCACCCTCAGCCAGTCTCTTACCCTCCCCCACCTCTCACACTTCTCCAGTTGTCTGTCAGCTACCAACCTGATCTGCTGGGCACCCTCCACCAGTCTCTTACCCTCCTCCTCCCCTCACACTTCTCCAGCTGTCTGTCAGCTACCAACCTGATCTGCTGGGCACCCTCTGCCAGTCTCTTACCCTCCCCCTCCTCTCACACTTCTCCAGCTGTCTGTCAGCTACCAACCTGATCTGCTGGGCACCCTCCACCAGTCTCTTACCCTCCTCCTCCCCTCACACTTCTCCAGCTGTCTGTCAGCTACCAACCTGATCTGCTGGGCACCCTCTGCCAGTCTCTTACCTCCCCCTCCCCTCCCACTTCTCCAGCTGTCTGTCAGCTACCAACCTGATCTGCTGGGCACCCTCAGCCAGTCTCTTACCCTCCCCCTCCTCTCACACTTCTCCAGCTGTCTGTCAGCTACTAACCTGATCTGCTGGGCACCCTCTGCCAGTCTCTTTCCCTCCCCCTCACCTCACACTTCTCCAGCTGTCTGTCAGCTACCAACCTGATCTGCTGGGCACCCTCTGCCAGTCTCTTACCCTCCCCCTCCCCTCACACGCTCAAATGTTTTTTACCAGAGGTACAAACGAGGTTTAATATAAGATCCATTGAAGTTCAATCAGACAATAAATCCTGTCCTTGTTTTTCTTGGCAATTTGATCATGATGTTACCACAGGGTTAGAGGGAAAAAACCCTGTAATATTTATACCAATCAGGAGTGTACACTGTAAGTATTGTCATACATCTACACAAGATGACTGATACACAGAAACACAATTCTTACTTACATACTGATGGCTTGGTATGAAACTATTGTAACTGCTGTCTAATGGATTCGGTGTTACAACAGTTTCACACCAAACCCTCTACACATACATTCAACACTACAATACATTATTATACTAGCAAAACAAACAAAACATAAGATGAAACACAGTTTACGGGATACCACTGTCCTACAATAACAATGGTATGTACGGGATACCACTGTCCTACAATAACAATGGTACGTATCATTCTTGGCAAACTGTTTACATTGTGAAGTCATCTTTTCTCCCATTATTACAATGTACCATGCATGATTAGCATATCAGCTGAATACAATGCAACATAACAACACATGCATATAAAACATAAAGCTGCCATCACTTCTAAAAATAGATAAACAAATAATATGTTTCTAAAAAATAGATACATGGAACCAAAAGATCAATTTAAGGTCAAGGTCATCCATATCCGATTTTTGAGATTTTTGTAATTTTGTTAAGTTTTCATACAAAAACCCAGAAGTAAAGAAAAATGATAAAATATAATAAAGAACATTCTAGAATTGAAGGTCAATACAACTATGGCCTCTGGACTGGTCTACAATGATTATTTTAGGGAATACACATTTTACAAACAATATTTGGGGCACAGGCTATCTAGCATGCAAGGTATATATAGAAATGTATTCATACTTACATTTAGCAGACAATATTAAGTTTGCATCAACCACTGGCAAATATATTCAGTTATAGATATAAGCCAAAATCAGGTAAGAGAATATGTCACATGACAAAGGTCAAACGTACTCTAACAGACCTAAATTACAGGTAAACATCAGGTAAAAACTGATAAAATATATTTGTAATATTCCTATATTTGTATTTTTCATACTATTCTCATGTTGTTACATGTGAGTACATATACAGGACAATTATGCAGTTATAGCAACAGTAAACTGAACAGTTGACTCATCTATATGTTGTACTAATATGATACAGTCTTGGCAGAATTAGCAGAATAAATTTATTGAAAGAAAACATCAAAATGAAGAAAATCAACACACAGCACTAGAATATGTAACTAGATCAAAGAAATAAATTGAAGATAAAACAAGGAATGATTAATCACAATTCTGCTGCAAAATAACCTAAAGAATTTTAAGCAGACGAGGGAACAGAGATAGGCTTATCAGGGGAAACGGGAAACGCTGATATGTATAAACACCATCAAGCATTATATAGCTTTAACAGTTCAAAGGCTTGTATAATAAACTGTTATCGATTATTAATTTTCTTCACAATTTCTATATTTCTACCAGAATTTTACAGCTATGAGCAGAAAGTACACAGCACCAAATCAAAGTACAGGAAGCCCATAAAAACAGTACAACCAAAGTTCAGTGTTTGCCTTGATTTTTAAGAGAACCAACCCTTTCTGGCAAGTTACTTGGTAAAAACCGTTAGTCTGGTAAATGCTTCTTATCAGTCTGAACTTACATTTTTAAAAATGAAACAAAAACGAGACATATGTTTGTACAATCAATGTAGTTTGGGTAGAGCATGAATAGATTTGATTTCCCGGAATGTGACGGATTCAGCACTCAAACCTGTGAAGTACATGAATATAAAGCAGTGGTTGATGCATAACTCCAGTATATGATAAATGCTATCATTACAAGGGTTAGGGAATATATATAAATGCATTAGATATACCAACAGAATCTGTGTGTCCCTATCACTAACAGTCAGGCTGCAGATGTACATTGCTAGTGTAACAAGGTGTCAGTTTCAATGTGAAGGAAACAATCCTAGAGCTTCAAAAGATTATCCAATTGTTCTTATATCTATTAAAAAAATGTATGCTTGAATGGAGGGGTAAAATGTCAAGAAAGGCATTTACTTGTAAATTATACATTGTGACCATGTAATAAACAATTTAGCACCGTATACTAAAATATTGTAGCAAATAAATGCTATTCATACCTTGAATGAAAATATACTGCTATATCAATAAACAGACACAATAGTTTGACATAAAAAAATTAGGTTTCGACACGTATCCTATTAGTTCACAGTCCTGTACTTCAGTGATAATAGAACACATACACAGATATGTTGGAATATATTGAAGCCACAAAATATATAAGCAAGTATACGTAGCAAGGACAACAGCAAAGGGCACACACAGTATGGTTATACCAACAGACATTAGTCTACCTTGCATTTCGGAATTAGTCGGTAAATCGGGGAGATTACGGCCTTGAATTGAATCTTTTGGTTCGGAATATCCCTTTAAAAGTTTATCCCCACCATTGCAAATATGGCTCTCCAAATCCTCGGCTGGAATCCCTTTATACATGCTGCCGTTTGACATCTTCCCTGTCAACGTTGGGTGGAACGTATTCATGTGGTTCATGGTCACATGGTCGACAACGGGCTTCATTCCAAGTCGGTTGTTGTTGTGTTTTCGTCGTCGGTACTTCACGATGATAAAAAGGACAATGGTGAAAAGAACAACAATCAAAAAGGCCAGAGCTCCAATAATGATGCCGATATATTGTTCCTCAAAGGATTTCTTCTCTTGTGTTTCATGTAAATCATTTACATTGTTAGTTGGAAGATCCACAATAGGTACATGCGTATCTGAATGATCACCACCTGAAATGTAAAACATTGAATGAAATGGTTACTAGTATACTTTAATTGAACATTTACTGTAAGTGTAATACATGAATATGAATCTACCTGTATCAACCCTTTCACTCCGGATACATCGCCAATCATACATTATATCAACATCTCACTACAGCATCAATCTCTCATCCTCCACAGAATCAACACAGTAACAATTACAAAGTTTCCCAGGTGGTCATACACTGTGACCTCTCCAGGGAATGACCTCAGGAGAAGCAAATTGTGACTGTTGTTGAGAGGATGTTGCTCTAGAGAGGTTAATTTGATAGTGAACTGTTACTGCAAAATTTGATACTGATGTTGAAGAGTGGTTGTTGCTCCACAGAGGGCCGCTCACAAGATGGTGGCCCCGTAGGACCATCTCGGAAACTTGTATTGTATTCAGTTACTTCATCAATGTCGGAATCAGAAAAAAACGCAACATAATCAGAATGGATAAAACAAATAATGCATTCGGTGATTAAAGTAACAAATTATGATATTGCCGTCAGAGGGCCGCATATAGCTGTCAATGTTCATGGTATTGCCAGATATTGCAGAGAATAATTGGCCAGCCACCTTGGGAGCATATCCCGGCTTGCGTTTTGAGAATTATTAAGTTGATCAATAATGAATATAGCATAACTTTATGTCCTCGCACTCAAAGTAAAAATATTTATCACATTTTTTAGAGAAATTTATTGATAATATTTCTTGAATCTGTCAAACTTTGTAATAAAAAACTGAAAGATTGATATCGATCCCACGCTAAAACAGATAAAACAACGAGTCCCCATTTTTTTTTAGAAGATGTACGATTTCAATATTCAGACAAAAACTTCTTAAACCGCATTGATTTTTTTGGAAACAGAGTTATAAGGCTTCAGACAGTTGCGGGACCATCAAATATGTTAGACAAATTACAAACAGGTCCAACTTTTTGCCAGGTCTCTGACCACATGTCTGGCACGTTAACAAGTTACCATGCATTCAGAACCTGTAAATGTCAGACAATAACTGTAAGTGTCTACCACCGAATGTCGGGCAATCTGAGAAGCAACCCTGGGAAGCTTGTACATACAATCTAAAGACTGTAATGCAAGAAATTATCATGCTTGTGTTCAAGTTATTGGACTTACGATAGATAATGTATGTAGCACCAACATTCATAATGTTGATGATGATGATGACATTGAATACAATGTCAAGGATGATTGTGACGACGATGATACTAAAAATGATGAATGAAAAAAACATAATATTAAAAATTAACGATTGTGGCTTGCAATGCAAGTCTAGTGCTAAGTTGTCAAAATCTTGTAAAAAGTTTGTAACTTAATGTGATAATTAAGTAATTGATAAGAAATGCTCATGCAATGTTGTTATAAAATTGTCTACTTTGAGATAATTTTGGCACCTTTAAAAGCAGCCAGACTTCAGTTTTAATAGCCAATAGCTATTGGGCTACTTACTAATGCTAGTCTAGCAATGTATATCAAGACCATACTGATGACTGTGCAAGACTTGTGGTATCATGCATGTTGAAGATAATGGTAACAAGTATTAACTAATTAAAGCCACTTACCAAAATCTATAACTATTCCATTTTGATCTACCACCATTTGATGACCGTCATCATTTTTATTTTTCGCATTAACTGTTGTCGTGGCAACTGTGGTAGGTGGAGGTGACTCTTCAGTGAAATTTCCAACTGCTGCTTCTGAAAATGGATACAAACTTATAATAACGTCTTTCTTTGACAAACACTGGTAGGATAGTTATGTGACACAGTAACAATATGCTAGTCACTGAGAGGAGATACCTGGGACCGTATTCACAAACAGTTTAAAATGGTAAATGTTCTTTTTGGTCCTGCATTATTATTACAATAAAGAGATTTTAATAAAAATGGACTAAAATGTGGAGTGGGTTATAACAACTATTCATACAAAATTTTGTTCATTTAGTTTCAATGAAAATGAAAGGCTGTTAAGTGTGAGTTAAAATATTTGTGATAAAGGCCCCCGTATTACTTTACAAGTAAAATTTGGAAAAAGTAATTTTACAGCCTTAAAGTACCAATCCGGCACAACGTCTCGTCCACATTTACCTCCCGTCTATAAATTGTAGCCGATAATAAACTTTGTCCAAATAAGGCCAAATATTTCAGATTTTCGTAGAATTTCTATTTCCATGTGATCACGTTTGTGCGAAATATTGCCAGAAGACAGAAAATCATCAAAATGTCTTCATAAATCAAATCCATTCAAATCTAATTTGCATTTGAGAACATTTTAGAATTTTATCCAGCAACATCAGAAATAAAATGAGATCAAGCGGAAGATTTATTCAAATACGATATCTATTTAGGATATTAAACACTTTTAATTCTATTCTAAGAATTGTAATACAGATTTATTTTTGTTTTAGAGCCAAAATCTGTGTAGTAAAGAATTTGCAGACATAGTATATATTCATGCATTATTAAATACCTACACTGAGAAGAAAAGACGTCCCCTCGTTCAACTGTACTTACAAAATAACAATTGGCAATATTTCAGACACACAGACAACACGAGCATCACGAGGGGATGCAGATGATTGGTCTTGCCAGTTTTATTATGTGGACTTACATTTTCTCAAAACCAGGCCCCTTATTCACAGACACCTTAAGACTGAAACTCAGAATCAGACTTTAAATTTGCAGAAGTTATAGGAACCAGCATTTCGTTTTCAATGAATGAAATTTTGACTGAACAATTGTTATAACCCACTCCACATCTATATACTGTTATAACAACGTAAGAGCAAATAGGACATTTAACATTTTGAAGTCTAAGTCTAAGTTTCAGTCTTATTTCATCTGTGAATAGGGCTCCTGAGGTAAACACTATATTTAACATTTCTGTGGATGCAGACGACAATCATCAAGCTACGACAACAGCCTTCCTTTTGTCAAAAAGACAAGCTAAAAATAGATAATAACGATGAATAGAGTGACAAGCTGACTGACCAGAGAAATATGACTATAAAAAGAAACAACTTACTTGACTCAAACTTTATCTCACTGATTAAAATCCATTTGGCATCGAAATATAATTCCAATTTTATATATCTAGCAATGATGTTGTCCAGCTTCACCATCACATTCCTCGAGTACTGTACCACCGTGTCTCGCATATAGATATATTTGTCCTTCTTACGTGTGAAATATTTCCCACCAATGCTATAATGAATAACTGCTGTTTTGAACACGCGAATGTCTTTTGAATAGTAGTTATTACAGTTCAACATGACATGAGTAAAATTTCTAACATTATCAAATTTAAACAGAATGATCACTGGTCCTGGGTCGATTAAAGTGTCGTTCTTCCAGCCAACCCATTCAAATCCACGCATTCCAATTTCCTGCACATCTAGCCGGAAGTTGGTGTCGCCAATTTCGCCATCTGTAAGCTGCCCGAGACCGTTCCGCAAGTATGTGTCAGTTACGATTCCGTCATAGGTGAAATCATAGAAGTCCACCTCAGGACCACGCTTGTCTCCTTGACGCATGGTATATGAAATCACTCCATCTGAAAAACATTACAATAATCCATTTTGCTGACAACGTTAGTTGAGAATGACTATTTAACTTAAACATTATCGAACATTCATAATGCAATCAAAAGACTTGCTTGGTTCTGGGTATAGATAAGAGTTGGTCATAACGAGGTATCATAAACATACTTTTATTGAAATGACAAAGTTTCCAAATCAAGTAAAAATATCCTTTTGTAGAGAAACTGCTTTTGCAAAAGATTTCCTATAGCGTTCAATTGGTGAGTTGTTACCTCCAAAGGGAAGTATTGCTTGAATATCAAAGAAAGCTTGGTAGGTCAACTGAATAACATATTCAACTGAATTATGTTAATACTAGTGTCTCGTGTCCCTTTGTAACTGTTTACATGTACCACAGTATGTATATTTCCCAAGTTTCCTTGTGCTCTGAGGTGGCTGAGCATTTTGTATGTAGAATTACTTGCTGAACTTCTTTATCCAGGGTTTTTTCCAAATCCAATACAACAACAATGTATCTAAACAGAAATAATTTGGTTTTCTAATTGGACTAACTAATTGGTAACTAATTGGAAAATAGATATATGCACAAGATGTGTACGAGAACTTACCTTCCCAAGAACATCCATACAACTCCACTCGCAGGCATACGGTTCTGGGGGTTTCACCAGTTGGAATAAATCTGATCCTCTGGCCAATAATGGGTGGGGAAACTTGACGTAACTCAGCCGAGTAAGTGTTCTGATTGCCTTCATACAACTGAAAAATCAAATTTGTCAGAAATATGACATACGTTGGTTAACAACTTAACAAGGTTGGTAAAATTGAGGAATACAAGCATTCACAAAACAGTGAAACATACATATACAAAATCTAGAGAATGCAGAATTGAATTGCTTTGACACAGTTAAGATATCCAACCACACAATACTTATATTTCTACCAAAACACAGAAAAAGAAGGCAGTTCTATCATAAAATTACTGACACAGAAGTTATTGTTTCACACAGGCAAGAAACACAACCGTCTAGTCAAGTTTACAGGCACAAGACAACACAACCGTCTAGTCAAGTTTACAGGCACAAGACAACACAACCGTCTAGTCAAGTTTACAGGCACAAGACAACACAACCGTCTAGTCAAGTTTACAGGCACAAGACAACACAACCGTCTAGTCAAGTTTACAGGCACAAGACAACACAACCGTCTAGTCAAGTTTACAGGCACAAGACAACACAACCGTCTAGTCAAGTTTACAGGCACAAGACAACACAACCGTCTAGTCAAGTTTACAGGCACAAGACAACACAACCGTCTAGTCAAGTTTACAGGCACAAGACAACACAACCGTCTAGTCAAGTTTACAGGCACAAGACAACACAACCGTCTAGTCAAGTTTACAGGCACAAGACAACACAACCGTCTAGTCAAGTTTACAGGCACAAGACAACACAACCGTCTAGTCAAGTTTACAGGCACAAGACAACACAACCGTCTAGTCAAGTTTACAGGCACAAGACAACACAACCGTCTAGTCAAGTTTACAGGCACAAGACAACACAACCGTCTAGTCAAGTTTACAGGCACAAGACAACACAAATTGATGTGATTAATATTGGTATTTATATAATTAAATAAATGATTCAGTTTATAACCTGCAAGTCAAATGGCATGAAACAAGAAACAGACATTGATAGTGATGCAAATAACATCACCTCAGGGCAGTTAGAGTTACTTGCCCCTGCTACCCAATACCAATAGTGTGTATCAATGACTCAGCAATGACAACAAATGTATCTTCAAGAAAATTGAGTTAGCATTGTTCCATATCCAAGTACCAAGAGATAAGACAAACATTACTCTGAGGCTGACTAAGACAGGAATAACAGAACTATCGAACCTTGACATTGTCCCAGAAACATCCAATACAGACTTTATTGTATCAGTGACACATATACAGACTAACACTATAGACACACAAGAGGATCTTGACACAAATGCGGGTACCTGATTATCCACACTTATACATAAATGTGACATTATAACATTACTATCTCCAGCAGCATAGAGCAGATAACAAGAATTAGGAGACAACAGGATAACTGTACCAATGGTTAGCTAAGGAACAAGGAGACAAAATGACGCCCCAGATACAGATGTATTTTCTCAATATAAAAATTGTCTGTTTTCCGACAGCTTTCGTCTAAACTTTGTTATTTTTCATCGATTGTGAAACAAATTTCTTGCAACTTATACTGATCACTGTCAATGACTTCTTCCTAGGTTGTTACCAGATATTCAAATTAGACTCAAGGGACTGTAAAGTTTGTGAGCACACCTCCCTCGATGTGGGGGCTTGAACTCACAAAATTCTGATCAGCTCTACCCCTCAACCACTTTGCCTTCCCAACCCAATCGGCAACCATCTTAAACTCTATGATAAACTTACACAAGAAGTCAGCAAAGATGGTCAGGCTCTACATCAGATGCTCAAAATTAAAACAACATCATAATTATGAAGTATTTCTAATCCGGTCAACGTGGCTGTCATCATTCAAGTCCCAAAATCAAACAAAAACAGACAGTGTAAGAATGTATCACCCACCACAAGCATGCACAGAACAATCAATTGTATCACACCATAAAATTGAAAATGGAAGAGAAAAACCAGAAACCAAAAAAATATTAAGATCATTTTTGACAACATTTCATTAGAGAAAAACAAAAGTGGGAAAATATGACAACACTTGTCTTAGTTGATTCTACAGCACAGTAAACATGGACGATATTCTGGTCCGAGTAGGAACAATGATTCATCCAACAATAGGAAGAGAAATAATTGCATCAGAAGCTAACAGGGAAATGATTCATTTAACGCTCAGGGAGAAAGAATGGGAGAAAAGATTGGATATATTTTTTTCTCTCCGTCTGACACACCGGGTATACTTGTCGGTAATTACAAAACAAGCCTCAGATTAACGACATGATGGCAAGAGTATTGCGCAAAACCAAAAAAACGCGGCATTACTTTCTACTCCTTAACAGCCGTTGTGTGCAACATGCATTATTAATTAGACTCATCTTACAAATATTAACAGATTCGTAATTATTTCAGCTCTGTAAAGACTGCCGTGAAAATGTTTATAACAAATATATGGTTTTCTAGCAGGAGATATGAATTATGTACATATGTAATTAATTAAATTCATTTCATTTTACAAGACTATGAAATATGTACTTCATCATAATAGACATATTCTTGACGCAGATGCAAATAAGCGATACCATTGCAAGGCACAAAACAATGGCTGAAAATGGTACAATGAAGTCAATCTAATTCTGTATTTTTTCGAATCTTACGTTAACCAACGTTTGTAACTTGGATGCGAATTGTTTAACGTTTCGATAAAGGGTATGTTACCATACCGAAATCCACTGAATTTCGGTGAATTTACCGAAATCTATTTTGGATCTGGAGTGACCAGCATTCGTAACATCTCGGTATAACAAATCTTAACCTTCAAATTGCGCTGACCATCTTTTTCTCAAGATGTTACTTGTTTTATTAGTATGACCTAGATATAGACAATTAAGATTAACAAATTTGAACCATAATTTTGTAATTGGCCCACTATCCAAAAATTTGGATTTCTTATGTCCTCAAAATCAATCAAATTAATAAATAATGTAGCAAAATTTCTATTTTTCGCTTTTAAAGAAAGAAATTAGAATTATAAAGATGTTAAAAAAATACTGTCAATACTTATTACCAATCATGCAATCATGTTCTTGAAACAAAAAACAAACAAAAATTCACCACCTATGTACATTTGTTTATTTGGCGCAATTTATGCAAATATTTTATGCCAATAAACTATAATGTTATGTTATGTTATATATATGAAGAGAGACTATTTTTGCTTTTGTCCCCTGGAAAGCACTTATCACCTGTAGTAGTTTAGTCATTAGGAACATTACTGCTGAGCAAACAAATTGACAACAAAGTAGAATCAGATTGGTCT
Source organism: Mactromeris polynyma (assembly GCA_032209605.1). Classification (NCBI taxonomy): domain Eukaryota; kingdom Metazoa; phylum Mollusca; class Bivalvia; order Venerida; family Mactridae; genus Mactromeris; species Mactromeris polynyma. The sequence continues at coordinate 697,060 of JASFXZ010000050.1, forward strand.
TCAAATTTGACCACAGACCTCATTATCGTTAGCAAAATGGTAATGTAAAATAAATACTGAAAGGCAAAAGTGTTGTCACCTACTTAAGTCATACAGACAAATCTACATATTATCATACAGTGATTTGGAGCAGAATAATACTAAGGCTACATGTGTCCATAGGACAAGGATGCCCCCTCTATGGGCTTTGCAATTAAACATTATTGATTGGAATCCAATATTTAAAGTTGAAAAAAGGGCCATAACTCCTCCAAAACTGTGTGGATTGTAACCGCAATCAATTGTAACCTGTATTGAATAAATTGAATCCATCCATACTTTCAAGAATAATAGATAGGAAACCAATTTTTCTTTAAATTACAGGGAGGGGGGCATAAAGATTGTCACCTGATATCAATCAGCAACATTATACAACATTGCTAGTGTTTTGTATAAAATAAGTGAGATGGGTTGCATCCAAGCTCACACTCACAAGAATCCCCACAATGATACAAAACTACTAGATTACTACAGATAAGCAAACTTCTCTTATAAAAGCTTTGCTAAATCATTGCACCATAAACAAATGAGATTAAAATCTATACATCAAACCTAGAGAGAGAGAAAAACACACCAGTTGAAAACGCAAGAATCAGCAGAGAATGTTCCAGCATGCATCATTATGTCAAATTAACCCAGTCAGTCAGGGACACAATCAATAATAATACAATTAAATTCCAATTAAAATGTTAATTTTTAATCAATAATTCATTGTCATAGACACAGTAAATACCAGATTAACAGATTTTCATGACTTTATAGCCCCATGTACCAGGTAGAAGCTGGCAGTGCTAGGGTATAATGAATCCTTGGCTATTGTATTATTTAGATGACAGAAAACGAGAAAGATTGGAAGATAAAATCAGAATTTCATTACTGCAGTGTTTGAAGTCACATTAACATTGCAGAGAATAAAGTTTGTAATCAATGAAAGTCCATATTTTACTATCACTGTGAGAGTTTAATACTCAAATGTACTTCAACATATTGCTGCTGTAAGCCCTAAAATCAGAAACATACAATATTCTAACCAATAAAACAAGAGTGGCAGATTGATATGTTCCTTTATTTTAAAGGAATAAGCATATTAACTTCGTTCATTCCAGCAATTGCACCAAACTAGTGAATCAAGAGATTCGCCAAGCTCAACTCAGACGGCCTGGAAAAGCCCAGGATTGTTCATCGACTGATTGGAGCATTAATTATAACAATCTGGTAAATACTTCATAACTTTCATCAACTTGTCAAAAATGGCCACATTACAGTATTTCAACCAGTCTGCAGATTCTTGTAAGAAGGAGATAAAATTTTAGATAACCGATGTACGCACATCATATCCATTTCTCCTGACAACAAAAAAGTAGTTCTTATCAGGACTAATTTTCTCTTGACAACATACCAGTCGAGATAGGACTTCCAACGAATTATTCTTACACTTCTTCTTTCAATGATACATTCTGATTATCTTTCAACTTTTTACCCCATTTTTTCTGCTTCTGCCAACACCAATCATGAAGTTTGCAAGACTGATGTACTCCATGCCTGATAACCTGTCTGCAATGTCGGAATACTTGATAAAAAAATAATCCCTCAAGTTCCTGGAACTACTTTATGCATTAAATCAAATTAGTGCCCAATTAGCTACAAAGAGTAAGATAGAAACGTGGTTTTGTGACTATTATTTTTGATATGAAGGAAACTTAAGCATCAATGTCAGTCATAAATAATGAAAGCAACTAATAAACATTCTGACTGTGTGTATCATTGCCAAACAACAAAGGTATGGATCTCACCCCTCACAGCCAACCGTCTGTAACATTATCACTTTGTCAGCACACAGCACCGCTGGCACCAAGTAATTAACATGTTTGCAACATTTCTAGTATAAGTCATCAACGTATTCTTTGAATATCAATGTATTCCTTTGGAGAAAAAGGCTGAACAAACACGTGCAAAGCCAAGAGAACATGGTTCAGTTTCCAAGCAATAGGTACACTTACTGGTGAGAACTTTCAAGTATTCAACCAGGCCTGTATGCAAGTAAGTTAACAAATTAGGAATCGTTGACAGTCCCTCACTATCCAGCCAGTATCTGCCCATGAACAATTTAAAGTTTACTACAATATTGCAGAGAGACCTCATTAAAAAATGAGATGAGACACAACGTATTGCCGCCTACTCAACACATGGCACCCATCTCTTCAGACAAATTTTGATAGATTAACTTGGCACAGAAGCCCTCTGAATTCCCTAATCTAATAAATGAGTATTTACTGCATTACAAATTAGACTGGTATAACCGGTACTTAAAGGTTGCACAGGGTAATAAGCCAAAGTTTGGTCATTCAACACCAGTCTAAACAAATGGAGGAAAGATCAACTTAGATCATTAAGTAAGGTCCAATATGAAACAGTTTGACAACTTTGTTCATGAGATAGCATCTTCACAGCAAGCCTTATCAAAACATTTTGACCTGATCCGAATTTACATAACTTCCCAGAAAATCAGTTCATAAGAAACACCTGTTCATACATTTTAACATTGCCCAATTTCGAGGTCTCCCATACCATTATCAAAGTCTATGGATGCCAGAAAATGCATACCAAGGCTATCAATGAATGCTGCCAGAAAATTAGTTTTCTAATCAACAGTATACCATGAAGCAATCTTACAGGAATGTGATTCAACTTCTAATAAGAAAACACTTGAGCATTATTGTAACAACTAGATGAAGCAACGTATCCGAAAAAGCCACAGTAACACAATGATTGCACACCCAATCCAGAGTCTAATGCACTTATATGGTGATACAAATACCATACAAATGCCTACAGTAGCTGGTCCTCATATCTGATGACTGAATTGATGTTTGGTGTTCTGTGGAACAAAGTTTTCATTCATGCTTCGGTAGGAAACTACAGAAAGCTTCAGCGAGATCATTTATTCTTTTCAAGTTTCAAGACCAGAACAACAACCCCAGGGTTGAGTTTAAAATCCCGGCATGCATACTTGGTATTGTTTAAAATCGTGCCTAGCATTATACACCAGGTATTTTTTCGAAACTAGCCCCCTCTAAAGTCCAAATTTTCTTCACGCATTTACGTTTTTTCACAATATCGACTAGTGGGCGACCCCAGTCCACAGAATTCTGTGGAAAACACATGCAAGTGCACTCACCTCGCTTCCAAGTTTGTCTTTAAATCTTGTCCATTCTCCTCCATCTTCTCTCTGAAACTCTAACAGAAACTCCTCTGTATACTCCTGCCCCTGAAAATAGAAATCATTACAACTGATTCAATCATATTCATAATTTATAGAGAACTTCCAGAGTTTTTGGGATTTTTCGGCAGATCTATGTAAATCCAACAATGATAGCAACACTGTGTTCCTTTCCATTGAAATGCAGCAAACATGTACATGTAATGGTTGGGTGGGTTGGGAGTGTTAAGCTGTTTTTGTAACCAATATTCGTGGTTATGCATGGCAGTTAATGAACCAGGCCAGCATTCCGGGGCTTACCAAGCCTTCCTGCCTCTTTATTTCTATGCAGAAAGGTCAGTTTGGCTTTCACACATGCAAGCACATGGCAGGAAGTGGACCTAAGCAGCATGCATGGGTTCCAAACCAGTGTCAACATGTTCTATCTCAAGCAACCACCAACTTCTCACAATGGAAATAGTAGTTGTGTGAAAGCTTTCATAATCAATTTATAATACTGCATATCATAAAATGTTCATTCTACATATTCCCATCAACTGACTTCAACAACTGTGGAACATGCAATAAAATATTTTCAGCCATCATTTTATGGCCAGCTGCATGTTGCTGTAAGAATTTAAAGTGAATTGGCATGTTAGATATCGGAAATGTGTTAATTTTGTTGTTTGTGCCAGGAACAATGCATTAATGCAGCCTAAGTTTGCATTTTATGATAGAAAAGCACATAATACACATAGATCAGTATATCTATGTCTCCAAGATGCTTGACAAAAACAATTCTAAGCGTCTACACACCAAGATGAAAGTAACAATATTATTACAGCCTATTTACAGAATAGTTTTCCTTGCTTTTTCTGCCTGGTAGGAGACTTTTATCCAACAATATGAGTGCATTGTGCTCGAGGTTTAGTATTTGTAGTAACTAATGGAATGCTTTCAAATCCTTTGTCAGTCTAGGAGAAGAAACAATTTGAATTAGAGACAATTCACACAGACTATGTTACAGAAAAGTTAATGACATCAATATCATGTTTGAGAATATAATTGAAAGGAAGGAATCTGGTAAAAGATGTCAAATCCAATTACTTGACTGTAACAACCAATATTGTACGCAATTTTTCATGACAGTACCACAAAAGCCAATTCTCAATGTGCTATTTATAGCACACTTTCTTTCCACATTCTCAAAGAGAGACTGAGAGAGACTGAGAGAGCCAGAAAAATGCAATATGGCTATTTTGTTAGGTTCTTTGCAATTTCTGCATTTCATATCAAGCACAATATTTCATCTGATGTCTGGAAAACATACTTGGATCAATAGACCTGTTCATATAACATCATACCCGGGTTATTGAACTTTCATATGCTGCCTAAAAATTATTGATGACCAAGCTCTGAAAGTCTGGTCTGCAAACAATATTTCATAACCAACGGCAAACTAGCAATATGTCTCGCTGCATGTGCCTTCTCCTTTTTCTTTATTCTAGATCTGTCTGAGGAAGTGCTGACTTGTGAATATCACCTTTCCTGCTCTATTCTTTTCACTCCTATTCCACATATAGTACATGGCAGACATTCAAGGGGCCAACACACTATAATTGTATTACAGCATCCCTCCCCTTGTTGTCTCCTTAAATGATCCATGGTTGTTTATGATAGTCATCCAGACAATTCCTTACTCCCCATTCTCATATATGTTTGCCCTTACACCTCCTCACTCACTGATATTTCCTAACTGAGGTCTCCCTGGGATCTGTGTTGGGGAGGCAGTATCGTGCATATGTGGTGTTCCCGTGACAACTTAATCTTTCCTTCACATAACTGATATTGCAGTCTAAGGGAAAATATCATGCCATCATCCCCATCACATGTTATGCAATACATCTTTTATAATCACAAGATAACTCCTTCATTAATAGGAGCACAAATGTGTTTTTTCTCCCCCATATGTTTTTGCCACCCACATGGGTTTGACAGAACATTTTCTGTTCCTTTATGTGTCCCTGTTCTTACACTTGTTTTTCTATACAGAGATAAGTTATATCACTTGAATAAATGACAAAAGCAGTCCTTTGATATCAATTAAAAGAAAATCATAAGGAACAATGAAGGCAAGTCACTTGAACTTATCACACAATCCAATCAATGTAAAATGCAGAAAAGGGGATGATAATGATATGGAGAGAACAAAACTCACAAATGAGAAATATTTCTAGAAGAACGAGAAAAAATCCTCTGGGAATTTCTTAATGACAGAGGAAGGGAAATAAACAACAAGGGAGGTAATTAAGGACACTGATTTAAGATTAATTAGTAAACAAAGACTTCAAGAAAAGGTAATGATGCGTTCTATGTTTGGCAACAATTTACTGAAGAGCACAGAAGTCTAGACATTGCAAGTATAAATTGAAACATTTTTAGAAACAATTTTATTGCTTTTAAAAAATAACATCTTACTGTTACGAACACAAATAGAATGCTTAACTGGAAACTAAGACAAAAATGCTTCTTTGTGCGACAACAGAGAGAAGAAACTGGCTTCATTAAATCATTTTTTCGGTGCAGCCGTACTAACATGGTTTTGCTAGGCAATTTCTCTTCAACCGAACAACGTTTGTAACCTTGATGCAGATTGGTTAACCTTTCAATAAAGGGTACGTTAATTACCGAAATACACTGAATTTCGGTGAATTTACCGAAATCCATTTTGAATCTGGAGTGAACAGCAAGCGTAACATCTCGGCATTTTTTTATGTTGCACAACAAATCTTAACCTTCAAATTGCGCAGACCATCTATTTTCAAGATATTTCTTGTTTATATTTGAAACCACAATATTGTAAAGCGATTATACTTAAGCACAAATATGTATACCTAATTGACTGGACAGCCCTAACTCTAGAGAAAAACTCTCTGAAATAATGTTGGCATAGATCACCCATTGTCAGCACCCACACCCCATATAACAGGTATGTTTATATAAAACCAAACAAATCTTGTTGGGTCTGTAAATAATAAAATCATAAAAAGACCCACCTTGTGGAAAAAGGGCAATAGGCTAATGACCAGACATAGTCTTATATACAGTTACATATACCGGTAGCTATTATATACAGCTTTGCTAAAATGCAAACGCAAACATAGAAACATCATTCTTTCAGGGATTACATTGTTACAGGGAAAGCCACATTCACGAGACAATGTCTCCCCACTAAGATCCAAGAGAAACATCAGCATACAAAGCATACAGGGTTGTGGAGTTGTAAGGGCAAACATCTATAGGAATGTGGAAGTAAGGAATTGTCTGACTGAGTATCAAAAACAAACATGGAGAATTGGAAAGGACAACAAGGGGGAAGAAGGGATGGAAGTGAGAGAATACATTACAGGACAAGCCAAGACAGCAAGTTGGCTACAGACAGAAAGGGGGGGAATGAACACAAATATTTAATAGGCCAAGGAATTGTACCTAGGTAACCTGAAGGTAAAAACAGCTTCCTCAAAATCCAACAAGCCCGTGAAAATGATTGGTGAACTGTTATCAAGCCAATAGGAGCAGGGATGGTTTAACATCAGGGCAGAAAACATACATCCGAAGTTAAAACAGAACAAGATCATACATAATGAGATCAGCAAAACATTTAAGATCATTTGCCACTTTATTTCAGTCAGCTTACCTTACGGTAACCCAGTAATGAAAGAATATAAATTTCAGATCATGTTACAAAGAAATGTGCATTAATTTGGCAAATATAAAGATTCAATTAAAGCTTATCTAGGAAATGCAGATTTACAGAAACATGCAATTACTGAGAAAGCGCAGAACTAGAAGATTAGAACAAAAACTGTCTGTCTTCGTTTACTCAGGGTAACACAGCAGTCTTATGAGAAAAGCATCAAAATCTCTGTCAGTCTATTATGTTATCTTTATAAACAATGGAGCCCTGCCAAGGAACAACAAAGTCGTTGTCTTTTTATCCTTTGAGCTCTGAAATCAATAATCCACAAACAATATATTTTTTGCTGTAGATGGTATGCTGGGGTATGCAATGTGACAAGACATCCTAGTAGTTATGTTGCCATTATCCACCCATCTCAAACAATGAAATCTGTCTCAGACAAAAATGCATATAAAACCATTGGTACTTGTTCTGCCAGAAACTACTTTGTAACAAGCTGTAATGTTTGCTTACTCCTCTACATCACATGTTCCTCAATATTAAAACTACATCAGCCGTCCAATATTTGCTTACATCCATTTATAATGCTGGGCTATGTTACTCCTGAAGCAAATGGAACAAAGAAATCTACCATAATATTATCTTCTACTGATGCTTTGAAGTCCAAAAGGTTTCAAAATAATTGCATACTTTTTGCACTCTTCTCAATCCTCCAGACCTCCCCAAACTTTAATCTACAGATTTGTTTCAACCACTGTATTATACATTAGCCAGACCAGAAATGCATTTATTTGCTTATTTGTTTTATCACATGCAACATCAAAAAAATAAACTTCAGAGAACGCTCTGCTCGCACCATTTACTTTGTTTACTTGTAGCTAAGTATTCTGTCATCATTTTAATAGATTTATCACAGAACAGAACAAGGAGCCTATGTTCCTACCACCCGGATTTAGGCAAACACATATCTGTTGAATGTCTATTTTCAATTCAAATGAGTAAGAACCCATTTCATTGTGTATTTACAATCACTGGACCTAAAATACAGGGATTTATTAGGTGATAAACTGATCTGAAAATCTCCCAGTGATTTCACTGGTTTCTGTATTGAATATGACATTTGTGAAGCATTATGTGTTCCTTGGATGCCAATGGTGATATGCATTTTCCAGATCATAAACTGGAAGTTTTTCAATAATTGTCTGGAAAGGAGTCATTATTGTAGAACATTAATTTCTCCATTGCAATGTATCAAGCAGCACAACAAAGCAGTTTATGGCGTTGATGGGACACTGAACATGGCTGCATTAGAAAATTCTGGTAGCATTGGACATATGATTTATGGCTTCTGGCTAAGCAGCCGCCAATTGATATATTTTGCAGACCGGCATTTCTTGCATAGAATAAATCACCGCCACTCGCTTCACTAAGCATGCAATGTCGAATCAACACTTCTGCAAACATTGCTACAATACTTACCACCAACAAATGTCGAAAGAATATGAGCAATTATTCATAATATGAGGCTTGACTGACTTTTTTGAACATTTCCACAGGTAAGGCCAGAGTGTTTTAATTGTTTAGAAATTCCCAGACAACCTCTGCCATCTATAAAGCAATGTGATTTGATTTAGCTGTGATGGGCTATGGTACAATTGGTTGTGCGCAGAGGGATGAAATTTTGTCTTTGAATAATGCATGCCTGATGTTTTATGGACTGTTATGTGGTGTTCCCTATAGCAACTTATTATCTCTTATATTAAATGAAACATGCAGTTGTGGCCATTCAGTGATAATAATGTGCACATTGATGCTTGTTTTGCAAATAATACATTTTCAAAGCACTGCAACAATGACTGCCTTTCAAAACTGAACGCACCAACAGGGCAACATGCACATGAGTCACAGGATTATTCCGAGACAAAACAGAATGACACATAAGTTTTACATCATACAAAACAATTGTATAGGCCTACATAAGTCATAATGTGTTCCCCAATCAATGTGGCACTGTGAACCATCATTTTCAATAACCACAGCCGAAGTTTCCCCGCGTAGTCTCAAATAAGGAATATGGGAACTCTGCGAGAACAAGGCCTGGTATATGAATCATTTATTGATTGTTCTATAAAGACGCAGAGTAAACAATGAGAGCCACCAAGAATGCCATACCATGAGACAGAAAACCATAACAGACTGGTAGGTGATGTATTATTGTAAGTCAATGGTGAGTAGGAGCAACCGAGAGTTGTGGAAGACTATAACAGACTGGTAGGTGATGTATTATTGTAAGCCAATGTTGTGTAGGAGCAACAGAGACTTGTGGAAGACTATGACAGACTGGTAGGTGATGTATTATTGTAAGTCAATGTTGAGTAGGAGCAACCCAGAGTTGTGGAAAACCATAACAGACTGGTAGGTGATGTATTATTGTAAGTCAATGTTGTGTAGGAGCAACCGAGAGTTGTGGAAGACTATAACAGACTGGTAGGTGATGTATTATTGTAAGTCAATGTTGTGTAGGAGCAACCGAGAGTTGTGGAAGACTATAACAGACTGGTAGGTGATGTATTATTGTAAGTCAATGTTGTATAGGAGCAACCGAGAGTTGTGGAAGACTATAACAGACTGGTAGGTGATGTATTATTGTAAGTCAATGTTGAGTAGGAGCAACCGAGAGTTGTGGAAGACTATAACAGACTGGTAGGTGATGTATTATTGTAAGTCAATGTTGAGTAGGAGCAACCGAGAGATGTGGAAGACTATAACAGACTGGTAGGTGATGTATTATTGTAAGTCAATGTTGAGTAGTAGCAACCGAGAGTTGTGGAAGACTATAACAGACTGGTAGGTGATGTATTATTGTAAGTCAATGTTGTGTTACAACAGGAAGAGTAGGAGCAACCGAGAGTTGTGGAAGACTATGACAGACTGGTAGGTGATGTATTATTGTAAGTCAATGTTGTGTAGGAGCAACAGAGAGTTGTGGAAGACTATGACAGACTGGTAGGTGATGTATTATTGTAAGTCAATGTTGTGTTACAACAGGAAGAGTAGGAGCAACCGAGAGTTGTGGAAGACTATAACAGACTGGTAGGTGATGTATTATTGTAAGTCAATGTTGTGTAGGAGCAACCGAGAGTTGTGGAAGACTATAACAGACTGGTAGGTGATGTATTATTGTAAGTCAATGTTGTGTTACAACAGGAAGAGCAGGAGCAACCGAGAGTTGTGGAAGACTATAACAGAACATAAATAAGACAGGATATTTTGGTTAATATCGACAATAAAACAACCAATTTAACACAGTGATTTCAGACTAGTTAACTGATTGAAGACACAATTGGGAGATGGAATAGGTTCAACAATATATTTGTATAAATGAATACGCTGCCGTCCAACAAGAAATGCCACATAAAATCAACATCTACGTCTAAACATTTTAATTTATAGCAATATCATCTTGAGTATTCTGATTTTACTGGGTAAACAGACCCATATTTACATTCACATTTGAGACTTACAAATTTTTAAATGTATGCAGTTAATGCAAGCGTAATGTATGCTTAAATAAGAAACTGACTGGGTAATGATACTAGTATATTGAGCAGTCATGCCATATAAATTTAAAAAAGGCAGAACATGGAAGGTCTTATTCAGGAATCAGAGATGAAATTCCAGAAAGATTTAAAAATAACAGCACTAAATGACTGTACAGTGACTTTTTGTGGTCACCAAATGGCACAAACGAAAGGACTGTAATAATATAAGTGAAACAATACGGAGCATGGAAGGTCACATTCACACATCCCTAGTGCACAACATCCCACAGATTGATCGGTAAGGCAAACTATGAAATATGACAGAATTAAAACATTCTACAGACCAGACACAATCACATTTTACCTTTTTTCTTTATCAACACTGTATTTTCATAAATCATGATCAGTTATAATCTCTAAATATTTATATTGCTAGGCAACCACTTAGCAAATATCTGTACATCCATCATTATAAAAATAACAGAAAAATATCAGACTGACATGAAAAAATGTAAGAAAAAACTAAAAACACATTTTTTTATATATTGTTCCAACCTGACAGACATTAGATGATTATAAAGCATAACTTGTGTCTTTGATCCTTAACACTGTAGAGATAACTGGTAGAATTAATGTTTACAGTTGTACAATAATGTGGGAGACCGTCTCAGGTTAATTGCCGTACATTATCTCACAAAATCATTTTTTCTATGCTGAAATTTTTTATGGTAATACAAAAAAATGTAGTTACATATCTTCAGGACAGACAGTTCAGAAAAATGTGAATATGTTATAATGAAAAAATTCACTTTTACGTTACATTAATATCAAGCAGCAATCTTACTGACAAATCGGTCCATTATACCTGTTCACATGTTACATCACACAGGATAAAAGCCAATAATCAATTATCTATCTAAGTTCTCCACATTTTTCAGATTAAAAGACTATTTCTGGATTGTAGTAAATAATGTTAAATCTGGAACAGTAATTGTGGCAATTTATCAACCAATTCTATGTAGATATTCATGATCAGTTTTCAGGAATTGTTTGTTATTTCATTTATGATGTCAATTGTTCGATCTGTTGCAGCTTTACTCATATTGTACCTATCGGTATCTTAGTGCAACTTTACAGGTAAATTTCAATTTCCAAACTAGAAATGAATGAAGAAGCCGAGCAGGAAATGCCACATACAAAGAACACAGCCACCACAGACGCAAGAGATGCAATACTAAGTTTGCACCAATAAATGAACGGTGGAGATTTCATGTTACTGGCCTCCTTGCAAAGACTGGAGAATATGAGATACAACAAAACAGAAAAATCTCAAAGACATCTGGTTTCATGTGTATTTGATTAGAATCATAAATAAGAACATGTTCCTGACATATGGGGGTGACTGACTGACATTCTGATACAATTAGCACAGATTTTTTTCAGAATTTCCATAAATCACCCCTTGAATGTTCTTAACAATACTATGTAGGCTTACTAAGTAGTCATTGACGGCGGCCTTCAGGCCGTCGTCTATTTGAATAATTTTTAATCTAGGTACATGGAGTTGCATAATCGAAATGGGAGAAGCCATTGGTATTATGCTTTTTTAAATTGTTCTTACAAAACGTGATTCTAATTATACAGATAAAAAAAGTGTACTAATTGATAATAAAAAAATGTCAAAATATTTAAAATGTATTTTTACCGTTAATAAAAAGCTTTAAAAAATGTTTTACGTATGCTTATAAGAATTTACAACAGCTAGTCACGAAAACGGTTAGGCATCGTGTATTACATAGCTTCGTTTCACAACTACGCTCAATTCATCATCAAAGTTCAGGAAATGGTTCCTAATGCTGTGCACGCAAATTGAAATTGTACTTATAAAAAAGCAAATTGTTAAACAAAAAATGTTAATCCATATTAATAAGTTCATGAATGCAGTTTATAATGTACAAATATAAATACAGTGACCAAACTATGCAATATACATTGCCTTAACTTGACCCATATAAGTTATGTACTGATGGTAATATGTAAACAAAATTCAGCCAATGAAAATTGTCGTTGAAAACGTCATAGCATTTGTTGTTCAAATAACGCATTGGCAGTAAAACGGATTCAGTACATTCGAGATCAAATGCTGATGGTTGAACTGAACTTTTAATTACGTTGTTTTGACATTTTTAGTGGATATTTTTCCCTTTTGATATCCCAATAGTTCTTTTAGATCTGTAAAACTAGAAGTTATAATCATGTATATTTTTAGATCCGTTTCGTTCTATCTACGTTTCGTGTAATCGTTTTTTTTCTTCGTTTCGTGTAAATCGATGCACCAGCATTTTCCCGCGAAACAACTACAAATGATTGATTGGTACCAAGACTATTTAGGCAATTGTCATGAATTGTGGATGATTCTTACCAGAATTATGGCTTGGTGATGATCATACTTTCTTATTTATTGATAAACAAAATAATAAATCTTCAATATCATGCTTCCTAAAACTTGTGCCGCCGTTTTGATGCTTTGCATCAAAATTAGTCTTGTATATGAAATTGAATCACAATGTAATCAGGTCTAACATGATCCAAGTCAATAGACTGGCTGAAGGCAATATATCTATATAACTATAGTGTCCCACAATCAGCTTTGTTCTGGGAAAGTATCAGTTAACAATGTCCGGGTGATAGCAAGGTTAAACACAATGGTCTAGATATTGGATTCTCTGATTTGAAGGGCTTCAGGTGGACAGGACAACCTATAAAAGGTACATTTGTGTCACTGACACATGTATCAGTAGATCTGTCAAGAGCTGCAATGAAAGCATCACCAGGGCCCTATTTCTTAAGGGTGCAAGAATAGTGCAGGGGTTCCATATGAACCCTTTGACCCCTGGAATTTCCAAAAAGTCACATTTTGACCATAAAGATTCTGGCTGGAGGTTCTATGTTTCTCTAAATTATAGGTATTTTGGCTAGAAAATGGTAAAATCTGGTCAAAAATTATCAAAATAACCCTTGAGATTCAGCACCTAGTGGAACCCCTGAAACTAATGCACAAAACAGATTTCTGAAAGGTTCAGCTCTCAAATGCCTCACATTCACCTGGCACCATTGCCCTTTGGCCAGACTACACATACTTGCTTACAGTCAGACCCTCACACTTCCATTCCAACCACAGTTGAAACGTCTACACCTCATTATCTAGATTCCACTGGCAGAAATCATAATAAATCTTTCATAGATCCAGATCTAAACAAAATAAATCCAGGGTAACTTGAAACATTGCTTCTACACTTTCCTAACACATGAAATTTATTTGTTTTAACATCAGTGTAAATAAACTGCACAAAAACTATCAGACTCCTGGTAAGCTTTTAATGCTGAAGCCAATGGTAAATATTTATAGTTAAAGTAAGATATTGTAGTTAATGGGAATAAATTTTCTGTTTCTTATACACAAAGAGAAATTGTTACAGGGAACAGCACATACATAAAGACAATGCCTCCCCACACAGACCCTGGGGAAACAACAGTCTACAAAATACTAGGGACTGATGAGGTGCAGGGGTAAACATGTGTGGGAATAGGGGTGCAATGAATGGCCTACCATCAAAAAGAACTACAGAGTATTTAGCATGGACAACAAGAGGGAAAGGGACAAACAATAAGACACAAACATACATGATTGGTGAAGAATGGTCTGGGGGTTAAAACCTCGTTCAAGGTGCACTCAACCTCACACTTACCAGCCAACCATCACTCAAATGCAACATAAATGTTAGTATGTAGACCTGGCCCCGATTTCATGACATTACTTAAGTTTTTACTTAACTAAGCAAACAATTCTAAATAAGTTTAATTGGCTATCAAATATTTTTTTCTTAAAATTCATTAATATTAATGTTTTGATAATAGAAATTAATAGTATGAATTTATCGAATATTTCTCCTTTTCAATCATAAATATCTTTTAAGATTGATAAAAGATACTTAAAAATTAACTCAAGTAAATCTTTCCACTATAGCTAAATGTTTGCCTGTAGATACTGCTGATTATTTTATAGTAACAGAACAAATACCGAACTTTTCTCACGTGGAAGTGAAAACTCCCAAACCTTTCGATTGCACATGCTGAAACAATTGAGAAATATATGTACGATGGTTCATGATTTCATACAAGTATTTTCATGAAATCAGGGCCTGAAACTGAAGAGGGGCCCAAAACCATCTGTTCAAGCATAAAACTGTGGCCCCTAAAAACACTCAACACACAGACTGGTGTGTTTACAGTATAAATAATGCATGGATTACTGCGGCCTCTACTTTATAATTAACATAATTTATAAAATCCTCATCAGCTGTACTGGATTTATGTAAAAAGACACAGCGACACATCTCACATCTCGTGCTGTGCATTGGAAAATATGATACCAACCCCTTCTATGTTTCAAACATCCAGTTAAGCACACAAGGTGCCTGTGATTACCAATTTAATAAATTAAGCCATACCATGTCAATAGTGTCCCAAATAAAATCATTTTAAATTGTTAACGAAATTACGCTTGACATGAAATAACAACATTCTCCTAGTTTTCACATTAAGTTCATCAAGTCTAGATGGGTTATTTATCGCAAATGTGATGATAATGACACAGAGCTAATTGGAAAATGATCTTTTTTTAATGATGGATAGGCAAAGAAATACTTGTATATCATTAATGTTTCATTTTAGTCAAGGCTCTATGGTACGGATCCCGTATAGGGAGGCCCTGGCTTGTCTCGAGTCTAAGGCTCTGTATAGGGAGGCCCTGGTTTGTCTCGAGTCTAGGGCTCTGTATAGGGAGGCCCTGGTTTGTCTCGAGTCTAGGGCTCCGTATAGGGTGGCCCCGACTTGTCTCTGGTCTAGGCCACTGTGTAAGGAAGCCCTGAATTATCTTGTTTCCAGGACTCTGTTATATAGGCCCTGATTTGTGAATTTGGCCTTCAATATGTCCTCATTCACATAAATAGAAGTACATTAAACAGTTATGAATGGGTATGTTTTTACATGTATACACAGATCAAAGAGTTATTCTAGCAGGAAAAGTTTTGGATCTGAGACATTCTGAGAACCACCTTCCCTAACAGCATGAACACATGTGTCCCTTGCTAATAACAAACTGTACTCATTAAAGTGCACTGAGTACATGAGAGTCTACAAGTACACGAAATAATCACAACATTTTTTTCATGAGAAACTTTTCCACAAATATCTAGAGGTGCTTTATCTTAGAAATACATTTTTTTCAGTTTTTGATTGAACAAATCACTGTAAATTATGGCTAATGACTTCTCTCCTATCCATGTACAAGATATAATTGGATAATCTGTGTTCCCCATAGAGCAATCTAGTACATGAAATTTACACTAATTGAGGCTATTTCATATGTACAGGAAGGAAATTTTGGCGAAAATGACTGATTTCTTCCTGTATCAAGCAATCATATAATGGTGTATGCTGAATTAGATGCCAAGATTTTCCAGAAAAATATGGAAACTTCAGCACTCAAATACTCCGTAGGACTGAGGAAGTGGAATTGTCAGATAATATTGATAAGAACAGCAATATGTTTACAGTGGTTATGGACCTTACAACTGTACAGTGAAGCAGGCATGAGAATGCAAAATTTCAAAATCAGCTGAAAATTTGGCAAAGGGTCAAAGGGGGCCACTGAAGCTCCTAGCTAGTAAGCATCTAAGTTGGCTTAAATTGTCTAAAAAATGGCCCTTGCGAGCATCAAATGCGCAGATTTTCGGCGAATCCGTGGAAAACTTCCATGCCTGATTGAAGGGGCCAACATAAATCAGAAGCAGTAAACATATAAATAATAATAAAGACCGATTGTTGTCAGTCAACAGATTGCATGGCAGATGATGGTTCTGCAATTACTTTTTATTGGGGCATATGAGAACTGTGTGGTCAAAAACATAAGTCCCACAATGATTTGTAGAAGTAATTGATCTGATAAATTCTGTTTAAATTTTAACAGGTAGTTTTGAACTTGAAATACATACCTGGCCATTACCAAACCGTCCTTGTATTTCTACCATAGTGATGACAGTCAGACGACCAAGGTCAATCTGTAGATACTCATAGCTATCCTTGGTGATCATAGTTTTTGGACACCATGCTCCACCATTTGTCTCTGTGCGGATTCTAAAATAGAAATTCAACATGATTCTAAATATAGATTAGGAAGTTAACATGACTCTATAAATAGATTAGAAAAATAACATGATTCTAAAAATAGATTAGAAATTTAACATGATTCTAAAAATAGATAAGAAATTTAACATGATTCCAAGCATAGAAATTTAGCAGTTTTAATACAAACAAATAAGATTTAACATAATTCCTAATATAGATAATAAAATTGAAATGTTTATGCATTCCCCTTTCAAACACAGACCCTGTAACAATTATGTCTATTTAGTAAAGTTCTATAATGATACTTTAGCAGGGCTGTCTGAAGTAACAGTGCCAATAAAAATGAAATAGCGACATTTATAACTTACACCTTACAATAACAATCCAAGTCAAATTTAAATCAAACTACTGTTGCTTGTATAACACAAACAAATGTTGGGGTCCAGCCATTGAAACAGAATTCTGATAAACTGTTAATGTCAAATTTTAATCTAATGAATCAGGATGATTTTGAATTACCACACACATTCAAAAGCCTCAACACTGATCAGATGACATAATAAAATAAACAAATCCAACAGCATTAAAGATATCTTATTTTCTCCAAGAAATGCTGGCACCAACAAGGATATAAAGTTCCAGCTTTTAGTGTATTCTGTAATTAAACTACTTGAGAAGGAGCTATTGCAGTGCATTCTGACTTCCAATTCAAAATGAGTGTCTGAAGTGGTTTACCATTGGCGTGGTAGAATTATTTTTGAAAATTATACGAATTTGACTTTTAACATTTTAGTTTGAGTATGATAGTGTCACTTTTGCCTTTGTAATTGTTTACATGCATGTATATAGTTCATGTCTCCTTGGGCTTTTGGGATGGCTGTGCACTTTGTACATGTATGTGACAGTTCCTGCTTGATGTCCATATCCATATTTACTTCACTAAAAGCAATATTTCGAAGACGAGACTTTTGTATATATTTCGTATTTCAAGTAAGTTCATTACTTTGCAGAAACCAGCTACTCTGATTATTCCAGAAAGACAAGACCCTCTCAAAACAAACTAAACAAAACAAAACTACAGTGGAATTTAAGTCTCCATCCCTTCCTCCCTCTTGATATCCCCTTAAATCTTAAATTCTCTATGGTTGTTTTCGATAGTCAGCCACTTCCTTAGACCATACTTCAATACAGGATTGCCCATACACCTCCTCAAATCCCTAATGTTTCATAGGTTGATATTTCCTTGGGATCTTCCTGGAGATGCATTGTTTTGTGTATGTGGTGTTTCCCTGTAACAACTTAATATTTCCTTATACTCAAAATGGACCCATCATTACCCTGGCTTCACACCAGAACTTCCTGGAAGTCTCCAAACCAACATGGCTTCATTTCAAGTAAACCAAATAAACGACAACAAAATGAAAGATTCAGTGGATAATGTTTTTACAAAGTCCTTAAAGAAAAGATACTGCAAAGTCACATTTAACTGGGATGGACATACTGACTGACAGTTCATCGGAAACAAGCAGGAGTAACAACATATCAGAGTATCAGAAATTACAGCTTTATCTACAAGTTTAGAAATTCACTTAAAATTGTCTGCAGGGAGATTGCATGTCTCCAGCTCTGTTTTGTCCAAAGAGTGTATTCATTATCTGCAATGTTTAGGCAGTACAATCTAGCTAAGGCTATGAATAGGAGAATGGCTGGGAAAGATGGATCATTAGTGATATCACAGCAAAAAAAATTTTCCCATGATTCTAGGGAGAAAATGGCCCCATGAAATCAGATATTGTAGATAGTGAAATATACAATTATCGATCAAGTGGAGTTAGGGAGACAATGTGAATGATGAGAACCAAACATTTTGAATACATAGATTGGTAAATTATAGTCCTCAACTTGATAATAGAAGAATAATTTGCCAGCAAAATTACTTCAGATTCCGAGATAAATATCAGGCACAATGTATTTTCTTGTGCATGTCGAATCGAAATGGGCTATTCGAAACAATGTATAACTCGAAACAGAATTTTAAACCCGATGACCAGGTCTGACTGTACAAGTTTACAATCAAACCTAAAATTAAAATCTAGAATTCTTACTTTATTTGAGTAGGACTTTTCAAACAAGAAAAACCAAAACTATATAGCAATAATCAACAGGGTGTATCACATTATGTTGATGCATCATGACAATATCACCAGTGTTTAATTTATCAGTATTCATAAAGTAATCCTTAGAAATGTGGGAGACATTAAAGCAGAATGCATATAGGAAGAGGAGACACATAAAACACATTGGAAGATCTTAATGTCACAATGCTGTCCATGACATTTACATGTTGGTGATGTTGTAACAAAGTACAATAATGGATTGTGGCTTCTAGCATTGTGAAAGGTCTGGCAGGTCAGTTACATTAGTTGTCTCTCCAATATTCAGGAGGAACATTACAACCAGATCAAGGCACTTTGTCATTAAAAGGCATCAGGAACATTTAACTTCCTTACGAGTAAAAGTTGAATTTATTGATTCGAAATATTTAAAAATACCATAAAAGGAAGTCTGAAAAAGAGGAACGGTCTCAAAGGCTGACATATATATCTGCTGTATCCATAAATGATGTACCTTATATATAATGTAACTGTCAGTCAACGAAAACTGGATCTTGTATCAGGCATATTACATTTAAAAGAAGTAAACCATGTGAGTGTTTCAAGATGGAATTATGAGGATAGAACTGATTTGTTGATTTTTCAGGATTGTGTCAAAGTACTAGGTGATTGAAAACAGTAGCTTTATTTCCAAAGCAGTACTCCAATCTTCTACCATCATTTAAGGTGGTGTCTTGCGTCCCTTTGCCCTTTATCATGTCTCCTTTTGCTTTAGGGTGCATTTCCTGATCAACAAATTCATCCATTTTGTTAATGCCTTACGTGAAGACAACAACTCTTACTGCACATACATGAAGGTGGTATTAGATGAAATGAATGGGTAGAATGTGAATTGGACATAACTGGGTTTATACAACATGTCAATGAAATGGAAATTCAGGATTTGAGGATAGGGAATATCTGAATTACTGATCATGACAATCCAAACACAATGTTTTCTGTTTCATACATCTACCTGTCTGTCTCAGATGTTACAGTATTATTTACCACAACAAAAGCTTGTAACATAATAAAATCATCAGAAGTGTCAAATACAACCACGGCCTCCAGACAAATTGTTATGGAAACCATCATAGACAAGAAAATTCCAGAATTAAAACCTCCGACATGAAGCTGCTGAGATCTCGTATAGCATCTGTCACTACCTCAGACTAATTTGTAAAAAGCAATCAGAATCAAAGCAAATATGTCCGAAACTTCAGTAAGATTGAAAATTGTCTAAAGTTTCTGGCAAAGTCAGCAGTATATTAAATGCAAGATGGATTATCAATAAGACATTGCTTTTCGAACTCCAGAGAATCTGGGGGTCTCTGACAGTGTATTACTGCAAGGCAAAAGCATTTTGATAAACAGTCACATTATAATCAATAAGGCAGCAATGGAATTCATTACTCATGAAAATATAATACATACAGTCAGACCTCGTTCATTCGAATATTCGAACAGCCCATTTCAATTTGACATCGCTAAGAAGATACATCATGATCTGGTATTTTTTTCAGATGATTGTACCAAGTACTTGGATAGAAGGTTGTCCAATAAACGAGGTCCGACTGTTGTTTGATGTAAAAGTTTCATTGGGCAAGGTATGGCTACACCATACACTGTGAATAATATTTTACAACTTTATCGCCACCATCTCAATAAACACATGAAAACTGACGAAGAATGTACTGGAAACATAGTAACCAATTATTTTTTATACCCCCAAGCATAAACATTATCAGAAAATTCTATGAGATGGTAAATGATTTGTCCAAACATTCTTTATAATATCATTATCCAGAGAGATTGCAAGCAAAATAAGGCTGGAGTAGGGGCGTCTGTGTGGAGCCTTGATGGTGATTTAGTTAGAACCTGGTCAGTAATGTCTGTCAGTAGTGTAAATGTGGCAATCATCAGAAAGTGTTAAATTTCTTGTTATAACTCATTACTTTGATTGACTCTTCTCTCCCATCAAATCTGAATCATTGGTCAAAATGCAACCTATCCGAAAACTACTACACTTAGGAAGTATATTTTTAACCACTGTGACCATGCCTGAATTGAGGAATTAACAACATTTCCTACATAAGTGATGACTAAGCTGTACATTGTTACTTCAGAAAAATTCTTGGAATGTGAACAGGGGCAAGAAGTTTTCTGTGATTTTATTATTCTTGGTATTCAACAATTATCAGAAATTTCTGAAAATATCTCTGGCATGAAACCAACTTTTATAGCAAATATCATATGAAATAGCAGGAATTGTTAAATGTAAATATTTGTCCAACAAATTTCAGGCATTTTAGTATTTCTTATCCGGGAAACAAATCTGAGCTAAAGTTTCAGTGAAATTGAATGCACTGAAAAAAAAATTATAAATAAGATTTGTATTAAATTATTTATCATAGTAAAACCTTTGTACTCTGTAGTTTTAAACAAATATTACCCACAGGGAAATAAATTTAATCTACAGCACTTCATATAAAACCAGAAATCAAAACATGAAACACTTTAATGGAAACAATCACCTGATATCTCAATGCAATAAGGGAATTTGAATATTTCTGCTGAACAAGAAACTTCTGCAGGAAAATCAAGACTTTATCAAAGAAACTGACGCGTGATCGCTGGCCAAGAACCATGTTTGATCTCACACACGTGATCATAGACCAAGAACTATGTATGATCTGACACACTATACAGGCCTCCTAGCTGAGGCCTCAAGGGAAAATAAAGGTCTTTATAAATGTTGCAATTTAGGTTTTTAAGGGTGATTTCTGTAAAATTAAAGAGCAAATAAAGGTTGACTTTGACCATCTAATTAGATGGATCGATGCAGTCGAGAAGGTAACTCATTAAGAAAAATAAATCACATTTAGTAAAGGTCCTCATTTTTGTAATGGCTGAATGCCACCAAACAAACTTTGTGTTTCATTAGGTGCATTCACAAACTTTACATCCATTCCGTCCCATTCCCCTCTTGTTGTCCCTTACATTGTCCATGGTGGTTTTTGCTATTCAGCCAGACAATTCCTTACTTCCCCATTCCCATGGATATTTGCCTTTTAACCCTTCCGCAACTCCTAATGTTTTGTATGTTGATGTTTCCCTGAGATCTGTGTCGGGAGGCATAGTGTATGTTGATGTTTCCTTGAGATCTGTGTCGGGAGGCATAGTGTATGTTGATGTTTCCCTGAGATCTGTGTCGGGAGGCATAGTGTATGTTGATGTTTCCCTGAGATCTGTGTCGGGAGGCATAGTGTATGTTGATGTTTCCCTGAGATCTGTGTTGGGAGGCATAGTGCATGTTGATGTTTCCCTGAGATCTGTGTCGGGAGGCATAGTGCATGTTGATGTTTTCCTGAGATCTGTGTCGGGAGGCATAGTGTATGTTGATGTTTCCCTGAGATCTGTGTTGGGAGGCATAGTGTATGTTGATGTTTCCCTGAGATCTGTGTCGGGAGGCATAGTGTATGTTGATGTTTCCCTGAGAACTGTGTCGGGAGGCAATGTGTATGTTGATGTTTCCCTGAGATCTGTGTCGGGAGGCATAGTGTATGTTGATGTTTCCCTGAGATCTGTGTCGGGAGGCATAGTGTATGTTGATGTTTCCCTGAGATCTGTGTCGGGAGGCATAGTGTATGTTGATGTTTCCCTGAGATCTGTGTCATGAGGCATAGTGTATGTTGATGTTTCCCTGAGATCTGTGTCGGGAGGCATAGTGTATGTTGATGTTTCCCTGAGATCTGTGTCGGGAGGCATAGTGTATGTTGATGTTTCCCTGAGATCTGTGTCGGGAGGCATAGTGTATGTTGATGTTTCCTAGAGATCCGTGTCGGGAGGCATAGTGTATGTTGATGTTTCCCTGAGATCTGTGTCGGGAGGCATAGTGTATGTTGATGTTTCCCTGAGATCCGTGTCGGGAGGCATAGTGTATGTTGATGTTTCCCTGAGATCTGTGTCGGGAGGCATAGTGTATGTTGATGTTTCCCTGAGATCTGTGTCGGGAGGCATAGTGTATGTTGATGTTTCCTAGAGATCCGTGTCGGGAGGCATAGTGTATGTTGATGTTTCCCTGAGATCTGTGTCGGGAGGCATAGTGTATGTTGATGTTTCCCTGAGATCCGTGTCGGGAGGCATAGTGTATGTTGATGTTTCCCTGAGATCTGTGTCGG
Organism: Mactromeris polynyma; assembly: GCA_032209605.1. Classification (NCBI taxonomy): domain Eukaryota; kingdom Metazoa; phylum Mollusca; class Bivalvia; order Venerida; family Mactridae; genus Mactromeris; species Mactromeris polynyma. The sequence continues at coordinate 720,063 of JASFXZ010000050.1, forward strand.
GAGGCACAGTGTATGTTGATGTTTCCCTGAGATCTGTGTCGGGAGGCATTGTGTATGTTGATGTTTCCCTGAGATCTGTGTCTGGAGGCATAGTGTATGTTGATGTTTCCCTGAGATCTGTGTCGGGAGGCATAGTGTATGTTGATGTTTCCCTGAGATCTGTGTCGGGAGGCATAGTGTATGTTGATGTTTCCCTGAGATCTGTGTCGGGAAGCATAGTGTATGTTGATGTTTCCCTGAGATCTGTGTTGGGAGGCATAGTGCATGTTGATGTTTCCCTGAGATCTGTGTCGGGAGGCATAGTGCATGTTGATGTTTTCCTGAGATCTGTGTCGGGAGGCATAGTGTATGTTGATGTTTCCCTGAGATCTGTGTTGGGAGGCATAGTGTATGTTGATGTTTCCCTCAGATCTGTGTCGGGAGGCATAGTGTATGTTGATGTTTCCCTGAGAACTGTGTCGGGAGGCAATGTGTATGTTGATGTTTCCCTGAGATCTGTGTCGGGAGGCATAGTGTATGTTGATGTTTCCCTGAGATCTGTGTCGGGAGGCATAGTGTATGTTGATGTTTCCCTGAGATCTGTGTCGGGAGGCATAGTGTATGTTGATGTTTCCCTGAGATCTGTGTCATGAGGCATAGTGTATGTTGATGTTTCCCTGAGATCTGTGTCGGGAGGCATAGTGTATGTTGATGTTTCCCTGAGATCTGTGTCGGGAGGCATAGTGTATGTTGATGTTTCCCTGAGATCTGTGTCGGGAGGCATAGTGTATGTTGATGTTTCCCTGAGATCCGTGTCGGGAGGAATAGTGTATGTTGATGTTTCCCTGAGATCTGTGTCGGGAGGCATAGTGTATGTTGATGTTTCCCTGAGATCTGTGTCGGGAGGCATAGTGTATGTTGATGTTTCCCTGAGATCTGTGTCGGGAGGCATAGTGTATGTTGATGTTTCCCTGAGATCCGTGTCGGGAGGCATAGTGTATGTTGATGTTTCCCTGAGATCTGTGTCGGGAGGCATAGTGTATGTTGATGTTTCCCTGAGATCTGTGTCGGGAGGCATTGTGTATGTTGATGTTTCCCTGAGATCTGTGTCGGGAGGCATAGTGTATGTTGATGTTTCCCTGAGATCTGTGTCGGGAGGCATAGTGTATGTTGATGTTTCCCTGAGATCTGTGTCGGGAGGCATAGTGTATGTTGATGTTTCCCTGAGATCTGTGTCGGGAGGCATAGTGTATGTTGATGTTTCCCTGAGATCTGTGTCGGAAGGCATAGTGTATGTTGATGTTTCCCTGAGATCTGTGTCGGGAGGCATAGTGTATGTAGATGTTACCCTGAGATCTGTGTCTGGAGGCATAGTGTATGTTGATGTTTCCCTGAGATCTGTGTCGGGAGGCATAGTGTATGTTGATGTTTCCCTGAGATCTGTGTCGGGAGGCATTGTGTATGTTGATGTTTCCCTGAGATCTGTGTCGGGAGGCATAGTGTATGTTGATGTTTCCCTGAGATCTGTGTCGGGAGGCATTGTGTATGTTGATGTTTCCCTGAGATCTGTGTCGGGAGGCATAGTGTATGTTGATGTTTCCCTGAGATCTGTGTCGGGAGGCATAGTGTATGTTGATGTTTCCCTGAGATCTGTGTCGGGAGGCATAGTGTATGTTGATGTTTCCCTGAGATCTGTGTCGGGAGGCATAGTTTATGTTGATGTTTCCCTGAGATCTGTGTCGGGAGGCATAGTGTATGTAGATGTTACCCTGAGATCTGTGTCTGGAGGCATAGTGTATGTTGATGTTTCCCTGAGATCTGTGTCGGGAGGCATAGTGTATGTTGATGTTTCCCTGAGATCTGTGTTGGGAGGCATAGTGTATGTTGATGTTTCCCTGAGATCTGTGTCGGGAGGCATAGTGTATGTTGATGTTTCCCTGAGATCTGTGTCGGGAGGCATAGTGTATGTTGATGTTTCCCTGAGATCTGTGTCGGGAGGCATAGTGTATGTTAATGTATCCATGAGATCTGTGTCGGGAGGCATAGTGTATGTTGATGTTTCCCTGAGATCTGTGTCGGGAGGCATAGTGTATGTAGATGTTTCCCTGAGATCTGTGTCGTGAGGCATAGTGTATGTTGATGTTTCCCTGAGATCTGTGTCGGGAGGCATAGTGTATGTTGATGTTTCCCTGAGATCTGTGTCGGGAGGCAGAGTGTATGTTGATGTTTCCCTGAGATCTGTGTCATGAGGCATTGTGTATGTTGATGTTTCCCTGAGATCTGTGTCGGGAGGCATAGTGTATGTTGATGTTTCCCTGAGATCTGTGTCGGGAGGCATAGTGTATGTTGATGTTTCCCTGAGATCTGTGTCGGGAGGCATAGTGTATGTGGGGTTCAATGTTACAACTTATTATTTCCTTACTTACAGGAACCTTTAGAAGCTCAGTAGTAAGACTCTGTGTAGTATTCTCATGATTCCAAGAGAGAATGTGAAACAATCTCGTTAATGGAAGGATTCAAGGTGATAAAAGACAAGCAGACTGGTCAATTCCTAATAACTGACCGCAAGGGAAATAAATATGATGTCCAACAAGTGGCTAATAGCCTGAAGACTGTAGTGGACACAATGATAGTGAAATCCTCTAGGGAAATAAACTCTACCGCAAAATGTAGAGATTCTGTTTGATTATATATCTGTAAGACACATACACTATTACATTCACCTCATTGATGGGATTGGCAGCAATCATTTTACAGGAAGAAAAGATCAGCAAATTGAGCACGACATTAAACTTAATGAAATGCTTAATGAACTGAGCAACCAATTTCCAACTGACAAATCAAAAAGCATAATACATTGTTACTGAAAGCAGTAACATTTAAGCTACTAAAGGCATATAAGATGCAAACAGTATATTAAAACTGGGCTAAATTGTTGAGCAAACTTGATGGCCCAAAAGGGTGATGCAAGTTCTTGCATTCCCACTGTTTGTACATGTAGTAGAAATCCATTGTTTGGGTATGCAAATAGATTTCAGTACAAATAATGTTTGAGGGCAATATACAGTGACATATCCACAGTTACTGACCAAGGCCGACAACTAAAACAGTACAACATCCCTCCAGTAAATTCAAACTTTAGATTTAGAGACAGGTTCTATAATGTTATTTCAACATCTCAAATCCTATGTTGCTTGAACAAAGAGAGAATATCCTACAAGGACACAGACACCATGGTCATCAATTCTGCAAGTATATTGACCAGTTTTTAACTTGATATTTATACAGACAAGGTGGCGCCACATTTTGCCTGGCAAGTTTGTGAGGCATTTGTGAAGATTTCGTAGAGCGATAATGGTCGTCTGAAGGAAATGAAAGAATACTGAGTTAGGCAAATGGAAAAACTGACAATACATAATCATTAAGAAAGCAATAACTTACTAAGCAAAGCATAAGAAGTCCCAAGGGAGCATAACACATTATTTTAATGATCTGTGCACACTGTAATTTGTCTACAAAACTAATCCAGTCCCTGTCTTGTCTGTTACTCTACCGTTTTATAACATTGAAGACCATTGTTTACAGAATTCTTTGACGTTACTGGTACTTTCTGTATGGACATCTACTGCAGACACATTTTTTTCCCACACCGGTTTAATCTGAGATACGATAATTACTTTTCAATAATTTGGTTAACGTTTTGATAGGAAACGAGAAATGAGTTCTACTAAGACAAAACAATTATACCACTGAATCAATTAATTTACTACAAAAAAGAAATTAAAGTCTCAATATAATTCAATTCAGTCTATCCCGGTAGCGCCATTGACCGATTTTTCGTGTTCCTCAAAACAAGACTTTCTTTAACATTTTTTGTGGTTGATTTCGAAGTACAACACATGCACCCTGCGTACATGTCTTACACCCGAGATCTACCAAAAGTACCAGTATCGTATTCTACCAGTATCATTTTATAATGGCATACAAATCATAGCTCAGAATAATGACTTATATATATATAATTATCTATTAACAGGACAAACATTGCAAACCCTCAGAACAATGCATAGAAAACACAAGGGGGGGGGGCGCAATTTATAGGCGGTGTTAAACAGGGCACTTGCCCCTTGTTCAGGGGGGCTGCTGGGTCAATGACGCTTTCGCGATCCTGCAGATTCTCAAGAAAAATCTACCAAATGTTGCTTAATGTATCGCCATGCTTAATAGATATGCCCCCCACCAAATATGCCAATGTATCATACATGAAACCAATCATCTGTATGTGCATCATTACTTGACCTTGTAAACCTTTGTTTGATGCACTGAGTCCAGAACTGTATCATTATTAGATAAAATATTCATACAAATTGCCCCAAAATACTCATGAGTGTTTGTGATTCAATTGATTTTCTGGAAAAACGTAGCTAATTTCACTGTCACAATGTAAATGTTTTATAACAAAGTAGCCAATTCATATGGGGCTTTCGTCAATTATTAAATTATTTCACACAGGAAAATGAACTTGCAAATTGGAATACTTTTGTGGTCTACCCCCCTCCCCCCATCTCCATCCCCCACGACCAGAAACTGTAACGATTCTTCACTAACATTTTCTTTAACTTTCGCTATTCTCTTAAGAATACTTGGCAGAATTCTTTGACAAGTGATTTTAGCTTTTAAAATATTGCATCCATTACCATGGCAACCAATACATTGTATATGCAGATAAGGTAGAACAAAGATGTCAGTCTATAGCAATAAATCTTTATGAAGTGAATATCGATCACACAGCACAGATCAGATAGCTCTGTTGGGTCCTAAATATTGGAAAACGTACATTGATACATCATTTAATTTGCATCAAGCGTCGTACGATTTATTCAAACTCATCTATTTCATATTGATTGGGTATCATGGTCCTTACAATTATAGTATTAATCAGATAGAATCATCAGTATGAAGGTAACAAACTCAAGTACGTTCCTGATGAGGCTCAGACGACATGCACCATCAATGACCTGTATAAATACCTATGACTGTAATGAAAACTTGACGCTAGCACACTGATGCTCTACTCTGTCAGCTATCTGGTAAGACAAGCACTGAACCCCATTTAGCAAGCAAAGCAGGAGTACGAGACAGGGGCCTTAAGTAAACCATACAAAATATTCTTGGAACAAACATATATTTTGTTACCAAGTCGCTTGTGTGTCTTGATCAACTTATTATGGTACAGGGGGATACAAGGATCTTCAGAGAGGAGACTATTCCCGACAGGTGGGAACTTGACACGCCAAATGATTCCAGGTCCAAGGAAATAGACTCTGATCTGATATTTTATAGATCACAGAAATGCTGAATTGGACATCTTCTACTGAAGGAATTCAGACAGAATGCTTGGCTCTAGGGTTGGGAATTAGATCCCAAAAAAGACAAATGGTCTAATTCCACGAGTTAGCCCCACTCCCCTCTGGTGTAATATATTGACAGACAACAGTTAGATATACAAGTATACCTGGCATTGTTTGGTCCCACTTCGTCATCATTGAAAGAAGAGCTGGCTGTGATTGCTGAATCGGAAATTTCCCCTGACTGCATTCCTAGGGAATTCCGACATTGTGCTAAAAATAGAAAAAAATCAATATATAGGATTGATTAATTAAACATGAATATACTGATTATACATGATTTAAGTTAGCTTACATAATGTATGCTGGTATAATGTCATGTTCATAAATGTCACACGGCTCCATGATCGATATAGATACTGTACAGATTCGTGCATAATTTTGTACGCCCTGTTGATACTTTTGTGCACTACGTAATCTCATTGCAGGTATACCTCTCTTTGAAATATAGAATTTGCTGGTCAGAAGACATTTCAAAGCTCCATAGCACACATTTTCAATGCTAATGAAAGGAAATGACTTAATCAGAGCTGAGCAGGTTGTCTGATTTTAACAGAACAGCCTGGTTTGTACAAGTGCCCATGTAAAAAATGTATATCATTGTTAACATGTGGTCACCACATGTATTTTTCTCATGTATTAACCATTTAATCTGGTACTAAACACAATAAAATGCAGCAAAATACTTGATATCACATAATTCATTAGTAGAAAGTGTGAAATATTATAACTTTGACAAGAATTTTTTATTAGGTCCTTAGAAAATCATAATATACTCAGAAATCCCGCACATTTTAATCAAACTTTACACTATAAACCAATAAGAGACTATAGCCTTTGTTCACACATGATGTTATAAGTATATAACACTTTGTAGTCAATCAAAATTTATAGTCCGTAAAAGAAAATAATTCAAACCAGGCACAAGATCTAACACACATACTTGACAGTTCCGACTACATGTACCGGTGTCTTTCATCAACATAATTGTTTTATTTGCGGAATTTTAAGCACTTTGAATATTTTTCTCATTACATTTAACATAAGTGGGAGGGGTAACTCATAATTTGTAGTAATTCTCCTAGCAACACAATTTATTGTGTCTTAAACTGAAATACTTGTAAGCCTGGATGATGAACTTGTTCCTAAAACCACAGACATTTTAGAGGAAGGATAACATTTTAATCAATTAATGCTTGTTGATGAAAACAAAGTTATACAAAAATCGGTATGACCTTGAAGCATAATCTTAAAAGGCACAAAAAACTTGCAAAAGTAGCTAAACATTATGCCTAGCCAGATACAACATGCCAGTTAAATATTCAGCCCAACAATTATGTTACCAAGACACTGAATCAGCCAATACTTTGGAATATGACAAAAATGTCTTTCAGCTATTGCATGAAGTTTAAATTTAAAGTCAATAACACTTATGCAATTACTTTCCATTGTCATTTTCAACTGTGAAGTGGGAAAGTAAAATGGGAAGTAACTTAACTCATATAATATAATATTGCCACAGAATTAATATAGGAAACTTTCTACAGCAAAGTCTGAAATCATCACCGTAACTTGTTTCACTATCGATGTAAAATAAATAAGTTTAATTAAACTTCACTACACTGGCCAATATTGGATGGTCCAGAGAGTACAAGAAAGTAAGCCACGGAGATCTTGTTGTTAACGAACATCCTGCTGTATTAGTTCAATTATTTGTACAAAACAATTTACTAATTAATGCGCAATTATAAGGCTTGCAATGAGTATTTACATATCAATTAGTGCAGGCTGCTCCACTTGTTACCAATAATAGCATAAAACTTTTGTATAGCGAGCCTATTAACTTCAGTTTCTAAAGCATACCGACTTTTTATCATCATAAACAAAAGAGCAAAATGGTAAACGTTACATCACACTTCAAACAGCACAAGGATAATTAGTGACATTCATGTACCTATAACAAACAGAGCAATTAAATAACGAGCCAAAGATCATAGAAAATACAATCCCATGACAAATGACAAGTCGTACTACAGTTGCAGATCACGGTACAAACTGCGCAATTAAAATAATAGCCCACTTTAGTTCACACTCATTCATTGACACTTTGCTCCACTCCATCTCTAATAAATGCCAACAATAGCTGTCATACCTATCAATCAGGGTAAATCAGCTGGACCAACCAGCAATGGATTCATACCCTACTTTTCTATGTTTACCTGTCTAAATGTGATGTCAATTGACTAATTAATTATAATTTAACTTCAAAGTAATCATCATATTGCTACCAGCATAGTTGAAGATAATAAAATCAAGATTCAGAATAAAATTCATCAATATTTCATTACATGTTCCATGCATATTCCAAATATTGGGTTAGACTTAAACAATGGACTGGACTACACAAAACTGAATATTCACACAAAATCCACCAGATGCTATGGTTAATCAATAATTAACTTAGAACTGAGCTACATGCCACATTAGTCTCTGGTCAGAAGGCCATATGTCAGTTCCTTAATGAAATAAATGTTCTTAATCTGACCAAATTTAGAAATACAACCCCATGTACCATTTAGACTAAAAATGACCTGCATAATACGATAATACAGAATTCCCATACAAATTAGTGATGCTCAAGAGAGAACCTAATTTAACTTAAAGAAACTCAAAGGAGTTAATTTGACAGCAAAGAGATTGGTGCAACTACAAAACGAACAGTTCCACTAATTTCGAATCAACAATTGTAAATTTCATCAACACTTGAAGAGTTTAGAAACGTATTATTGTGAAGAAAGGTGTGAAATTTCTCCAAATCTTCTTTAAACAATTATGATAAAAAATCATGGTATCTAAAATAACAGAAGATAGAAAATAATTATTGCATCCATAACAACAAAAGATTGAAAAAAATCACTGTATCTACAAAAAAACGAATGAACCAATAGATGTAAGTTGATATATAGGATTTGTTTGCAAAAACTAAGTATTGTACAATACAATGAACAGAAATGGAAGACTTTAAGCAGGAAATGCCACATACAGAACGAGAACGTGCATTAGCCATCCAAAACACAGAGGTGGAAAATACACTCCACGCCAATAAATATGCAACTAATAAAACTGTTCGCCTCAACAGGATGACATAATAAAGAAATAATTAAATTGAATTCTATAACATAATTTCCTAAACTTAATCAATTACGGAATATGAATACTAGGGCAATAGCTTGATTTCTTTTTGATGAATGATTTACACATTTGTAACAAAATGAAGGCTAAGTGCAATGTTTTAATGGTGTTAAGTATATAAATATATACTGTACATGTAAACAAGGGAGAAAACAAAAACATAAATGACGGGTGAAAAAAGGAGTACTGCTTTGGAATGATCAGTGACAAAGACACCCAAATTTCTTCTTGACAATGAGACACGATGAATTGGTAAATTCAGATAATAATTAAGGGTTAATGCTGCTGGTACATGTGTGCATGTGAACAGGAATGTTGACTCAATGTAAATGAAGAAAATATTTCTTGACAACAGACTTAATCATAGACATAATTGTTCCACGGAGACCAGACACGTTGCATGGTAATTTTCGATCACGGAAACTTAAAGCCAACTTCTACACAGTCATCTATCATACTTGTTTGGTTCGATATTATGTGCCAGCATTTCTGCCCGACATTTTGTGGCTTCGTGCCCATAATAATGTCCCATATGACCAAATATGGAATTCATTATTACACACGGAAACAGAGTTGAAACTTCTATCTGATTTTGGAAAATTGTACTTCATATAATATGGTAAATATGTCCCCCACCAGAGAATTCCTCCCTGGAAACATAGACAGCTAAATAAATGGCATTGTCTTATATAATTTTCTCTAAGTCACTTAAATGTGCATGTCTGATAATAGATCTATAATTGCATCAATTTTCTTCTATTATAAGGGAAATTATACAGACTTGACTGTCGTCCAATAGGAACGAGGGTAGAAAATAAGCCGTTTATTGTACAATATTGCTGCATTAATTCCGTGAATTGCACCGCAGACATTGGTTCACTGGAACATGCTGAAAATTTCACATTTCTAATCCAAATGTGGACATAAAGTAGAAAAAATGCCAAGCAATGCTTGCGAACAAAACCGACGGTTATAAGATAATAGTTTGGTTGTAGCAGACCGCATTGCTGGCAACAGTTCAACATATATTTTGTAAGCCATGAGTATAGCGAGAAACTTCTCTTTCAGATAAATTAGATTTCGTATTAATTATCAAAGGAATTATAGCCAATTGTGCAAATAATTTCCGCATTTTAACCCTATCAAAGTTGTTTTGCACACTGCCAGAAGATATATATATCAAAGTTGCATTGTCTACAATATCACTTGAGAAAACTCAAAACTATTTACTCAGGAGTTTGATTAAAACATCTTCTGAAAAAAAAGACAACATAGACAAAATTCTTGCACCAACAATATTCTCAATAGCTCTCCATATATCATGAATCTTTGATCTAGTTAATGAAGTCCTGTCTATAGCAGAAGACAATGATAAATGGACTGCGTCCCTGAATAACTGCCAACTAATGCACACAGAAGTAGTAATAAATGAGTCCCAGTCGAAATGTCACAAAACAATGGACTAGAGAGCCGTTTTCAATCCACATGGGGATTAGAGAGATCACTAAAGCAAAACATTTGCTAAACAAAAGGCAAAGAGCCAATTCACTCTGGTGAAAGATTCTAATGACTCAATTAACTTCCAGTTCACTGAATTAGAGAATGTGCTAGATTGGTGAAATACTGTATTTATTTCTTGCAGAATCTTCAATCAGTAGTTCTGAATGCATTTTTTAGAAAGCCTGCCTACAGCAGATGAAAAACAAGAGCACAAAATATTTGTGATGGACATAGAACAGACAAAAGGAAAATTTCAAAAACGGAAACTAATATCAATTAAACAGTTTTCTTCTCTGTTGGAAAAAATGTCAACAAAATGTACATCAGTATATTGGCTTACCATACATACCACAACCAAAGTTTGTTTCCTTCTTACATTTTTTATAAGAAGCAATATCGTTGTTAAGTGTTGAATTCAGACCATTCAGAAACAATCTGCATACCGATAGAACAGCATAATTAATTAAATCCTAATAAACCAAAGGACAATTAAACTGGGGACAATGAAATCTTGGATTCATGTCCAAAATAGACCAGATGTAATATAAGTGTACGATAAATACAAGAGAGATATGTCCATCTTCATTGAGGACTTTGTGGCTGACATTCGGTGTCATGTTTCACACGACAGATGACTATCAGTATTCTCACTAACGGCCCTAAACAAAGAACCAAGGACAAATTGTGGACACCCTGACCACGGTGACCATATGACATGGTAGACTGGAAGACTATCACAGTCAACCAAACCAATAAAACATCCCCATAAAAATGGTTTGTTTTGTCACATTGAAACACAAACTGATAATTTGATACAAATGTAGAAGTTCACTGGAGATTAAATGGCAAAGATATGAATGGATTTTTTAGGAAGTGGACCAAAATATGTGAAAAATCTTAAAGAACGTAAAATCAATCACATAAAAATAGGACACAGTGATACCAGCTAAACATTAGAAGCTAGCTAATAAACCATAAATATTCAATACTACAGATATTCTCAGTCTAAATTGTTTAATTAATTTTTAATTAATGCTTAAATTTAATCAATTGATGCTCCATAAACGGCCTTGAAACATCCATCCTTCTTCTTCACAAATGAATTTAAAGAATTCAATTTCTGTCCACCAAGCAGTATGTATATGACTATTAAAGGATTTTTCAAGGTCTGTCAAGATAATTATGCAGCTTAGTTAACTAATATCCAGTGACCATTATGACAATAATTGAAGGTACAACCATTCTATTCAATTTTTCCAGCTGATCAAAGGTTAAATCAGTATTTAAGTGTGAAGTACTGACTTTACTGACAATTTCTGTCCCCAGGGTGAGAAAAAATACACCCAGGAAATATGTAATCTACTTCGCCATCATTGTCCAGAATGACATAAATGTGCACCCCGGGGCTATGTTACAGTTACCACAAAGGTAAAAGGCTTCGGTAATGAGTTTTGATTTATGGTAACTTGAGACAAGCGGTGTTAGAAAAGTCAGCTGAAGTGTGTTTACAATGAAAAGCAATTACAATGATCAGAAGGTCAGAAGTTTCTCACAAGGTAATACAATAGGTGTGATTATAATATTGCATCAAACCATGTTATCATCCAATGTCATGATATTTTACAATATTAAACAGTGACGAGTGTAAAACTATACAAGATTTATGTCATATGCTGTTCAAACTGCTATCAAACTACATTCAAATAGAAGTACACAAATTGAAGCATATAGTGGTCAAGGTGATAAGATCGCCTGACTCCTGATCCAAAGGTCCAGCGTTCATGTCTCACATTTTGTGGGGTTTGATTACAAACTTCTCATTCGGGACCACTGAAAGCAATCATCAAAGAGAGAATAAGTTGTTAAAGGGATGTATGACAATGCATCCAAACACTGACGCCAGGGAAACATTTTACAGTCTAAAACATTTAATTTAGGGATAGCCGATAACAAAAATTGCCATCACTTAATTATGCATACAATTTTGATTCATTATTGATATTCCCCCCCCCCCCCCCCCCCCCCGGAAGTAAATTGTAATCTTTAATATGATTGGCTGATATCCTCATATATCTTGTAAATAAACCAATCACCTGTCAGGTCACATGGTACAGTCATTAAATGATCATTAACACATTTATTTTATGACCAAAACTAACTACTTTGTGATTTTTGATAACTTTTTTATATTTAATTGTATTTTATGTTCACACGTACCACATGTGTGTAGCCTTCAACTTACTGAAGCCCTTTGGTAGCAATAAAACACTAGACTGGATTATAGCTGTGACATTTTATTATAGTTTTATACTTGGAGATTTTGAAACAGTTTGTAAGCACTGAACATTCCTTAAATGGGAATATTTTAGTACAGTCCATTAGTTAATTGTGAGGTGGTCAGCCAATGAAAATATTGACCAAAAGGCATAGTGTGCATATGCAACCACTGGTAATCTCAACTTATATCCACTTCAGTAAATGCCACTGAAAGTCAATAGGCTGCTCTTGTTTCAGCATTTGTCATACACAACTTCATTCCATAAATAATTACAAATGGTTCAAATAAATCATAGCCAGCAACACTTTCAGATCAATTTTCTCTCACAGTTCTGTTGATATGTGGATTCTTATGACTTAGAGGCTCACAGGGAAGACTGGGCTTGCCCAACTGTGTTGCCTCTTTAAATAAAGTTGTTACATGTATTATTATTATTATTACTTCTATGCAAGTAAAGGTTACAGTACACTAGCCGGGGTGCAACTAATCTTCTTGTTTAGTATGTAAATCTAGAGAATGTTAGATTCCAAAATACTGTATGGTTTGGATTTTACAATCAACTTCAAATCGTAATTGGGATTATCATATGAATAGTCAAAACAAAAGATTACACACACAAAAACATATCACTTTGAAAGCAAAAGCATACAATACATAGCATTAATGAACAATCAGAGACCCTGAGAGTCTCAGCCTTCAAATAGTAAATTAAATTAGGCCCTGTTATACCACTTGTGACCTTTAGAGGAGGCGCAGTGGTTGAGGGGTAGAGCGCCTGACTCCTGATCCGAACGTTGTGAGTTCAAGAACTTCACAATCCCTAAATTAGGCGCAAGTACTGGTTGGTAGCAAGGTAGCAGTCATCGAGAGTGAATAGTATAAGTTGTAAGAACTTGTTTCACAATCAAGGTAAAATACATAAGTTTAAACTCAACTTGTGACCTTTGACCGGATTTCAATAATACATCACCTTTTTTCTCCAACATATACATTTGCCTGACAATGTTCAACCATATATCTGAACTAAAGTGACAGTATTTTTCTTCACTTGAAAGGATTAAATGACCCAGAAAATGTAAAGACAATTAAATATAAACAAACATTTACTTTTCTGAGTTGTAAAGCACTACAATTATCGTGAATTAGATCACTAAATGGGTATAGGGTAACACATAGTTATGTTTTAGATGTTTGAAGTTTATACCTTTTTTTGATACTACACTCAGATTCGAGCCAGACTGTCTGGGGAGGGCGTTCAATCAGACCCATAAAGACGCAATGCAAGATTTAAATAAAATTAATGAATTCAACAAAAGGCTTTTATACACTGTCTGTGTTAAAGTACCAACAATTAATCCTAAATCTTTTAAGATTGTATAAACACTAAGGAGCAAGAGGTCACACATTAACTTAATACAAGATATTTTACCATAATCTAATTAATTTCATCTTAATTGCTTGTGATTATAAATTCTTATTACACATTAAATCATAAATTTATTGAATTTCTGAGAAGCTGTTATGTTAAGGATTTACGCCTTGAAATATCAAACGGATTTGAAGTTTTCATAAACAATGGAAAATATCAACATGAGCCTATTACAATGAGAAATATTAAGTCAATACATTTCCAATTACGCAAACACTTAACCATTGTACTTCGACAGTGTACTTGATGTTTTATTAATAAGGAGTTTGCATTAAGTGTGATTTTAATTGTATAAATTTTCTGCTGTAAGCATCGAAATAATAACAAATCTTGATAGCTTTATGCTGGAATATAATATGAGAAAATAGTTGAGAACACCATTATTGTGTACACAATGTCTACTGTAGTATCATTTGAATTCGCGCAGGTCTAATTTTCGCGTATTTCGCGCTAGAGACGAAGCGCGAATTTAAGTCCGCGCGATTATTAAACTTCCGAAACTAACATCCGAATTGTTGACTGTCCGAAAATGTGTGTATATGCACTTACGTTTTTTCTTTTCATAATTTGTCGCTGTTTTTTCTGATAATCTGTGTGGAATAAGGAACATGGAATATTTTGACACAGTTTGATAACTAGTACGAAAGAGTTGTTTAAATGGAACATTAATTCATAAATAGATTTTTCTTTGTTTATGATGTTTATACAATGTATAAAGAATACACGACTGCATAAAATCGTTGTCATCCGGATTGCATGCACTGCAACTTTTTTCTTCATACTTTAATTCTTGAACAATTCGTACAGTCGTGTCAATTAACGCCAATTAATAGTTGGACGTGTCTTATTGTTTGTGGTATTGTTATGGGGTATGTTTTAATTCGTTCCCGACTGGTTCGCTGAAATAACCAGGGAATCAAGCGCTTGGTGACACTGATCAAAATATGACGCGAACCTCGCTAGTCATGTTGTTTATAAAATTGTTAATTGGCGACTCTATTACAGAGATAACCCCCAACTTACGAGTTAATACGCAGAATATTGCTATTTACAGCTTATGATACGGATGTACGAAATAATAACACGCTGCGATACCGTCATTGTTGTCTGATTTTTTTCTTCAAAAAATTAAAATGCGCGAATTTAGGCCCGCGCGAAACTGCCTTTTTTGCTGTTTGCGCGAAATTTCACCCCCGCGAATTTAAGTGATACTACAGTATTGCTCAATATTTTCCACGGCTGAACACTTCACAATTTGTTCACAACCATTCTCAAGTACTAAAAATGAACTATGAAAAATTGTATTACGTCCAGCTATCTTAAAATTACTTAAAAGTGACTTTTTTATAGAAAAAATGATAACAAACATGGCCTATAATTCACGCTTTCAAGGAAACATCGCTTCCTGATTATGCTTGCTTATTAAGCATCCTTTGTTGTGTCCAGTTTACAGTGTCCACACCATTAGCCCTGTATTATTACATTAAAGTATGTCAATCAATTTAAGCCCTAATAATCCCTTAAATGGCCCTACAAAGTCCTATGTCATACCAACATAATCATCTGAAGTTCCTCAGTTATTGATACTTGAAACAATCTGTGATCAAATATAGAAAATTGCTTCAGACAGATTTACGTAACAGGCCAGATAAAACACAAGCACTAAAATGGCATTATCTAAATTGTCGAGTGCCAAACCATAATCAATAATTATAACCTAAATATGGCATAGCCTTCCTTTCAAACAACAGGGAAACTTTAGGATATTCAGAAACAACTACTTAAATATGGCATCCTCAACATTTCAAACAAGAGGGGAGACCTTATATATACTATTTGATTAATAAACTGTCTGCAATCACTTTGTTGTATAAGCTTCAATCAAACTTCTGTGTCAGATCTTGCTTAATCGGTCCCTTTATCTGAAGTGTGGTCAAACATTCAGCACCATACAGACTGGTCAATAATGCCCAGTAGCACTTCTACCCTAGTCAGTTATCTCTAATCATGATAAGCTCACCACTTCAGTGGTCAGACATATTTCATTCACTGAATATCATTCCAGATAACATGTGTCTAGTTTGTAAACATTTCATGATAAGAAGTCTTTTAAATAGTTCCTCCATCTTGAAAAACACTCATGGTGAAAGTTTGATCAAGATTAGGTGAACTGCTAATCAGACATTGTGCTGACAGTTCGAAGCTTTAAGGTAAGTGTACAAGGTGCGTGTGATGATGGAAGATGAAGACCACTACTTGGTGATAACTTTCTATCAGTGTACTGCGGTGCAGGTCTCGCCACCCACAGCAGGTATGTGGATGCCATTGAGTACAATTATCAGGGTGTCCATGTTCACTTAATTGAAAGCCTTCATGTGCCATCAATAATGCACTAAAACAGGAAAATGAAAATGTTATACCCACAATGCGCTTCCGCCATTCCCAATGTTATGATACCTAACAGAATGAACTTTTATGTAATATAATAGGTAGATATTGAGAACGTTTACAATTTCCAATTACGTCTTCCCATTCCCTGTGTCTTCAAATACAATTCTGCAATGCGATACAACAGGAAGTCTCTTAGAAATTAACCACAATGCTTTGCAAAAGAATGTTTTAAATAGGTTCCCACAATGCACCAAAGCAGGAAGTCTCATAGAAAATACACAGTATCTCCACTACAAAGCAATTTCACTGAACAAAATGAGAGGGAAGACACCAGAAGCAAACAAGAAGTGGCAGGTCAAGCAGTAGAGGTTAATTAACTAAATATCCACTAACTAATAGAGGAGAGGAAGGTTAATTATTGATTATGTTTCCATTCTAATCAGATTCCACAGGTGATCAAGAGCACTGTGGAAGCCATGTTTATACAGAAGAGACTGAGAAACTCAACATGGTCCTCAGTGGTCAATGAATAGGGATTGTGGATGAGAATGACGAGGAAAATACCCGCAGAAACCCCTGTACATACAACAGAATATGCCATCTAAAAACAAGCACTACAAAACATTCGCTTAAGTAAAAAACCTCTGCCAAATTTCCTTGGAAATTGTCATGGAAATATGGTCTTCAAACAGTTACCCTCTCCTCTACCACCTAACGTTCTCAACAACCAGGGTCATGTAGTTACTATTCCAGCTATTATGGTGTCAAAGGGAATACCCCTAGGCAGACAACTGGACAAGAACAGTGTGCTCGACCATCTGTAAGACAATTGGATGGATCCCTCACAACCTCTTGAATGAGCAAAAACACCAAAAGGTGACAAGGTAATCTTATACAGAAACATTAAGTACAGTCGGACCTCGTTTATTCGACAACCTTCTATCCGAATAATTGGTATCATCCGAAATAAATATCAGGTCCCGATGTATCTTTTACCATGTATTATTCGAAATAAAATTTCAGACCCGATGAATTCGAATGAACGAGGTCCGACTGTGTGTAAATGTGTCGCTTATTCTTATTGATACAGTGTTACAAGTATACACCAAATGTGCCAGTTTTGACAAATATCCTGACCTTCATACCACCAGTTAAATGAAATCAGAAGTAGATATTCGCTTTTAAATGCTATCAATTGACCAAAATTTATGAGTTTTTAAAGACTATACTTCAAAATGAAGTGTAAAGTAGGATTTAGAACTAACTCTTGAGGCTCGAGATACTGTGCTTCAAGGATCGATAAGACAAATTCAACAAGCGTCAATTGATGTGGATAAAAACATGAATTATTAGTGTACTTTGTATACCTATGAAATATTACCACACTTAGAGAAACAGCAAGTTAACACAAGATTTGACCGTACAGAATTCCTCATTTCTCACTCATCTTGTGTTCAACAGCAATAACTGCTCAATAAAATAAGGATATTTCACTTAAACACCAAAATATGAGCAAATTTTATTATAACTATTGAATTGAATACTATTCTGACAGCTATATTGTGACAATCTTAAGGACTTATTTAGGGTCTTTGGGAGACAACTCAAGCTGGACATCGTAGGTAAGACTCAGTCGGTGTCTGATCTGACAAAAACTGAAATCAAATTAACTTTAATACTTCTTCATTACCTATAATTAATAACCTGATTAGATTATAATGTCTGGTTGAGAGTATCTTGTCTTGTTATAACAATAGATCCAATACTTAAGTCAACTTAACAGAGATGAGTGGGCAGTATGTCTGATGATACAAATATACCGACATAAGGCATGCACTTCAATCCAAACAAACAAACAAACAATGAGCTATCAAATAAAGAAAGCTGGTACAAAGCATCAATATGAAAATCAAAGAGAGAAAGTGTAAAACTTTTTCGAATCAAACTGAGATCAGACATGATGGAACCGTGTCTGTATTTGCACGATGATAATGATAACTATTGTTATCAAACAGTACAACTTTTCATGTCTTAATATCGGGCATAGCAATCGGCGACAATAAAGCATTTTAATAGCTCCACTTGAAACAGTGAAATGAAGCAATTTATCTGATAATTTCTAATATCTGTCCAATTCAACAGCAATTTCACTTTTCATAATAACCATATAAGATCGAGCAAATGTCAAAGGCACGAGTCAACAGGAAAACAACGACATTAAATTTGATTTATCTGTAAATATTTTTATAAATTTGTGTTTACATGACAAATTCTCTGAAGGACTGTGGTGATAAACACTGCCCAGCCCTTTTCGTTTGCGTAGCTACCATCAAAATGGCAGCATGAGTCCAAACATCTCAAATATAGCAAATCTCACAATGTCATTATTCTTACAGATCACAACATTTTTAAAAAGTAACCATTTTGTTCAGGAAAAAAACTTACCTAAAAACTCTGAAAGAAAGATTTTAGTAAGGTAAGACTTGTTGTAAAACACAGGAAAATTAAGTGACGACAGAAAGAATTCAATGAATTTTTCCGCCAGAATTTCTCATTAGCTTGTCACAATCAATTACTCGTATACAGTCATCATAATCAAGTCAATTCATTTTTACAGATACTTTTTTGCTACACACATCCAGGAAATGAATTCTCACATTGTTTATTGATTAAACAAAAAAAATCGCACCAAACATTTTTTAGAGGTACCAAAAAACTTCATGCATGAGGGTTATGCCACGGATGCGGCAACAAAAAACAGCCAAGTCATATTTTACATACGACCAATATATACAGTAATTAATCATTCTAGAAGAGTAATGATTTAATGTATGAAACAGAGATCAGGTTTCCATAGACACAGATTTAATGATTTATTAATCTACAAAAAATTCACAATACCAACAAAATAGAGGATAAGTTAGCTCATACTGAGGTGTCAGATAGGGGTCGCATTGAACAATAGACTACATTATGATACAGATCAAATAGAAGTAAACATATATAAGATATACCCAGATAGAAATCTTGTCACAGTGATTTAGCATTTGTGGTATGTGAACGAATATTCCAGCTTCAATTAAAGAGAGGTTTGATGAAACCATCTCGTTCAACAATCAAAAAGGTTATAAAACCGAGTGTGAAGACCATTTACTTCTAATTTAACTTTCTCTAACTCAAAAACTTCTAACCATCAGACGAAATTAGCATCTCCCAAAGAGTATTGCTCTGGAGAAAATGCACTGTGAATGCTAAACATGGCGCACAATGGTCACTTCATTCAACATGTATGCAGCAATGGGATACCTTTGAAAACCATTTTTAAAAAGTAAAATGCTTTTTATGTAAGGTCTACTGTTTTATTGTTTCCTGCATGATTCCTGCAAAAAGTCTCCATTTATTCCATTATACAGAATACATAGAAGCTTCAAATCAATCTTTCCTTTTTTTAATCTCACATAAGCAGAGAATTGAAACCATATTGCCCAGACAATGTAGTATTGGCATTTTATTTATGAAACAAAATCCTAGTAATCACCTATAGGGGCTTAAATAACTTGTCATGAAATGTCATCTCACCCGGCGAGCTTCCCCAGGATAGCAGACGACAATTAACAAGCACAGTATTTTATCTGTGAATACAGTCCTAAACAATCCATAATTACGTTAACCCATTCAGTGCAGACCCCTTTTTACATTAAAATATCAAATTACACAAAACATTAAGCAGCAATTGAGCATAAAAGACAAATCTTTCTGCAAAAAAGAATGAAGCAAATCAAGTAACAGCTCATAAAAAAATGTGAAAATGCTTTTAGAATTGCTCTATTGTTTAAAATATGGGAACACATGTTCACCCCAAAAACTATAAGCCTTTGTACACAGTTTCATGTCGCACATGCTTGTGCTAAGAGCTTTACTATCATATTTGATCTTCAGATGACATGTGCTGATGTTTCAGTTACATTAATTATTTAATTATTTCAGGACATTGATGCAAAAATTTGAGTAATTTTCATTACACTCTGGTCATAAAAATCCTATATGCAAATCAACTACTGAGAACTTTGTTTTTCAACTCGGTTAAAGATTGGAACAAGATAATTGTTTCCTGAAGAATCAAGTACATCTTGATTACAAGGTCAGGATGACATTCTGTCATAAATATTCAGAAATTGCCAGCATTATATAAATATCTAAAAGAGCTATTTATCACAAAATGCCAATATTGGTAATAGTGGGGGAAAACTCATAACTGTTGGTAAATATCATGGGATGATATATGAATGTTGAAGTCAGATCAATATATGAACATACCAATATTGTGTAACAATGTAGACTTATCTTAAAACACGATGACATATTGAATGGACTGATTGGATGCAATGCCAATGAAAACAATAATCCATCCAGATAGATAATGGCAAAATGGAACGAACCTTCTTGAAAAACAACTTGACTACTCGGAGAAATACTTACTCGGAGAAATACTTACTCGGAGAATCAATGATGAGACCTCACTGGGAATACAGAAAGTATACAGAATGGATATACAGTGCCAATCAACACAATTTTCCGAAATTAAACTCTCCCTTGAACATAATTGGCATGTGATGTGAACCAGTGGGGTAATTAGCTTCCTTTGGATTGATTATTGGCAGTCTGGGATTCTTACAGTAGACTGTGTATCAAATTCAGAAATTGATTCTGGAACCAGTCCATGTTTATTTTGAAAGAATCAGCCGTGGATATTGCTGAAATTTATTAAATTGATGGAATTACTGGAGAGTGGATTAAACCTATAATCAGCTCAGAAATCATACAGTTTGTATAGAAGCTGCTGCGGGCCTCAAGTTTATGTACCTGTCGGGTAGCTGAGTGGTTAAAGACCTAAACTTCCAATCTGAAGATCATAGGTTCAAACATAGAATGAGACCAACTACAGAGAGGCGCAGGGTTCTCACGAGGATTTGAAAACAGGAGTCCAAAACCAGGCTTTTGGAAAAAGTTGCAGTTCCTCAATGCAAGTTCAACGAAATGTTGTCAGCAACAGGAGTCGTAGGAATAGGGAGTCCATTTAACAGCATATAGATTCATGTAGAGAAGTTGTCAGTTATATGTCTGCAACGGTCACTGGTTCATGCATGCAGAAAACAGGTCTAGTACTGGTAGGTAACCCCGGAACACTGCTTACATCAACTGACTGCATGCATGCCATACATAGCTGCAATACTTTCGGTAAACTGTGTATCACCAACACAACAAACAAATTAAAAGGACAACAGGACAATTTTCATTACACTGATTTCTTGACAGCCTGGATTTACTGTAGGCTAGACACGTAGGTGTTTGTTTTAAATCCACATAGAACTATAATCTTCCTTCTTAAATAAATGTTTCTGATTAAAATGTCAACATTTTTTTCAATTCAATCTTTTTATAAATATATCCACGCTATTGTTGCTGTAAATTCTTACGTTAAGTTTCATTATAATTTATAGTGCGGAATTCATTTATTCTATCTTGAAATTTTGAAAAATTCAAACTTATCTAAATCTATTCATCATGAGATATTTTACACAAATTTATCGACTGATAAAGTAGTGATTAAGATTAATGTCTGTTTAACAATTCCTTCAATCAGATACAAAATAGAAATTATTTAACCTACATGACATTCAGCATTTCAGCATTTTTAACCCAGCTTATCCTTCATCAATTCATCCATTCCTCAGTATAAAAAAGGTTTTACTCAATGTATGATGAATGCATATATAGTATAATATTCACCGACACCATGGAGCCACTCGTGACAGAATTCAAGTTTAGAGTTTCGTCAATGGGGACTCAATTACCAAATAGTAGGTAAACGATATCTTCAGTTTGACTATTTGATATTTCTCTCAATACCCCCAGACGTAGACATCACTCCCCATATAAAATATTCCGAAAATATGACATCAAAATGTACAAAATATCTCGGCGATGATATTCTCTCGTTTTAATCACTGAAACAGCCCTGAACTGCTATTTGAAAGGTCTGTAATGCAAAACATAACATATCAAATATGATTGCTCAATGTATAGTGGGGAAAAAATGGGTAAAAAATAAAGGTAGCTCTAACATTCACAAAAAAAATTATGGTTATTGCTGACTCATATCATTACAGTCAAACTTCACTTAAAGTTCTGCTCAAAATTAAGACTGTTGAATTTAAACTCGATAATCAGACCTTCTCAAAATAAAGACAGACTTTTTTCAGAACCGATGGTGGTCTTGTCATTCAGGTTTCACTGTATTTAGTGATATAACCATTTCACTAAAGCTCATTCAAAGGAATCTGTTGTCTAATTACGGCAAAGATTTTTCTAATACCATTTCTATATCAATTCAAAATACCAGCATTATAACTAGGAACGGAAAGATTTTGAGTATGAGAGAGCAGAATATATTTCCAAATTAAGAATCTGATTGACTACAGTCACAGTTTGACCTTGAAACAAAAAATGGTAAACCAGTCTTAAAAAATAAACCAGATTAAAAAAATACAAAATGTAATCAGATAGATAACTTAATGTATGCTGCCTATTTACTTTTAACCGAAATAATAACATCAAATCATTTAGTTGAGGTAAAAGGCATGAAAAATCCTTTCATCCTATAACTACTGTATAGTTCTTTGCATGCCTGAATTTTTTTTTTTACGAAACTGTTAAGTTAATAAATCTTCACCAATTACATTTCCTATCAATTTTAACTGTAAATAACACAAAAACATGCAACCAAATCCCCAAATTTTCACATTAAGAAGACATTCAAGTTTCACATTTCCAAATAATGACAATTCAAAAACCAAAGCTTTCACTTCACTACGGAATTTCTACTACTATGGCAAATACACAAAATCAGTTATCTCTCATTTAAGTAATTCAGTCACAAAACTGAAATCTGAAACTAAATCATTTTCTATACCATTAAATTGTCAATCTGATAAGTAGGGAGAAAGTTCTCCTTGTAGAATTAGTAAAGCACATAACTAATGATTTCTGTATCAATCTGGTTAGTAGTCATTATCATGCTCTATAAGGGGTTCAATTTGACCCGAGATTTGACACTGTGACCCCTAGAATTTTCAAAAAGCCACATTTTGACCCTTTTGACATTTTGAAAGATCAATTTCACCGGAAATTATAGGTATTTCGGCTATATAATGGTAAACTCTGGTAAAAAGGTGTCAAATGACCCTTGATATTCGGTGCCTTGTGGAACACCTGCCTATAAAATTGAAATTTTAATTTAATGCTTATAATTGCAATTACCAATAAATTGTTGTCTTAATATTTTGACCAGCCTGCAACACTAAGGCCAATGTGCCCAATACATTTGGGGTCAAATACAATTGATTTCAGTTTCCATGTGAGTTTTATACACAGACAAACTATGACAGTGTTCTGTTCTACAAGCCATCATCAGGTCATGCTTAATGAACAACAAAAACGCTCAGAATGGATGGCATCATGTCTCAAATGAAATTTCCAGGATCAGACACCACAGAATTCGACCATTATCTTCAAGAAAAACAATTAATTTGAAAAGATATAATTAAGTCTTTGTTCTCTTCAGACGACCGATTTCAAACTTTTCCATGGAGACTGTAAGAGGCTGTAAGAGGCTAGTCATATTTGACACTTGTTGATTACAACATCTGATTCAGTTACCCTCTAAGGGTGTCCAGATGTACCATTTCAGGTGTGTTCAGAATTTGGCTTATTATAACATTGACAGATGTTGAATCTTTGGATCAACCTGTCAACACTAAGTTAAGATTAAATCCAACTTCACAGATGACCTTGACACAAAAGAATAAAGGGGGACCAAGAGTTCAGTTGATATATTTAGTAAACAAGCATGCAGCAATCTTATTTGCCTAGGGTAGAATTACTAAGCTGAATAATTACCAAATTAATAGACTTTGGGATTAAATTACAGGGCCAATAATGATCTGAAAATACTGGCTTATAAAGCAGACTTCTATCACCCTTCATCACTGAACAAGATGCATGTTCTATCGCATGCCAACACCAACTATTGACATCCCTATGGAGACAAGGACAATTTTTTTGCAAACTCATAAACTTTCTAATTAAGTCTAGGAGAGGTTTCATTGGAAGTTGAAATCTTTTCATTTTGACGTTGATTACATGGTGCAGAAGCATATTTTTCCATACAAAATCGATGGAAAAGGGCAATAAAACCAGTGACATGACTTAACTATAGCGAGGTTTCATCATGCACAGTGATAATAAAGAAGTAAAATTGCTATCACTGCATTTACACAATGTGATTTTCACAAAACAGTTATTCTTATGAATGTGTTTATCACATTACGGTTATTCTCATGCTATATTTAGAACTCTAGTAGACTGGTACTTGAATTCAAACTAATCAAATAATCAAAATGATCTAATTGCTAGAAATCAGAGACCCAGGCTTGCCTGTCAATTTGTAGCAGACAATTTATGCAATATATTGAACTATGATATGAGAAGCAACAGTAAATTAATTCAGTACATTAGTTACAAACACTGATTATGTCTGTAAGATGACTTGCTGTAGATATTTATTGCATTTGAAGTCATTGATCAGGACAGAATTTAAGTGTTTAGGGAATACACTGATAAGACTGCAGACGGATCACATATCTTTCAACAAAAGAGGAAATATTATACTAAAGAGAAACTATTACAAGACAGAGAAACAACTTAGAATCATCAAGACTGAACTGAGTATGAATGATTTTCATACAGCAGGTAAACCATGGATTGCTGAAGTCTATTTGTTATAACGAACAATAGTGTGCAACATTTGTAGTTGCAAAGTGAAAATGTTTGAAACATCAAAATTTCACCTATTTTGACTGAAAACAAAGATTAAATACCATGGTTACAATTTAGTTCTTTGCTGAAAGTCTTTGGCATGATAGCAACTGGTCCCTTACAGTCAGAATGTCAGTGTACTAAGCTGTGCCATTTTACAAGAATTTTCAAGGAAAGTCAAAATTTCATAACGGTACAATGAAACGTAATCTGAGTTTATTGAAAAAAAACTAAAATAAATTGAAATATCTCATCATAAATTTGGATGGTTACTACTTTATCATGAAAGTACAATTTACATGAAGGTTGTGTAAGATAGGTAACCACTACAGAGACAACTATGTATTGATTGATTGTAACCTGCAACAATCAGATCAGGGTGTGAAGATTTATTACCTTATCTTTATATGGCCAGATCTTACACCCTCATGAAAAGTTCAATCTCATTCTTCTGCAATGAATAATGTTACTGAAACATAGCAACATAGCTGAAATACATTTGTGTGAATCACTGAGAGCGCTGGGTGTCTCCATTAGTCTCAAAGTCATTGACTTAAACATTCAAGCCTGTAAAATACCATAGAACAAAACAAGAGAATGATTATTCCTTTACATGTGCATTGTTAAACAAGCTTTAACTATCTACATCAATCACAGTGATGATGCTTTCTGGGTAACCGACCAGTTATTGTACCTTACTAACGAATCGTGAAGTTATAGAGAGATTCAAACTTGCAACTTTCATATCAGAAGGAGCAGGGACTCCATCCTTCAACCACCTTGAACATAAAGCCTTTCACAAATATGTCAACTGTATACGAAAAGCCAAGACATAATTTGTGAATGTTCCTATGTATTGATTAATCAACGCAGATCATAAGATATTCATGATTATATCAAATCAAGACCTCTGTCCTGAGTTTAGTATTATTGACTATTTATATACTGTGATCTCTGACAGATCTGATACACAAGTGTATAATTTAGTATGTATCCAACAGCTGTATTTAAATAAGTGGATAACAATCTGCATAATTACAGATATATAAACAAATTATAGCTACAACAGGTTACGATAACTTGTCAATGAATTATTCATAAATCTCCATGACCAACTTCCTCCCTAGTAGTATAGTATGGCAGCAATATGACAACAATTTGACTACCAATTACACTGGTTCATCTATGTGTTCAAAATAATTGTCCATAAGTTGTTGCTTAATGTCACTCAGGCCTGCTGTAGGCAAATACATATGTTTGTTATATCTACATGCTGAAGTTGTAAGGTGAATGAAAGAGAGAGAATAAGTTGCTACAGGGAACACCACATACATAAGACAGTGCCTCCCCACACAGACCTCCGGGAAAACAACAATCCATAAAACATAAGGCACTTGAGGAGGCTCAAAGGTACATATATGTAAGGGAACAGAGGCACAAGCAATGGCCTGGCCGACCATAAGGAACAGACAAGACTAGAACTTTTAAGTAACCTATTAGCCATTTGCTATTACAATCTGATCTGGGTACTAAAATTTGCCAAAATCTGGAAACCAACTTGAAAACTAGCGCTAGTCTAGATAAGGACACAGAAGGTTTTCTTATTTGCAAGAAAACTTATTGCTATTTATAATCCTCTCTTAATTCATTTTGTTCTTATCATTATCCCAGCTTTTGTAACTTACATTTATCAACAACATTGTATATTGCTTCCTGGCTATGTTACAAGCAAGCACTCAATCCATTATTGCGCAAACAGTTAGCAGATCATTACATCATTACATAAAACAGAACCAGTGACAACTTGAAGTTGGGACGCCCTATCCCTGATGTATGATAGTAGTTTTTTGTGTTTGGGAAAATTGTCTTTGAACTGAAAAGCTAAAAGCAACATAAAACTAACTTAATATTCACTCAGTTGTGTTTCTATAGAAAATATGCTGTATATATTAGGTTAATGTTCTTTTAATCAAAATGTCTGAATGCCTCTTCAGCAATACATGCACGTACAGCAAAAACTTTACTACGATGCTTCTATCTCTAGGTGTTGAAAGTTTGCACACAGGCGAAACGTTACAGTGTTGGAAAAATAATAGATCTATTCCACTATATACTAGTATTGTGTTGGTTCAGTATGAGTAACTATGCATAATTGCGCATGGAAAATGCATCAAACACCATGGTTATCTCATCGCTAGGTCGAAACGTATCACATACCAAGATTCTTGAACCGAAATTCCGAGTGGCAGAACGTCTTTAAAAGTAATTATCACATTGAGCTCCAGAAGTTTTTTCTGCTCTTTCCATGGTTCATATCCTAGGAGTACCACAATATCGTTCAGCAAGACTCAAATGTATGTCTTGTTTCCTGATATCATGAGAAAAAGAATGGCGAAATTCTAAGGAGCACCAGTAAGTCAGTCCTGTTTTCTTCCAACATGTTTATACCTTATCTATTCTTTAATCAACATTGAGAAAAACACTTGTATCTATATTATCTGTTATTGTGTTGAAAACACTGTTCTCCTAATTAGTAACACTGTTACCACAAAAAACATACAAAAAAGAGTCCTTGCCAAAACTTTAGTTTTTGGATAATTTTTTTTGGATAACTTGCATAGTTTTTGGATAAATAAGTTTTGGATAACAACATTTCTGCCTCACTACGTAGACAATTACATTGTGGCTGAATACTATCATCTGTAATAAATGTTAATGATACAAATGTCAAAGTCTGAAATTCCTCCGCAAGGAACCAAACTAACAGAACTGCCAGTAAATGTAAAACATGCTGAGTCTAAGGCAAAATTTATTTATTATATATAATTAGGGTAACAAAATGAAATTGAATATAATTTTTTGATGAGGTGGTAGATAAATATATAATTATGGGTCGGCACCAATTTTGTGTACGAACAAGTGGTTCTAATTATGTACGGGGTGTCAAACAAGTTGGCATCGCAATTACTGCTCATTTACGTCTACCTCACAATTTTTTACAACCGAAGCTACTGCTATGTAAACACTTGCAATATTCCTGCCAAAGAAGCTTCATCATTAATTAAGTTAATAAGTGCCAGACATTTCAATTAATTTTATGCAATTTTGCTAAATGTTTCATTTACATAGATCTGCATGTTTCTAATAAATACTTTCAGAATAAAATTACTGGAGAAGCACAGAGCTGTGAAAGTATTTTGTCATATGACGCGCCATTATGATGAGTTTTTTAGCATGGGAACATAATGCAAGACTCATCAATTTAAATTTTACAAAGTCGGCAAATATTTAATGCATCCATTGAACTGACTCATGCAACGGGTAACACTTTGACCTTCAGGGTATTGTGTATGGAATGCATCCATTTTTACCCAACAATTGAAGTCATACATTCTACTCTGCCTGTGGGCAATATTGAAAGAAAGTTACTCCACTCACCAATGATTACCCAATGAGTGACTCTTTTTCCCACAATTAAATCGTTAATTGTGTTGCCATGGCAATGGGAACAAACACGCCCCAGCAACAATGCCAAATTTGCTTTATTTTAAAAAAAGAACATCTGGTAATGCTATCGGCTGTGACTTAAAAATCATAAATCTCCCGGCGACTACAGGGACATTATGATTTACAAGAGTTATGTTCCTTTGTTATCCGCACACGTAAGGCAGCTGACACAGCTTGAGAATATTGTAAGAAACTTAATTCCCCGTCGTTGAGAACGACAACAAAGACACAAGTATCAGAGATCACACAATTTGAGCGGCCATACAGTCTGTTATTATGAAAATTAGTCAGAAATCCAATCAATTAAAGATGCAAAATTTCTCTCAAGAACTTAAAGGATAATCAAACATCCTGAATAACTTGAAATCTTCTATTCAAGCTTAAATTCATCATATAATTCATCATACAGTGAAACCTCTTCTGAGCAAGACTCTCTGGGAGACGCACATGTCGACTGGTGTTGAGGGGTTGATGCTCCAGAGAGGTTATCATTGTAGAGGTTACAGTGTATATCTGACGTATGCAACACCACAGTGTTACGTACATAACTATTACATGACATACCATTATATTACTTGTATACCAGGTAGATGTTTATACATGAATTTATGGTATTTTCATTAAAACAGAAAAAGGCTAAGATCAATGTATGTTTTGTCAAAACAGGTTGATCAAATTCAAAGTACATGTACCAGCATAATTATATTGTATTGACAAAAAAGTCTCAAGCTAAAACTTCCACTTAAATTTCAAGTCTACTTAAATTATTTGAGAATTTCTCAAGTGTTAATTTTCCCTCAAATATTCCAAGCTGGTTTGAGGCATGCTTATTCTAGAAAGTCAATTCGTGAAATTGAGCAATTAAAACTTAATTTAGTACAAACTCCCCTGAGTTTGAGGCAATACTCAAAAATAAGTATTTTTGTGAACACGGGACTATTATCAATCAAGTAAAAAACATTTAACTAAATATCAGGATGTAACACGTTTTTATTATAATAATAATTATATGACACATAGAAATTGAAAACTGGCCAGTCTGGACAAGCTAATAAAAATGCCATCTTCATAATTATTAATTTAATTTAATTTTCTGATAGTAACTACATACTGATGGGACAAAAGATATCACACTGGTATATAACTGTACATTCTACCACATGTATTAAATTGTAGCTTTGAGGGGGTAATAAAATGTAATAAAAACTGAATCAACTTAACACATGACAGATTTCATTAAAGTTATATTTTCTAATTAAATACTTACAAGTAACAAGAATACAACATACAAGAGGCTTATACACAATCTATTACCACATAGTTTTCATTTGAATAACTCTTCAAGAATACAAATTGTATCCTTCAATGAAAGAATAGTTGAAAAAGATTTCATTTTATACGTGTGAAGTGGCCCCTTTCATCTTAAAGTAAGTTTAATTGCCTGTAATTGGATGATAGTAAATACTCTTCTTACAAAGATGTATTTAATTAATACAGACATCTCATTACTTATATATTTAATTTTCAAAGTATCGTATGCTTTATGTAACAAAGTATAAAGAAGTAAAAATGATGGGAAGCTCTTCAAAATGGAGGTACAATGAAGAGTTGGGGCAGGACTCACACATGAAATGAATAGATACCATTTCCCCAAGCTATCAGCCTGAAAGACTGAAAAATACTAGCCACAAATATATACATGGATGTGTGTGTCAAATTTAGAATTGAGGTATTGCAATGCACACTATGTTTTCAGAACGTAAATTTAAGTATTACAGAAAAATGCAGTATTGCACTTTTATATTGGTGACTGGTAATTATATGTGATGCACAATTTAATATATGTCTGTATACATGTAAACAGAATGGATGTCTATTGTCTAAAGGTAACATGTGCTAACAACTGTAAAGGTTACATACCATAGTTGCATACATGTACCGATATCTAGCACATCGGAATCTGTTTCAGGGAAAAAAGCAATTTTTCTTACTTATGTAATTATACTCAACCAAGTTGGGAGCTGTCAAGATTTACAAGGTAAGTAATTTGAAAACACATGTAGGCTCCACAATGCAGTAGACAGAGCTTCAAAGAGAACAAATTACCCATTTAGTGAGCATTAAATCTCCAAGCATGAATATTACCCCAGGGAGCACTCCAGTCAATGATGTCAATTTGGAGGTTTCTTCAATTCAAAACATTTTTGTATTATCCAACTGTTGTACGGCATGTAATTATATTAAACGCATAAATTAATAATTACTATGCCTCACTGCTTGCATTTTACATTAAAACTTAAGTATGGTGTTCATAGAGTAACCTGAAATACCATTGAAAGCCTCACTGAAAATCTAGTTCCTTTAGGACCTCAACATTCCTTGTAAAAATCTCAACTGACACATTTCCAATTGGCATGTACAAACTTGCGCACAAGAGTAATGTTTAAATAATTAAACAGTGACTGTCTAACTTACTAGTGATAGTTTGATGATACTGCAAGCATTATATCAATAGAATTCATAAATAATGCAGTACACAACACACAAACAGTAGACTTGGCAAGAGCATGCTTGTTGTTACCTCAGAACATTGCCCTCTGCTGTCTTACATGCAGGCAATGGCAAGAGTATGCTTGTTGTTACCTCCGAACATTGCCCTCTGCTGTCTTACACGCAGGCAATGGCAAGAGTATGCTTGTTGTTACCTCCGAACATTGCCCTCTGCTGTCTTACACGCAGGCAATGGCAAGAGTATGCTTGTTGTTACCTCCGAACATTGCCCTCTGCTGTCTTACAGGCAGGCAATGGCACGAGCATGCTTGCCATTAGTCGTTACCTATGAACAATGCCCTCTGCTGTCTTACAGGCAGGCAATGGCACGAGCATGCTTGCCGTTAGTCGTTACCTATGAACAATGCCCTCTGCAGTCTTACTGGCACCCAGGTTATAGTGAAACCATCATAACATTGCTATGTAAACACATAATCAGGAAGGTTGTAAGCTGTCAAAAGATTTTCAGGAATTTTCTGGAACCCCTGGCAACATATCTTATCATACCAAAGCCTGAATCAACTCATTATTTCCAAGAAAAAACTCTGTTCCTTCCAATGCTTGTTAGTTTATCAGTTACTGCTACTTTAATTAATAAGGATGCTAAGGATTTCAGGACTAATTATGTTTTGACAATGCCAAGGTGTAAACCTCTGGTATCAAGGAAACAATCTTGATAAACTCCATCTGTGTTGAATATAACACCATGTAACATACATATAATGGAGCAATGTTGCATGTTTGGTAAGGGAAATACCTGTAACAATACCATAAAGTGTCAAACAGACCCGCCATTCACGTGTATCTGGTAGAAATGACTAAGAACCCGACAAGCCCTATCAGGCACAGCTGCATGATGGGGGAAATATGTTAACAGTACTTCATGTAATGGTGAGGTATTCATGGTGACAATGCTTATTTCCAGAAACTGATTATGTCATGTTGCATGCGCTGATCAAGTTGATCAATCCTAGGTCAAGTGGAGGTTCTTACCAGGAACCCCTCTGCTGGATTAATGCATGATGTTGTATACATTAACAGCCCAGGCACACATACATATATACCAAAATTTAGACAAGTAAACCAGAAATATATAAGATGGAAATTCAGTCATTTAGATCATGCAAGAACATTTTCATGTCTCTAGTGGTAGAAATTCTTTAAAGGTGAATATTGAAGATCAAAACTGAATATGCAACCAAATTCACAAGCTGTTACTATGATACATGTGTGTTAAAACATTAGTAATTCAGTAATGTAGCTGAATACACCTTATAAATGTGATTCATTTAACTGACATGTGTTTTACGACATTTTTTACACATTAAAGGATATACTGGTGATACCATAGGCGGTCGCTGTGGCTTTAAGGTGAGTGTTGAACTTTCTACCAAATTTGTGTGAAATACATCATTGTCATACATGTAGTAATGAATTGAAATTCTATAAAATGCCGATGTGAGTCATTTATTGGTCCAGGTTTATCCACACCTTATTCAGTATGTTTCATCTTGTAATACCACAATCCACCACATGAATTTTCCCTTCTCAAATCTGCACAACGTACTGTCAATTCAAAATTAGTTGAAAACACCATTTTTGTGTACACTATGTCTATTGGTCAACATTTGCAAAACATGTTTCAATAGGCTGACCACCTCAGAGTTTTTCTACCATCATTCTTAATTAAGAAAATAAAAGCAGACTATATTCCCCTATAAAAGATGAAATCTGATATTTGCTACACATGGATTTTAACCAGGGGTACGAACATACTTTAATTTTAGATCCACTGAAGTTCAGTTAGACGTTTAATCCTGTCTTTGTTTTCATTGCAATTTGCACAGAAACAGGATATTGTTGTTTGCACTACAGGATTAGAGGAGAAACCTTTATTTATAGAACTCCAAGGTAAATCTGTTTAATTGCCTTCATTGGACAAAGATACTGAAGTTCACAAAGGCCAACAACTCTCATACAATACCTCATGTTACTTTGTGAATGTAAGGGGAGACATAGATTCACATTTGGTAAGGGTAAAAGCAATGATTGACAATTTATGAACATTTTTCATCCCAACTTGACAATTTTAACACAAGATGTCCTGAAACAGTGATAATAAGGCCATCATAGGATATTAGTATTGATAGTTACACAGTGGACATAGCCAGAAGGGGTAGAACTGTGGACAAGTGTTTGGAGTGCGTACCCAGAGGCCAAACTGTAGCAATTAATTAACTGTCACAATATGCCCGAAGATTGACACATTTAAAAGAAGATACCCCGACATCTAACACAATGGTAAACTGACTTCAAAGGTTTAGATCCTAACTACAGAACATAATGATTTATATTATGAAAGATTGGGTTGATAAACTGGAGGCATTAGTATGCATCAAACACTTTAGTATTAACTACAGTGCAACATCTCCGAAGCAACACCATTAGGTAAATGTAGGCTGTTCTTGAGAGGTGGTTGATCTAGAGAGGTTAAATCAGTAGTATTGTTTCCTACAAGAAAATTAATACGGGTGTTGAAGAGAGGTATTCCTTCAAGAGAGAACTTATAATGCTGGAGAGGTTGCAATGTACATTGAAATATTCATAAACTGTATTATAGTGTGTATTATGTTCATATGGACATCAAAACATGTTTATCCCAAAATACTGGTCATTTCAGAAATTTCAAGAAATTGGGCCATTGGTTAAAAGAACATGAGGTTGACGGACCATTTTAATTCCTATGT
Organism: Mactromeris polynyma; assembly: GCA_032209605.1. NCBI lineage: Eukaryota > Metazoa > Mollusca > Bivalvia > Venerida > Mactridae > Mactromeris > Mactromeris polynyma. Next base: position 753,921 of record JASFXZ010000050.1, read on the forward strand.
TTCTGTAAGCTTGCCACACAATGTAAACAATAAAACCAACAGGTGCTTGATTAATTATGGTTTCAAATAAAATAAAGTTCCTCACCCAAGAGTGAAGGTCAGCGACTTTAGTCGACTGATATCTACAATGTTTGTGTCCTCCACACGAGACCCACCAAAACAAGACGGAGGTTAATGATTGCCTAACACGGGTACATGGCGATGTCGCCACAAGAAGGTGACAACGTCGGAATGCACAAACAATAACCGACAAATTAGCGTTAATCCCTATAATCTGATGGTTTAGCCGATACTTGAGAAAGAAATAAAGAGACAAGCAGGATGGTGGACTTCTAAACATAGACAAATTTGTTCAACAATAAAATTGTTACAGACGGAAGTCTTCTGTTCTAAAACTTAAACAGGGGATGGAAATTAAGGTTCAACAGGAAACGGACTGGTCACAGACAACAGGGATTAAGTTGGAATTATGAGGGCTACACAGGTTGAAAATATCTGTAGCGAAAAGGTTCAAAATGATGTCAGATTCCCATGACTAAATATTTCAAAACACTACAATAAAATGGTCAAAAGAGCTACCCAATACTGTTTTGTATCTTGACAAAATGATTTGTAACAATGGAGGTGATTTTGGCAGGACTGCATCAACATTTTATTTGATAGTTCAAGTCCTTTCAAACGTACATGTACATGAAATAATAATGGCAGGTTAGCCCTTAAAATATATTATATAACCCCAATATTTGAAAGACAAGTACCACTTAAATACAATTTCAAGGTATTGATGATATAAATGACTGATACTATTATCATGCCAACAAGCATTATGTCACCATTATGTCACTATACCTCATTTTTATCAGAGTACTGAAATAACACATTTCAAATTCAAATTTTTTTGACAACAAACCCTATTGGTTGTTTTCTTGTGTCAAAGAACATCATAGTTGTATGGACAAGATGAATAAACATGATTCTGTAAATACCCTGATCTTAGCAAATAAACATGAATTTAACAAAAGCGCAATAACTAGCACAACCGCACAAACAAAACAATTGAAAGAAACACTTCTACAAAAGGAAGTCAATCGTTGAAGTAAATAAAAGGTTTCTTATAAAAGCATGAAGTGCAATTGTTTTCTCACACTGTCTGGTGACCTGCATTGTTATATTGAACCTAAAGAAAACATTGCGCAAAACATTGTAATCCCATACTTAAAGGCTGATAAGCAATCATGATCAATATTTTTGCAGCGTGTCTGCCACCCCCCACCCACCATAATTAAGCAATCAACAAATATTAGTTCTGGTCAGTGCCTCACTAATGGGACTATTACTAAATATTTGGACAACTATTGTTAATTAAGCAAAAGATGATGAGATAACGTAACTGTTTGTATCTTCCACACTGGAGAGTATTTTATCCACCAAGAAAAGTTAGATAATTCTACTGATGTATATCAGAAATCTGGGAAAACATCACAGACATTGGGCCTGTTGCACAGTATTTTGTCCATTTTTAAAAAAATAGTTGTACAAGCTAATTTCTGTAAAACTACAAACTTAATTTAGAAAAAAATGAATGCAAACACAAACATACATCAAGTTTTAAATGTGCATGTGAATTATTTGGAGAAATCTTTTTCGGTTTAAAATTTATACAACTTTGAAGACCCAAAAATGGTCCATTTTTATGTGTAATGTGTTAGCATCAGTTTTTTCCCACTTTTTCTACACACTATTGTGAGAAAACCAATAGGTTTTTTGCATAAGACATTTGCTTTTCCTTTGAAGAATTCCATGCTTGTTAGTTTGGTATAAGGCATAATGCTGTAGCATAAATACTTGCTAATTTATATTTGAAAAACCAAAATAGGTACCGATGTAATGGTCTCCATTTTTGTATTTCCCTATATTCTACTTTTTTAATTATAAGGACAATATAAATAAAAGAAATCCACAATCTCTACATATTTATAAAGACAATAAGTCAAATAAAAGGATGATGTAATATACATGCCAAGAATATCAAAAATATTTTTTTATTTTACAAATATTTTTCTACTTAGCAAGTTGTGTCAAAAAAAGTGTAATGTCCGTCCCCCATGTGATTTTTAAGAATAAGTACAAAAAATGTTTAATAAAACATATTATTCAATACATTTTATCATTATAATACCATGTCAGTCCATATTTGCGGTTTATTCTTGGTTATAATGGAATTATTTGCAAAAAATGAAATGTTATCTGTAATGTCCGTCCCCGTAATGTCCGTCCCCTTATGTATAATGTTATTTAGTGTGAATGAAAGTCATTTTAGGCATCAAGTTTAGGAAAAAAAGTAAGTTTATGTACATAGACAACCTTTATTTTGTCTAGAAAGAAAGAAAAATCTACTTCATAGTGAAGCATCTTAGTGGTAGGGACCTATTTTATACTTCTGCAACAAAAATGCACAAAATTGGCATCTTTTTGACAATAAAAGGATATTTTTTCTATTATAATCATCAAAAAGATTTTATAATGAAGGGCCTATATATGTTAAAAGTCCATGTAGTAAAAACTGTTTCTTAAAATTGACAATACAGTCTTTAAAACAAATAATTTAGTGTGGGGACGGACATTACAAAAAAGGGACGGACATTACAATATTAGGATAATTTCTCAAATCTTCAATAAATCCTGCTACACATATTGCTATGAATTCCAGAAATTATACTTAAAGATAATATGATAAAAATCAGAAACAGCCAGGAACAAGGCCAGTATTAGGTTGGACACATTATACAAGGTTATGCAATAAACAATATTGTCCCCTGTGTGCACTATCTAGATATCAATCTTATCCAGACCCCTAATCAGCATTTCACAGTGTCTGGCCCAGTGGGAGTCCAATATACATCAATCAGTACTTGCTGTCACCATCTGACACATATATACAGTAAAGTTGAGAAAGTGTAAATTATTTTTATGGACTTAAACTAAAAGACAATTTATAAAATATAGTTGATCAGACTTGCCTTGAATGTTAGAAAATAAGTGTATTTATTAAAAAATTAAATCAACATATATGTGTGATATTTAGGATTTTAAACATGGTATATTTCAAATTTCTATAATTACATAAATTGTTAAACCCCAGTGCAAATGAAATAATGAAGAAATAAAAACTTTTCTTACTCTTATAAATCACTTTTGAAAGAAAGACTTAACAGTGAGAAACCAATACCGGTATATCACCTGTATTTTAATTTTTCACTAATATTTACCAAAATTAACTCTCTTTTTTTCTACATACATGTTTATAGCTATATATGTTTTAGTTTATTGTCTTTATACTCAATAATTATTGATGTTATAAGTGATTCTGGTCATTTTAGTTAAATGAAATAAGCCTTCATTACCAATTTATGAAGTGAGGTCCGTCCTAAGCAAAGAAAATGTACAAATACTTGCTTGAATGCTGACATAAGTCAATTATTTTAGTTTAGAAAACTAATATAATGTTATCTCAGCATCCAGATATAATGATGATTTCATATATCTATGTTATATATCAATTGCAACTGATTAAAACCAGAAGACAAGAAATAGATATTTTGGAGAGAAAAAATCTTGACCGATTTCAAATTATTGGTTGGAATGACATTAATTAAGCAAGAATTTTAGCTAAAAAGTATAAATTCTATAAGAGTATGCTATTTCTTGGATACTTATGTAAAACAAATACATTTTAAGTTGTTACTTTGTGTTTCTTCATCTTTTAGAGACAGACTTTTCATTAACTTGTAATGTCCGTCCCCTCCCAGTCAGAGTTATATTTAAAGGTAAAAATAACAAATACCAAACAAAAAGTTATCTTTTTATCAATGGGACATGTTTCTATATGTATCCTAGTATCCAAAAAAGTAAATATGATAAAAATACAAGAAACTTTATTTTTTGCCTAAGATGCTAACAAAATTGGGACATTTACTGTGCAACAGGCCATTGGTCTTATCATAATAAATAATAAACAATCAATGCATAGTACACTGGACAGAATACCATCAAACCAACCATTAAGTAATTACAATATACCTTGCCCACAGGATTTCTACATTTGAATATTTGCTATAACACAAAGCATAGAGAAATACATGAGAAGAGATTACGATATATAAACGTCAAAAACACTGCAAATTATATTGTACATTTTCACTTACTTATAATGACACAAACAATTATCTGACAGACAAACTAATGGAACGTACAAGCATTATAACTAAATGTATGCTATGTCTTTACATTGTTAAAATATGCCAATGTTTTCAGGGGTTCCATTTGACGCTGGAGTTGACGCTTTGATAGCTGGAATTTTCAAAAAGCCACATTGTTTTTGTCCCTCAGGTTCAATTTTTTCTCTAAACTACAGGTAATTTGGCATTAAAATGGTAAAATCAGTCAAAAATTATCAAAATGACCCTCACGATTCAGCACCTAATGGAACCCTGTTTTTTGTTCAGCGAGACATGGTGTAAGGATTACATAAGATTAATTGTAAGTTTAAAAATTCAATATACAGGATTTACAGACATAATCCCATGTTTAACATTATACCATAAAACCGAAGATAAATAAATACACCAACAGGTCAACCAGTACAGTAAGAAAGTCGGTATGTATTTCTTTTCATCGTAAAACCAAAGGTGAGTAAAAAAGCTACTACAGAGATATACTGTGTATATACAGTTGTCTGTACAAGGTTAACATGATCACTGCGTATAATTTTTGAATTGTCATCATGATTGCTTTAAGTTTACCCCCACTCACTTTTCGAACAGTTTTGAAGAAACAATACACGTCTTGAGACACCAATCATGTCTTATCGCACACGCATTCTTCAATGACTTCAACAAACACATTAATTTTGTTAACAAAAAGGTAGTACGCCACTTCAATATTTATCAATATACCGACGACCAGGAACGAACAATTACCTGACACAATCAGGGGGGTAGATTGTCACAGTAGGTTGTCTGTTAAAAAGATACAAATCACAAGACTAAATCTGGTAGGTTTGACAATATACCAGAGAGGGCTCACCGTGTCATACAGACAAACATATCAGATCACTGCTGATAGACAAGGGTAATAGCAATAATCTCCATAATACCTAACAATGATTTACGAAGATTACCAGATAGATTATCGTCTGACAACACGTATTACATTGACAGAACATTAGGCACGATAATTTATTAATTTCTCCAAAAAGTACATTTTAATGGATCAAAACGTGTAATCATCTGGTACTGTCAAACCTATCATTACATACCACAATTAGGAAACATACAATATGGTGTTTTAAGATGGGTGGACGTTCAGAGATCTAACTTAAAAATAATAATAAAAAAATATATATAAGTTCATATGTTCAATTTCTAGTTGAGGAATGTTATTGTACCTTTAAGCCCAAAGCATTTTAAACGTTGCAGCCCAACCTCATTTATTTAACAACCTTCTATCCTAATACTTGGTATCATCCGAATACTTGGTATCATCCGAATACTTGGTATCATCCAAATACTTGGTATCATCCGAATACTCGGTATCATCCGAATACTCGGTATCGTCCGAATACTCGGTATCGTCCGAATACTTGGTATCATCCGAATACTTGGTATCATCCGAATACTCGGTATCATCCGAATACTTGGTATCATCCGAATACTTGGTATCATCCGAATACTCGGTATCATCCGAATACTTGGTATCATCCGTATACTTGGTATCTTGGTATCATCCGAATACTTGGTATCATCCGAATACTTGGTATCATCCGGATACTTGGTATCATCCGAATACTTGGTATCATCCGAATACTCGGTATCATCCGAATACTTGGTATCATCCGAATACTTGGTATCATCCGAATACTCGGTATCATCCGTATACTTGGTATCTTGGTATCATCCGAATACTTGGTATCATCCGAATACTTGGTATCATCCGGATACTTGGTATCATCCGGATACTTGGTATCATCCGAATACTTGGTATCTTGGTATCATCCGAATACTTGGTATCGTCCAAATACTTGGTATCGTCCGAATACTTGGTATCATCCGGATACTTGGTATCATCCGAATACTTGGTATCATCCGAATACTTGGTATCGTCCAAATACTTGGTATCGTCCGAATACTTGGTATCATCCGGATACTTGGTATCATCCGAATACTTGGTATCATCCGAATACTTGGTATCATCCGGATACTTGGTATCATCCGGATACTTGGTATCATCCGAATACTTGGTATCTTGGTATCATCCGAATACTTGGTATCGTCCAAATACTTGGTATCTTCCGAATACTTGGTATCATCCGGATACTTGGTATCGTCCGAATACTTGGTATCGTCCGAATACTTGGTATCGTCCGAATACTTGGTATCGTCCGAATACTTGGTATCGTCCGAATACTCGGTATCATCCGAATACTCGGTATCATCCGAATACTCGGTATCATCCGGATACTTGGTATCGTCCGAATACTTGGTATCATCCGAATACTTGGTATCACCCAAATACTTGGTATCATCCGAATACTTGGTATCATCCGAATACTTGGTATCATCCGAATACTTGGTATCATCCGAATACTTGGTATCATCCGAATACTTGGTATCATCCGAATACTTGGTATCATCCGGATACTTGGTATCATCCGGATACTTGGTATCATCCGAATACTTGGTATCTTGGTATCATCCGAATACTTGGTATCGTCCAAATACTTGGTATCGTCCGAATACTTGGTATCATCCGGATACTTGGTATCATCCGAATACTTGGTATCATCCGGATACTTGGTATCATCCGAATACTTGGTATCATCCGAATACTTGGTATCATCCGGATACTTGGTATCATCCGAATACTTGGTATCTTGGTATCATCCGAATACTTGGTATCGTCCAATTACTTGGTATCGTCCGAATACTTGGTATCATCCGGATACTTGGTATCGTCCGAATACTTGGTATCGTCCGAATACTTGGTATCGTCCGAATACTTGGTATCGTCCGAATACTTGGTAGCGTCCGAATACTTGGTATCATCCGAATACTCGGTATCATCCGAATACTCGGTATCATCCGGATACTCGGTATCGTCCGAATACTTGGTATCATCCGAATACTTGGTATCACCCAAATACTTGGTATCACCTGAATACTTGGTATCATCCGAATACTTGGTATCATCCGAATACTTGGTATCATCCGAATACTTGGTATCATCCGAATACTTGGTATCATCCGAATACTTGGTATCATCCGGATACTTGGTATCATCCGGATACTTGGTATCATCCGGATACTTGGTATCATCCGAATACTTGGTATCTTGGTATCATCCGAATACTTGGTATCGTCCAAATACTTGGTATCGTCCGAATACTTGGTATCATCCGGATACTTGGTATCATCCGAATACTTGGTATCATCCGAATACTTGGTATCGTCCAAATACTTGGTATCGTCCGAATACTTGGTATCATCCGGATACTTGGTATCATCCGAATACTTGGTATCATCCGAATACTTGGTATCATCCGGATACTTGGTATCATCCGGATACTTGGTATCATCCGAATACTTGGTATCTTGGTATCATCCGAATACTTGGTATCGTCCAAATACTTGGTATCGTCCGAATACTTGGTATCATCCGGATACTTGGTATCGTCCGAATGCTTGGTATCGTCTGAATACTTGGTATCGTCCGAATACTTGGTATCGTCCGAATACTTGGTATCGTCCGAATACTTGGTATCATCCGAATACTCGGTATCATCCGAATACTCGGTATCATCCGGATACTTGGTATCGTCCGAATACTTGGTATCATCCGAATACTTGGTATCACCCAAATACTTGGTATCATCCGAATACTTGGTATCATCCGAATACTTGGTATCATCCGAATACTTGGTATCATCCGAATACTTGGTATCGTCCGAATACTTGGTATCGTCCGAATACTTGGTATCGTCCGAATACTTGGTATCATCCGAAATAAATACTCAGTTCCTATGTATCTTCATAAAGGCAGATCGAATTGAAATGGGCTATTCGAAATCATGTACTATTAAAAATGAAATTTCGGACCCGATGAATATCGAATAAATGCGGTCCGACTGTATGTTAACATAATGCGGCATCAACATAAGTTTGTATTTTGTAAAGAAAACTCTTCAGAATGATATTGCAATACTTGTTTGATAGGGTTCTCATTAGGAGCTAGGTGATATTTAAAGCAATGGTTTCTGATTAGTAAACCGTAACAAATGTTTTCCCCCAAAATTTCATAATTCTAGTTCAGTTTGACAAAACATTACTGCCGTGTGGATCAATTGGATTCAGCGTAGAAGCAAAGAAAAGAGACCGCAGACAGATAAAGTTAAAGGTCAAAATAATTTTTGAAACACAGATGTTTTGGAACAGCGCAGCGCCCTCTACCAGTAGACTAATATGCTAGTGACAGGTTATTTCAACACAATAATGAATAAAATATATGTTGCCAGCAATTTAAATAATTAAGAGAAGAATTTGAGGTTTCCCAGATAATACCAAGGGTCGATCCAAGATGAGACCAGTTTCCATATTGGAAGCAGAAGTACAATCAATATTCAGCAATCAATATGCATGTCGTCTGCTAGATCTCTAAATTAGGAGGCAAACAAGGCATGTTTCCATGGAAGATATACTGGGTATACATCAGCTGTAGTTCATTGGAAATATTAAACAGCAAGAGCACTATAAGAAATACTGGATCATTTAAATAGAAATGTTTAAACAGCAATAAAACGTCAAACCACGAAAGGAGACAAAAAACGATTGCTTTGATGATAGTATTTTAGGAAGAGCAAAGTAGCTAGCTGACAATTAGCATTATACTCAAGGATGAGAACACTCATTGGCAAAAAAGAGGAAGCTTAAAAAATCATAATATAGGATAACTAATACGCTAGTAAACAAAAGCTTCATTTTTGCACATATCATCTGACCAAAATCAGACGAGTTTTAATTCATAACTTTTTGTCCAAAAAAGATGGAATAAGTTTGGAAGAAGGAAGATTCCCATCCCGATACTGTACAGATAAACCAACTGTAGATTTTAACATAAAACCAGGGGCTCCATTGACCCTTTGATCCGTGGAAATTCCAAAACCCACATTTAGACTCCACCCATTCTTGCTGAAGGGTTGTTTTCTTTAAATAAATACGTATTTTGGCTATAAAATGGTAAATTCCTGTCAAAATTTATCAAAAGCATGACCCTCGATTATTCAGCTTCTAGTGTGGAATCCCTGAAAATAATTAATGTAATACACGTGACATTTTAACTTGATTCTCTGTGTAATGCAGATTAACAAAAATAATTGAAGGAGGGAAGTAAACCCATACAAATTACAATACAAAAGTATCACACATGTGCATTTGATTTATTGACTGGTGAGAACATGTTGTGATGGTGTTTTTCTGCAATCCACAAAACCACATGAACAGTTAACACTATATTCTACAGGCAACAGCAGTATGGTAACCAAACAAAACATATAAAAACACATACACACCAGCGTTATATTGTGATATTGCACACTGAGGCATGTGCTGTATGATCGCAGACAGATAACAGCGTCTCCCTCAATAATCAGCATTATGTGTTTACAAATAAAATTTTACCCAGAAGACCTTAGCAGCAAGATTATTGTTCAAAACCAATATTGCTATAAATGTGAAAAGTGGGCAGAAATCAATGGAAAGATAATATTATTTCAATAGTGGAGCATAGTTCGCCATTTGCATCCAAGACCATTGTCTATTACATGACATGAAAATGGCCTTTAAACAATGCCTGGAGACAAAATGAATGTGAAATATTAATAGGAGCCAATATATGAATGTAAGGCAGCAATGAAACATCACAAGGAACCTACTACAGGAGTATATGGTGTGTCAGCCTTATCATAAAGAAATATATTTAAACAGCAATTTTAGCCATAAAACTCGGGTATTACCTCCAAAAAATGGAGGTATTCCGAAAGTAAAAAAGTCTTTTTGCAATCTCAACACTAAAATTCTCAAATGGCTACAAGGCTAAGTGTAGTTGTTTTTTTATTTCTTGTATCAATGCCAAGTTTCAACTTTTCCAATCAAGTCAATTTATGACACTTAATTTTCTCAATTCTATCATTTCATAAATAATTATAGGGAGACCAGCTAATTTTACAAATAAATCTGAAAAAATGTGATATCCGTTAATACCTACAGGCCTGAGAAATGCCTTCTGGCCTGAGAAATGCATATTCAAGCACAATTACAGGACAAGCTTTGGCCAATAATGAGATAAAAAATCTAGGTGTGACCATCCATAGAAAGAATGTAAACCAGGAATGCTCATCCAATACATTGTGAAAGCTGTTTTAAGTCTTAGTATCTTAAGCTGATCAGAAGCTATGAGAACACATCAATGGTTGTAATCCAATGAAGTCAAACTGTTAAAGTGTCACCAACAATGAACCACCGTGCTGCAAGGGATGGTCAACTATTGTACAACATCGCCATGGTCACTTCAAAAGGACACAAAGGGTAAATGCTACTTGAATACAAAGGGAACTTTTATAAGGAGAATTTGTCAATCATAATGGAATGTTGTAATCATCACAATAGGACTTCCCTAATACCGAACCAGGTAACCAATGTTTGTATAAGGTCACCCTGACCCTCTCACGTTTCCAACAAACTTCATTTCCATCACAAGAATTTTTCAGTTCTTCATCAACAGTTTTAATTATACAGTGTGAAATAAAAGCACAATGCCTCGTTTACACTAAATATTAATACTGAGGTAATTCAAGGGGAAAAGTGGGCTCGAACCGACAACCCCCTTTAAACACTAAGTACGGCACTCTACTGACTGAGCTAACCAGACGGCCATCTAAGTTGAGCATGAAATGCTACATATATATATAGTATGCACTGAACGTTTTACGATGAAATACCACGTTTTGGTGCCTGTTGATACATTGAATTAAGAGCAGACAGAACATCTATATGCAGTTATTACATGTATGTTTCAGAAATATATCATTACATCTTTCAAAGACCTATTATAATGACTGCAAGCCAAATTCAGCGTACAGTTGTGCCCGACATTTAACACTTGAACATAGGTATAAATTAATTATATTAATACATGTATTAAACCTTTTTTTATTAATTGACTGCAAAGAATTTTTTAAACACCTGTTACATTCAATTAATTAACAATTTCACACCATCTACACCATAAGACCAGAGGTCAAAGAACATTGGGTTATCAACACTTATTCATTGCCAAGACTAGATTAAGCACTGCCAGCATAAAATATTGTCATTATAGCATTTCTGGTTCATTAAATGTCATAAATACAAAAGCCGCTATCAAATGTTGCTACTTAAAGTTATCAATTGAATGTCATTCATAAAAACAAATCATTAATGTACATAGATTAGCCAGATTACACAATTAGGTGTAAAAACAGTCCACATAGAAATGTCAAAAGTCAACAAATAAATCGGGCAACTTGTTACATTACAACCATAATTATTTGACCATTAGACACTAGTGATAATAAATGGAAGTCCATTACTTTATTTGCTAAAAGTCAGAACATCCATTGACAGTACATTAGATCTATTATTGTAGTATTTACTTAACCACTGAAACTGTGGTAAGTAAGATAGCATTCCACTGTTTCCAAGCATTCCAAAACACATTTTCGTGATACCATACAGTTGCGGGGTACCAGCAGAACTATGGTACAGAACATGGAAGTATTTTCCCGGGAACCAGCCGTAGAACAGATATTCCCATAGTTAATTTATTTGCGCAATTATATATACCAACATAAGAGATTCTCCTTACAGATGGATAAACAACATCACTTCTACATTATCAGGTGTTACATTTGACCCTGGAGTTGAACCTTTTGACCCATAGAATTTAAAAAAGGCACATTTTGACCCTAAGGATTCTGACTGAAGGGTAAAATTTTCTCTAAATTATAGGTAATTTGATTATAAAATGGTAAACTCAAGTCAAACATTACAAAATCAGCACTGATAGTGGAACCCATGTTTTCTTTTTGCAGAAAAGGTGCCAATAACAAACCACCTCTACCTGATAGGACAGAGAGAGCTTCCAGCTGACACTATATAGTAGATACAACAAGAGCTGAGGTAGGACCAGTCTATAGTAGATACAACATGAGCTGAGGTAGGACCAGTCTATAGTAGATACAACAAGAGCTGAGGTAGGACCAGTCTATAGTAGATACAACAAGAGCTGAGGTAGGACCAGTCTATAGTTGATACAACAAGAGCTGAGGTAGGACCAGTCTATAGTAGATACAACAAGAGCTGAGGTAGGACCAGTCTATAGTAGATACAACAAGAGCTGAGGTAGGACCAGTCTATAGTAGATACAACAAGAGCTGAGGTAGGACCAGTCTATAGTAGATACAACATGAGCTGAGGTAGGACCAGTCTATAGTAGATACAACAAGAGCTGAGGTAGGACCAGTCTATAGTAGATACAACAAGAGCTGAGGTAGGACCAGTCTATAGTAGATACAACATGAGCTGAGGTAGGACCAGTCTATAGTAGATACAACAAGAGCTGAGGTAGGACCAGTCTATAGTAGATACAACAAGAGCTGAGGTAGGACCAGTCTGTCCACTCACATATGTTACTACTGCCATACAACAACTTGCAGGCAATAATCACCAATTAACCCCCAGGTCACTGTAGTAATCACCTGTGGCTTATCATGTCTGATTTGCAGAAATCACCAATAAATTATAGCCAATTATGACACAGTTGTACAATTATATACAAATATATTGTCCAGTACTGTGGGTTGCCAGGGGAGAGAAACCTGCTGGTTTTAAGGTCAAGGTGAAATATTTCACCATTCTGACTGGCAGGTCCACCATCTTGGATGGCAAAACAAAAACAGGGTAATGAACTGATATAAACATTTTGCAACATCTGGTAATGTTGTTTAAATACCAGAAATGTCAAACTTACAGCAGAATGTCACAGCTTAATTTATCATTAACACAGTGAGTGTCACAGCATTCATAGTGCCCTACTGTTCATAATACTGACATATCTATCTAACATATAATTAACTATTATTCTTTATCAGTAATTAATAACACAAAAGCAACTTACTTCAGTCTTATACTTAAAGTTTGTACAGTAAAACCTCACCTTAAGACCACCTCAATAATAAGACCACCTCAAAATTAAAAACACAACTTTCAATGTATTGATACAAATTCAAACACAAGTTAAATCCCTTGACTTCAAATTGTATGAAAATGTGAGCACCTGCTGAGAAATAAGGCTTGAAGAATCAATCATTTTCTCTTATCATTAACAATAATATCAACCTGAAAATATATCATGAAAATAGTGCTAAGAAGTTCCAGGAAATCAGATATTTTCTAAAAACTATGAGACAAAAAAGTCATGAGAAATGTGCTGACAATCTGACCTAGTTCACTCACCAAAATGCCACCAAAGTTGATGGGGATTGGTTTTCACAGTTTCGTAGATTTTTGTTTGTTTTCCCACATATCTGGTTTTAAAACATGCAGCAATGTAGCCGACATATATAACAGTCAGGGTTACCCAGCTGCTTACACTACAACATCAAACATTCCTGTGACTCTGATTAGATGATATATGCACCAATCATTTTACATGAATTGAAACCCAGACCCTTTTATCAACAAACTGTACTTGAAACTTGCAACATGCAAAGATCTTACACCCGAGAGTTACAAATAATGTTTGTTCAGTGTATCTTTTTTTTCTGGCAAATAAAAACTGATAATTGCTGTGAACAACAGGCAAGCACTTATTAGAAGTGTTTAATATGAGACTTTATTCTATCAGTAAGCAGTCTGCTTAGCAACCTATATTGAGAGAGCTTAAACCATGCATGTATGATACAGCAAGGAGCTTAAACCATGCATGTATGTTACAGCATGGACACAATTATGAGAGCTAAATATATATGTATGAAACAGCAAGGACGCAATTGTTAATTTACGGGAAAAGATACATGCAGTAGTTAATTTCTATTCCGACATTAATCATTGAAGATTGACAGTGTTGTTTGAACAACTTCGGATGTCTGATCCAGTAACCCAACACACACGTATTTAGCAAAATTAAATGTAAGAGATACAACAGATCCAAATGACTCCATATTCATTAACATTCAATCTGGAAATAATTTCAACAATTAATATCAACATTATACAGCATTTATGGATCGTGATTTAATAATGCCTAACACAAACAGAATCAGCCGTCAAACAATCATTTCTGACTTCACTGGATGAAAATGATTCTCTTTCATATTTGAGAGCATAAAGGCAGTAAATAGCAATCAGAGAATATCAGATTAACTAGAAATGACAGGTGAACAAACAAAGGCGTCTTTCCCAACAGAAATCAAATCTTGAAAATCACTACACGTGTGCTGCCGCACCACCACAATCACTGGCTTGAAGCAACAAAGACCATAATTTTACAGCTCATGAAAAATTCCCCACTTCACACAAAATTCAATTGAATCTGGTGCATTATATTCTTGCATACCGCAGTTATCAGACAGTTATATAGCTAGATGCAATCAGACACCATTTCAAAAATCTGACAGCATTCATAAATAGAATAAGATATTTTGGTCCTGAATACGGAGTTGATCCAGTCAATACAAGTGAACAATCAGCTGATTCAAAATAAACAACTAAAAATACAGAGTGAATGAAATTCCTTTTCATTGTAGTGGTGACAGTACTTGCATGACGATATTCCCTGACCGTACACGGGTAATCAGGGTACATATTTTTATATCAACGTCTATCAAACAGTATCAATTAACAAATAAACTTGAAATTGTAGTCACATCAACATCCAGATATTCAGACACAAGCCAAATACATAAAAGCATGACAGTAACTTAATGTAAAAGTTATAGTCATTCCACGCAGATTAGATTATACTGATAGTGTTGGACAATGGATGGCTGAGAAATGAGTAAGCAAAATGTGAAATAAAATCATAGATACTAAGAAAAAAACATCATTCTGCAGGTATGACAAGAAGATAGATTTAAGACTTAAAAAATGTAAAGCCCCAAAAAAGTATGTAACCCAGTGGTTCCAATTGATCCTGGAGTTCAGAGACCCTTTGACCCCTGTAGTTTCCAAAACAACCACAGTTTGACCTTCAGGATTCTGGCTGAAGGGTCAATTTCTGTCTTAATTATAGGTATTAAATTGTGGCTATAAGATGGTAAAATCCGGTAAAAAAATATCAAAATGACCCTTGAGCTTCAGCAACTAATGGAACCCTAACACTGTAACCCAGGCAACCCTTAAATTTTACCAAGACCCAAATTTTCTTTACGCTAAAACACATGAATGCCAGATACAGAGATATCCACTGTACACAAATGCATAAAAATATAAAATAAAATCCCAACCTATCAACCCAGCAGTTGTCCAGCGATACAACAGGAATCAGACATTATTGTTCTAGGCCTAACCAGTACAGACCTGGTTGCAACTTGCAAACAGTTAAATGGATGACTTTGTTTTAACATAATTTAATGTCACGAAGATTTGGTTAAGTACTGACAGTGCAGGTAGTTAATCTTTATTTAACGATTAAGTAAGTCATTCATCAATATAATTATATAGTAATTATGATATGTTCTATGGTCTGGTAAAATGCTTAACAGTCAATACATCGGGTCAGGATGTACAGATTTTTAATTCAACACTTGATTTTGGCATGAAATACTTTGTAGATAATAAAACAGATACCGGTATCTATAATGTAACGCACCTGTCCAATCCAGATAAAATTTTGTGTTCAATTCATTCATTCATATTGAAGACATTTTTGAACGAATAATAATTTATATAGCGTTGTACCTTACAAAAATCAAAATATTGTTATAGGAATTCCTGTCTAACCAAAGAGGACAATTCAACTTCACTCTAATTTCTGTTATCAACTTATCATAATTAATATAAGAAAGACATTTTCACGACCAACTATTTAGGGGACAGTTCAAATTTCAATGAGTAAACTGTTGAAATACTTCAGCATGAAAATTTGCAACTTTCAAAAAAGACAAACGATAGTAATCACTACGATAATATTTCACTGAAAGACCAGCGCAAAGTTAAGACCACTTTAGTTTTTGATCGTTGCAAAACTGAAACCAATTTTTTTCACAACCAAAGGTGGAATTATTATTGAGGTGTCACAGTTCTGTGACAAAAAAGTGAAAAAAATGCACAGAAATGCATAAAATACAAAATAATAAAACAGCAATTCATCTAAATGAATCCAAACACTGAGAGATCATAGATTACCACAGTACTCAAGGTCGTGTCAGGATAAACTTCACATTTTAAAGCTATTTTTCAATGTAGAGTAGGTAATAAGCATAATTCTTGTGAGAGCCCCAGTAATTGATACCCATACTAGTCTCTGTCAGTTTTGACAGGAACATAATATGGAAGTGTGGAGTTAACCTTCACTGAAGCAAATGGAATGGCTAGGCTTAGGCAGATAAATAATACCGATTAAAATACTTGCAAGTCATGCACATATACCAGCCATTTATGAAAAATGAGCAAAGGTAGGTGATAAAAAACACATCAGTAATTTATGTGCAGTAATTCTATGACTTTGTAACAGTAAGTTTACATTTTAATGAAAGGAAATTATTTAATACGGTGTCAGTGTAAGGGAAGCTCCACAGTTACACCCACTAATGTCGGTACCGTTACAAATTGAAACGGCCCGCATAAATAATTCTTACATTGTGAATTTTGTATACTAAAATAGCATTCCTGACTTGAAAAGAGCATAACTAATCAGGGAAAAGTTGTGTAACCACGAGATGTTTTTGAAAAGAAAAATGATACACAGTTAATATATATAGGCCCCTGGTTGAGAATGGCTTCAATATAGGCCCCTGGTTGAGAATGGCTTCAATAGGCCCCTGGTTGAGAATGGCTTCAAGTCTGTCTGAGGTGGAGCTCTAATTCAAAGTATTGGGAAAAAATGATATGAATTTTTTTTTTTTTAAAACTACGAAATTGTGGTTTCTTTAGTAGCCTAATTAATTCACTAGTTTACAAAGTTAACATCAATAATGTGGAACGGTTCAACCTCTTCAGGGCAGCCCTCTCTTGTGCAACAACTTCTCTCCAATCACATTTTAAAATTTTCTGTAGTAATTAAGAGAAAAGTAGACAAAATAGTAGAACTACAAAGTATATCCATTAAGTTTGAAAAAAAAAGGTAAAATGGAGTTCACACTGCGACTTTAATTCTGAGAGAATGAGAAAACTGCAGACTATTTTACATCATCATAATCTAAACATTTTTCATGTTTTTTTTTCTTGATAAAATCTAATTCATGATATAAAATAACACTCCATAATAATGACATACTAACATTGAAGTTGTACATTCCTATATATATACATGAACTTCAGATCTGAAATCTGGAACTTGTCGACTGTATTATCAGAATCTGTTATTCATATATATATATATCATATCACCTCACCAAATCTAGTGATTTCTATCAGTTTTAGTTTACTAAGACATTTAACAAAGATAACTGTATATATTACCCCCAATAGATCTCCCCACACTACATGTTGGTGATACAAAGAAACATGTGTTTTCTATAAGCCAGGATTACAGGGAATAGGGTATACAAATAAACAAGCCAGAATAAACAACAACAGTAAGACCGGTATTGAATTAATTTCAGCCCTTCAATCCCCTTGGAATTAGAAATGTCACTCAGAATGTAAGTTTTCACCAGCTGAGTGCTAGATGATGGATGAGAACGGTAAAATGGTGAACGGTGACTCTGAGTGAGTGAGTCTGGCCGACTGATGAGAGATGGAAAGACAGAGTCAGGACTAACTAATCAACTTCTATATACATGTTGGAGCTAATTTTCAAATTTGATAGCTAGATGTGGTATGTAAGTTATAAAACTTTGATAAACTTATGCAATTGTATTATCAAATTGGCTATTTTGAGACAATTTTGGCAATTTTTTTGTAGCCAAAATGGCATTTTAGCCACTAATGGCTATTTGGCTACCAAAATAATACATTTACCCAAATTCAATGACTCCAAATTACAATCAGGCATCCATTCTTACTTAACGTCCCCCCATCCACCTACTAGCACTATCACCCCTATCTCCTGTAATATCAACAAATATTAGTCACCAAAATGAGTCTGAGTGTTACATTATAGAACAAAGTAGCCAATTTATTACTAAAATTCCAATAATTACCACTAATCTGCCATCTACTGTGTCTGGATGCCCACTAGAATGGTCAATGACATTTAAAATTCAATTTACAATAATTGACATAGAAGACAAAGACAGCCATTGTTCTACTATCATCAGAGTAAATTTTGACTTCTTCAACAAAGACATGACCGTATTATATACTCTGTCAATATGTCACAGACTCGCTCGTACCATTATCAATATAACTCTGCATAGTAAATATTTAATGAGGCATTATATGATAGATCTGTACTACTACCAGTACCATAAAGAAACAATAGCGATCAGCTGAGTGAGTCAGTCATATACTCGGCTACATGTACGATAGCTGGTGATCGACTCAGTCAGTCATATACTCGGCTACATGTACGATAGCTGGCGATCGACTCAGTCAGTCAGTGTTGGCTCACATTTGCTGTAATCGGTACAACAATCAATACGATATTCCATCAGTAATCAGGGACTCTCCAGTCAAAAGCAGTGAAGGACAGAAAATTGATCCAATCTGATATCGGCTTTTGAGAACTGAAACATTTTTATTTCTCATCTTTCCTTTGATCAACTCAAGACATAATCTTGTAATATGCCGACAATACATAATAAGGACTTAAACTGATCGATATTGAAAAAAAGAGAAAAATGTGAGTCCAAATGATATATTGATGTGTTTAACTCACAGTTATATTTACATAGACGTACACAACACGCTGGTCAATACATAAATGCTACTGAATAATAATCCTACTTTTAAGGCATGACACGTTTTCAAATGTTTTTTGTTTGCAGTGTGTCACCCAAATGGATTCCATTCATATGAAACATAAAGCCGAGACAGTGGAATATTGTTTAATCTGGGAAAACTAAGGGGCTTCACGGGGAGTCTACATTTTAACACCACTCAGTGTCGACAGTTCAAGACAATGTTGCTAAATGAATACATTTATATATACACTGCTTTGAACAATGCAGTCATTTAAATTGGACATATTGTATCATTATACTACAATGGACTACGATTAAAACATAAACCATACCATACTATATTGCATGACAAAGTCAAATACATCACTACACGATTCTGAATGAATCTTTATTCGTACAATTACATGTTTCATGAATGTCAAAATGGAGAGATTTTGCTACTTTGCTAGTACAATGTAAGGGACCAAGGCATAAAAGTAATATAAGTACACTTTTGTAGGGAAATAAGTTGAATCTATTGTCTAATAATGAACATACACAAATTCATATTCCAGTCTAGCGAATATTAAATTAGATATAGAAAAATTGCAGCATTATCATACAGACAGTATATTTCTAAATGTTCATATTCTTGATTTAGCATTGCTTTCACAAAAGTTGTTGCTAACACCACTACAATGTGACCTCTCCTGAGCAGCCAACATCCTATAAGAGAGGCCAATATTGGCTGTTGTTTAGAGGTTGTTCCTATCTAGAGGTTAAATTGGAAGTAAATTATTACTACTGGAGAATGGGTACTGTTGTTGAGAGAGGTTGTTGCACAAGGTAGCGGCGCGCTGTACAGTGTGCACTGTATTTCATAGCAATATGATTATGAATAGCATTTTATACAACATACATATATTATATGATTGTGTATTTTGATATTGGCTGCTTTTTAAGCATATATATTTTTTATCAAATTTGTATTTTTTTAATTACGTTAACATACTATGTAGATAGGATAGCGTTATTTATCAAAACCCACAGAATGTTGTCATGAATCACAATGAACTTAGTAAAAACCACATGTATGTGATGTCAACATATTTATGGTCTGTTCAAAATGAGCGGTCAATGTAAAGAAATACTGAATTATTTCAATTTATGAACACTTATTGAATAACAAAACATGTTTATATTCTATGGACATCAATAAAATAAACAATTATCACATAAAAACATTATATTACTTACTCAAATCTAACGCTTGAACTCGGTAAATTTGTAAACAAAACACTGTCACTACAATTTCCAACGTGATACACAAACGACATCGATATTTTTCTCGAAATTTCATCATTTTCGACACTTTTTGTCAAGTTCTATTAATCCTCATTAGAAAAGTTAAATTTATTCCATACATAAACAGAAGATTTATCCATTAATTGGCAATTAGTCCGATTTCACGCAACTTCATGTGAAGTACACAACGGCGTACACATCAATGAACGCACTGATTATGCCGACTGGTCCGTTCCATTTCATTGCGGTGGGTTTATATTACATGTTGTATAGTATGGACTGGAGCGGAATGCTGTGCGATATTGGCGCCCGATGTAAATCCATATCGACGTCGATTGTCAACCAGCTTGGTTGATGTAGTAAGTACATGGGGGTATATGATGAGGGTTAAGACGCCTTAATTTTGAAAAAAATGTGGTATTGTGATTTTTATGAAGAAGATCGGCCCATTGTTTTAATAATCTCTCGTAAAAGATCGCTCAACCGTAAGTTTTAAACTGGTGTTTTAAAATAGCCTGGGTCTATGTTCACCACGTTCACGAAGAATAAGTTTCAGGATCAAGATCAAAATTTTGAAATATGGTTTCTTTCTAATCTTTGAAAAAATTGGTACGCTAGTCTAATTATCTTAACATTATCACGGTGGTTTATAGTGACATTATGTGATAGATATGAACATTTTGCAAATTTAAAAAGTCGTTTAGTTATTTATAAAAAGGTGATACTTAGGAGATCTAAGTTAAGATTGGTTCTTAAGACTGATCCTGATTTGGTCTAAATAATGTTCAGTCTTAAGTATAATTAATTAATTTCACAACAAAATGATTAAGTTTTAAATGTCTTCACATTGTAAATTAGAAGATAAATAGGTATTTTCAGTGTATTCGGTTGTTTTTTTATGAGAAGTACTGAGTAAAGTATTCAATTGCTTTAAGAAAATGACACATATTCTGATGATTAACTCAATCAAGATCATTGGATCCTTGGGGAGTACGGGACCTGGGATCAGTCACTATGCGTTGGATAGATGATCTTTTGTAAGCATTATCTTTGAATTACTAGATTTACGATTTTTGCCGTAACATGCATGCACAACTGTCTTTGTAAAATTATATTCTCATGGAATAATACAATGATGTGTTGATGAATTTATCCTGCTGAGAGTTTCAAAACTCGTTTGCATCCCCGTTATCGCTCGTGGAGTTCTAGCTATATATCAGAAATATCATTCTGTTCCTCTCTCTTCGCTGTGAGATTTTAAATACAGTCAGATAAACATTGCATATTTTCATGTTAAGGATCACGGACTCGTCTCAATATTCACAACAAATCATTCAGTCTTGGTAGTGTGGTTATCGTTGTACAAAAAGTATACGTTTGTATTTGCGTTTATTTATCGTCGCCACCGGTTTCCCATATGGGCGACGCCTCCAGAAGAATGTTAGTCATATTAGATTTTGGGAGGATAGTGCATGATACAGGAGATGCCACAGTTCCAGAAGCACCCCTGGTTCTTTTACGTGCTCGATGTAAAACATTATACACGGGACCTCGGTTTTTA
The DNA here is from genome assembly GCA_032209605.1 of Mactromeris polynyma. NCBI lineage: Eukaryota > Metazoa > Mollusca > Bivalvia > Venerida > Mactridae > Mactromeris > Mactromeris polynyma. The sequence goes on from JASFXZ010000050.1 coordinate 775,922, forward strand.
AAGTCTCGTCCAAAAGACTGTTAGTACGGTCAGTGATGGAGCTGGGAATCGAACCAGCGATCCCTGTATTACAAGCCCAGCGCGTTACCACTGGACCACGGATCCGGTACGAAAAGTTTACGTGCTAACTGGGACCAATATATATATTGGTCCCAGGTGCTAAGCTCAGTTTTGGCTGCCGCATACGCACGGTTCAAATCAAGGGAGATAACAGTTATGTATTGTACGATAATACTTTACGAGTAGGCTCCCTTGTAAATCGGATAAAACATACCCGTTTTGAAATTAAGTTCTTTATCAACATAATTTAATTCACGTTAACAATAAAGATTAACGACTGCTCCTTGGTTTTATATGTGTAGATAGTGTGTACGTGCAATATATAATGTATGACATAACATTTTGTATTTAAGAGTTATGTCATTATTACAATGTTTAAATAATGTGTGTATTTTTATTGTATAGTACGATCACAAAGAACGTGGTACTAACCTTAAGTATGTTCCATCTGTTTATAAATGTTGATAGTAAGTCAGATTTTGGTTAGATAGTTAGATACGTTTATTTCAAAAACATGCGTGAATTTTGTGTTTCAGAAATTTGAGGTATTGTGAGAATAAATTATAATCAAGATCAACTAAAAAGTGTTCGTGCCTGCTGTACAAATAACCAAGACTTAGTTTGTGTTATGGTCTAGTTTAAAGTGATCGCATAGTGATGCTTTGATACGAAAATACTAAACGACTTTCGTGGGTTTGTCCGTGTTGGTACACCGAAAGTGTGTTACTTTAAACGAACGGCGAATTACGAAACCAGAATGATCCTGAAGCGAGCTTCAGTTTGTTTCCACTTTCAATTTCATTTTAAAAGCTATACAATCACAAGTATGCTGTACGTTTACTTGAGATGGCATAACCCCGCAGATTCAGGTTCGATTCCCGGGTTGGACAGTTTATGTTCTGCCGTGTCATTGGCTACGGTCATGTCCTCCACATGTGAAAAAATGGTCAGTAACTGTTGCTTGCGGAAGAGCAAGTTAACTAGTACTGGTTGATAATTCATTCCAGGAATACTGTTTAGGCCAACTGGCAGCCGTATATGACTGAATGTTTTTGAAAGAACGGCGTGAAACCCGACTAAAACGATCAAATGACATAAGAAAGGAATATGGGGTGGCATGATTTCAGGAGATTGGTGAAAATGAACAATTACGTTGCGACAGCCAACTCGGACTGTCAAGGCAATCTAATTGAAATCAGAACCTCAATACAGCTTCACTATCGTTTCACTACATGAGACAACGTAACAGAGCGTCTCGCGCAGCTGATTTGTAATTACATTGACGTCGGTTTATGACAAGACATTAATTTTACCGTTTTTTCATGTATTGTGCACGTCGCACAGAAAACCGGTTATTGTGCATGCTTCCGGATGTTGACAAAGGTTATAATATTTTATCCCGTACAAGCAGATATTTGTGTAAGGTAAGCAATAATGCTCTGAGCATGTGAACATATTATACCGGTATGCATTATGCAGTTTTCTGGGATAAATATCAAGAATGGTCTCCCTTGATAATATCGGCTTTGTTAAGGCATTTCCTCTAAATTGGATTGTCTCCCTTCCACACGAAAATGACTCCTGTCAAACTGGTCAATAATCAATAATCGGTATTATTATATTTAGCGACTAACTTAACCACCCCACTGTGTTTCGACAGCATGTTGAAATTGCCTCGGTTGAACGAACTTGGTTTTTTTTTTACATGTTCTGTCAAGATAATATAAATGCAGGCTTGTAGCTTCAAATCGTGTTTTGTCAGTCATGTGACGTTTCATGTTCTTCGTGGTGGCAGGGATTTGTATCCAACTGTACTCAACACCAGTCAAATTTCTATGCGTAGATCTATATATGCCTGTTTATTGCACAGAGCGTATGTCTGTTGTTTTGCTTACCTATTTGTTAGCGTGCTTTCTCTTAAGATGTCGACAGTAAACAAGACGACGAACTCTGTCTGATAATTCCCATCAAAAACATAACAATCATAATTATATGCGGTGAAATTTCAATGTAAATAGTTAAGGGAGTTGTTGTTGTTTGTTTTATATATCAACTATTACAACATGCTGAATACAATTACGTGTTAATAGCAGAAACGATAGTTACCGACAAACACAGACACTCGGCATTACTGTATCTGTCCTATGTTGTTCCCATTACATTCCTTTTTAGATTTTTTCTGTATTCTCCAGTTTTGATTGATTTGAAACACAGGAGAAAGTCACGTGTCCTTTCCCTTTACCCATTCAAAAGTTCTCTGCTTTTATCCCTTCTAAAGAGAGAGAACTCGTCACAGAATCATGTTTGTATCAAATGGGTTTCTTTAAAAACCTGTACATGCGCGTCATCAAATCATCTGAAAAAGCTCAGTGTTTGAGTAACAAAGGATTTATATAGGACTGTGTGGGGGAAAGAAACATAAACGTAAAATCATGACTGAAGTCAACTCAATTTTATTAAAGCAATTCAACATTAAGCAGAAAACCTAAGCACAAATGAAGCATATTAAGATGCATGCACCATTTGAAAAACTGTCACATCAAAATAAAACAGTGTATGAAATATGTCACATATGAATGTTAAAACACGAACTACCCGCGAATGTATTTAACAACATCACAAAACCATTAATATTCAAAAGTTTATTTTCTTCGTTTTTCTACCGTTGCTGATCTTGTTCGCTTAGCAACCGGTGTAGCACGACGGGTGTACTTCCGCTTCGTCCTCCCAGCATGCACCATTCCAGGGCTCTGACAGACGTAAGATACGACGACGCCCGTCACCAAGAACGCCAGGAAACCGGCAGACCACGTACAATACCAAACACTGCATGGTCCAAATACATAGTGAATGGACATGTTAAATGCCAGGTTAATGGGTACAAAAACGTAGCACCATAAAATATATGGGAATGTAACTTTCAACAGCATGGAGAAAACTTTTTCTAGAAACGAACACGTTGGTACGTTGATGAAGCTGACGTGGTTTATGAGCTCCATGATTGTAATATAAGCATTGCTTACAACAAAACAGCACACCAGATAGGATCCAATCTGTAAAATAAAACAAAAACATATTTGGATATCGGCAGTCTCAGTCATACCCCCTGAATCACTTCAGAGTCTTCACGTTCAAGTCAACTGTTGGAACCAATTCTTGAACGATATCAACTTTCCAAAATCTTGATTTTAGGGTTTTATCTCATATACATAGCAAGAATACTGTGTGTAGAAATACGATACTCTTCCCTATTTGTTGTGATTTTCACTGCCCAAATTGATTCCGTAACCATTGTGTGTAGGGTGCAAAACCCGAGCGTGGCTGACCTCTGTGTTGTTGCTGGGATAAATGCTGACTTAAGTGAAGATGTATGAAGTTTTTTTAAAACGAACTAATTTTATAATGAAACGAATCTCCGATCTCACTAATTTCAATATACTTCAACGGCATTGCATTGAATGAATGTTTTTGAAATAAAAAAGTTCCAATATTCAGACACTTGTTTGACATGATACGTTGGTCGGCAATACTTGGTTCCAAGTGGTTCACATTTTTTTGTAATAACTAAGTACCTCTTTCAGCTCATGACCGCCATGTTCAACGATCACGGTTACACATCAAAACCAGGTAAACATGGAAGCAACGTATTATTATACAAGCTACGACTGAAATTACCATTGCTGAATACAAACCGATCATTATATTAATTATACAGGGTTGTGACTAGTTACAGTACGGTTTAAGAATTGGTCCCATGAGGCTGATTATATTTACGCAAGACATATGATTTGCACGTTTCCTGCAAATTTATGAAATTTATTTTTGCTCTCGAACTAAACAAACCCATAAATGCATTAATTGTAAATGCAAAGTATGACACTGACTGACCAACAAGTGTTCGGGAGATGATAAGAATGGTAATAGGATTTGCACACAGGTACTTGAAACAAATTAATAAGAATATTCTTCTATTAAAAGGACATATGATATAGAACATTAAAATAGTTTGTTTCATGTACCTGTGAAACGCACAATAAAATATGCTGCGGACATTCAGTATACACTCTATCCTTTATTTAAAAAACGCCTTTTAAAATAATAAAACTTCTAAATTTTGAATTATTCGTATTGTTAATAATGTAAATAATTCTTTGTGTGTTACCTGGTCGAAAGGTAAGTCATTATCCTGCCAATCGTCGTAGACGGCGTATAAAATCCACGCATACAAAATGTTGAACCATATTCCTCCAATAGAAGCTAGTTTCTGTGCTATTTCATTCCCTATCACGGAAAATGCCGTGTTAAGAACATAAAATTTAAACAAAAAATCAAGCATTTTGACAAGCGGTTACAAATTGAACATGTGCTGTTGTTTATGTTTACGTAATGACGTCATGAACGTCGGCATACCTTTCGCGTATTCACAACTTGCCTCCCTTTACCCGCCAAACTGTCAAACATTAGACTGGTATGAAAACTTTAGTGCGCGGAGATAAAGCGATGCTTAAAATAGAATAACCAGTCAATTACCACATAGCGCCACCTACGATGAATAATAATGGTGGACAAATGTCAATTTTTGTCTGACATTTTGCAAACAAACCCGATTTAAGGTTACGTACGGCCATTGGATGACTCTTGATAACTAGAAACGATAGGAAAATATGCCGGCCGCGAGCATCACGATGAATGAAGGGGACGTGGTGAAGTTGATTTCGGAATTCCTTCAAAATAGGGAACTGAATATTTCCATGCTTTCCTTAGAACGGGAAACCGGTGTTATAAATGGAAGATTCTCAGATGATATGCTTTTCTTACGTCAGTTAATCCTTGATGGACAGTGGGATGACGTGATAGAGTTCATTCAACCACTTGAAACGATTGAAGGATTTGATTCTAAGAAAGTTCAGTATTTAATCATGAAGTATAAATATCTTGAACTGTTGTGTATCAAATCAGAACCTAATGTATTACAGAATTATGAATTCACTGTTGACGAAGTTGTGAAAACGCTGAACAGCCTTGAAAATTTGTGTTCTACTAAAGAAGATTACAGTAATTTGTGTTTGCTGCTTACGTTGCCCAAGTTATCCGATCACAGTGATTATCATGATTGGAATCCTAGCAACGCACGAGTGGAATGTTTCAGAAGTGCTTACCTTCTTGTTGAAAAGTTCATGCCATTGGATAAACATGACAGTAAAATGAATATGTCACAAAATGACAGACTGTTGCAGTTATTATTGAAAGGTTTATTATTTGAATCATGTATTGAATTTTGTCAGCAACAGGCTACCCGCGAAGGTTCTGGTGAAATTGACGTGAAAGATGTCTCTCTTCTACAGGACAGTGGTTTTAGTGATGCTGATTTAAGTCTGTTGTCATGGTTACAAGGGGTACCGTCTGATGTGTTTTCAATACCGTTTGAACAAAAGAATCTGAATCTCGATATTCGACCATTACTGAAACCTTCACTTGAAGCGTCATGGTCTGAACAAATACTTGTCACTCCAATTAAACCAAAGATGTTCCCGCATTCAGCTGTTCCAAGTCTACGAAATAGATCTTCTGATATTATGTCAAGATCCCTGAATCCGCAGTTTGATGGACTTTCAAGCGGCTTGTGGCAGGGCCGAAATGATATGACGGCTTCATTCAATGCTAGAAATCTCTTGTCTCAGTCTGTAATACCTGGAACAATTATGTCTCAGAGCATAAGAAAACCAAATAATCCAATGGAAATGTCTATGCATAAACTGTTTGAAGAGAGCGATAAAATAAACACAGAGACAGCCATTGGAGAGAAACTCGAACCTAGACGTGGAGTAATTGAGCAACCTAGTCAACCTGTACCTAGACCTAACCAGATACAAAATATTGCATCCACAACAGCACAGCCCCAGAGAAGTAGTACCCCACCTCGTACATCTACCAGTTTTCACAACAAAACTCCTGCCGGATCAATCAGGCTGCAGCAGTCACAACCGTTCCAGCCAGCTAGATCACAGTCCCCCACGCATAGTGTTACTTTGGATAATCGCGCTAGTGTTGAGAGAAACGTGGAACATCCAGCATCTATGAACGCATCTGTAAGGGACTCGAGTTCAGAGTTATACAAGGAATATCAGAAACAGAGACAGTTGTTACAAGAAAAATTAGCTGAACAAGAAAAACAGCGGGAAATGTTTACCAATGAACTGAAGGACTTAGAAAAGAAAGAGCTTGGTCTAGAAGATAATAAATTGAGAGAATCAAGTCCTAGAAGAAGGTCGATGGAGATCAAGCAAATGGATGACAAACAGTTACACTCACAGAAAAGAATGTCTCAAGGTAAAATTATTGTAAAACTTACTCTTCTTATAATAGCTTCACTATGTCGGTTTTGTATGTGTGAATATTGTCTTTTATATTTAAGATTATTATGGTTTCCTTTCTCCAAATTTATTGATTTGTTCTTTTTGAAATTTTGTACTGTTGTATGCTTTCATTTTACAATGGTCAATATTTTGCATGCTGAACATACTCACTCATTGAACATACACATAGTTGAAACATTCATTAAGTTAATCAATGTCTGACTAGAGCGTTGATTAATTTGTGGTACTTGAAATATTACTTCTGTTCTTGTCATTCTACATATATGCAATGATGCCTCCATTATTGATCGGGTATTGTAATAGTTAACTATAGTTTTGGAAATTGTATGTGGTTAATGTTAAACATTTCCTTAGAATAGTGCAAGAGTCTGTATGTCTGAAGTAGGCAGAAATTACTTTTAGTATGTCGTTTTAATCGCCTCATTTGTATCATATATGGTTACATCTGACTGTTAGTGCAGGTTAAGAGGCGACTCATTATGTGATCGATATTTATTCTGGTATTATTCTGATTGTCATAAAGAGGTACAATCACATATTGATAGATCTGTGTCTTTGATGTCTATATATTACAGTCATTGTTGAATATATTCCCAGTCTCTTACATAACATTCACATTTATATTTACTCTGTATTCAAAATGCACACAATGTTGTATGATTTATCATTTAGAGAAAGATTGACCCTTCAGTCAGAATCCTAAGGGTTTAAATATGTGGCCTTTTGGAAAATCCAGGGGTCAGAGGGTCAACTCAAGGGTCAAATGGAACCCTTGCTGTATGTTACGGAAGATTTTTCTTGTGCTTTTCATGTGAATATTCATTTACCGTTATTAAATATTCATACTGTATGTAAATTATATTCAATTAGTTATCACATAGCGCACATATATATATGTTTGCCTAGTACTGGGGGATGATATCAGATATGATGCAAATTGGATAATTGGATTAACCCATGAATTCAAGTTCCAACAAACATTTAGCACTTCGTTTCACATTTCCTGCAAGCAAGACATTTTTTGAGCCAGCCTTTCCTGAAATTCTGTGAAAGATTATTAATATTATATAGGATAATATACCTTGACTGCAAATATATATTGGTACATAATCGTGTTTTATAATGTGATGTCTACTTGTACACTTTGTTATCCATTGATTAGATATTATGACAAGTACACCAAAGCAGGTTATAACGACCCAGGCTAGTTCCGACTCGGAAACCAGTTCAGATTTGGGAGTCTCGTACCAAGGACCAGTTGCACCAACAGATGATAACAAGGAAGACACAGGCTCTTCACCAGAGATTGTACAAGACAATGAGACACTCCAGAACACCCCGCAGTGTGTTAACGCGGCACAAACTCGGTTAAAGATGTTGAATGATGGACCGAACCTTACACCTATTGATTCTCCGCCTTGTACAAACATGGGAACACCAAGCTTCCTGGAGGAGGATCCGGGAACAGCTGAACTCTACCCTGAGGCTGCAGCTGTGAACGTTAATCGACCGGTACCCGTGATGAATTTAGAGAGAAGAATTGCTAGTCAAAATGCAGGTGCCAGTAATGGGGTCAAGGGTCCAGGTTTAGTACTGCCTGACCCTAACAATACAGGTAAACACATGGTGCAGTGGTTCTTAGCTTTCCTGAAGAAGAGAAATTTCTAATAGAGCTTTTCTCATTAACATTGCAAAGGGATTTGGTAGCTTACACTAGAACTAACCTCACAAACGTGTTTCCTCTATGATCAACACACAGTGTAACCAGCTATTTCTCTGTAAATATTGATGACTTCACCAACTCTTGGTATATTCTCTGTTGTAGTGATATCAGCATAATTGCATACACATTTCAAACTTTCCCGAAAATTAGAGATGGAGAATTTCAGAAATGTCTGTAAATTGAATTGTTTAGAATTGTCCATTATTTGATCTCTGTTTGTGTTACTGTTACATGTATTCATAAGAGACGTAGTCTGAACTCTGATTGCATTTCCATTTTCATATCTTAGGAAAATGTTATGCTCTTTTCTGTTTTCTTTGGATTAAGTTTCAAGAGTAATCGTATTCATATATGTATTTAGAACATGGCTGAATTTCTTAGAACACTAATAGATCAAATGAACTCCAAAAGTTTAAGAAATACGGTTTTAAGATTGTCATGATCTGTTAACTCTTGGTTCTAATATCATTATATAATTATATTCAAAGATAATATTTAATACAGTCTCGTCTGAAATCATATTCACTTCTTTCTATTGCTTACCACTTTACTTTTCTCAGCAAACGTAAAGAAAGCGGATAAAAAATTAAAGCACGGGAAACCAGCAGCTGCCCCTGTAGGCAGCAAACCATCCAATAACAAGGAGCCAGGAACCAGCAAACCAGTGTACAGGTCTAATTCTATGAAGACTATCAATAAGCCTAATGTTGGTAACAAATCATTGTCTAGAGCTAATTCAGTGAAGCAAAAACCAGGCACTGCTTCAAAAGCCGGGCCACAGTCAGGTGGACAGAACAAGAGTCAAACATTGCCTAGACCGAAGAAAAATGTTGCAAGTGCTGGCGGGAAATCTCCAAACCGACCAAATAATATCAACTTATCTGCTGGGCCCGGGCCAAGGAAGACAGGAAAGATGGTCAACCATTCTCAGCCTCCATCGGATTCTAGAAGTACTGAGCATGGGACACAATTGCATGATGACCTGTTTGAGCATGCTACACTACTGCATGGAAACTGGACAGAGCATGATACTACTATGCATGATAACCAGTCTACATGTAGACCCCTGATTCGTAGTACACAGTCTGATCCTGGGATGCAAACACATGGTTGCCAGTCTGAGCCTGGTACACCAGTACATGGTCAGACACCAGAGCTTTGGACAGCAGTCCAGTCTGGCAGAAATACACCAGTGCTTGGTAACCAGTCTGGGAAAGATACACCAGTGCTTGGTAACCAGTCTGGGAGAGATACACCCGTGCTTGGTAACCAGTCTGGGAGAGATACACCCGTGCTTGGTAACCAGTCTGGGAGAGAGACACCAGTGCATGGTTACCAGTCTGGGAGAGATACACCAGTGCATGGTTACCAGTCTGGGAGAGATACACCAGTGCCTGGTAACCAGTCTGGGAGAGAGACACAAGTGCCTTGTAACCAGTTTAGGAGAGATACACCAGTGCCTGGTAACCAGTCTGGGAGAGAGACACAAGTGCTTTGTAACCAGTTTAGGAGATACACACCAGTGCCTGGTAACCAGTCTGGGAGAGAGACACCAGTGCCTGGTAACTCGATTAGGAGAGATACACCAGTGCCTGGTAACCAGTCTGGGAGAGAGACACCAGTGTCTGGTAACTCGATTAGGAGAGATACACCAGTGCCTGGTAACCTGTCTGGAAGAGAGACACCAGTGTCTGGTAACTCGATTAGGAGAGATACACTAGTGCCTGGTAACCAGTCTGGGAGAGAGACACCAGTGTCTGGTAAGTCGATTAGGAGAGATACACCAGTGCCTGGTAACCAGTCTGGGAGAGAGACACCAGTGTCTGGTAACTCGATTAGGAGAGATACACCAGTGCCTGGTAACCAGTCTGGTAGAGATACACCATCGCCTGGTATTCAGATCGGGACAAGGATACCCATACCTCGTAACCAGTCTGGGAGAGGAACACCAGTGCCTTGTAACCAGTCTGGGAGAGATACACCAGTGCCTTGTAACCAGTCTGGGAGAGATACACCAGTGCCTTGTAACCAGTCTGGGAGAGGAACACCAGTGCCTTGTAACCAGTCTGGGAGAGATACACCAGAGCCTGGTATTCAGTTTGGGACAAGGATACCTGTGCCTTATTACCCGTCTGGGAGAAATACACAAGTGCCTTACAACCAGTCTGGAAGAGGGACACCAGTACCTGGTAACCAGTCTGGCAGATGTATACCAGTGCCTGGTAACCAGTCTGGTAGACGGACACCAGTGCCTGGTTACCAGTCTGGAAGAGGGACACCAGTGCATACCAAACAGCCAGAGCTGGAGACTCCAGCACATGTTGACCAGTTTAAGCATGCTGTACCACTAGGAGAGCTTGGGACCGTAGTTGCCAGTAACCAGGCTGAATGTGGGCCACCAACGCATGTTAACTATGGAGAGCATGGGACCGTAGTTACCAGTAACCAGGCTCAATGTGGGCCACCAATGCAGTGTAACCAGGGTGGACACTGGACACCATTACATGGCAACCAGTTGGGGCATGGTATTCCAATGTATGAGAATCAGACGGCATATGGGACACCAATGTTTGGTTACTGGACAGGGCATGCGACTCCGATGCTTAGTAGCAGTTCACGTTATGGGACGCCAGTGTGTAGTAGCCAGCCAGGACATGGAACATTGTGGCAAAATTACCTGACTGGGTATAGGACATCGCGAGAGGGCAACATGACAGAGCACGGAGCACAGTTACCTGGTAACCAGATCTAATTTACCCTGTCTGGTACGGAGTACATACCACCATGTTGGAACCCTGGAGATTTACTTGCTTGTACATGATATATACATGTACCTGGAATGCAGAATTACTGGAATTGAAAACTGGTTCTTATTTACTCATCAGATATAACCTTCCACTACCTTCCCTACACTGGCTAACTGTTAATACTAACCTACTCATTTGTTTTATTTCCCCAAATTGTCCCTTTTCTGGATTGAATGAGTTTAATGCTTATATTTTTTGTGTATATTCGTATTTAAATAACCCTAGATGTTTAGTTATTGTTTGGTTTATTTGAACTGTCACAGGAGTATAAATGAGGCATTCAATGTGCAGTATATATATATTGATCAATTCTTGAACATAGATTCATCATGTGCACTGACACTGTGATTTATGAGGCTGTGACAGTTAAAATAACAAGCAATATTATTGTCTACTTTTTTCTGTAACAATGGTTTGTCCGCAAAACCTTAACACTTGTTACAATATGTATGTACATATATCATAGTTTGCCAAATATAGCCTTTACCAGAGGAAAAAATATCCCCTTGTCTGTTTATTGTAAAAATTCAATTATTTTTACGAGACTTAATGAATGTTTTCCCAGACATATCTGACTGAAACATATGGTGAACTCAGATATATGTTGGATAACTATCATTACATAAATTATGTTCCTATATATGATAGATTACCCAAGTGATGGTTGTGGCATTTTTCTCCAGTAATTATCCAAATATAGTAAACATGATGTCTACTAATTGCACAGTAGAGCAGTAATTGTTGCTAAGTAAAGAAAGATTGACTAGTGAACTCTGTAATAATGATGATATTGATACTTCACTTATACTCACTTATAGCTTGTTGCTGTAAATGAGGTTTGTCTGCTATATAAGAGGACTGTGACTTTTTGACTTCTATTTCTTAATGTATAATTCATATATTCTCTGTAGGCTGTATGTTTAACTGATTACTCATATCTATGGGTACTTAAGTATAATGTTCTCACAGTTCATAAACACATTGGATTCATACACTTACTGTGTGATGGTTTGTGCTTAACATAATGACTGTTGTGCTTAAATTTGTCTCATCAGGGTTTTTGGGTCATGAACAAGAAATAAATTGGGGGGAAACTTATTTACGGAGGCAGCTTGGTCTAGAGTAGAGTGTCTGACTGAATACTGGCTTTGGCGACGTTGAACTTCATATTCCCTTTAATTAGCCACAAGGACTGATCAGTAACGGAGGAAACAGTCATAGAGAACGAATATAGGTTCTTATAACTTGTATCACAATCGTTTTAACAAATAAGTTTAAGCTAAAAAGTAATTTAGCCTTTTTATCTTGACATTATGGGAACAAATGTGTGAAAGTATTTACAGATGCATGTGCTTGTCATGAGATGCTTAACTTCAATGTTTTCATTTGTGCTATAAAACAAGGCCTGAAGCTTCATTCCAGATATTTCCTGTATTTTGATACTTACTGTAACTCCATGTTGGCAGCTTCTCTCTGTAATTATAAACATTAAGAGCTGGTACATGCTGTGGATGATGTGTATCATCACGTTTTAGTGAATCATTGTAAGTACATAAGACTGAGGGTGTTAATATTGATGTACTGATGCACACACCTTTTGTCTATGTTTTGTGTGTGTGCCTCTCAACAGACAACCAATATGCACTGTTTGCTGTGTTTTACATTAAATAGAGGGCTGAGGGTGTTTGTGTGTTTCAGTGTAAGATTGAAAGTTAGTTCACCAATTTTTTTAACGAGTGGTATAGTTACGAGTGAAAATTTCAGTCAATTGCTCACGAAGTGAAATAACTTCATCTTGCATCAAAACACTCCAATATTCTATTTATTTCATGCTTCATTTCAAATGGTCTTTTTTTTGTCATGTTAATTATATCAAAATTCCCCCGTTGAATGCCTCAATATTTTATATCACTTTGAAAATTTCACTGTGAGTTTATCTTACATGTATAGTAATTCACCATTACTCTGGTAAACCACCAGAAAGCATGAAATGATTATGTTTTAGGTTTTCAATATTGCATGCCTTGTTTTGCTTTAGTCCCAGTCAAATCTGATTCTTTTGCTTTTAGTCTTGTTGTAATTTTGACTTTACTAATATTTGTATAGTTTTACTTCAAAATATATTTTTTAAGAATATCTATAAAGAAGATTGTTATAGCAATTTTCTTCCTAGTATGATCCTTATACAATAGTTTATCTTGTTAATATTATTCTAAATGTTTTAGTTAAAGGTAGATTTTCTGTCTAAGTCTGCGAAGTAATAATTTCAGAAAATGACATGTTAATGCCTTCATACAGACGTATTCTAAAACATTGCATTGAAACTTTTCTTAACAGTTTCCTAGACTGAAAAAGCCAAGTCTGATACTGGTATTTCCTATGCTAGCGCTAATTCGATGCATAGGCCATGATAGAATGCTAGCGCTAACTCGATGCATAGGCCAGGATAGAATGCTAGCGCTAACTCGATGCATAGGCCAGGATAGAATGCTAGCGCTAACTCGATGCATAGGCCATGATAGAATGCTAGCGCTAACTCGATGCATAGGCCAGGATAGAATGCTAGCGCTAACTCGATGCATAGGCCAGGATAGAATGCTAGCGCTAACTCGATGCATAGGCCAGGATAGAATGCTAGCGCTAACTCGATGCATAGGCCAGGATAGAATGCTAGCACTATAACTCGATGCATAGGCCAGGATAGAATGCTAGCGCTAACTCGATGCATAGGCCAGGATAGAATGCTAGCACTATAACTCGATGCATAGGCCAGGATAGAATATACTGGTATCAGACAATTGTATTTGTAGTTTTGGGAAACGTGTAAGAAAAGCGACCATGCAGCGTTGTACAGTACATCTGTACCTTTAAGTCAAACTATCATAACTACAATTGATTTAATAATTAATATATTAAATTGCTTGTGTTTAAAAATGATGAATCAGCCATCAGAAATGAAATCGAAACATTAAAAATACAATCATTTTGTCATTTATATTTTATACATGTGTTATGGCATTTAATAAGATTTCATAATCATATTTGTAAATTTGTTTCATTTTATTTACCTGTCATGTTAATCATTATAAATTCTACTGTTCTCTGGTGTATACATGTGTTACAATGAAACATACACTATTTTACTGTTACAGGAAGTCCACATATAATAAAGGATGACAGAAGTTTACACATGTCACACCTGGACACACCCAGTCCTGTACATAGAGCTAAGGTATGTTCTATGTTATAGTTGTAACAATTGGTAGATAAATCTCATGACTTCCAAGAGGTTCTTCAGTCACAATGGACTGTTCCAGCACAAAATTAATGACGAGACTGTTTGTTGCATAAATTAGACAATTCGTCTTTTTTGGGATCTAATTCCCTAACCTGGAGCCAAGTAATTTGTCTAAATCCCCACAGTGGGAGATGCTAATTCCCCACATACGGGACCCAGAATCATTGGGCGTGTCAAATTCCAACCTGTTGGTAATCCTATTCTGTCTAAATTCCCATGTATCCCCCAAACCTGGGGCAACACATTGAATAGTGCTTTATTGGTTTGAGCAACATATCAAGTTGTGAAGTATTGTGCAAGTGGAGTCAGATAGGTATAGTTGTGTTCTATTTCTAAACAGATTCATTGAAGTAGTGAGATTTTATGTTCATAATGTTATACAAGTAGGTAAAGCATCTGTGTTTGATATATTACAGCCGAGGACCTCTGGGGGAAACAAATCCAGATTTATACCTGTGACCACACTGGAGGACATGCAGGCTATCAGGACGGTGGCGTTCCATCCATCTGGTGATCTCTATATGATTGGTTCCAACACCAAGACGTTGAGAATCTGTGAATTCCCCGACTTGAATGAATTAGCGTAAGATATCTGTCTTGTCTCCTTGGTATTGCTTGTCTACCATCTTGGACAACTGTATCGTCTTGGTACATGAACATTTCATTGTGAATTTATCAGTCAATTTGTTACAATCATGGCTAAAATACATGCAAGTTTGATAGGCCATGATTGAAATGTCACCCCAATTGCTTTCATCAAACATTTTGAATTTTAGCTATGATGAACTTTAAAATGTATACAATGTAGTTAATTTAGTTTAGTAAACTTTTAACAGAAATTGCGAAAGTGTAATATTTTATTATATGATTTTATCCCTAGTCTATAGATCACATTTCTTTTCAGTAAGTGAGTCCATTATTTGTTACACTTATAATCTGTGATTAATTTTTGTGGAAAAAGTGATGAATTGCAATATTACAAGGGGGTTCCATTAGACCCTGGAGTTGACCCTTTGACCTCTGGAATTTTGACTCTCAGGATTCTGACTGAAGGGTCAGTTTTTCTCTAAATTTTAGGTAATTTGGCTATAAAATGGTAAAATCTGGTCAAACCTTTTCAAAATGACCCTGGAGATTCAGCCCATTGTGGAACCCCTGTTTACTATACAATGTTCTTTCATCTTGTACAGGTATGGAGACATGTTGATCTAGAGGAAGAGTGCTGGACTTAAGACCACAAGGTCCTGAGTTGGAACCCCTCCATTGGCAACATTCCTCTATGGTCTTCACAATACTTGAATTATGCATGAGTACTGATTAGAAACTCAGGAAACAGTAATTGAGAGTTGTAATAACTAAGTGTAAATGTATCTATTTTAAATTGATTGTGAAACAAGTTTAATTCGTATATTTATCACTCTTGATGACTGCTTCCTCGGTCGATAATCAATAGTTGTGCCTACTTCAAGAAATTTAAAGTTCATGGTTCATTCTTGCCGAAGCAAAGATTCGAACTTGCACCTTTCAGATCAGGAGTCTAGCTCTCTACCCCTTGACCACTATGCTCGCTTGTAATAACTTGTCTTTGTGATCAATGTGAAATTAGATACGCTTAAATTGATATATGTGAGTAAACAGTCCTGCAAAACATAGAACCAATCTTATATGTATTGATATGTTTATACATTACAGGGCTGACCATTTAACGTACCCTACAAAGATTCTGTGTCAGAAACACAAACATCATAAAGGCAGTATCTACTGTTCAGCATGGAGCCCACTGGGTGATCTGATAGCCACTGGTTCCAATGACAAGACCATTAAAATCAATAGATTTGATGCAGATACGTGTACCATTGATGGTTAGTGGTCAGATATATTCATATAATAACTTAAAATCATGATCTGGTATTGAGGGTAATTGATGTGTAGATGGTATACGAAATCAAGGGTCTGATAAACCAGAATTATATGTTTATTTTGCAAATAGTTGAAAAATGTTTTGTTACTATAATAAAATTTACATCATTATACAGAAAATTTAAGTCCCATCAATTTATACATTCATGTAAAAATGATTAAACCGATACTTTACACTGTTATTTCATGTTGAAGTATATATACAGGTGTCAATTACCCAATATAGTATCATATTAGTGCATTATTGTATAGCCAGTGTTAAATGGTCTGTAGTAAATTAAAGTTATACATTGTTTTATTTCAGGTCAGGATGTTGAACTAACATTCCATGATGGTACTGTACGTGATCTGGTATTCATGCAGGACATCAGTAATAGAACATCCTTGTTGATCAGTGGTGGAGCTGGTGACAGTAAGATCTATGTGACAGATTGTGAGACTGCGATGCCTATACGTGCCATGGCTGGTCACACAGGTATCTACAGTTAATTGTCATCAAATATTGTGTTGCCACTACCATGTGTGTGTGTGGGGGGGGGGGGGGGGGGTGCACAAAAACAAGTTATAGTTTCTACATAGTTTATTCAGGGTAAAGTTACAACTACAACCCCATACTTAGAACATTAGTCCCAACTTCTCAGATTAAAGAAATAATACCCAGGTTCCAAAGCTTAGTCTAAGACTCAACTTCAAATCTAAAACTCTTAACTAAAACTCTCTCTTGCACACTATTACACAAGAGGTTACATCCTGGAAAACATGTGATTAATCATGATTGGTTTATACATAACCCCCACCAGTTACACAGAAATCCAATATTGTAGAGAGGAGTTGCGTGTAACCTTTAGACCTGTATACTATTTTAAAGACTTCAATAAATACTGCTAGCAGACAGACATTCATACAGCCGTGTAGCATCCCATAGTTTTACAATTTCTGTTTTGATGAAGAGAGTGTTAATGTCTTTTCTCTGTGGAATGATACGTACAATCTATTTAAAGTTGATAAATTCAGAAATGTGGGTTGGAATATCAAACACGCTGCATCATGTTCTGCTCTGAAGCCAGAATTCATTATAATCAATTCCTTGATCATTTATTGTGATTCACAAATTCATATCATTCATATAATAGAAGTGCTGACAGTATTTGGTTTTAATTAAGAAAAGGGAGATTAACTTGTTCACTTGTTCAATCATGAACAATTAGTTTCCTATTGTTCATTCTATTACATAATTTAACATAATTAATGAAGTTAACATTAATAGGTAGCTTAATTAAACTCAAATCTTTCAAACTGTCTCTATCACAAATGTTCAGACTCGGTCTTTTTACTGTTGTGTTCATATGCCTGATTTATGGAAACAGTAAAAAGCTAAATACAGTCTGACCTCATTTAATGAACAACCTTCTATCTGAATACTTTGTATCATCTGAAATATTTATCAGGTCCAAATGTATCTTCTTGGGCACGTCAAATTGAAATGGGCTTTTCGCTATCATGTATTATTCGAAATATAATTTCTGACCCTATGAATTTGAATGAACAAGGTCCAACTGGAATCGGTTTAAAAGATGCATGTTTAAAGAGTGGCATGCATCGTGTCATGGATTGTTTTGTGAATTTCTCAGATAACATAATTTATGTAGCCATTCATTCATTTCCCTGTATGTTATGTTCTGTCAGTGTTTGTTGTATGGTCACATTTATACATGACTGATATGTTTACAGGTGTTGTATACTCTCTACATACCTGGGGACGATGTATGTTTGTCAGTGGTAGTCAAGATAAAACAGCAAGATTCTGGGATCTAAGAGCTTCCACACCCATCACTGTTGTACCTAGTCCTACAGGTAAGTTCACTCTACAATTGCTGACAAAAAGACTTTTTGATTTTGCTTTCACGAACAAGAAGCGACGTTAAAGTTTTCATTTTTGCCGGTATCTGAGCTTTTCCTGAAAATGGGCTCAAGCTATGTATATATGCAAGAAGAAATGGTGATGATAAACAAATGTTAATGCCAGTTTTAAATGGATGAAAGTTGAATATTTGTTTGGAAGCTTGACCGAATATTGGAATACCAAAATTGTCATTTGTTGATATCCCGAATTATAAAAGTATCTCTCATTTGTTGAACACTAGCCTGTAAGTTTGTTATTGACATTTTATGTGTTTGCATACTGTACACATGTTCTATTTCAGGAAGTCCTTTTGCATCGGTTTGTGTAGATCCATCCGAACGTCTGTTAGGATCGGGGCACGAGGACGGCTCTGTTATGATGTATGATATCCGTAGCTCTCGTGCTATCCAAAGTTTCCGCCCTCACACTGATGACTGTCGTACTGCTAGATTCTCCATGAATGCCCTGTATATGTTGTCTGGTTCCTATGATAAAACCATGGTTCTCACAGACTTACATGGTATGATATTCTACAGTTCTGTATATGTTGTCTGGTTCCTATGATAAAACCATGGTTCTCACAGACTTACATGGAATGTTAGTCTACAGTTCTGTATATGTTGTCTGGTTCCTTTGATAAAACCATGGTTCTCACAGACTTACATGGAATGTTAGTCTACAGTTCTGTATATGTTGTCTGGTTCCTTTGATAAAACCATGGTTCTCACAGACTTACATGGAATGTTAGTCTACAGTTCTGTATATGTTGTCTGGTTCCTATGATAAAACCATGGTTCTCACAGACTTACATGGTATGTTAGTCTACAGTTCTGTATATGTTGTCTGGTTCCTTTGATAAAACCATGGTCCTCACAGATTTACATGGTATGTTAGTCTACAGGTCTATGTTATGTTGTCTGGTTCCTATGATAAAACCATGGTTCTCACAGACTTACATGGTATGTTAGTCTACAGGTCTATGTTATGTTGTCTGGTTCCTATGATAAAACCATGGTTCTCACAGACTTACATGGTATGTTAGTCTACAGGTCTATGTTATGTTGTGTATTATGTTCTGAATATTTGGGTCACTCCTTCTAACTTGTGATAGATAGATTTATTTCTGTATAAAATCTATAAAAAACAGGACAGTTAATAGCAACATACATGATGTAACATAACACAAGCATGGTATACTGTTCCATGTCAACTACATTATACACAAAGGACAACACAAAATTAGATTGGAAATCTTTCCATTGTGGTCCTTGTACAAAACAACTTGACATAGGAAGACACATTATATTATTATATAAATATATGATCACAGTAAATTGACAACTAGTTCCTGAGTTAAAAAATTAGTATGCAGTACATTTAACTGAAATATCACATAATTATATTATGCATTGGCGTTAACACAGAACTAAATTAAGCTTGGCTTCACTGTATCATAGATATATGACCTAGAAAGCATGACTAAAACAAATGTTAAACAGTAAACTAATTTACCAAAACTTTTGACAGGACCACAATCAGAGAATTTGCCGCGAAGCCTTGGTGTTAGTTTTTCTATATGCCTGTTGTCTGTTTTTATAAATGGTTCTTTTAAACATCTAAGCATATTCAATTTTCTATGAACTTCAACTAACAAAACTAACATATTGGTTGGGTGCTTAGTTTCTTTAATAAAGGTTTTATTGTATGTCACATGCCTTATTGAAGCCTTATATAAATATGATATATTATACATATACAGGTGACCTGTTGAAGCCCTTACCTAGTGTGGTTGTTGCTGATCATCAAGATAAAGTTATACAGTGTAGATGGCATCCCAGCCAGCTGGCGTTTGTTTCTACTAGTGCTGACAAGACTGTGACAACTTGGGCATTGCCTGTGTAAGATCAGGTGTGTGGGTGATGTATTGATACAGGCGGATTCCATGCAGTCCTTGTTTGTGTCACAGATACAGTTTGGATTGAAATCATGAAAATATTCTCATTGTTATTCACGTCTTTATATATATAGTTTGAATCTCAATGTAAAATCCATTTTCATAAGTATGTGTGTATCAGATATTATGAACTTGGACTTTGAAGTGTCATTTTAGTGGTTTGTTGCCTATTTTGGTAAGTAAAGATACCATTACACACCAGCTTTGGCATTAATGGGAGCCAAGCGGAATAAGAGAATGGCTTTTTCTGATTGCAGAAAAATGCTTTATAATTTGAAGTGTTTCATTTTTGAGGAACAATTCCTATTATTGTATACCGGGTATGTCACTTTGCTTGCCTTATTGTGGCGTTGAGTTTTATATGGGGGAGAAAGCTTGTAAGTCTAGCATTGATAAAGCTTAGCTGACCTAGATACTGAAGCTTTCAGTTACTGATGCATGAAGATAGATAACCAAGTCTGAGCGACAATCTGGTAAATACTGAAAAGTAAGGAATGAAGAGAATGCATTGTAAGGGTTCAGATGCTTGCAAATACCTGTTAGATGTTGAGTATGGACGGTAAATTGATGAAAGTCTGTCAATGATATTCATACTACGGTTTGACTGTGAAATCATTCAATCACGAGTGGTGTAAATATATGTACAATTATATAAGACAAAGATATTTATTATTGGTGTGAGTTTTTGTACTTTGCTTATATTGTATACACTGCCATGTTGTAGTGTGTAACAAGGCTTTTGTCAATGCTGGAGTAAGGGCCGTTTTGTTGACCCTTTTGAATTTTTTTAGTTCTTTAGTAATAGATAACTGGTACTAATATGAATTTAGGAAAATAAATATAAGATCCTAATAGATCATGCAAAAGCATCGACAAATTCGTGCATTTGATAGATTCTCTCATTATGGTCCATGACAGACTATGATCTATAAGCCTTGTGATGTATTTATGTTTTATTTATAACTTTATGTTCACATATTGTGTTCAAGAGAGTGTGGCTTATATATTTCAGTAGTTCAGAACTTTGTGCAAATAGTGTGACTGTAAGATTATTATGTATTCCATGTTGGGGACAGTCAGGCCTCGTTTATTTTCGACAACCTTTTGTCCGAATACTTAGTATCCTACGAAATAAATATCAGGACCCGATGTATCTTCATATGCATGTCGAATTGAAATGGGCTATATCGAAACCATGTAATATTTGGAATTATGTATTATTTCGGACCTGATGAATTTGAATGAACGAGGACCAACTGTATTTGTTTATTCTTGTTGATTCATGCATTCATTCTGGCTGGGACAACATTTATAATTCTATTGTTTACACAGTAAAGTTTATGAAATAAGTTCCACTGTATCTTCCATTTATGTTAATCTTTTGTGAAACCTATAAGTGAGATTAACTTCCGTATATGTCGCTGAACACGTCCATTGTCTGAACTTTGTGTGTATGTATACATAAATCCCAGTATTTGATTGAGTTGCATTTTCAAACTGTGCATCTATTTCTGTTATCAGGCATGAGACTCTCTGTGAATCCACGGATTTGACACTCACATGATGGGCCGTTTTTGAGACAATTTAAGCCATCTTAGATGCATAAAAGCCAGGAGCTTCAGTGGCCCCCTGGACCCCTTGCTGAATTTTCAGCTGATTTTGAAATTTTGCATTCTCATGGCTGTGTTATACAACGTTGTGATACAAATGTATTATTGTGAAGGTATTGTTTTACTTCGGACAAAATTACACAACTCTCTCATTGTAAAGGTTTATTTTGTTTCAACTTCTCAAATACATGAAGTGATGAATATATTTGTCCGGTTGTGTCTGGGCATGTTGAAATATGAAATTGGGAATTTAATGTTCCTTTAACTTATAGGGCTTTTTTATTCGACTGAAGCATTGCATTGTATTACCTGTTAATATGTTACCTATAATTTGTGTGGAGTTGACGGAAGTCTTGACCTCAGAGCTGTTTGATTAGTCCGAGTCGATTTAACGTTTTTGTTTATGCAATTTACATACAAATTACCAACCAAATTAACTGTCTAATGAATATAACAGCTGCTAATATATTTCTGTTTTATTTTCTGCATACTTAATTTTCTAATTCATGCTCATTATAAGTATTGTGATAATATTTTCTGTACGGTTTGCTGGTACGGTATATACCTGATGTATTACATCATGTGTACATTTTCACCCATTCCCTGCTGTCTGTATCTATACTGGATTGTTTTATCAAGTGTTGTGCCATTTATTTATTTTATATCATATTTATTTCTGAACTCTTGTGAGTGTCCGACGTGGGCTTGTATTATTATATCTAGTATTGACTTCCATACTCTATTTTAGCTGAGAACCAAGTGCTGAGGGTGAACTTTTAGTGATCGTCCTGTGTCTGGTGTTTGTTGTCCATCGTCATTATTGATAACATAATGGAGGTCACATCTTTAAGCAGAACTTCATGAAACTTTGTCAAAATGTTAGTCACTGTGAAATCTAGGCCAAGTTCTAAACTGGGGCACTTGGGATTAAAAACCATAAGAAAATATGGATATAGACCATCAGACCATATGGAGCAGTGGTACTCCAGTGAGCGATCCAGGGCCATCTTGGCCCCAATCTTGTTCTTTGTCGAAATGAATACAAATCCTTATTTTACATATTGATCAAAGGGGTAGGAGTGTTCTCATTTTTCAGCTGATTTCCTGATTTATTGTCAGTAAAATTGTGAAACAAACATTGTCAGATTTGTCCCGTGGTCATTTCATTAAATGGCATATCAGTATTCTCTGATTTTGGAAGGATTTGCTCTTTTCGTCCCTGAGCATCTCACCTCTGTGATAGAAGTTTGAGATGACTTTTTCTGTCTGTTACTTAACAATTGTACGCATAATTATTATGCAGCATACTACTGGAAGGTATTTTAGTTTCATTATTTACATGACTTGTTTTATTTTATTTATTTACACATATTATGTATTTATTTGTATTATACTTCATACCATGTACCTCATTTATGTCTCAGTAACATTGAACATTGTTCTCTATCTAAATGCTTTACATACAAAGACCTTGTTTTGTGCTGTATTGTATTTGCACCTTATACAATAGTGCTTGAAAGTAAATGTGCGATGTGCTTCTCTTGAAATCAATGAAGAACTTTTTCAGTGTTTGACCTTCTAACTTGATCATTCTGCATTTAGTGTGTAGGAATATGGCCTTGTGTGGCTGTAGCTAATTATTTTTTAATTTGATTTTAATTCAAACTTATTTATTTAACATTGATTGTGAAAGTAGTTCTAACAACTTGTATGAATCACTTTTGATATCTGCTTCCTGGGTTACTAAACCGTTCTGGCACCTGTTTTAGGCATTGTGAAGTTTTTTATCAAACTCCGCCCAGCGTGGCTCAAACCCACAACCTTCAGGTCAGGAGTCGGGTGCTCTACTCCTCGACTACTATACCTCGTTTACAATATAACTATATGGATGGATAGTTTAAGCATAGTTACATATATTAGATTATTGTTCAGTTTACAGTGAAACCTCAATATTGAGACCACCCTTGGTTCTGAAGAAAGTCTCTCTTAGTTGCAAGGTGGTCTGATTATCAGAAAAAAGAAAATTAATAAATGAGGAAGACATCATGTTGAGGTGGTCTTTTTCTGAGGTTTTACTGTATATTTAGTTTCTTTATAATTTATAGTTTCATATATATTTAAGACTATGTTATAGTGTGTACATTAATTCTTTATACTTCTGCATTTTGTCAGAGTAACTTTAGTTCTAGTTAGGTAGAGAAAGTGTTTGTCTTTGCATAAAACTGTCTGATCTCTGTTATACAATGACTTCCATGCTTCCATCTACTGCGTTAGTAATTATGTTTATGATATATCTACCTGCACGGTGTTCAATCAGTTTCAACAACATATTTCATTATATGAAGTCTTACAAACTTTGTGAAAGTTCGACACAACTAGTCAGTTAGAGATCTGTGCCATTCTGGACAAAGTGTTAGTGATTATTGATGTATTAAGCTTGCTCCTATACTTCCCCTTCACAGATTTAGTTTCTATAAAACAGACTGTGTTCATATATTTTATATTCATTCCATTCATAAGCTTTTTTTATTTTGATGTTTCATGTGCCTTTGTGTAACATGAATTCCTTTTACAAGACATCACAATTCCATATGAATGCCTGTCTCATACAATAATAATCTACTTTACCAGTAAATGTCTAATGCATAATCCAGCCCCTTTTATCTGTCTCATACTTAAATCCTTCCATATGTTTTATTTTATTTACATTTTTTGTATTATTATTTTTTCAACTGTCAGTTTTATTTTTAGATTGGGGTATTCCATTTTTTGAAAATGGGTGATTTGTGATATTCGTCTAAACTCGGGCAGTTTCAGTCAACTGTTAAAAGCCCAATAAGGGTAAATTTTATTCATTCAAACTGCAATCATTGCAGCTTAAAATTGTTTCTGAAACAATTTTATGCTAGTTTGGTTTATGGTTATCACTAATTTCTGTTTCGTCTTTCAAAGAAACACTGTGAAATACATCATAGTTTGATTAAAATTACGTCCTGTTTGACCTTGTCATGATTGCTGTGTTTCAGCAATCTGTCTGTGCTATAGATATTCATCTGAGCACTATCAATGATTCTACTTCAACATCTATTACTTATCATATTTAAAACTGCCATCACGTGACGAGATGTCACAGATGTATGTGCATCTGTCTGATGCAATCAGAGACATTGGCAGACACTGACTGTAAACATACACACTGGAAACCAGGTCAAACTAACCAATCAGAGACATTGGCAGACAGAGTGTAAACATACACACTGGAAACCAGGTCAAACTAACCAATCAGCAAGATAAGAAATTACTGCTTTTTATTTCGATATTGAATTTTCCAAAATTTGTTTGGTTAAACGTTAGTACGTGAAAATTTGTATGGCATACTTTAACATGGATAATTCTGGATAATGAAAATATTTTGGGAAAAGAAAACATATTTTTGACCCATATTGGGGATTTAAACAATTGTTGCATTCCAAAGTTGGATATTATATAGCCGCTGGGTAGTCATAGCTGAAATAGATGACTGAAAGTGCCCGAAGGCACAGGAGAGTGTCATGAGTGTTCTCCCCTTCTAAGGGAGAGTACTCTAGAAGGGATAAATGAAGAGAACTTGTGACAGTCTCATGTACCCAGAATTCACTGGACCTACTCACAATTAACATAAACCCTTATTTTAGGAAATCAAGTCTACCAATCTAAAAATAAAACTGTCTGGTCAATACAATCCATCTATATAATGTATACCATATGTTGACAGGGTGAGTAGATCTGGTATTTGTTGCCTTTGTTTATTCAATGATAGCTTTATTCATGAAGGAGATCGTACGAGTCCAGTTTACTCATGAATATATGTATGATAAATCTCACCGCATGACCACCATAATGTCACCACCATTTCTTACCACACTGAATGCGTCCATTGTTAGTTTGCTTTCATGGTTGTGGTATCATCTGTACATGATGTGATGCTTAGGGAGATTGATAGCACTAAACATCTGTGAAACAATGTTGATGTCTCTTATGTGATGAATTTATGTCTGATAAAACTGAATGCACAATATTTTGTGCTACTGTTGATTCAGAAATGGTTGCTAAGGATTAATTCCTGCGATATTCTTGAGGATAAGAATTTCACGAAAATAAATGTTTCCAATGATATTTACTTCTACTGTTGTGTTAATATGTTTGCAAGATTAAAAGTAGAAACTGGCAAATATTTAACATTAATGGTGAAACGACAGGATAACATTCAGGAAATGTTGGCCTTGAGAAAATATCGGATCCCAATGTATATTAATGGTTTACAAGTTTAGATACAGAAAACCTCAATAATACGACCACCTTATGTACCCTTGAAAACTGGTCTTATTAGTGAGGTGGTCTCAGTATTGAGGTTGTTGAATTAAGAGCAAAACCCTAAAAATAGACTTGATTTTGAGGTGGTCTTATTATTGAGGTGGTCTTTAAGTGAGGTTGCATAATGTTACAGGCTTCTGTTAATTGCTTTATCTCGAAACGTTTTCTTATTGTGAGATAATCTCAGATGCATGTATAATGTTGTTTAATCTCAATATAAGGCGAAATTATTATGAAATTATTAGATTTGTTCAACTTGTGTGATATTTGTTTGAAATTGTTTACGTTTCATACATTATGTGGTTAGAATTTATATTACAATGCGCTTTAACTTGTATAAAATTACTTGACAAAGTGATCGATTTGAATGATTAAAGCAAAGGGAGTCTGTCTGGTTCTATACTTACATGCAGATAGACTGTTCGTCACGTTCTCACGTGGGTTTGTTCTATTCAGTATATGTTCATTTTGTGCTTTCTATGTATATGTCATAGGTCTGCTAGTGGAAGTATTGATGAAATAAACTTTCTTAGATATGTTTGACTTTTGTTTTATTATCTTTTATGTTGCCATTCCAGTTGCAATATTATCTAGTGAGCATCTGACTTAAATTTACACTCATAGCAACACCACTGCATCGCTCGGTGAAAATAACTTTCGATCTCACAGCGAGACATACAATTATTGTCATTAAGTATTTTAATGTCACACTAAAATGATGTATAAAATGTATCATCAGAAATTTAGAATATTTTTTGTGGATGGACATTCTGTGTCGGGTACCTGTGACTACTAGTGTGACTGTACTTGTGTGACTGTACTAGTGCTAATATGCTCGTAGAAAGTATTTCATGATATATTTAAAAAGGAAAACTATTGAGACTATGCATGACAAAACACGGGAAATATTTGTATGAAGTCAAAACTTCAAATAGGACTAATTATTAAATCCAGGGACATAAGTCATTATTCACCAACACTTGAATTTTGGAACCAAGACTTTAAATTTGCAAAACTTATATTTGCCAGCATTTCGTTTTCATTAAATCTAAATAAGTAAAATTCTGTCTGAATAACACTGAATACACTTTCGCCATTTTTTTAATAAACAAGAGCAAAACGAAATTAAAGTCCAAATCTGAGTTTTTCAGACTTGTAATGTGTATGTAACAAGGCCCCTGGGCTACACATTGAATGAAACCATTGCTTGTTTTGTTTAGTTCTTAGGAAACGTTAGATTGGAAATATTGTAAAACGATTATACAGGTTGCTAACACCTTGGGTTATGTGACCCACAGTTTTTATACCAAATATACCCTCTCAACAACCTGTACAACTAATAAAATACTACGTGCCAAAAACTGTTCTGACCATTCCAAATCATTTTGGACAAAAACTGGCAAAACTGACCATCGGTCAGGCTCATCAGTCATGACATAACACTATATCCTGTCCAATAACTCGTACAAAATTCTGTTAATAAAATTATGGGAGATAAGAACATTTCATATCAATAAAACAAGTGTTTTATCATTTGTGGTTTTAATTTCAACCTGTATTATACATACAATCAGTACATAATATACTGCAACAGTGAATTCCTCCATGTTCACACAACTCGTTTTCTGCTTTCTTTTTTGTGAACACAACAGAATAAAGTTTTTGCTTCACATAGAGAATGAAGGAAATAAAAGATGACATGTGATATATATCAGTGATTTTGTTCACAATGCAGTGAATTTAGAAATTTAGCAAAGTTTCGGGTCAAATTGGGAATTTTTTGAATACAACCATCATTTGAGACTTAAAATGCAACCACTGAAAAAGGAAATCTTACTTAGTTTCATTTTTTCTAATGAATTCAGATCTGAACACAGTTTATTTATACACTAATATACTGGAATACATGTACATGTATCTACTTACTGTGGTGGTTGATAACTAGAAATGAAAATCAATGATATATTAAAACAAAATGAAGATAATGAAAAACTTTACATAACGAGTAAGACTAACCACGCCATGCACAGCAACGATGATATATATCGGTACATGCCCACACATCAATATATCAGTCCAGCCCTAAATCAGGGGAATCACAGAAGCTCAACAGAATCACACGAGCTATGAATCAGTTAAATAAACTAAGAAACAGTGAAACAGAAACAGAAAGAGAAAAAGAGACTAGCTAGCTAAACAGCGGCTTCCTCCCCATCGGGTGGCTGCCGTTGTTCATGCCGTTGCCGCTGGTGATGAAGGCGGTGCAGGTGGAATGGCTTCTTCCGGGTCTGATTCTTTCAACACTTTGAAAGAAACCCCGTTGTTTATAACGAATTCTAACGCTTGTTCGGCCTCATCCTCGTTGAAAAATCCAAACCCGGCGAAGCCGTAAATGTCCACCTCCACCACCTCCATAGCAACGGAAGTTACATAATGGTCGAGTAAGGGAAAATCCCTAAGATAATGGAAGAAGGGAAGTCCATAGTCAAGACTAGTAAGTAAAGAGAGTAAAGAATGAATGATAGCTAGTGCATGTTAAACCCGACTTAATGTTGTTATGATGAGATTACATCAGGCTCTAAACTCATTTAACATTTATAATCCACCACAGTTTATTTGCCACACAGATTTATTGACATACAAACTCCTTTAAGTGCACAACATTGGTCCATCGTCAACCATTCCTTCCACTACGATACATAAACAACAATTCTCATAAATCTTTCACAGTATATTTACAATATCCTATACCTATAGAACACAATCTAGGTGTGGATCTGAGGTTATAAACCTTGACATTCATCTCAAATCTCAAGTTTATGGATGAAATTTCGGAAGTTAATTTTGGTCCGAGTACACTTTGGCCACCATCTATTGGAAAGTACGGTATTGACGTAATGCAGATTTTTTTAAAATAAACGATGGAGTGTGTTTAGAAAACTTGTTTATTTTTTAAAGAAATTATACTTATATAAGATACTGATGGGAGCTAGGACGAGCATCAGATCATTGAAGTCTCTTGCTGTCATGAGATTTTGCCCTGTAAGACTACAGTATCTCGAAACTTTTGAGAAAAGGTATACTTCCTGAATTTATATCCGACTTATCTGTCAGTTTTCTTGAATGTTTGAAGAAACTGTAGAATGACTGAGCACAATCACATGACTATAGGAAACTTCGATGACCCGGGGCTCGTACTGGCTCTATCACTTATTTCAATACACACACTAAAATAGGTTTTCTTACCACAGTCAGTTGTTCGTCAATTAATATCTTTATAAATGCCATATTTTTGCTGCAGACGGCAGCCACTGTGGACTATGACACTACACTACTCAACATTTATAATTGTTTACTCACGAGTTCAGTACACTACATCACAGCATTTATTTGGATGCATGAACATACAAATGATGATTGTAACATAAAATAATAAAGAATGATTATTGTGTTTCACCCTCCCCCCCCCCCCATCATGTGTAAACAAATCATTAGAACACATCTCCATACTATCCGATAATAGTTGGAAAAACCCCATTGGCTTAGTGAACGATTATAAGTGTTGAGTAGTGTATGTCTAAACTAATCTCAACTATACTCAGTACATTTAAAAACACAAAATGTAAGATTTCTCAAATTTCATGAATTGGATACAAGAAATTAACACGATGCTATTTCATTTTACACAATGATAAACACTAGATTTTCTTTCAACAAGTATTTTCATACAAAAATGAGGTTTAAAACACACTAAAATGACATTTTAAAGACATATCACAGGTCCAAAAATGTGCATTTTTAAATGTACTGAGTACAGTTTAGAGCATGGAGTCCGATCTCATTCTCAGGTTCTAAAACCACAGACCAAGTACAGTCATCAACATTTCATCATTCATCAACATTCGGCATCATTTGCCAACACTTAAATCGACATCAAAAACTTTCAAATGTTTTATTCATCATAATCCACCTTTCACTTCGGTTGTCCACAATTTGAAAGTCCTATCAAATGACACTGATGCAATATAATGTAAGTCTGGTGAAATATCGACCCCCATAACCTTCCCCTCGTGACCAGCTAGGGTCTTGATTGGGGCTCCAACAGGGTGAGCCCAAACCTGAAATACAGGAATTTAATATTTGTAAATAAATTTCAAAATCACTATAACCCAATTTCAACTTTCAATTTCAGTATTTATTTACTGTCAGTGATAGTATAACACAGGCCTCCCAGTTGGCCTTAGTGAATATATAGGTGTTTATAAAGGTTGCAATTTAACAATTTTTAAGGATGATTTCAGTAAACTAAAGCACAAATAATGGCCAATTTTGACCATCTAATTTGATGAATCAATGTGGCCAAGACGGGCCTTGTGTCTGAATGTCATGGAATCAAATCCTGGCTTGTTGGAGGTTGTACTGGAAGTTAACAATCCTGGAATTACTGACTAGTACTGGTTAGTTACCAAGGAATCAGTCATCCAGAGTAATTCATGTAAGTTGTAATAACTTGTTTCATAATCCATGCATTATAAATAATTTCATAACAACAAAAAGACAAATATAATGATAAGAAAACAATTACAGACACTCTTGTGTGTACGATATCTTACCTTGGATGTGGTGTCATATGAGGCGGTTACCAGATAGCGTCCATGTTGAGCTGAAATAAATAACAGACAATATAACCAACTGTACATCCAGATAAACATACATATATGCATGCAGGGGTTCCATTTGACCGTGGAGTTGACCCTTTGACCTCGGGAACTTTCAAAAAGCCACATTTTATCCCTAAGGATTCTGACTGAAGGGTCAATTTTTCTCTAAATTATAGGTAATTTGGCAATTTATTATAAAATTTGGTCAAACATTATCAAAATGACACTTTCAGCTTCTAGTGGACCCCCTGTGCATGCGCAGATGGGGACCCCTGAGATTTTGGTAAAATAGGGTCATGCATATTTAATCCTAGATCATGAGGGTGTCCCAAATTTAAGGGCCTCAATATAATTGTCCTGACGTAAATTGCTGGTTCCACACATGCATATAAGACATGCAAACATTCCTCAATCTTTTTCAGTGATAATAATTTGGTGAAAGAGTCTTACAGATTACTGAGTGGGTAAAACAATGACACATACAATTTCTGTGCATTTTTATCGGATTAAAACAAGTACATACGTTGAAACCTGACTTTGCTGACGAGACTTTTATGTGCTGGTATTGTATATGTACATTTTCTTTGTCTCAGGTCCCAAATCTTTGCTGTGTTATCTTCACTTCCTGTAGCAACGTGATATCTGTAACAATATGGTGTATTAGAAATATGTAGGGATTTCAATGAATATTCCAACATAGAATTAAAAAATTCAAATGTATTATATCAAAATAGAATATTGAACAGCTAGAATTGCTTTACTTCATTCACATTCAACCTACCTACAGTTTGTCAAGACAAATGGTTCATAATTTTGATCTGATTGGAATATAATGATGGATATATCAACTTTTCGAATTGGTTTCACTTTCATAAACAAATGGCCATAAGGGACTCTAAAAGTTTTTTTGCCATTAACAGAACTGTCCCCAAAATCAGGCACAAACTTTGTATATATGCACAAAGAAATGGTGATGATAAACATAGTTAATTTCATTTTGATAATTGATGAAAGTCCAGTATTTGTACATTCGTTTGGAAGGTTGATTGAATACCAGAATTGCTATTCATTGACATCACTAGATATACTTGTAAGATTCTCAGGATTACAGAAATAGACATGAACATATGCAGTTGAAATGAAACAGATTTTTGCTTAAACTTTTGTTCGAATAATTGTAGCAAAGTTCACACAAATCATGCATTAACATTGGAAAATAGTACATGTACTTGTTTTGTAAGACCCAGTAAATAATGTGACTAAGCCTATTCTTAGATAGGGCTAGTTTCAAAGATTGGTAGGCACCTTGGATAAATAAATAAATAATTAATTTGATAAACTTATGCAAATTTATTAATATCAAAATGGATATTTTAAGACAATTTAACAAGTTTTAGTACATGTACCCAGATTGGAGTTTCAATTGCCAAGGTACATACAAGCATCAGTGTAGCTTAGAAAATTAAACTGTCTGCTCAAGTCATGATTTGAATAGAGTTCATTAAGAATGAAATAGACATTTACCCATCAGGTGCAAAATCTACACTGAGTACCGACTTGAGATGACCTTCGAGGAACATAACACATCGACCAGTACGTAAATCCCATACACGTCCATATGCATCTAATCCACTGTAATATAAACACAAGTAAAATATAAATATTTCGACACAAAATATCAGTTTGTTGTTTCACCATTAAAACATAATGCACAAAACTTTACACTGACTAACAGTATCTGAAGACAAGTGTGTATAGTATATACATGTTAGATATAGCTTCCATAGGCTGGACTGCAAGTTTTTGTCCCCTCTGTTTGTTCTCATTAATTCTTCCTACTTGCCCTATATGGTCGGTCAGGCCATTCCTTGTGCCTCTGTTCTCTTAGTGTTTACCTGTGTACCTCCTCAAATACCTGATGTTTTATGGACAAGTTGTTTTCCCAGAGGTCTGTGTGGGGAGGCACTGTCTTCAAAACATTAGGCACTGAGGAGGTGCAATGGTCAACATGTATGGAAATAGGGGAGCCAGGAATGGCCTGGCCGACCATAAAAACAACAAAGGAGAATCTAGGGGGCAACAGGTTTAATGAACAGAATACATCACGGAACAAGCCAAGAAAGTCAGTAATCATAGGCAGAAAGATGGGAAGAAAAGAACATGAATATTATATCAAGTAAACAAACTGCACATGGGGAAAGGGGAACTTAACATATATCTAAAAGAGACATTATGTTGTTACAGGGAATGCCACATACACCAGACAATGCCTCTACACACAGACCCCAGGGATACAATATTCTACACAATATTAGTGGGAGCTGTTAACTAGATAACTCACCCTGTGGCAGCCAGTGCACCGTCACACTGGAAGCAGACATCATACACTGGATTACTGTGTCCTTCCTGATGTAAGATCTCTTCCTGGGCCTCCAGATCCCACAATCTCCACGAACTATCAAAACTGAAATTATGCAAAACATTCAAAAATACAAATTTAAAACACACAATGTTAAAATTGAATCCTAAGAGAATCTCAAGTATCAAATACATCAAAACCTCAATAATGCGACCACTATTGGGGCCCTTGAAAAATGGTCTTCTTTTTTAGGAGGTCTTAACATTAGAGTGGAATAAAAAGTAAAACAGTGAAAATGGACTTGAAAATTGTGTTCTTTATTTTGAAGTGGCCTAATTATTAAGATGGTCTTTAAGTGAATTCATAGAATCACATAATCCGACTAGTTATGTGAAATTGCAAAATTGTATTCATTAAGAAAAAGAAGAGAAAAAGTCAAGTGTACGTACCAACATGTGGCTAGAAATCTACCGGACGGATGATAAGCCAATCTGGACACACGGAATGGTGCATGACCCTCTATGTCTGCTACTGGTTCCTCGCTGTAAGTTGTCAATATCATCATGTTAGCAGAAACAAATATGAAAAACCAAGACATGTATTAATTCCGTTGGTTCAATTTAGTCATATTTACTTTACACTAATAGTGAAACAAGAAGGTTTATTTAATGCCGTAAAAATCATCAGCTACAAAGCTTGTGTGTGACCAACAAGGTATCCACTATCAGATACCTGGGCTTATTTATCTCCTGATACTACCCTGTATATACTGAGTGCCTTCCTTGTAAGGAAGTTACCAGTAGTATCTTTTCAAGCTTTGATATGACATGGCCAGGAATCAAACCCATGACCTCCTGCACTCAAAGTGTACACTCAACCATTGAGCTATTGAGGGGGTTAGACAAAAAATTGTAAAGTTTGATTTCATCTTCTGAATGTGCTGATAGTCCCCTTCCCACACAAGGGTGTAAAATACTGATAGATACATAAATGAAATAATCACAAGTGTTAAACAGTGTGTATATGTTTACCTAACAAGATTCCACAGTTTGACAGCTCCATCTTGACTGCACGACGCCATACAACAAGCTGTGTCCTCCAGTCCTATAGTAGCTTGTGGGTGAAATACTATAGCACCAACACTACAGTTGTGCCCTACAAGAAAAAATCATAGTGTGTTATCATAGCAACTTAAACCGAACATCTGATGATATAATAATACAACACAACATAAATTTTGTTCATCTGAAATTTGCAAAGTTGAGTTTGGAACTTGAAATTTGCAAAATTGAGTTTTTGACATTCAAATTTTTTACAATTTTACATTAATGTTTATAGGAAGTACATGTATTACCAGTGCTTTAAAATATTATCACCAAGGGTCATTTCCGTCCCTCAATTTATGAATTATATTGAGACCCCTGGCTCCAAAACATTGTTTCCTTTCGACAAGAAATATTTTTTCAGACAGAAGAAAATAGCTGAGCTATCACAAAAACTTTCCCAACTTCACATGACAGGATGTGAAGACAACAAGACATAGGTTTGTACATGTGGGGAGCTACTTACCTCTCAAAGTTCTGATTTCATTGCAGTCTGGAATTGACCATAACTTGCAGAGTCCAGACCTGAAAACAATACAAACATTGATACATAGTCTCAGTTGTTAGGTTTGATATTCACAGAACTAAAGTTTGATTTCACAACATGAGAATCGCTCTGAGACTAATATGTGCTGCTAAAAAACACTAGATTTTGTGTATAATTTTTATGCGGCGAAATACAGATATTATCAAAAAGAAACATGTATATTTATTGTAAATGGCGAGATTTTAATACCAAGTTAGTGTCAACTCGATAAAGGTCACACTATCATTAATATTAACAACTGAACGTATGCAAATATTTACAGCCTCAATTGCTGAACCAGTATCTACTTCAAGTGCGAGAGATCCTGAGTTCCATCCTGTGCCGAACTATACCAGAGACATGAATACATTGTACTGGCAGTTCCCTTGCAAGGCACTCTAGGTTGTATCAGGTAAGTATCTGAAAGTGGATATCTTGTTGGTCACACAAGAGCTTTGTAGCTCATGTTACTAGTTGACTATATCGGTCATTAAATATATCTAATGTTAAATCATATGCACCAGTGAAATGATATATATTTGACATGACAACACACTGACGCATCGACTTACCAGGAAGCAGTGACAAGCATTTTACTGTCAGGACTGAACTGACAGAATGACAGAGGTCTGGTATCACCAATCTGACTGCACTCATTTGTCACTGACTGAAAACACAAAACATTTACAAGTTTAGACTATGACAGCACATATCCCTGTGTTAAATCTTCAAAGCTCTTCTGAGTCTTCATATAAATTAAATAAGACATTATTATTGGAGCTCCAGATAAGACATAAATATGCATTGAAATTTGCTGAAAACGCATTAAAAAAAGTATGTATCGCATACTGCTATGGTCCAGTTTTAACACTTAGGAGTTCAGCTTAGGTACTGGTATTGTATTATTTGGATTTTGTACATCATGGAGATTTCTTAACATTACTTATAGAAAGGTTTGTGTTGTATGGAAAAGACAATAATATCCCTGGCCGTGAAATTGATCTAACAACATTACAAGACATCTAAATAAACACTAGAGCTTGTTTTCGGTGAAGAATGGTATGTCTCCCACAATTATTCATCACTAAAGGGACATAACTCTGCCCAAACTTTTTGACCAAAAAATGCTGACAATATGCACAACTAGGCTAGCTCGAACAAATCATGTAGAGTTTCATTGAAATCCAACCACTGGTTTAGGAGAACAACCACAACAGCAATATGTCTCCCCACCCCAGTGAAGGGGGAGGACACTAGTACACAACAATGATAGGTGACTGTCACTTTATGTCTCCCCACCCCAGTGAAGGGGGAGGACACTAGTACACAACAATGATAGGTGACTGTCACTTTATGTCTCCCCACCGCAGTGAAGGGGGAGGACACTAGTACACAACAATGATAGGTGACTGTCACTTTATGTCTCCCCACCCCAGTGAAGGGGGAGGACACTAGTACACAACAATGATAGGTGACTGTCACTTTATGTCTCCCCACCCCAGTGAAGGGGGAGGACACTAGTACACAACAATGATAGGTGACTGTCACTTTATGTCTCCCCACCCCAGTGAAGGGGGAGGACACTAGTACACAACAATGATAGGTGACTGTCACTTTATGTCTCCCCACCCCAGTGAAGGGGGAGGACACTAGTACACAACAATGATAGGTGACTGTCACTTTATGTCTCCCCACCCCAGTGAAGGGGGAGGACACTAGTACACAACAATGATAGGTGACTGTCACTTTATGTCTCCCCACCCCAGTGAAGGGGGAGGACACTAGTACACAACAATGATAGGTGACTGTCACTTTATGTCTCCCCACCCCAGTGAAGGGGGAGGACACTAGTACACAACAATGATAGGTGACTGTCACTTTATGTCTCCCCACCCCAGTGAAGGGG
Source organism: Mactromeris polynyma (assembly GCA_032209605.1). NCBI lineage: Eukaryota > Metazoa > Mollusca > Bivalvia > Venerida > Mactridae > Mactromeris > Mactromeris polynyma. Next base: position 812,482 of record JASFXZ010000050.1, read on the forward strand.
GAGGACACTAGTACACAACAATGATAGGTGACTGTCACTTTATGTCTCCCCACCGCAGTGAAGGGGGAGGACACTAGTACACAACAATGCTAGGTGACTGTCACTGTATGTTACTGACCCTCAATCTCTTCTGTATATCTGATGAGAAGACTGATTTCTGTGCTGCAAAATGAGAATCTTGTTTTTCCTTTCTAACTCTTGTCTTTGCTCTGAAATGGATACATTTACATCAGTTAGTACCAAACAAGAGAAACATACATCAAGGCTAGTACTAATCTTCAAAAGATAATAGCCAGAATGGATGAATAAGTAATCATCTTATGCAATTTTATAATAAAATGTGACTATTTTTGGACTATTTCGGCAAACTTTTAAAGGTAGGAAAAATAGAATTCTACCTAGCATTACACAGGGAAAGTAGCTGTGCCATTTCTTAAATGTAGGGAAAGTAGCTCATTTTCTTTCGAGGAAGGGGAAGTAAGCAAGAAAAGTTAGCAGAGGTAAAAAGGTAGCTGTCTAAAAAAACGCTTCAACTCTTCATTGGCTACAAAATGGCGTCCAACAGACAAGACGACATTGTTCCGCATGGATGTCATATCAACAACAATTATAGAGAATTTAGGAGGACAACAAAGGGGAAGAGGATGGAATCAGGACGAAGCAAGAAAGCCAGTAGCCCGAGAAGGGGGGGGGGAAGAACATGCATAAATATTTTGGATGTTGAAGGGAGGTCGTTGCTGAAGATAGGGCAACTGTACAAAGGTTCTATTGTACAAGCATTGAATATGAGACCAAGCATAAAAATACAGCCTTACCTTCCAATAGAATATTCTGCAATCCACAATCTGGCCTCCTTCAATGATTCAGCTCCCTCGTGGTACCAGGTGACATTCTCCTGAACACAAACAATCAAATATATACACAAATAGACATATGATATACATGTACATCAAATGCTGATGTTAATCACAATCAATAATTAAAATTCCATACTGGATACTAACATTTGCTAAAACTGTAACAAAATATCCAATTTTATAATAAAATTGCAGAAGTTTATCAAATCAACAACCAATTGACAACTATTTACTCAGTTGTTTATGAGCATTCAGATGATTTTTACGTCAGTATATTATCATATTTAACATTACATTCAGCGGCACTTACCTCTTCTCTTTTCTTTCTTGAGATTTCTTCTTCAACCTTTTGTTTTCTCAAAGAAGCTTCTCCCCGTTGTGCTAACACCTGTCTCAATCTTTCCCGTCTGTCTGCCGGACCCTCACCAAACAAACCTGACAACAAAGTTCACATCATTTTGTCACATCATTCGTACAACAAAGAGGCCATAATGATCATTAACAAAAAAAAAATCATCAAAAATAACAGAATATCTTATTCTATATACTTCAATGAAGTTGACATTTTTGCATATATTTGACCCTGTCACACAGCTTTTATTACACCTTCTCTTGTACAAACACGGAGAAAATCAGGTGAGTAGAGGTCATTTTACTCTTGATAATATTTCACTGTCCTTTGAGAAATGGGGCCATAGAAACATCAAATAATCCATTGACATTTTACACACTTTTAATCATTGGGACACAAAAGATATTTTATAGGTGTTCCAAAACATTATGTAACTACTGTAAATAAAGTCTGTGGTGCTTAAAGAATTATGTTTTCAACAATATGAAATATGAAGGCAAATATAAGACAGAGCTCTAGACAATACATACATATGGGTTCTTCTAACTGTCGCAAGTGTGCTTTCACCTCGTAGTCATCTGTAGATACCTGTATCTTCTTTGCCTGCAGAGAAAACAACCACTCATACAATCCAACACCTGGTACTGTCTAATTCATTGTCAGACAAGTTTAACAAAACAAGACAATGAAATCAATGGTGAAACAATTTCTTTGTATTCACCAACTCAATACACACACATCTTACGTGCACATGTTGTTGTTGTAAAGTCAAAAGATATTTAAGTTAAGGCAAAGTGTGAGTACAAGTGTTGAGCAGGGGTTCCATTTGACCCTGGAGTTGACCCTTCGACCATGGAGTGTCTAAAAAGCCACACTTTGACCCTTAGGCTGAAGGGTCAAGTTGTAGGAAATTGACTATAAAATGGTAAAATCTGGTAAAACATTATCAAAATGACTTTTCAGATTGAGTACCTAGTGGAACCCCCGTTGAGATGATTATATCCGTTCCTTGGATATAAAAACTTAATGACGATCAAAAAGAATGAATTTTATATCTTCAGCAATGGACATAATATCTCTACACACACAGTAAGTTTTCTTCCAATGGAAACAAGAGATGAACTTACAGTAAACCCATTAGTTTATTTACATTTTAGAAACAACGTAATATTTCCACACATTATACAAATTTTGCATGAAAAGTTTAACAGTAAATGTGAAAAGGATACGACTGAAAGCCAATGACTTATAGATCTTCTCCTTAACATTATACAGGTCCAACAGATGCATGATTAAGTAAACCTATTCATTGAGAGCCTAGGGTAAAACTCATAAGGTTACCTTTTTTCTTTTCTCAAACTCAGCGAGAAGCTCTGCTTGATTTTGTTCATATTCTTTCTCCAGATCCATGGTAATACCTGTAATATGTTACAAACATTGGAATGTGTGTCTTAAACAAATAAACGCAAACAATTGTGTTTAATCAAACAAAGATATTGTGATATTAAAACCAAACTTATAAGCAACTATTTTCAAAATGTCTTTAACAGAGCTTACACACATTCAATGGGGAGTACTAATACCATATTTCCATTGCAGGGTTCAAATTACCATCAATTATGAATATATTCTACATTCATCTTGGACGTAACAAACCTTTTGAAATATTGATATTTCCTGCAGCAATGCCAGCCTTGATAGCGTCTCCTGCCAGAGACCCTTCACTGGCCCCAGCGAGTCGCTGTTTCTCCCTCTGTTCCAGACTGCCATACTGAATTACCTTCTGTCGTTTAGCAATAAAATGAGTATCACTCTCCTCATCAGAATCTGCAAAATAAAATCAAACAATATGACAGCATGATGAAATATAGTTCAGAGTATAATAATAATAATAATAAACTTTATTTATTGAAGGTAACTCCTTAAGCTAATACACATAAAAACTTACATACATAAACTTATCTAACAAGAGGCCTTCATACATACATAAATTATTACAATACAAAGAGAACACAAAGAATATAAGCATTTTTATAATGCTAAACCAATAAATCATAACTCATTTTCAAAATCTGCATTAACAATATGTATGAAAGGGAGATTAAATAATAACAGGGGACGCCGCATGCACAATACATTGTCTCGCCACACAGACTCCCGGGAAATAATATAAGGCATCGAGGAGGTGCTAGGGTAGAATTGGGTGCAAGGAATGGTCTGTACGACCATAAAGAACTACTAAGGAGAATTTAGTGGGACAAAAGGGGGGAAATCATTATTGGTTGGAATATATCATTTAACAATTTCAAGATAATCAGTAATAATAGGACGAATTGGGGGAAAGAACATGGAGCATATGTTACATGTATAATCATGAGCGATGAAAGAAGTGCTAATGCGGAAAGGGGAACTTACATTAATTTCTATTAAATGAAATAATTTTAGATAAAAAGAGAAAATTGACATCATATAATAGAATACATGGGGAAGTAAATAACGTCTATACTATAGACACATAAATATTGCGTGAAACAGTCATCAAGATAGAAATTGAGCAGAACTTTCATACATAGTACTTATTTTTCTGTAAATTATAATACGTTATCCTGATTTAGGTGTCGATTCGCCATATGTACTTATATACAATAATTTAAAGAAAGCAGTTTTAAACGCGTTCAAAGATTGCTTCTGTCTAATTTCTACGGGAATTTCATTCCATACCTCCATACCAGAATAACCAAACGTGCGTTTCAAATATTGCGTACGTGGTATTTTACATGTTAAATTTGTATATGTTTCAGATCGTAGTTTATATGTATTGTTTTTAGATTTTTGTATTAAATTACAAAAATATTCTGGGGCAAGGGTATTTACAGCTTTATATATTAGAATTCCTATCTGATATTTGTATCTTATTGTAAATGGAAGCCATGATAACACCAGGAACATGTTGTGGGATGGAGTTTTTAGTGGTAGTTGAAGTATTGTCCTTGCTGAACGCTTTTGCAATTTAGAAACTTTGTATATATTTGTTTGGCTACATGTCCCCCAAATTGTTACACAGTAATCAAATAGTGGTAGGATATATGCATTGTAGTATACAGTTTTCATTTCATGTGTTAAATAGTTTGAAATTCTTTTCAGTAAATTTATTTTATTAGTAACTTTTATGCATAAATCATTGATATGTTCATTCCACTGCAAACAATTATCGATGGTTAAGCCCAATGATTTTTGTTTATTTACATTTTCTATCACCGAGTTTGTAATTGATATACGTATTTGCTTTGAGCGTTTAGTTTTGTATTTTGAACCTAGTAACATGCATGTTGTTTTTGCAGGATTTATAGCCATATTGTTTTTTGAACACCAATTCTGAACATATTCCAAATCCATTTGTAGATAGAGTTCTATATCATTGATATCGGAAGTAATATAATACAAAGTTGTATCATCTGCATACATATTTATCTGTGAATTTTGAATACACATAGGCAAGTCATTAACATATATTAAAAATAACAAAGGACCCAATATAGATCCCTGAGGGACACCTGTTAATACAACTGAAGTGTTGGATTTATTTTGACCAATCTTCACATATTGTTTTCTACAATCAAGGTATGATTTGAATAAATTAACTGCATTGTCATTAAAATGGTACAAACCTAGTTTGTAAAGCAGTATTTCGTGATCTACAAGGTCAAAAGCTTTTTTAAAATCAAGAAAAACACTTCCGATCAAGTCTCCATCATCGATACCTTTCATCGATACCTATCAACTGTACATCATTTTTATGCTACTAAATTCAGATGTGTCCCTTATGTGCTGCTCCCACTTCCCCTTCAACAATAAAATCAACATGGTGCTTTAGGGACTGACTCACTGAGCTCACCGGACAGCTGTCTAACCTATTACCACTGTGCACACTTATTTAATGTGTAGATTTGTGTTAAAAATTTCCTCTCATACTTTCCGCAAAAATTCTGTTCAGCATAACACACACAATGTTGAAATCAGCATCAGGAAGATTGATTATAAATAATTAAATATTTAGTCTATCAGTATGACACTCATGTCAATTACTGTCCTTATCTGCATAATGGTCATGCTTATTACTATTAGCTTTCCACAAATGCATGTGTACATCTGGAGTTATTTTGCCATCTTATCACAAATCGTCATACAAAACAAACAACTACGGCGATAGACACAAGTTTGCTAAATTGTTTCAATAAAAAAATAGTCAAATTCAAAATGATTTTTAAACAGAAGAATAGTTATCAGTATTTCAGACGCCAATAATTTGCAAATTTTAAATAAATCAGGAAATAAGGCATGTGGCCCTGATAAAATCAAACCAGTCATCCTTAAAATGTTAGCTAAAGAACTGTCACCAATCCTGGAAAAACTTTTCCAAAAATCTATTGATGAGGGATCCCTACTATCCCAATGGAAAGATGGAAATGTTGCCCCTGTCTATAAGAAGGGTGACAGGTCAAACCCAGCCAATTACAGGCCCATCAACTTGTGTGTTATGTAAGACCCTTGAACACATAGTATCCTCATCAATAACCAAACATTTTACCAATCTTGGTATTCTTTATCACCTCCAACATGGTTTCAGGGAAAAAATATCTTGTGTGACTCAACTAATTATGCTGGTTGATGACCTTGTCAAATCAGTGTACAACAAGGAACAAGTTGACCTGATTCTATTAGACTTTAGCAAGGCCTTTGATAAAGTGAGCCATGAGAAAGTTCTTCTTAAAATCCATAACTATGGAATACGACTACAAGGTCAAACACTCAAATGGATAAAGAGCTTCCTTGATAATCGCCAACAGTCTGTTATCCTTAACAGGGGTCTGTACTTGGACCCTTGCTCTTTCTCGCATACATAAATGATCTCCCACAAAATATTCAGTCAAAAGTCCACCTATTTGCAGATGACACAGCAATATACATGGCCCTCACAACGGTTAAAGTTTTAAACAGTCCCAAACCCTTCAAAATGATCTGAAATTACTTGAACAGTGGGAGATCGACTGGGATATGGAGTTCAATCCTTCCAAATGCCAAGTCATCCACATCACCAGGAGAAAACATTCTATTCCCTCACAATACTTCCTCCATAATACCCTCCTTGAATATGTCACCTCAGCAAGATACCTTGGAGTAGATATCTCCAGTGATCTTTTATTGGACACCCACATAAATAGGTCAACTACTAAAGCAAATCAAACTCTGAGTTTCTTCGTAGAAATTTAAAGACAAAATCGACCCCACTGAAATCCATGGCTTACCAGACCCTAGTGCGACCCCAGGTGGAATATGGTTCAGAAATCTGGTCCCCTATTCCCAGTCCCTTATATATCAGCTAGACTAAGTCAGTCCAAAGAAGGGCAGTCCGCTGGGCGATGTCTGACTTTGGACGCACATCTAGTGTTACGGAAATGCTAGATAGTCTGAAGTGGCGCAGGTTATCTCACCCCTCTAACCAGAGCATCCCGTCACTTCCATACTCAGTCGTACAGACTAATTCCTGCAACCAAAGACTATTACAAATACACATTCTTTGCCTGGACTGTTCATCAGTGGAACAGTCTACCCCCTCACATCCCATGTCTCTCCACCCTGGTACAGTTTAATGTTGTTGCAATTAGCAACATTGAACATACCATTTTACCATGACTCCATTCCCACACGTTTTAAACTGTTAATATCATTAACATTTTATTATCATTCTTATTTTATTCTGTTGACTATACTTTAACTTCTTTTTAACTTTTTCTCAGCGGCTTTAAGCGCAAAACTGTCAAAGTCCTCGAAAGAGGTTCGACAAAACTGATAGAGATAGAAATAATCAATTTTAAATGAAAGCAAAAGGCCGGGTCGCGAAAACGTATGTCAACTAGTAACTTTCATTATTCTTTACCGAATGGCTCACTGCATCATTCTGAAATCCCAAATGAGCACTATTTTCTGATGTTAAAGTACTTACCCATGTTTCTGTATTTTAAAAGCAACAGCAACGGCAATAACTTTATTGTTAACTCCGAAATCCAAACGTTTACATGGGCGCAGCCATTTTGAACAACAACAACAAAGATGGCTGCGCCCATAGGGATGTTGATAGACTCTCTGCCGAATCAAGATGATAAAATAAGCGTTTTGAGTGATTTGAAAGCTGCACTGGGGAATTTATCTACAGCAGCAATATCGTCCATCGTCGCTAATGTCTCCTTTAACACAGTTTTTGACTGTCTTTCAACTAATAGCCGGTTTGTGTCCCATATTTGCTGAATCATAGTTTTATTGGCATACCCCACCCACTTGTTACAACTAATATTTACTCAAGTCATGTTCAGTAGAAAAGACATTTTTACAACCATCTGCAAATTGATCTGCATCGTTTTTATTTTTGGGATATTTCATAAGTTAATTATCATGAAGATGTTAAATACTTGATAGACAGAAAAGTTTCACTTTTAAACACTGTTTGTCACGTATTGATGATTTATTTCAGAGAGCAGTTAGAATTGAGTTGTGATGTCCTTGTCAAACTTTTCCAACCATTGTCACCTGATGTGATCCTTACTCAGTTTCAAGATGATCTTAAAACAGGTTTGACTCATCCAGAGCCAGCTGTGAGGAAACTGTGCATATTGGAAGTAAGTTTCTTATTCTTGATTCTTCTTCCTGTTGAACTCCTGAATCAGACTTGCCTAATTTTTTCCAGAGTACTAGCCTGTCTGGGCAAATTGCTCGGCCAAACCACAAGCTCGAAATCATTCTTAATAGCCCAAACCTATATAAGTTATAACAGCAGTAAGTCACAACGAAGTGCCTACATAATTTGTTAAAATAATGGAGGAGGATTTTGTCATTTTATCTGAGAACAGTATCTTCATTCATATTACGCACTTGCCTATTCGGGCTAGCACTCAGTAATTTCAAATTCTGCTTGCCAAAAATCATAGTTTAGTGGTCCAAGGCTTTAGGCTAGTAGGTTATCATAAAGACTGCTGAAGCATAAATTTGGGACAAAATTGCTTGCCATAGACAGTAGGTTCAGTGTAAACTGCAAAGTTGTTATGGTTGTTTCAAAATTGGTTCATTGTAACATCTAACTTACTGTAAAGCTAGACGTTTAGTGGGGAATCTGTGGTTGAAGGGTTATGGTATCAATCATGGTAGCTGACTTCAAATCACTTGCCCCACCACCAGGGATGTAGAAAATGTAAGTGAGGAAACTATCCAGGTGGCTTGCGAAAGGCCGCCATTCTACCCTGGTGAGGCCTTTGCAAAATAATGCTAGAACGGGGCCCTGGGGTCTTCATTCACCTTTTGTTGAAAAAAAAACTAAATGTCTGATTGTGTGACATTACAGAAAACATAAAACTTCCTGAAATACTACAGTTTTTTTATATTTTAATACAAATAACATTTATTTGTTATATTTAGTTACACCCTGTTTTTGTATTTACTTGACAGTTGGAGAGGGTGAGCAGAGAAATGCCCTCCGTACTTCTACAGTACGAGGAGATTGTTATACAAGTTGTTAAAGCTATGGCTGATGAAGTGTTAGATGTTGCTAAATCAGCCGGCAATGTACTTGTTTATATTGGTGAGTTATGCTACAACTTCTTGTTGTAATAACTGTTCTTATATGTATTTGGAGTACTAAAATAACTTTCTTAGGGATATCAGAATATTGGAATATTTCTTTTTGTCAGTAACAGAATTTTTCCTGAAATCAATGCTATGTATATATATGCTTGAAGAAAAGTATTGGTGGATGAAAGTCACTGAATATTCGTTTGGAAGGTTGAAGGATCATTGACATTGTTACTTACAATTGATTATTCTATCCTTAGTAGTTGTGCACAGTTTATGTACATGCTAATGCAACTGTAGGCTTTCCAAACGATATGCATGTTAGGTTATATTTATTTAAATTCTGCTGAACTTCAAGTAGTTTATTAATTTTTATTAAAAAACACCTAAAAAATTAAGGTCATATTCTTATGGACCAGTGTTCAATTTTTCTTTCACATTTTAATAATCAGACCACCTCATCTATTAAGACCAATAATCTGACCACCTCATCTATTTAGACCAATAATCTGACCACCTCATCTATTTAGACCAATAATCTGACCACCTCATCTATTTAGACCAATAATCTGACCACCTCATCTATTTAGACCAATAATCTGACCACCTCATCTATTTAGATCAATAATATGACCACTTCATCTATTTAGATCAATAATCTGACCACCTCATCTATTTAGATCAATAATCTGACCACCTCATCTATTTAGACCAATTTTCTTCAGTCCCAGTGGTGGTCTTATTTATTATTGTGATTTCGCTCATTTTTGTATTGCATATATATATTGTTTATGGTGATCATCATGAATATCTAATGTCCTGTTTATTGTTGTGTGTAATAATCTTGTGTAATTGTTTCATGATTTTATAAATATTTAGTCAGCAACTGATGAAATATTATAATCTCTTACATATCTTAAATTTTATATAAAATAAATTCATAAATGTGGACACATAGTACCCAAGTTAATTTAGTAATATTTGTATACTTTTACAATTTTACTTGCAGAAGGAAACACTGATGGCTTACTGTCATTGTATGGAGGGTCAGTCCTTGCTGCTATACAAGATGTTCTCTCAATGAATGACACAATTAGATTCAGAGTGTATGAGGTATTAACCATATTTGATATTTTATTGGTAGTCACATACAAATTGCCATATTATTGGTTACGTTTAAGTCTACCTACTCTTTTGGGAAAATGTCTTTGGTCTTGTTTGAATTTTTGCATGCAAGTTACTATGTTATTTTACCTAATCTTTGGTAAAAATGCAGTTGACAGACATACCAAGTAATCGTATGTACTAAGTTGAGGGAAATAATATGCTGATATCTATTTTCAGTACTTAGTATATCAAGTCAGTAAAGCAAACTGATAAGCAAGCCATTTTATGATTTTTCGTGAAATGTAAATTGACAAACTAAAGTATGATTTTAAGCAAATTACCATAATGAAGTATATAAATAAACTAAAAGTATTTTTGTGAAATCAGGGTCAGCTTATCATTGTTAATGGGTTGTTTTCAGGTTTTCTGGGTATACTACTGTAATCACACAATGTAAAGGCTGACATATAAATGAACATACATTCCAGGTAGTTATAAAGATAAGTTCTCAGTCCCCTAGTGGCCTACAGAGATGTTGTGAGAGTGGGTTACTACAGCAGTTTGTGAATGAAGTACATCGTGATGATATCTTGGTACAACTCAACTGTCTAGAGTTGCTGTCTGACCTAGCACTCACAGAATATGGCTTGGTGTATCTAGATCAACAAGGTACTATAGGAAGACTGGAAAACATGATGAAACAGTCAGAATCTGAACCCTTGGCTGGATTCCTTGTCCCAGGTAATATGCATGTTATATTGTACAGCACAAAATCTTTGAAATTGTATGAAACCTTTTCATAAAGCAACAAATCTTCTGTAACAACATAATCGATAATTGTTTTATCATCAATATTTGTCGTTCGATATATCAATATTGTTGATATGTAAACATATGCCATTGTTGTGTTTAACAAATCATGTGTGCCAGTACAATCTGTAAAACCGTCTTTTACTCTTGGACACGACCTCGTCCCAACACAAATACACCCACTTAGGTATAATTTGCAATGAGACACTTTCTGTACAAAACTACGCGGGGCTTATCTAAACCTATGCAGCAGTGGTATACACCCAGATACCGTCAGTGCCAAAACCCTGAGGACCTATTACCAGTCAGCGATTCTACCACGGGCCCTATACGGGTGTGAACTATGGACTTATATCTCAAAGAATGATATTCAGAGATTAGAGGTAGCGCATCGGTTTTGTATAAAACACATGCAAGGATTTCAGAGAAGTGTTGCTACAAAATACGTTTTGTCTACTTTGAATATCACCTCTGTTGAAATAGTTATCGAATGTAAAAAACTTCAGTTTCTCGGACAAATGTGCAGACTACCGTGTCAATATCTGGCGAAGAACATCTTCAACAATAGTATTAACGCTATATCAACTTTGATAGACAAACTGTAGGATTTGTGCCAGACGTTTACCGATTGTGCCACGATACAATTTAATTGGATATATAACGCAATATTTAAATACTTGGCAATTTCTATCCAAGTACGCGTGGAAGAAAATTGTTAATAAAACTTCGATCAATCTGTAAGCATATCCTAAGTGATTTTGGACTATTTGTGTCACGCTCATGTTTACAGATTTGTAAATGTTGTAATTTAAGTACAGACAATATTATTGTTCATCTGTTACTGAACTGTCACGAAAAAGAACATTATCGTATATCCCTTTAGAATACAATTTACGAACAGTGTGGGCTCGACAATTTTAAGTCGATAATGACAATGACATGTACTGATCAATGTGTGTATTTATTTTCACTCAGTACCGATATTTATGATGAAAGCTTTGTCAACTATCCTGTCACACTTGCAATAGTAAGACTGTTGTGGCAGATGTAACAGTCAGTTTCTGAAATAGCTTAATTTACAGTTTTCACTATAAACTGTCTTACTTTTCGTTTCGTCCAAGGCAACCTTAGTGTTTACTGTATAGCATGTGCTAATTATTTAAGGGTCGTGAACTGTGGATATGGACAACTGTGCTTCTTGGGTATTATTACACATAAAGCTCCGTATTTCATCAATGAAGTGTAATTTGCTGATTTGACTTGTCTGTGATACATCATGAGCAGATTATTATGAAGAATTATTGTTTATATATTTTGTCAATAGAAAATACATCGAAGTATATGTATATACATGTGTATGCGTGTGTATATGTATGTGTGTGTGTGTATAATATGTGTATATGTGTGTTCATGTATATATGTATGTATATGTATGCATATATCTTGATTAATGACATGTATACAGTATACTGATATGTTGTGCAATTTTGATGATATTGTCTTTGTTAATGATTACTTGAAATGTTATAATATTCATTATATCCATCTATATAGTATCATAATGCTCTAGTGATGTTCTTGCATATCATATCTTCGATGTGTGTATATATCTTGGGTACTTATCTGTATATATGTTAATCTCTTCCCTTATGGAGGAATAAAAGTATCTATCTACCTACGAGTGATGTCATTCCGCTAAATAAAAATATGAAACATAGTATTTTTGAACATATCTAGGATTATGGTACATGTATTGTCCATATTATGATATAAATGTTTGATTTGTTTATTCCAGGTTTAATAAAATTCTTCGGCTGTGTAGCCAGGGTACATCCTAAAGAAGTTCTATCAGCCAATGAGACGTTTGTATCAACTGTATTCAACAATTTATCTACACCAGAGAATGATTCCATGTTAAATCTTGCTGTACAAACTGTTGGCTTCATTGGAAGTTCTGTGGAAGGCAAACTGGCTTTGGAAAAACTTGGTAGGATTGCTTTTTTCTCATTACATTCTGAAACATAAAGTTGAATGATGGTTATTTGTAATTTATTCTATTTTGTGTGGTTTGCATTTTTTCCAAGAATATGTAATTAAACACCAATACTTATAATAAATATATTAACTATGGTTATTCGAAGAAGAGAGGGCATATTGGTTTGCACATGTCGGTCAGTCGGTATGTCGGTCGGTCTGTCTGTCCGTAACCTTTTCATTTCCGATCAATAACTCAAGAACCCCTTGACCTATCATCCTCAAACTTGGTCTACACATGCATCTTGTGTAGCAGAGGAACCATACTAATTTTGGGGTCAAAGGTCAAGGTCACAGGTGGCATGATGTTTTACAAACATCTCTTGTTTGATTATATTCTTCAAAATAAAGTTTGACAGTAATAGGCATATTATAATACCTCATATGGGGCTGACATATATGTATATTGTTGTTTTTCCATCCGTCCAACCGTCCATCTGTCTGTCTCAAAATTGATTGCTGCAGATATCCAGTCTCCTACGCATTTGTCTCCCTTTACAATGTACATGTATTGAGACCTCTCCTTCTTGCAGATATCCAGTCTCCTACGCATTTGTCTCCCTTTACAATGTACCTCTCCAATTGCTGTTATTTCAGTCTTTTTTCTCATGTAATTTTATGGATACGATAATATGAACATTATTGTGGTGAGACTTCAGCGAAATAAGACTTTAGAAGATGGGTGCATGTAAAACTAAATAGAATAAAATGAATGACCATGTTTTCAATATTTAATGGTCATTTTGTTAAAATATATATCCATTATCAAGTGACATACATGAAGGCAATGATGAATGTCTAATGAATTCTTCTTGGATCATCTTAAATGGTTGCTGTCTTCATTCTGTCCATTAAAAGTTTAATGTTCGATACATTTCAGGGAACACAATGACGAATGGTGTAAGGTGTATCGGGAAGGCTCTCCGAGAATCTCAACAAGAGGCTAAGATTGTCGTCCTACAAGCACTTGCTAATCTTCTCAGACTTAAGGTACTTACAGAATATGACGGCGTATCAAATTCTGACTCCTTTCTTGTGTGTAACATATCTACTAATAACTCGCCTCTCACCTGTATTGGTTTCATCTTCATCAAGGATTTTAATTATTTCATACGAGGAAGCTCCAGGTGGTTTATGGATGGTCAGTGGTTCTATCCCAATGGGTTAGGTCAACTGACCTCCAAGTATAACTGAAGAAATGTTGAAAAAAAACAGTTGAGTTTGAATATATACTTAATCATTGGCTAAACACTATCTCCATTTTGTTTGGATTTACCCCAGTTTTTGTTCCCATGGTGTATAGAAGCGTTTTTAATTTCCTGTCTAGTGCCCATACTGTTGACTCGTAGAATCATCATTTACTAAACAACACATGATAATATCCTAAACAAAGAGAAATGAAGTTGTTACAGGGAACGCCTCATACATAAAACAGTGCCTCCACACACAGACACTGAGGAAGTGCAAGGGTAAACATATATGAGAATAAGGGTGCAAGGAATGTCAGGCCAATCTTAAAAACAACTAAGGACAATTTAGGGGGGCAACAAGGGGGAAAAGTTTAATGAATGGAATACATCATGGAACAAGTCAAGAAAGGGAGGAATAAAATATCTCAAGTAAGGGTACTGCACATGGGGAAAGGGGAACTTAACATACCTCTAAAACCATAAAAAGAAATAATAACCAGTCCAGATTTTATATCTGCATTATTGTATAACACAGGAGAACATTCTGATGGTTTCAGGTTCCTGATCAGATGTCGGAGATGTTAAAACTGACTGAGTTATGGTACAGTCACCTGGGTACAAGAACATTTGATTACCTAATGTCACTGGCGGATCAACCGTTCCCTGATTTACGGATTGCTCTCTTATCTGTGTTTGAAACATTATCCACCCAGTTATGGGGTCAAGTTTTAATGAACAATCAGCCGGGATTCCGTGAATACCTTCTCGATCGATCATCAGAGAAAACAAAGGAAGGAAAAGATGGGAAGTTTTCTGTTGTATCTTCATTAGCGAATTCGCCGACAGCAGCGGAAGTATTTGGTCAGCCGTACATGGTGCAGTTGAGGGTGTATTGTGCGCAAGGAGCCTACTTTGTAAGAGCTCAAGCTGAGGTTGCCATGGAAGGGGATTCTTAGTCTATTGTTTCTGGAATGTAGCAATTACATTGATAGTTGCGTGTGGTCGGACAAGTTAAGTGCTTAGTTGGTACTCTGAACTCAACTACTGCATGTTATAATGTACAATGTGTTTTTTTCCACATTTTTGTAAATGGGGCCAGGGCTCTTAGAATTGTGAAAATAGTGTCAATTTGCCCATAATTGTGAATGTCATAAAAATACTGATTTACATGATCACATTTATAATACTATAAAATACTGTTGCAACAGGCATAAGTGACCATTTCACAAGTCAAATATAATTAGCAAATCAGTGATTTAAATCATTTTGCAAGTGGAAATGTTTGCGAATCGCAGTAAAGATTATGTTTACATTTTTAAAGTCTGTAGTTTGTTTATATTTACCTGATAACAGTTGTTCAAACGGCGAGGTGGTCTGCCAATGAAAACATGTTTTGGAAAATATAAACCAAAAGACATAGTTTACACATTTACTGTATTCTCAACTTATTTATAATGAATAGTAGTATGTAAATATATTCTGATGTGCTTGAAGAAATGAACCATGGCTTATATTTTTGTGACTTTCTTGAATTTGTGCATTTTGCAAACATTTCCATATCGTGAACTTTACCAATTACGCAGTATAACTACATATCTGTATCCCAATTACGCAGTTTTGCATCTTATTACTTTTAGCTTTTCATAGAAGTCATCAGTATCTTATATTAAAATGTCTATTGTGTTTGAACATATTTAGCTTATTCTGTTACAGGCCTGACTATTGACTAGTCAATATCAAAATAGTATTTTTTGTTCTAAATAATGATATAAAACTGTTTTATCTTATGTGAAATTATAGCTGTTATGCAAACGTTCAGCTTCTTGATCCCATAAGGAACTAAAACATATCATGACCTAACCTCAGTTTTCTAATCTTCGAATTCACAAGTGCCAGGTGTGTTGACTAATCCCAAAAAAATTCCTAGTTCCACAAGTGAATGTGGTCGTTGAATTTTTGCATGGATTTGTTATTTAATTCTATCTCACATGAAAGATTCATTTTGTGTTACGCAATTCTATTTCTGTTGGTTAATGGTTATATATGCGATAGATTGTACATTGGCATGCAGTTTTAGGCCATCCTTAAAAAATGGTCTGTTTGGCGTAACCCTACCCAGCAACATAGGTACGTAGGTCATTAATTTTATTTATTTTTAATAGTCATACTTACGTTAACTTTTATTACACCGCTAACTGATTTCCCACACTGGCCAATCAAGGCATTTGTTTAGTAGGGGGCCATTTTCATAGGTGGGTAGGGTTATGCTAAACAAATAATGTTTTAATAATGACCTTATGGTCGCTGTCATTTGTGTCAGTGGCAGTGAAAGTTTATGATACATTTTCAGTCATAGATCAGATTTATGTTCTGCAATTATTTATAAACCAATTAACTCTGTTGATCTTTGTGGTGTCGTAACAGCTGCTACATATTGTCTTTGCAATCTTGAACAATAAAATTATTTCTTAATTGATAAGTTGTATGAAGTACCAGGATGAAGTTACAACTATATGTCTATGGTTAGATGTCTAGATTTAGGCCATTCCAGTATGAATGTATGTTTAGCGTCCTCAGGTGGATAGGTTTTCGGCAGTCTGATAAAAAAAAAATCTGAAAATGTAAAAAATCCCCAACAATGATGTTAAAACATAACGACGTTGACTCATTTAGCTGATAACAATGTGTCAGGTAGATAATAACCAAAGATATCGAATGTGCCCCTACGACCAGGGGCAGTATTCACAAACAAATTAGGACTGAAACTCAGACTTAGACTTTAAATTTGCGAAACTTATATTTACCAGCCTTTTGATTTCATTAGATCTAAATGAATGTCTGAATAAATGTTCTTACCCACTGTACACCTATGCCAATTAAAGTTGTAATAACAACATAGGAGAAATAAGAATAAGTTTCAGTCTTAAAATGTTTGTGAATATTGCCCCAGCCAGGTTACAGGAGAAATGAAGTGCAGAGACTGAACCCAATATAAAATAGAACACATCAGTATATGAATGATTTATTACATAGCTTAGTTCTGTCTATGTGTGAAATAACAGAAACACTTTTATAGAGAAAAAATGTATTAAGTCATATTCTATATTGCTGCACAAAATGAAACAGTTCATTGTCCCGATTATGAATAACTATAAAAATAGGCCCCTATATCACAAAAATACTGAAGTTTTGCTTAACGAAGCAAAAAACTCTGAATAAGTTTAATTGGCTATCAAATGATCTGTTATTTAAACCTAAGTTTTGATATTAGGAAATTGTAGTATAAATTTTAAAAAAGAGCACAATTAGACAATATTTCTCCTTTTCTAATCAATTATTTATAAATATCTATTAAAACCGATAAAAGGTACTTAAGAATTTACTAAATATAATTATTTTTCTCTATAGCTCATTTGCCTGAAGATGCTGGTGATTATTTTATATTAACACTAACAGAACAAATACCTAATTCCTAGCGTGGAAGTCAAAACTTCCAAACGTTTTGATTGCACATGCTGAAACAATCGATAAATATATTTAAGATGGTTACTGACTTCTTACTTAAGTATTTTCGTGAAACTGGGCCAGATATGTATTCATGAATTCAGTTTACACTTGAATTGATTTTCGTTATTAATGCACTTAAAATAATTTGGAAGAGAGTTTCCACCAACTTGGGCCCATTACAGTGATAGACCTATCGGGTAGTCTTGTCCTGGATCTTGGAATGACAATCTGAGTCTTGTCTGTTGATCACAAGTTGTATTTACATCCACTTGTATAGAGATCTCAGAAAAACAGGAGCTGTGTCATAATAAATAACAATGATAAAGTAGACATGAAACAAGCAATGTATCAATGTTGTTGGTTTATAAAGTAAACTGTAAACTTCATAAGTAACATCTACACATTTAAAGTTGACATAATTACAAATCTATCAAATATCAATTAGTGAATATTTAACAGTGTAAGTATCACACACTTATATAGCAACATAATCATCTTTATTTTGTCGATATGTCAGTGCTTTGTTCAAATGATGCTTCAATATCAAAATGTATACAATGCTAGTACAGACGTTTGTTCAAGTCAGTGTTTAAAGATGTAGCAAAAAGATGTCAAATATTGGAAAAGGCTTCATCTAGTGTTGTTGCTACATTGGCTTGGCCATCTTCAGTTTGAACTAATGTAATGTAATACCGCTTCAAAATATCTGGTTTTATCATGTCACTAGCATGAACAAAATAAATTGGACAAATAAACAGGATAACTTACTATTGAATTTTTTGATAATGTGTATTTAGTGATGTTTTAACTATAGGAAATATATTTTTCATGTTTGTTTGGCTAAATAATGGCCCTCAAATTTGAGTTTTGCTATAGTAAATATAGCTCTGTTTAACATAAGTATAATTAATTGCAACCCTTAAATGAATTCAATTAAGATTTAAGAAACTTCAGGAAGTGATTATCTTTCAATTAAGCATTCATTTCATTCTAAGCTAAATCTGGAACATATACGATCCCTGGCTAAATAAAACATAATTTCACACATAATGCACATACTGAGTAATTAACTTGAAATCTTTTTTTTTTAATATTTGTAATCAAAAATTGCAAATGGTATAAGAGAGTGAACAATCACAATGCTAAATGAATGATATGACAGCGGTCTGTAACAAATAACAGTGATGCAGCTTCCAATATTTCTTTAAATGAAATCATTAACAGCTGTTTCAATGGGTGTAATAAAATGCAATGCCGATGACATAACGTATACACATGTCGTATTTACCTCTAAACACAAATGACATGGCTTCGTATTTCTATATGAATAAAAACACACAATGCCATCATTACTGCGACACCACCATCAACAACAAGTTGCAAACGATGTTTTCAACAGATTGAATCCGTCGCCATGGATACTGTGCCATGTTTCAAACAAGATGGGCTAAACCAGAATAAATCAATGAAGTATGAAACTATGTCACAACCAGAATAAAGTAACATATCTAATTCATGTGTTACTATGACAACTACAATATATAATATTATAATAAAAAATTACGTCATACATTAATGGACATGTGTTTGATATTGGACTGTTCAGAAATAGGACAGTACAGGACATGACGTTTATACTCCAGGGGCCCGTTTCATAGACGATCGTAAGACGTAACTTATCTTAGCTACGATAACGGAGTAACGACAGCATCTATAAAACGCTCAAATCTTATCTTAACTTTTATCGTAATTTCGGAAATTAAGATAAGATATTGTCTTTAGCTAAGATATGTCTATGAAATGGGTCCCTGATCAGTCTGTGCCGACAGATTTTATGTGCACAGACCAAAGTCCACTCTAAAACGCCTTAAAATTGGTCAATAATGACTCCTACTAGGCTAGTGGTACTATTGATTCAAAATTGGTTGACGAATAAAACCTCAATAATAAGACCACCCTGGATATACCTCGAAACTGGTCTTATAATTGAGGTGGTCTTAATATTGAGGTTTAATAAAGAGCGGTACAGTCAAAATGAACTTGAAAAGTAAGGTCTTTATACGATGGCAAACGTTTTAACTTCCAACTTTTGAAAACTAGTTCTAGCCTGGTTCTATACATAGTACCTTAAGTCCTGTATAGACTATAATCAAACTGCAAACTTACACCAAGACTGAACAACAGCATCAAAGAATTACAAACTTCCAACTTTAAATCATAACAACACAAGACTAATGGTGGTGAAAAAATGATTTGTCAACATATAACAATAACGTAGATATATTAATCTCCATAGAATAGTACTTGATCAAAGAATCTTGATCATTCAATATAAGTTTGTCTGATAACATTTAATGGTAAAAACTGTCAGTTTGAAGTCTTGAAAATACAGTACAACCCTCCAATGAAGCCCTCTTGAGCAACCTCTATTCAAGAACATCTTTCTCAGGCAGTAAAAATGCCTATCAATTACACATCACTGTAACAACAAACTCTTTACAACAGCCGGAGTTTACGTCGCCCAAAGGGTGTTGCTGTGAAGCACAGGAGATTGTCACGAGTTCTTTCCCTGTGTCCCATCTAGATGTCTCTCCCTTTGCCCCTTCCATAGAATATGTATATATACTGGTCAACGGAAAGAACTCGTGACAATCTCCTGTGCTCTGGAGAGGTTGCACTGTAAATGTACTTCATAAAATACCATTTATCTGATTGATCAGGCAGTTGTCTTCTATCATTGTTATTCGAAAACATTACACACCTCTACACTATATACAAATGTGAAGGTCATTGTACGTTTAACCACGTGGTTTTCGATGTCTCTTGTTTTTGGTTGTTCCTTTGCCATACCGCTGTTTTTCACAGGTACAACTTTTGATCCACATTACAGAGAATGTTTGTCTGCGTCCATCTCCGCACTGGAATTCTAGTTCTCTCGTGCTTTCATTCTTAGGGTAGCAATTTCGACGTCGCTTACAGTTGGTGCAAAATTTAAGGTTCCATTGCTTCATGCTGACACAATCTTCGTATTTAATGCGATGTTTCCCTCGCAACCGAGCTGTTGGCGTGCATTTCTCGTCCATCTGTAACATGACATAGCATTATAACACCAGTTCCCCGTCTCACAAAAAGTAACTGTACCGAAACATGTTTTATCACTTACTCGCACATCAGAGGTCAAACACGGTTACTAGGGAAACCACCCGGCAGATGAGAAAGATAGGACATAAACTTTGAATTTAATTATTAAATCATAAGACATGTATAAAGATATATTCAAATAAAGTTAGTGAATTGACAAACATGTACCATATTTTACAACTAAAAAGTACTCAATTTTGTTAAATTATTGCCACCCAAATTCGAATTTTTACAAAAAATTCTCGAGAGGCGATGACGTCATTTCAATTACGTGATCCATTCCATTATATTGTAGTCGTCATGACAATACTCAAATGCAGTATCCTTGGATTGTTTATACCACCTTGATGTTTCCCAATGGAATATTTCGGTACTTCAAAGAAGATAATAAAGAACCTACCGTTGCTGGGACACGTGTGTTACATGGACGAAGTTGACATAGACGGGTTTCTTTGTTCTCACTGCACGTGCTGTTTGTCACTATTCTGGTGGACACGCCCACGTCACATGACTTGGAACATGCACTGTATTTACCAGTTTTAACATTGCAGGCAGCTGTGTGCGGTTGTGTGTTCTGGTAATAGTTTGAATAGTAATTTGCTGAAAAATCCAAAATAGATACAAATGTATTCAAATATGCATAAGATATTTGCTTTCACCTTTGAATAAACATTTAACATTTAGATATAGCTCTTCATTAGTAATCTAACTAATTATTCTTAGAGTCATTCAACTATAGGTTACAGAACGTTCGCACAAACTTCACGCCTTGGAATCGATCTGTCAATACACAAACGGTAATACCGTAAAATCTGACAGATGTTTCCTGCACGACTTAAGAATGACCCGAAAAAAATGGCCCGAAAAAAATGTAAGAGGTAAGTAGTGTTATTTTTATAGTCATTTTTCGTTCATCAAGATGATTAATCGAAACAATAGTCAGCGTAATTCATTTACATGTACGTACACAAGATAGGAGTTAATCAATTTGTCTAAGCAAAGCGTAACAGCTGGGACCAATAAAGTATGTATTGGTTCCAGATTATAGCAACGAACTTATTGACACTAGAACCGCATCGTCTAACATGATTCACTATCTAGAGTAGATACATAAAACTGCCCAATGCTGTCACGGTAGATTTGTGAAATGAAATATCAACAATTCAGGGGGCCGTTTCACTAAACTTCGTACGAACGTTATTTTCGTACATCTGTTCGTACGAACTTCGTGGACGTAAAAGAGCGTTTCACTAACAACAATTTCGTACGAATTTTCTGACGATTTTCGTAGATTCCTTCGTATCTCTACGAAAGGTGAGTAGCTTGCGTAGAATTAATAAAATGGCCGCATTATTACTTCTCGGTGATCGTATTGAGCGAAGAAATCGAGTTTTTAGGGAGAGAAAGAACACGCTTCAACACCTGTGTGACAAAGAGGTTGTAGAACGGTACCGGTTGTCGAGAGAGGGCATCTAGAACTCTTATTGTACTCGCTAGTATCTTCTCGGTGTAAAAGACTTGTTCCCCGATTGGCTAGTACTTCGTATGTCGTACCGGAAGTTAACCAGTCAGGTTTATGGTAGTACCACTGGTGCGATGACAGATCGATTGCCGGGCATGCATTTGACATCTTCAGTAATCAGCAAGCTCATTAAGAGAAACAGCGTTGCGAGTCTCGAGAGTATATGAAAAGAACAATTCTCAGTTATAACGGAAGCTACAGAGACTTGGAAATTGTCTGCGATGTCAACAGATACTTTCACAGAAATATTTCGTTTCAACCGGAAGTCATTGCACGCCTGGTGAACAGTAGACGATTGTTAACAAGGTAATTAGTTCTAGAGCGTAAATAAATCTGTCGTCTGGATATTATCTCAATAAAATGTACAACACAAAGATGGATCACTTGGGAATGAATAATGGACATCACAGAACAATGGAATACTGGACACTTTAGTACGGTGAATGTTACGAGTACAGCTTAGACTTGTTTGCACAAACGCTCGCCACTCCACGGCATGTATGTATCACCAACAACACAAACATGGTACAGTCAACCTCTCCACAGTAACAGTCTTTAGAAGGCGCAAATTGTGACCGTTGTTGAGAGGTTGTTGCACTAGAGAGGTTGAATTGAGCGCAACTTCATGTTATCGAAAACTTTTAAATTGTTGTTGAGGTTGATGTTATAGAAAGATTTATGCTGAAGATTGATTGTTGTTAAAGAAAGGTTTATGCTGAAGATTAATTGTTGTATAAGAAAGGTTTATGCTGAAAATTGATTGTTGCTGAGAGAGGTTGTTGTTGTAGATAGGTTGCTGTTGAAGAGAGGTTGTTGCTGTTGATAGTTTGTTGTTGAAGAGATGTTGTTGCTGAGGAGAGGTTGTTGCTGAAGAGAGGTAGTTGCTGTAGATAGGTCGTTGTTGAAGAAAGGTTGTTGCCGAGGAGATGTTGTTGCTGAAGAGAGGTTGTTGCTAAGGAGAGGTTTTTGTTGAAGAGAGGTTGTTGCTGTAGATAGGTTTTTGTTGAAGAGAGGTTGATGCTGTAGATAGGTTGTTGTTGAAGAGAGGTTGTTGCTGTAGATAGGTTTTTGTTGAAGAGAGGTTGTTGCTGTAGATAGGTTGTTGTTAAAGAAAGGTTGTTGCCGAGGAGATGTTGTTGCTGAAGAGAGGTTGTTGCTAAGGAGAGGTTTTTGTTGAAGAGAGGTTGTTGCTGTAGATAGGTTGTTGTTGAAGAGAGGTTGTTGCTGTAGATAGGTTGTTGTTGAAGAGAGGTTGTTGCTGTAGATAGGTTGTTGCTGAAGAGAGGTTGATGCTGTAGATAGGTTGTTGCTGAAGAGAGGTTGTTGCTGTAGATAGGTTGTTGCTGCTGAGAGGTTGATGTAAAAGAGAGGTATATGCTAAAGAGATGTTGTTGCTGCAGAGAGGTTTTTTATGCTAAAGAGAGGTTTATGCTGAAGGGAGGTTTATGCTGAAGGGAGGTTTATGCTAAAGAGAGGTTTATGATGAAGGGAGGTTTATGCTAAAGAGAGGTTTATGCTGAAGAGAGGTTTATGCTAAAGAGAGGTTGACGAAATGAAAGATGAAAGTTTAGAAGGACACCAATACAAGGCGAGTGTCTGATTAAAACAAATAATCAAGCTATCATTCACGCCTTCCTATATAGAAAATCACGATTTATGAATTGGGAATAGACAATTTCCTGTACTATTATTTATACTGATGGGATTTTTCTCTTTTTGCACGTATTTCAAGCATATAACGATAATATTCACTGCTAATTTTACACTCGGGAAATTATCATTTGAGTGCGCTCATTAGAAACACTTCATAGTTTCCAAGGACGCATTTATAATATTTTGTGGCATCGATAGATACATCTACAGTTTGTATTAAACAATAAACGTTACGTGGCTCCTGTGTTGAACGCGAATGTAATTTACGTGACCACAATAATGTATCCAACACACTTTTCCCAAGTGACACAACTCGAAATGAATGAAATATCCTGTATTTGATCAATACTTTCTTGTGTATATAGAGAATTAGATAAAATACAAACGCAGAGATTTGGATTTTTTCACTACAGCAAAGATTGGTAAGTCTATTAACATATTTCAACAGGTACTAAAGTGGTTTTGGTATTTGCATTTCAGTGTTGTGTAAACCAATCAAATCTTACGTTAACCAACAAGGCAATTTCTCTTCAACCAAACAACGTTTGTAACCTTGACGCGGATTGGTTAAACTTTCGATAAAGGCCACTGAATTTCGGTGAATTTAGCGAAATCCATTTTTGATCTGGAGTGACCAGCAATCGTTACATCTCGGCATTTTTTTATGTTGCCCAACAAATCTTAACTTTCAAATTGCGCCGACCATCTTTTTGCAAGATATTTCTAGTGTTCAGATATATACGACGTTCTGTTGACCGAACCGGTGTTTCTTGGTTTCCAGCCACTCAATACCGGGAACATGTCCGAACAATAAATCATAAGACACGATGTTAGTATAATATAGCAGGGTTCCCACTAGGTCAAGGGTCATTTTGATAACATTTGACCATATTTCACCATTGTCACGAGTTATTTCCCTTTATGACTTCAATAGTTCTCTCCCTTTCTGGCTTCAGCAGTATATGTATGTATTTATATAAACATATACTTTAGAGGATAAAGGGAAGGGGTATATTGAAGGGATAAAGAGAAAGAACTCGTGACAATAATCTCCTATGGTACCTACCCTGTTTGGCGTATGATCTTAGTTCCATTGGTACAAGGTCATTGTTGATGTGTCTGGGGCTCATACCACCAACGTTACCACGGTGACGCGTTGGTGGTTGTACGTCACATGCCCATTGTTTACAACATTGTCCTTCAACCTCTTCCAATCGAGGACTCCTGGAATAAATTATTCCATCAAGTAAATCAACACACTAATGGCGGACACTTAATTAAGAAGCCAACTAACGCAGAAAAATTAGCAAGTATTAACAATCTCGGCACTAAAAAGTATGGAACACCGGTACTGTTTTTTGTAGAAACGAAACTGTATTATTATGTTTTTTTTATTACCTTATATACCAAGTTCTTAACATACTGCGCATACATGTAATATACATATTTATTATATTATGCCGATAATTTGTACATCATGTTATAAAACAAACCGGCGTTCCACAAAAAGGCTTCCAATTTGTTCGCCAGTGGTCAAAATCAAAACCAGTCCCAAGAGTTTGTTTGAGTTATTCATATATTTTCAAAAGATTCAAGGTAGAATGTGGGTGTATCTTAAAATAAATATGCTACATTTGTTACTTTATTATTGCTCTTATTTCGGATGCCTCCAGACTTCGTCTGGTAGTTCTAAATATGCATCGAAAAACAATCAAGTGCAAGCATTTGAAACAAAATGAAACCAAAAATAACAGGTGCCTTTATCATAGTTTGGGTATCGTAAAACGCATGCCGTTCATTTGCCATTGGTACATCATTCATTACCTAAAATATTACAGAAACTTCCCGAAACTCGACATACCACGCCGATATCGATTCAAATATTCGGAAGTATAATTATATATCAACTTGGAGTAAATTATGTCTACGAAACGTCCCCCGCCTGAGAATTTAATTAAGAGAACAGAAGCGGCAGTAGATGTCATCGACTTCACATTGACTTCGTATAGAGAATGGAATATTTATATGTCTGCTTGCAGATACAGCTTATAATTTTGTTTATATTAAATTAGCGATATTATGTCGGAATTGCGACAAATGCGACATCACGAAACACGTAGTTGATGGTTAAGTTGATCTTAAGGCCTATATATAAATATGAGCACCGCTGTACGATTTCCAACCTCTTCTGTAAGTGACGTCATTTCCAGAAAACGTCACATGTGACGTCACCATGTACTGACAGTAAGCACTATTTGCCCCATATGGCATTTTGAAAACAAAGTGACCATATGGATAAAAATATAGTTTCCTGCTTGCAAATAGTGACATCACATGTTGCGTTTTCTTGAAATGACGTCACTTACAGAAGAGGTTGTAAATCCCATAACAGCGCTCATTATGTAAACATTTGGAATTTAGTCATACTGTTGCTGCAACTTGTTAAGACACACACATACTTACTTGCAGTGAGTACTTGACGGTACACGGAATTCGTCAGGACATAGATCAATACATCCATAGTTAGCATTCTGACAGGTACATTGCCGTGAACATTCTGGTTTGAACTTCTCCCCATCTTGATAAGTTACACCATTTACAATACATGGTTTTGAAGCATTGGCTGAAAAGAACCCGACACGAGCATTAATACATATGGTTAATGTAGAATAAACAAGAAGTAAGTGACCCAACGTAACTCGTACCTCGCCTCTACATGCTCCGGGTACACCAGTTCTGTTGTGCAATAACGAGCAGAATACTACAAACAGTTATTAAACTTTCAATGCAGTTGGATTTGAAATACATGTAAATGATTCCTAATTCGACAAATTTCTGCTTTCTGATTGGTTTATCATGGAACTCCTTTTAACCTAAATCTATGGTAAACAATATGGCATCGATGGCTTTATTCAATGTGTGCGTTTTGATCAGGGTTTACAAATTTGTGAACACCAACAATGGCATTTTGATCCTATATTTAAAACCTGAAAAAACTGCCAGGGTTTGAGTGTCCAAAGACCAGTCACAGAGCAAAGCCTTGTCTTGTTCAATTTTAAGACTGAGCTCAGAAAGAACCAATCAAATGCTTCAGTTTTAAGAAACATCAGTTTTATAACCCCCGGTTAATAATTATGCACCACACCGTGGACAGAGTCCCACGTACCGTAATGCAAAGAGTATTTCACAATAGTTATACTCGGAACAATGCTCTATAATTGTGTATCAAAGACAAACTCACTTGTGTAAAATCAGAGCAGGGAAAGCCACATTCACAAATCATACTCCAGACAGATCTAGACTTTAGAAATGGGAGGAGGCACACACAGAGAGAGACACCAATACAGAACGAAACGGACCAAGAGGCACACACAGAGAGAGACACCAAAACAGAACGAAACGGACCAAGAGGCACACCTAGGGAAAGACACCAAAACAGAACAAAACGGACCAGGAGGCACACACAGAGAGAGACACCAAAACAGAACAAAACGGACCAAGAGGCACACACAGAGAGAGACACCAATACAGAACGAAACGGACCAAGAGGCACACAGAGAGAGAGACACCAAAACAGAACGAAACGGACCAAGAGGCACACATAGGGAAAGACACCAAAACAGAACAAAACGGACCAGGAGGCACACACACAGAGAGAGACACCAAAACAGAACGAAACGGACCAAGAGGCACACACAGAGAGAGACACCAAAACAGAACAAAACGGACCAGGAGGCACACACAGAGAGAGACACCAAAACAGAACGAAACGGACCAGGAGGCACACACAGAGAGAAACACCAAAACAGAACGAAACGGACCAAGAGGCACACATAGGGAAAGACCCCAAACAGAACGAAACGGACCAGGAGGCACACACAGAGAGAGACACCAAAACAGAACGAAACGGACCAAGAGGCACACATAGGGAAAGACCACAAACAGAACGAAACGGACCAGGAGGCACACACAGAGAGAGACACCAAAACAGAACGAAACGGACCAGGAGGCACACATAGGGAAAGACCCCAAACAGAACGAAACGGACCAGGAGGCACACACAGAGAGAAACACCAAAACAGAACGAAACGGACCAGGAGGCACACATAGGGAAAGACACCAAAACAGAACAAAACGGACCAAGAGGCACACATAGGGAGGGGACGTAAATCAATATTTGATGATCTACACATGTTCGTCAACTACCCTAATATTTTCTAGAATAAAATTCCTTTCGATCTTATACACAAAACGCAAGCTGACTTGATTGTAAGAATACATGTACATTGTAACTGTTTATGTCTACATCTAGCAAACAATATGGATTACATGCACATACTGTAGTTTCGACAGTGTTTTGCATAGAAAATGACCAAAGTTGAACACATTTCTGAATTAATATTTGCCAGAAAAAGTTCTTCCTTTCTTGTCACATTCAGAGAATACTAAAAACAAATACACATCTTCTTGATTAAAATGTTCCCGAACGAAAGCAATGTCGGTAAATTGCGTTTTGTTTTGTATTCAATGAGCGAGAACTATAAAAAGGCGGTGCGCGATTGCATACTTCTCCATGTTTCAGATTAACGGTGCATTGTTTTGCCTCTTGGCGATAAAATCACGAGAATTGACTGTTTATAAATTAATCAAAACTTTCCAATCCATCATAATCAGTGTCGCATACTCCGGTAAGTTTCTCTCACAAAGCGAACACGACCGTCAACCATTAACTTATGTCTCCAGTAGATGTCATTAATTCGCAAAATCTTCAGAACAGTTTTCCAATTATTAGGTAATCTCACCAGAAGGCCTTCCGGCAAACAGCTAACCGACTTAGAGAATAAAACTCTATACGACTAAGGCAAAAAGTTACTGTTACTGCGCGAATCATCGCGCCAAATACGGACAAAACTTTCACTCCACAAGAGTGCGTAATTAGTTGCAATGCGAAATACCACACGTTGAATGCCTGATATGGTGCCAACTACAAACGCCAAAGGAGCAAGACGCTACCAAACATGAATATAGGAATACCGTCCTGGAACGGTCATAGGCTAAACAGGACAGGTGAGGGGATACAACATAACATTGATCAAAATTGGAAAGGAGACCAGAAGAGCTAACATTTGGGAGTGGAAATGAAATACAACCGTAACTAGATGTATCGTTAGTACACTGATGACCCTGTTATGTGCTTTTGAAACAATATTGATCGAAATCATTTCTTAAGTAGAAAAAGGGTAATGCATCCTCCAGAAATCGACGGATTGTAACTGTGCTTATGTGCTAAACATTAATTGAATCAATCCATCCTTTCAAGAATTAGATTGGAAACCAATTGATGACAATAACGGACACACGGACGGAAGACGTATGTTTGGACGGGGGAATACAAATGGGGGTATAAAAAAACCTAATTTTTAAAAGAATGGGAGAGAAAACCAACAGAGGATAGCACAATCACTGGACATCGCGAGAAACCTAGCAACCCAACCGGCTCACAGCCTTCAACCTATTTTGTTTTATAAAACTGTTTTGGCATGAAACAACACAACTAACATAATCACCCACGAATTGATGGAAAGTTGTCTACATATAATGTAGACCAGTAGTATCATATAGCAACAAGTGTAGCATCGTCAGACGTTACTGAAGTCTCTGATGACAGCAAAAGTACATATTTAGGTAGTAGCAAACATAATAACGCCTGTCAGACTAAACGATTGTTCGAGACAATTCCGCTATTCTGCAATTTGTGGGGAATGAAATCAATCAACGTAGGCTGTCAGCAAAAGACAAGTAAATACACAGAGCTGTATGAACGAATCCTAGAAGTCGACAGACGTCTAATAGAAAGTCATTTAGTGAATACGTTAGAATAAGATAAAAACAGACACGTGTTGATCTGTTCCGTCATCAGCAGATAACCAGATCGGTGTAGGAATATCATTAATAACTGGCTGATCGTGTTTGACGCACGTTAATAATGTTTTAACCAACTCGAGAATGTACAAACACATTGTAAACAATCTTAGTTCATAAAATCATTAACTTGGTTATTGCATTCGAAAATATGCCGTGAATATCGAAGACTTGTAAAAGTCCTGTTTGTATAAATCGTGATTGTATCGTCTAAGATTTCAAGAATGTCGCTATAATATTAACCAGAGTATACATAACTTATGTATTTAAAGGTAAGATAGTCTTCTTTTTACAAAATAGCCTTAGTTGTAAATATGAGAAAATCTGTGGTAATTGCCTTCATACAGATGTACTCTATAACACTGCATTGTTACTTTTCTTACATGTTTCCCAAAATCACAAATACATGAGTCCGATACAGGTATTTTGACCTATTCAATCCTAGCCGAGTTAGCGCTAGCATATGAAATACCTGTATCGGACACTTGTTTTGCAGTTCCATGAATATTATCAAAACTATTACTTATCATATTTTAATAGTAAATAAGACCATTTTCAACATTGCAAATGCGCATTTTTACAAAAGTATTGATAATTTATTTAAAGCAATATTATCTTTTGTTTATTTTTTTACCATATAGTTAAACATCAATACATTTGATTGCAATGTTTCGTTTTAAAGATGATTTAGCCAATGTAGCAAAAACTCTTGATCAAATATTGTACATTCAGATGAGTCGGATGCTTCTTTAGGATGACCATGTCTATGTGATGAGTCGGATGCATCTTTAGGATGACCATGTCTATGTGATGAGTCGGATGCATCTTTAGGATGACCATGTCTATGTGATGAGTCGGATGCATCTTTAGGATGACCATGTCTATGTGATGAGTCGGATGCATCTTTAGGATGACCATGTCTATGTGTTTAAATTCTCATACAGTGTTCAAGCCTCCTTGCGTTAGGGGGTGACTGTGTACTTCGTATGTGGCATTTCCTGTTCGACTTCTTCATCCATTTTACTGGTAGTTAAGTGCTTGTTTAATTATAATTAATTATGTTTTAGCAGTTAACATATTCGCTTCGGTTAATAACACACACTTTTAGAATGACAAAACACTGTAACGATAATGAATCTTCACCAACGTTTTGTCAGTTTTGTAGAAATACATTTAAAGATGTATCTGGCTCATTTGAAGGTATATATTTTGAATGGGCTTTTTACAGTATTGTTGTTTAAAAAACATGTTTATGATTTTACTAACAGACACAATTTGTAAAATAAGCTGCTTGTTAAAAAACGAGGATTTTTTTTTTTAATTTTATGATGAACACCTTTCTTCAACAAATACCCTATGACTACATTATGCGTTTATTCTTTGTTAATGCAAATTTATTGATGCTTTAACAATTTGTTGTATTTTTTGTTTAGGAAAACAAATGAACAAAAACTGAGGAAAACATAACATTACATTAAACTTTGTATCCGAACTATTAATACTGACAGACACAAATTCATTTTCAATTAAACGTTCGAACTTTATTTCCTAGAAGCTGTGAACATTTGTTAAGTACACGTGGGTGATTTATTGTTTAAACAATATTTTAACAATTTGGTAAAGTGTCGGAAATGAGTTCGTTTCTAATGATTTCCCCCTTTACAGCAGTTCATGACTATACATCAAACACCATAGCGTTTTACGTGGGCGAATAAAGTGTTAACATAATTTGTTATCATTTTATATTTCAATTCCAGTGTAGAGACCTATTTGCCTGGTTTTGTTTTAAGTCGGAAAAATTCGAATAACTAAATTTAAACGAATTTGTTCGACTTGTTCGTGTAGACGAATATAAACTATCCGAATTACGCGCACAAGTATGCACACATATGAACATGCCAACATGTGGTATATCAAGAGGTCAATATTCATAAAATAGGAATTTTAATTTGAAGATTTATTTCGTCAGTTAATGGTAAACTACGTCTGAATTTGTATCGATGAATTAACAGGTTGTGTCAGTTGCCTCTGTATATAAAAGAATAGATTTTGCAGGCTAAACGAGCGCTATTCTATTTCTACTTCACACACCCTTGAGATTTCAGAATAGTTTTTCAATGAGCTCGGTTGTTTTGAAAGTACAGTACAGACTCTGTAAAGAGAAACACAGGGAAGTATGTATGCAAATATTCAGTTCTGATTATATTACAATGATCGAGGTTATATCAGAATTGTATGACCATTATCTGGTAAGCGATCATACAAACATCATGTGGGAGATTGGAGATGACTTCACACACAATTAAAGTAAAATAAAATCTATTGAACTCTGACTAAAGGGAAATATTATGTGAAAACTAAATGAAATTAAAACCCCTTTTAGTTCATACACAAAGACATCAAGAGGACCTGAAGTTCACTCATTCAGATGGTGTATATATAAGGTGGTTTAGCAGTAAACTGTGAAGTTTCAACATATACTTATAGGTATCTATATCATTTGGATGATATATTTAGGCCAGGGGTTACTTACACCGGATACTTACACTCAGCACTCATTTCATAAATCTACATGTAAGAGTCTCATAGTGACTCATATTGAATATGAAAACTGTACGATCTTGTTAAACAAGTGCTGAATATTATTTCGGTCCATTTTCATAGATAATTGAATGTACTATGAGATCAGGGAGTAATTATTGAGCCTGAGGGTGGAGTGTGGAGTGTGGAGTGTGGAGTGTGGAGTGTGGCGTGTGGAGTGTGGAGTGTGGCATGTGGCGTGTGGAGTGTGGAGTGTGGAGTGTGGAGTGTGGAGTGTGGCGTGTGGAGTGTGGAGTGTGGCGTGTGGAGTGTGGAGTGTGGCATTCAGACCCAATAAATACTCCCATATCTCTTAATCATACTGAAATCTCGATAAAATTTAGCAAAAATGAATATTCAGCACTCAGTTGACGGATTGAGATTTGAGTGCTGTGTCATCCCGGACCCTGAACTCAGACCAGGCGTGTCATCCCGGACCCCGAACTCAGACCAGGCGATACATTCTCGGTTATATTTGAGTGCTGTGTCATCCCGGACCCTGAACTCAGACCAGGCGTGTCATCCCGGACCCCGAACTCAGACCAGGCGATACATTTTGGTTATATTTGAGTGCTGTGTCATCTCGGACCCTGAACTCAGACCAGGCGATACATTCTCCGTTATATACTGGTCCAAAGTGATAACACACCAAAACTCTTTCACATAGTTTCGAAAAGGCTATACTGGATACAACTTCTGTTGATTTTAATGTGAAGTTAGCTCTATCACTTATCATTCAAATGTATCGAACTATCCAAAGAAGTCGTTGTAGATTTTTCAAAATTATGTTCATCTTTTCAGATCATGTTGTCATGTTGTAGGGAATGTTACCAAAATACAAAATGGCGGGAGTTAGCTGTTTTGATCAGTACAGCTTATAGACATTTAAGAGGTGCCTTTGATCTGTTTGATCTCCACCGTAAGTGGTACCCGTGATCCATATTTTTGTTTGATAGTCGGATCATTTTCAGTAACACATAGACGGATCATTTTCAGTAACACATAGACCCAAGTACCCTTTTATATTTTAGTATTGATATACTTTTTTATGAATAGTCGTCTTTCCTTGTGCTAATGAGCTGAATAAAGTCTGGTTTTTATTTGATACTTTCTGATTTTTTTCATACGTCTAGTGTTTAATGTAAAACAACATTTATAAACTAATTAGGCGGACGCAGCTGTTCTATGTTCATTGTTAGCGGTTGTTGGTTCTTGTTACAGTATCGTTAGCTGATTGGTTATGGTTCAGAAATGTTACAAATTTGTCCACAAGCTGGGCAATGTCCCGTTAACACATTTACATATACGTCCTCATGTCAAAAAAGTAAATCACATTTCCGTATTAGATAATAGTTTGCCATTTTTAATATAATAAATTTGGACTGTTCTCCAGGAAAACCGGGCTTATAACGCTCCGAACGTTATCGGGATTTTTCATGGTTCTAAATGAGGAAACCTGAAAATCGAAAACTTTGTTATTAAGTCACATTTTCCTGAAGAACGGCCCATATTTACTTCACGATGGACACCATTTGTCCCAGCAAAACGGTTCATAATGTTGTTTGTATTATTTATCAAACGCATAAACTCGCGTCAGGTTTTTAAATATTTTTACAGCGTTTTTGCACGCTAATATTTGGCGATCATTATATCATCATATCATTGAAGTATTGATCTAATAATAGCAAGTCATGCGCTGACTTAATATTTCTCTCCATCATAATGTTTGAATATCTCCGACCTTATCGTTTACCAATATGATAAAAGGCAATTATATCGTTGTATAATATTAATGAAACATATAATAATAAATATGAAAACATGTATCACATATGTACAATAACTATTAATACCTTTGCATATTCCTGCCCCAGGCACGTGACCTAGTGTTACGTCACAAAACAAGCCTAACTTGACATCACAAACGTCCTTGACATTGCACAGATCTCCATGCTGTCGCGCGCACATGTAGCAACAGTCGCAGCCATCTTTGACGACGGAAACTCCACTGTCACAATTGAGAGTGTGGACCGGACATTGGCACGGATAATGACAGAGCTGAAATTGAAAGGTGTTGTCCCTTAGATACATCATACGCATTGCCGTTAATTAATGCTTGGTAAACCTTGTTTCGGAACTCTAGAGGGGCACGCTACGATTGGTCTAAAATGTAGGTCAAACTCAATATTAAACAGCTATGCCGAAAATAAAAACAGGAACACGAATGGACAAAGACGTCGAACAGGAAATGCCACATGTAAGGTGCACATCTACTTTAAAAACTCAAGGAAACATGTAAAAATAAACAAAGTAACAAAACTTTTCTCGAAATCAAGTACAAACTACAAACTACTAGGTTGACCGAATATTCGAATACCAAAATTGCTATTCGTTGATATCCTTATAACTATACACACATGAAGACAATGACAAAGCAAAAGGAACACAAAACACAAACATAGAGCATAGGTGAAGGTAGGAGATCCGCCTAAACACCACCGCGGATTTAAACTTGGTTTAAGAGTCCGCCCGACCCTAGTCTCATCTTTGCTTGATATTTGTGAATAAAACTATCTGTCGCAAACACAGAAACAAAGCAAATCAGAAATGTTTACAGACTATGACGGATTTGGAATCAAGCCATGATAAATAAACATACGAACATTTTTCACTTATTATTGTCTATCAACAATGAAGGTAGAGCTACCAGACGATTTAATTGTATACGAGAGTTTTTCTTGTATGCCACTATAAGCAATGTGTAAGTAGTAGATAACTAAATATTACTTGTCCCTCATTTCAGATTTGAACAAGTGTGCTTACGCAAGACAAATGACAAACTCGTAAATAATCATTATGTGTACGACCTTTAGCTTTAAGACATTCACGGCGAAATATTATTACATCTCAGAAGATCTATGGTTTGACGTGAACATAAAAACAGCAAAATGTATTCACAAGACATAATAAATATAAAAAAAACTTCGACAAGGATCTAACTGGGAAGAATGATGTCTTCCTTTGTATCACTGCTGAAACCTTTCATTATCAAGGGAGCTGACACAAGTTCACTTCTACAATCAACCGGGAAATTCAGTTAATAAACTAAATGAAGATAAGAAATAGCGAAAAAACAACAACAATATACTAACATAGTAGTACATTCTCCACAGGAGACTTTAACAAGAAAATGTTAGATACGTTTTAACGTAATTATTTCTAGTAAGGACTGAACTTGTCGTATATAAGACTGTTAATGATCTTATGTGATGATTGTCACCTGTAGCGAACCTGTTACAAAGGCCAGCAAATTACAAAACATTCAGAACAAATCCAATTAGCTAATGTACTACATACACTCTGGAGGGATGCTTACTTTGTACTGACCAACAATGGTGGATGTTTATATACACAGTGGAGTTAATTGACATAATTAACAACAATCCTTAATTAGTTTATTTATTTTCACATCGGCTGTGTGTTTGTCCCTCAGAGAATGGATATAAGTCAAGCCTATACAATAATTTACCCGGTCATACGGACGTCAAAACGGAGTTCAAGGAAATTTAATGGATTCAGTTCTCTTGTTGTTGAACACAGTGCGTATATATGTGTCAATGTGTCATTGTACTGCGGCCATCAGTTATACCCTAAATAATTTCCAAGCAAATGGTGACAACAGTTTTATACGGAGGAATCGTCCTCTGTACTGCACAATCCACGTGCCATGACATGTGTTCCACAATGTCACGTCTACCGTATTGTTCACTGAAGCCCTTGCTAGTTTTGTTTTGTATCCCTTCTCATACCATAAGATTTCGCTTTGTGACCTAGTAACCTTTGTTGGGAGGTCTTGTTTGACGTATGTAACTTTTCCTTCAATTGCTTCATTTATATTTTCTTGAACCTCTGGGCAAATTATTGTTTACTGAATATTCTCTTTATAAAAAGTACGCATGAACTGTCTTCAGTGCATTATTATTATATTATTACTATAATTGCGTTGTCGACATGTTTTTCTCTAGCAACAACATGAAATAAAGGAAACACGCGATTGTAACAGTGAGCTTTGCTTTTAGAACCGCATCAAAAGCAAACATTAAACAATCTTGCCAATTACTGGCGATCCAACGTAATTTTGTAGTGGCATTCTTGTCTCGAATTTGTTTATCAATTATATGCATGGTCTGTTCTAAAGGATAATTCTGCGCCAAGCTAATCCAACAACGCTAACAATTCCATTAATATAGTTGTCGACTTCTTTCGTCTGATAATTCAATGATTATTATCTCTGCATGAAGTTTATGACGTGTGTCTGTCTACTACCATCAGGGTAAGCTGATCTATGCTGCCTATTGATGGAAAATTACAATCCCCTGTAGTTTGATATGATTGAAATAAGCCATACTTGAAATTGGAAAATGAGTCTTGATCAGTTAATGTCTTGATCGAAAATGACTGATGCAAACATAATGGGTAATATAGGAATGCACTGGCCATCACATCACAGCTGACTTTGTGAGAAGATTGCACAAATATGAAACATAAGAGCACAGGGAAGGCCACACATATTTACCAGGACCTCCCCGCAGATTTCTAGACAGAACGAAAGAAACTTGATTAATACAGTCGATCAGAAAGAGCGACATACAAAGTGCAGATGCACCTCAAAAACACAATCTCCTCTTGTTGTCCTCTCCAATTCTCCATGGTTGTTTTTATAGACAATTTCTTACTTCCCTATTCGTATAGATGTTTACCCCTACCCCTCCTCAACTCCTAATGTTTTGTTTCCCTGTGATCTGTGTGGGAGCATTATCTTGGGAATGTGGCGTTCCCTGTTACAACTTAATTCTTCCATGAAAAAGAATCATACCTGCGAATCTGTACAAAACCTAAGACAAACATGAATTTTAGGGAGGGGACAAAAAACGGCAGAAATTGCTGTAATAGAAATTTAAATATCAAGACGAACTGATGAATGTCGAACACTTACTAAAAACTACAGCTATAGTGATTCCTGTAAGTCTAGTCGGCTCTGTTGCAATAACCGGAGTTAAACAAAGATGACAGGAAGTGATGGAGATGAATGTAAAACGAATCGGCGAATGTGCGGAAATTGATCAACTTTTATTTATTCCTGACTTGAAATTCCACGCAGATGAATTATGACAGAGAGATTAAACAAGCATTGAGTATTATTTCAGCCCTATATACCACCGACAGCTGGCATAACCACATTTCTTATCGTTCCAAGAATTAGGAATTGTCTTGTGTATGCCGCATTCCCTGTAGCAGATTAACTCTTCCATAATGATGTTCTACAACAAGCAATGGAAACTTCCTATATGTGTAATTGTGGCGGAAGAATAACTGTGTGCATGTACTACACGTGTCAATCCACCCAGAGCTTAACCCTCATTGGATTTGTGAAACATGGCTTGGTTTTGGAGTGGCTGTGTTCTTTGTATGTTGCAGCTCCAGTTCGACTCCTATATTCATTTCAACCCTATCAGCCGAGCGAGCTCCAGGCACTACAGAAATTGTGTAGATCGACTAGACATCTAATGACAAAGGCACTGAGCAGTGGAACTGTCTCTAATGTTACATAATCACATCATACACGTATAGCCACTCACTAATTTCCTATCGGCTTATTTTTTCAGAAATAATTTTCCGTATGATGTATCACTAAGAGGAAGAAAGGCAATTTCTTAATCCTTCCTCGCCTCTGGCAGGTCATACATCATCACAATAACCGATAATTTAGCAATCAAGCATGGTCTGAAAACACTTCAAGCTAGGTGTGAAACAAGAATTCTAGAAATGATAAACCGCCTCATTTTCATCCTCAGCTCTGCGTTGTTAATATTTTTATGACGGGAAGAAAGTAATTTCACTAACTTTTTGCGATGAAAGGATCGTTAATTCACTCCAACGCTTTTCTAGAACAAACAATTTCTCGGGAACAAAAGTTAGCAATCAAAATTTCGAATACAAATTTAACTGTTCTCATCTGTGGTATTACGATGATTATTTTATTGCGGTTTTATTATGGGTGATATTCTCTTGTAATTCTGAATTAGAATGGTCTTGGAGTTTTTACTTGTTATTGTAAGTTTTACAGCGCTATAGAAGAATGAGACTAAAAAAAGAAACAATCGAATGCTGCACTCGTATTCCCTTGTGCTTGTTTATATAAAATAGATAGAAATACAATGACTAGCACACGTGCAACTTCTTCAACAACAATACCAATTTTCGCGTAGTCATATGTGCAACCACTTTAATCTATTAGAGCAACAACGTCTGTACAGGAGGCGAACTTTGAGTGTCCGAAATGGTGTGTATCTGGACAGAGTGCTCTTTGTACAGATTATACATGTATATAATTAATGTTTTTTACTTTAAAGTTAATACGCCTTTACTTTTATGTCAATGTTGGACGAAAATGAGCTTTGAAATAGAGAATTAACTTTCATGATTTTTTTCTGAG
Source organism: Mactromeris polynyma (assembly GCA_032209605.1). NCBI lineage: Eukaryota > Metazoa > Mollusca > Bivalvia > Venerida > Mactridae > Mactromeris > Mactromeris polynyma. The sequence continues at coordinate 851,273 of JASFXZ010000050.1, forward strand.
TTTTCCTCCTTAGAAGGTATTTGATTAAAGAATATTACGGTTAAAATAATTATGCTGATTATGATGAAATGCCAGTCTATTATTTTTAACAACTTACAAAATTTAGTAACTTTCTAAGAACACATTTCCTTTTAGTTTCCAACTTGTCAACTGATTTTATTATATAATTGCTTGGGACTTGAATTCATGTGTTAGATAGTTGTTGCATAATTGATAATTAATTGGAGATAATCACAAAACAAAGTTTGATTGCATACCTTCTGATCTACCATCTCTTATATATAGAATATTGTCTTATGTTATGTATGTACAAAGGAATCTCAACAGTAAGATCACTATTGATTCTGAAGAAATTCACGCTTAGTAATGTGGTAGTCTAAATATCGACTTAAAATATGGAAGAAAAAATGGTTTATGAAAATTCATTAATGAAATGGTCTTACTTTCGCTGTGGTCTTCACATGAGGCTTTACTGTATAGTTGAATGCATACGCTTCAGAATGCTAAACATTGCTTAATGACGGCAAATTGAACGTTTAAGCAACCTCTAGCAGAAGGCGATGTTTTCAATTAATGCGTACTTTTTGTTTATTGAAGAATTCATGAATATTTATGAAAGGATAATGCGAGTTACAGGTGCCACATACAATTGATTTTTGGCATTAAGATCATTTTGAATGTTAAACGCAACACTTAATTGATATCAAGGTGTTGCGTAAACATTGGCCTAGAAAAGTCGTTAGCATATTAAAATTTTGAAGAAATATAGAGCAAACACAAACATTAATTAAAATCACGTGTCCGCTATAACTGTATGTACATCACGTGGTAATTGTGAGGAATTAACATTCTATTTTACCCTGAAAGTGTGTAAACCTCTGAACGAGTGGTAAATATAACAAATATATAGAAAGTTAGAAACATCATGAACACAGTAAGGCACGTAGAGACGGCCAATGGTTTCAGTGCCACCCCCTCCATAAGCAACATCCTTGTGAGATACACGTGGCGGCAGCAGGTGTGTTGTTGTTGCTTTAGAGAGGTTAATATTGTGGTAATGTTTGTTTCGGAATAAAGTGTTGTTTAGGAAAGGTTGCTGTTCAAGAGAATGTCACTCGTGTACTGTATTTCAATTAACAGTTTATTTGGTTGATGGTAGACTATAAGGGCGGGCTTAAACCCTCGGTGGTAGTTTGGCTTTGTACTCCCACTTCGTGTACTTTTGCGTCTTGTGTTCAACTTACATTTGTAATTGTTTACAAGTATGTATATATTCCATGCCTCCGCATGCTTTTGTGGTGACTGTGCACTTTGAATATGGCATTTTCTGCTCGCCTGCTGTAGTTATTTTTGTTCAATTAAGACACCTGCCTATTAATGCATTTTAATGACAATACTGGCAATCTTTAATAATGGAAATTGGAAAGTGCAATAAGAACTGCTACTCGTAATAATTACAATGTTAGTCGACCACACAGATTTGTTAGAAAATGTCAAAGGTATGGATAAATGTAAATTGTCATCATTTGACACCATGGTACGACATAGGACGGAGAAGACAAAGTATTCACTGAACGCTAATGTATTTGTAATGATGTCGGACGTACGCTCTGTAATCAAGACAAATCGTTGTGCAACAGGCAATTAAAAGTTTTAGCTTCGGTTTAGAATGCTAAGGTATATAACATATAAATGATACATAGTACGATTTATCAGTCGGAAAAATTCGGCAATTTCCGTCAAGCTGAAAACACGTTACTCCAGCTCTATGGAAATATCCGAAGTTTGCCGAATGAATTATTTACAGTTCTTCACTTAGATATAAAGACAGAAAAAATTATTAACAATAAATAGCATGATATTAGTGAGAATGAAACTATTAAGCACTTGATTTAGAACATTCGTATCATAAGTGAATAATATAAGTATGGATATATTGCAAGCACACTGATTGTTTTGTTGATCATCTTACGCAAATGTTGTTAAAGGTACATAGTCGTAATTTTCGACAAAATATCCCTGGTCATAAAGATGACAAAATTGGTATTAATTGCATTTGCACGTATGTACTCTATAACATAGCATTGTCACATTTATAACGCGTCTCTCAATACCACAAATACAAGTGTCCGATGCCGGTATTTTCTATTCTGATATAGGAAACACCTGCATCGGACTCGTGTTTTGCAGTTCTAGTAATCATTTAAGAAAAAAATGTAAGGCAATATTTAAGACAACATCTGTATGAAAGCATTAAAAATTTCTCAAAAGTATTACTTAGCATGTTTTGATAGACAATAAGAATATGTACCTTTAAGGAATGTCTGTTTTCATCAAAACCGTAACTTGTTCACTTTCATACCGTCGTACGCGTGTACATTTGCGTTTTAAATATTGTGATTTGTGTCTGTGGACTGAAACAAGTTTAGTTGAGTCTTATCGTTCATTTATCGCGATATATCGATGACCAGTCAGTAAACATTGAGAGTATACATGTACAGTAACATCTCACTTAAAGACCACCTCAATAATAAGACCACCTCAATAATAAGACCACCTCAATAATAAGACCACCTCAATAATAAGACCACTCCAATAATAAGACCACCTCAATAATAAGACCACCTCAATATTAAGATTACAATTTTCAAGTCCATTTTCACTGTATTGCTCTTTAATCAACCTCAATATTAAGACCAGTTTTCAAGGGGTCTCAAGGTGGTCTATTATCGCGGTTTTACTGTACCTACTAACGTAATCTGGCCGAGGGATACACTTGTAGTTACAATGAGAGACATGAAGTCAGCATTCACTTTTATCACGCCTTTTGATTACCGCACAGCAGTTGGGAATTTCGTCCATTACGTAATGGCATATTATTGTGAAGGGTCTCAGTTAGTTTTGAGTAGTTACCTAGGTACAATTTATTGCTAAATAAACATTTCATTGTGACAAATGGTATTTAAACTATTTGAGATAAACATGTCAAGCGTTTTCTATACATGTCATTAAATATTTGTCTAGTACAGTTGCATTAATGGATCAGCAGACGATAATGGACTGGTTAGTAGGTTGTTATTTTTTATTCAATTATTTGTATGGTAAAAGAAGAGTTATACGCTGCTTTAAAAATGCCACTATGACCCCTTTGAGGGATACGCCAAACAAACAATTATTGCCTTATTGTACATATGTATGGTTATAATATTTACTTCAAGTGTGTATTTATATTAGTTTTGTTTAATGTCTAATTAATGTTTAGTTTAACAAATCGATTATTTCACGACTTGAAGTCCCTTACAGAATTACAATTCAAATACAACACTGTATAATTAGCCCGTCACAATACATCTACATTTGTTTAAATTATCTGCACAAACACTTCATTTCGGTATTTCATTAAAATCGTTTAAATCAATATCGACAGACTCATTTATGGTAGGAGAACTGTGAATACGATTCAAACTTATTAATACGCAAATTGATGTGTTGCTGTGAGTTTTAATGTAGCTGCAAAATATATCAATATTTACTTAATGGGCGATTTTACAAAGCGATCATACTTCATGCCATTTTGTTGAGTAAAAATGCAGGGAATAGTAATTTAAATGATACATTTGCCGAGAATAACTGTTACATAATAGTAACATCTTGGAGCCCTCTATTACATTAAAGCAACATAAAAATGCATATGTTTACTTTTTGCCGAAATTATTGATTCAAAGAGCGCACTCTCTTGTCATTTACGCATACCAAATTGTACAGTTGTTGGATTTAGATTACATGCAACTTGTATAATTTGTTTTGTAGTGGGACATAAAGTCTTATAAACAACTGTATTATTATTATGGAAACACATGTTATTTACTAGAATGTTAATTGACTAGAATTGTATAGTAATAGTGTTATTGTTAAGATATTATGAGTATCAATATACTTATTTATACGTCAGTTCCCTTCTCTTCCGATTAAACAAGTTTTGGTAAGATATTCACAATCACGCTTGCAGAGAAGTTCAAAATAAGTTTCAGACAATTTCTGCACATCACGTCACGTGACCCAACTAATTTCCAAGAAAATGATGATATATTTGACAATCCGTCGGACAAGATAGAAATGAGTTTGACGTATTTAGTATGCAATATGCATTTAGCATATAAAGTAGACAAAGGTTTTACATTATACTTCAGAACCTCTGATATATTGCCACTGAATTTCTCCAAAACGCAGACACAAAATGTCTTAGACATGAATAAAAGTCAAAACTAAAAGACAAATCGTTATATTTAACTCGTAAGTTGTATTTCTTGAAAGTCTTACATCACGAAGCTATCTCATTAAATAAGAATGGTATACAAGCGAAATGTCTGTCAAGTGATTACGTGGACAACTTAAATACATTGTCTGATATTAGAAGTGCCAGGATGACTCTAAGTATATTGAGAATATAAAGACGTATAATATCAATGTAATAAGTAAAGATGAAACATGTTGAGCGATGAAGGCCACACAACAGAACAGTATCAAAGAGGGGGGGGGCACAGAACAGTATCAAAGAGGGGGGAGGGGGCACAGAACAGTATCAAAGAGAGGGGAGGGGGCACAGAACAGTATCAAAGAGGGGGAGGGGGCACAGAACAGTATCAAAGAGGGGGGGGGGCACAGAACAGTATCAAAGAGGGGGGGGGGGGCACAGAACAGTATCAAAGAGGGGGGGGGGGGTCACAGAACAGTATCAAAGAGGGGGGGGGGGGCACATAACAGTATCAAAGAGGGGGGGGGCACAGAACAGTATCAAAGAGGGGGGGGGGGGGTCACAGAACAGTATCAAAGAGGGGGGGGGCACAGAACAGTATCAAAGAGGGGGGAGGGGGCACAGAACAGTATCAAAGAGGGGGGGGCACAGAACAGTATCAAAGAGGGGGGGGGGGGGCACAGAACAGTATCAAAGAGGGGGGAGGGGGCACAGAACAGTATCAAAGAGGGGGGAGGGGGCACAGAACAGTATCAAAGAGGGGGGAGGGGGCACAGAACAGTATCAAAGAGGGGGGGGGGCACAGAACAGTATCAAAGAGGGGGGAGGGGGCACAGAACAGTATCAAAGAGGGGGGAGGGGGCACAGAACAGTATCAAAGAGGGGGGAGGGGGCACAGAACAGTATCAAAGAGGGGGGAGGGGGCACAGAACAGTATCAAAGAGGGGGGAGGGGGCACAGAACAGTATCAAAGAGGGGGGGGGGGGCACAGAACAGTATCAAAGAGGGGGGAGGGGGCACAGAACAGTATCAAAGAGGGGGGGGGGGCACAGAACAGTATCAAAGAGGGGGGGGGGGCACAGAAGAGTATCAAAGAGGGGGGGGGGGTCACAGAACAGTATCAAAGAGGGGGGGGGGGGGCACAGAACAGTATCAAAGAGGGGGGGGCACAGAACAGTATCAAAGAGGGGGGAGGGGGCACAGAACAAGACCGAAACGACAAGGAAAAGGAAACCAAAACTACGCAGTATCCTAAAAGAACCCAAAACAAGTCACCATTTCTAGGACGAAACTCGACTCTGGTTTTGAGTATACATGGTTAGGTATTGTACATACAACTTTGTCATTGTCCACTTAAGACAGAAGCGGTTCAACGATGTACACTCTTAGGTAATATTAGAAATCAAAATACAATGAAAACAAATGTGTTAATTTCTTGCTTTTACCAACTATATGTATAGCGTTTTCAATGCTTGTAACAAATGTAAGTGAACATTTCGCTCTTGTCGTCCAAACATGTTGACACATCTTGTGTATACAACAGAACACACTTACTGAACATTTTGCATTTTATAAATCGACATTGTGTTACATATTTTAATATCGTGTGAATCATGGACATAATACCTTAATGTCTGCAAGTATCGGCTGTTGATGAGAGGTTGCTGTTCTTACAGAGGTTACATCAGTAGTAAATAAATACAGGAATATTGATAATGTTGTTGGTGGCTGATAGTTTCTCTAGAGAGATTACAATATTATTAAATATTTACAACGGGTAAATTGTCAACGTTGTGGAAGAGTAAGCTAAAGTGAGGCTTGTAAAGAGGGTGTACAGTATTTAATTTCAATTCATCAATCTCTAGTCGTACACAAACTACGGGATAAAATGACACATTTCTTCCCGTTTCTCCCTACAATCAACCGACATAAAGTACACAAATTTGTAGTTTCTATATAGAGGAAGTCATTTTTGAAACAGTGCAACGAGATGTTTTATATTCTATCTACGTTGGAACAAATGACGTTAATTGCCATTTAATTGATAGCTATACAATGTAGTAAGTTTCTAAATGCGACAGAAATAAAACAAACGATACATACCCTCGCCCGAATCCTGTGGTAGGCACAAGAAACAGTTAACAACGAATATATCCCTAACACTATATACCAGCGCATCTTGGCTTATGTATTACACAATCCCACTTGTTAATCTTTGGAAATATTTACAAATTAATCATCAACAGCACAAAACGTAGTTTACAACGAATTGAATAAAGCAAAAATCCCTCTTAAACGTGGCTCACGCTCTATTTTCCAAACATAATATTACAAAATTCTCATTTATTACATCTGCCAACATTTAAACTTTTTCAGTTATTCACAAAGACATGAGGTGTTAATCTTAAACAGATTAAATAAAAAATCACAGATATGCACTAAAACGTCTGAGCTCCTCATGCATTGAGATGGACTACTTCACAAATATACGCAATATTCAACACATCGATTATTTTACAACTAATCCAGTTTTATGAATCAGTTAAAGAGCAAAGTTGAGTTAAATCAAGCGAAGATTCAATATCAGCGTTATTACGATCCTATCAAGCAGTTATAGCCTCGACGAAAGTAGGAATTGATACTCAAGAAAATGACATAAAATATAATTCTTTGATAAACAATTACAGAGCAAGCCAAACTGAATTCCGTCGTAAAATGGAAGCTAGATGAACATAACTCTTTTAAACAGCCATTAAATGATACTAAAAGCTAACACAAGCTCTTTTAACGGAATTTTAAATGGATTATTTCGGTTTTCATAAGATTATTTGATCTCTTGGGCGCAAGTTATTAAAGTATTCAAATAACAATACAATAGAAACCGCATCGATTTTAATGGACCAGGAGAATATATTATATGTATAATAAATAAAACTTAAAGTACAAATTTGTTTTCTTACAATAAATAATTCAAACGTTTAAGTATTGATAATAAAAGTTATAATTAAATTTTGTAGATTATTAATATCTTATGTTAAGTTTAAATATTGCATTCAGGTGGAAGAACATACAGAAACTGTTTGACTTCATAAATGCTTTGTTGACATCAAAACATTAAAACGATCCACAAATAATTTCTCGAATACAGCTGAGATTTTAAAGCGTGGGACGGGTCATAGAACGAGAAAGTTGCAAAGTATTTATGAGTTTAATCGGGGAAATAGTCTGCAAGGAAAATACCGATGATGATATGGATCTAATAACGTCTGTCTTTAATTAACAACCTCGTTGTAGAGAAAATACGAAATAATATTTTTATTAAGGAAACAAATATATATACATATTTTTAAATAGCAGTTTGTAACAGTCACAATACAATGAAACATCGATAATAAAACCACCATTTGTTCTGATGTAGGCGATCTTAGTTGATTATCGAGTTAAAATGTAGAAGACAAAACTGGTTCATGAAAATACGGTCTTATTAATGAGGTAATCTTTAGTTTGAGGTGGTCATACAGCGAGGGTTTACTGTATTGAAAGGTCGGTCAGTGTAGTTACCTTTATAAATGTGTCTAATGAAAGTGATATTTTCTCATAGCGGTCTGATTTCAACATTTGTGTGTATTATTTTTTACTTGTATCCCAATTATCTCAACTATTTAAAGGTGGATAGCCAATTTTTAACACAATACACGAGGTAATAATTTTATGACAGTGGCAAGTTTATACCTTCATAAAGACGTACTGTGAAACACAATCATTATAACTTTTCTTAGAACCTTCATGTAATGCAAAACCGATAGATATTTCCTTTGCTGGAGCTAACTCGGCAAGTACGTCTATATAGACAATATCTGCATCGGACTCGTGTATTTGTGGTTGCGAAAGATGTAAGAAAACTGACAATACAGAGTTGTAAAGTACATTTATATGAAGTTAATCACCTTTGTTTTTCTCATGACGAGTCAAATTTAGACATAAATCGCGACCATCTACCTTTAAATAAAACTGACAGAATGATATATCGTGCTGTACTGAGATAGTTCTGTTAACATTTCGGAATTTGCAGTATTTCTTCAAAAATAACTTTTATTAGAATCTAAGATACAAACACTTGTAAACAATATTAAAGGAGACTTGTCAGCAATTAATACAACTGTTGTTTCTAAATGCATCGACTCCATACTTTATATTGTACTAACTTACTGGTAATTATACTGTATTTCAAAATTCCATGTTACTGCAATGAAACGCAAATTGTTGAAACTGTTGCTATCAAAAAACCAAACGACTGACTAAGAAGTAGTATCTTAACTTATATTATGTTTTAAACATTTAAAAATGACTGTTAAGTGGATTATTCAAGAGGAATGGATAAAAAACTTATGCTGGCGCTAGTCTTCAAAAGTAGGTAGCCATATTTGATAAAAAAATATTTTAATCATAAAAGTGTCTATTTTGAGAAATTGTTGGCAACTTCTAGAAGCAAGACTGGATTATATACTAGCACTAGTCTAGAATTGCTAAACTTGTCTCAAAATGGGCACTTTTATATTAAAATTGTAATTTTTAGTCTACAACTATGAAGTAGATTAATGTCTACTGTTACTGAAATATAAAACTGTCGACATGTGTTATACAACTATAATGATATCGAAAGAAATAAAAGCTAAATAAAAAGCAGTGTTGTATGCAAGTGTATATATTTTTATTTTTATTATGTATACAATCCGCAAATATGTCTAACATGGCGTGTCTCTTATTGACATTCAGCAGTGTACTATTTCATTACTTTAAATGTCAAACTCATTTAAGCAGAAGCAAAGTTTTGTTTTGAAGTTTGATACCGCGTTTACCCGTGTTTCAGTTATATACGGTGATCAGTTGACCTAACAAATGTTGCTGGGGTACCAACCACAACAATCACGTTATTGCTGGGGTACCAACCACTACTATCACGTTATTTCTGGGGTACCAACCACTACTATCACGTTATTTCTGGGGTACCAACCACTACTATCACGTTATTTCTGGGGTACCAACCACTACTATCACGTTATTTCTGGGGTACCAACCACTACTATCACGTTATTTCTGGGGTACCAACCACTACTATCACGTTATTTCTGGGGTACCAACCACTACTATCACGTTATTTCTGGGGTACCAACCACTACTATCACGTTATTTCGCAAAAAAAACTGAAAAAATATCTGTAATTGAGCGCTGCTGTACGATTTCCAACCTCTTCTTTACATGACGTCATTTCCAGAAAACGTCACATGTGACGTCACCACATACTGACAGTAAGCAATATTTGCTCCATATGGCATTATGAAAATGAAGTGACCATATGGAGTAAATATTGTTTCTTGCTTTCAAATAATGACATCACATGTTGTGTTTTCTTAAAATGACGTCACTTACGGAAGAGGTTGTAAATCCCAAAGCAGCGCTCATATATGCATTACAGATAGAGGGCAGAACACGTTTGATGAAATATCTTCCGTTACATTGTCATGATTAACATACACTGGCCCGGTGTTTGAACCTATCACTTCCGGGTTGACAGTCGAGTGTTCTACCGACAGAACTAACCTGGTGGACAACAGGCAGAAACAAACAACAGTGGAATATTTACATAATATGAAGTTACGAACCGCTAAATTATTCGTTCTGTCTCGTTATTATTCAAATACAAAGTCCCGAATGAAAGAATAAAAAACTATCGTTTTATTTATAGATCGATTTTGTCTCAGTAATTGGAAATAAAGCCGACAATAGGCCTTGTCAATGTCGTAAAATTTACATATAGCTTAGATTCCTGCCAAAGAAAATATTCCAATCTCAACGATAACCGTTTCCGACCATTTATGACTACAGTAATTCCTCGCAATTTTGTCTCCATGGGATAAAACATGTGTATTTTTTCACTTATTGTCTCGTACATGAAATATTTCATCGTTTCTCGATCGCTCTCTGAAAGTATTATAGACACAATGATTCACCGATGTATCGCTATGCATGTTGTATATATCTCGTAAAATCACGTGAAGTTTCATCTTTGTATTCTCGGAAATATGGTAAATAACCCCGTGTACTACTATTGGTAATGGTTCCTGTCAAAATAAGTGCTTTGTCGGGGTCAGTCGCTGATAAATCTTAAAACAATCTGAGGTCCGCTTTTTGATATTCAGGCATCTGCAGACGTATAGTTGCGTTATACCGACTAACAATAGATAGTTCCCACATCTACAATATTTACCTCCCTTGTTCTTAATCATCAGCCATTTTAATAGGCAAAACTGATAGGAGTATTTCCCAAATATGTGATAATTGAGAAAATACCAAGGCAATTTGCATGTGACAACCATTTTTTCTTCAACTATCTGAGCCATCTGCCCATATGAGCATAATGAATAAGTTATATTTATATACCTGATTTTATTGTATCATCGTTTACATTATATTCCCTATAAATATTGAGGAAAATTGCCTGTCAATATGGCCGGCTATTCAGAACATGGGAGGTTAATATTGTAAATATGAGAACTATCTATCGCTGGCTTACATTAAAGCGATATTAAATCATCGTCCAATTATTTATGCTCGATAGTTCATTCGTGACATATTTTGCTTCCATGAAGAAAACGAACGCGACTATTGTTGATCAGTTTCTGTGTCAGAGTCTTCCAATTATTTCACAAAATGCATTCTTCTTACAGTTGGAACACAAAAAATAAATCTGCTTATTTTCAACAAAAAAACCCCTGCTACATCAATGCTTCAAACGTTTTCCCCGACTTTTTAATGAAGTGGAAGATTCGGATATTGAATATTAAAGCGATCATTCACACAAACTAGAGACATTTGTTACAGCGAATTGACACAACCACAGTAGAAGAGCGCAATCAAATTTCATATCACGAAAAATGAGAACACTTTTGGAATCGATACAACATTTGACAAATTACTTTTATTCAACACAGTACTGGGTCTGCCTTATCTGAATCTTAGTGCGCTTTGCCTACCAAATGGTAAGAATTTTTTCATGCAAATTCGTTGTCTAATGAATATCCCTTGATGCAAAATAGTTGTTACATGGAACGCTTTATACACACGACAATGCCTCAACACACATATCCCAAGCAATACAACAGTCTACACAACATAAGACAGTGAGGAGGTGCAAGGGTAAAACATGTATGAGAGTAAGGGTGCAAGGAATGGTCTGGCTGACCACAGAAAACCACTAAGGAGAATTTAGGGGACAATAAGGGGAACAAGTTTAATGGATGGAATACATCAAAGTCAAAATCCAACATCATTCAAATCTCACAAAATTCAGATCGCACAAAAGCCAAATCTGTGGAGCTTGATTGTATTTCCATGTGTAATTCAGGTTATAAAACATTTATCAGATTAACTGCACGGCGTAATGAGCAATGAAACAAATTGTTTCAGTAATTGCAATTAATGTTATTGTCTTACTGAAGATTGTTTATACATTAGACAACTAATACCGACACATTGTACAGTATAGCAAGCCCTAGATCGTCCACTTTGTTGTTAATGGTTAAACATCGTTTTACTAAAAGTTTTGCTTTTTTCTAATTGTTTACATGTTTGTATATAGTTTATGTCCTTTGAACGTTTTGGGTGGTTGCGAACTTGATTGGTCGCATATTCTGCTCCACTTCATTGTTCATTTTTAAAGACACATAGCAGTCAGACGACCAACCAGTGCTGCCGTGTTTCTGTTAACTACACTCAGACTGTACTAATAAAAGTAAATAAGAGTTTATGACATGGACACCCTTACTTAAAGGGTCTGACATTTCTGAGACACCTACTTTTCCTATCCTTTAACACCAGGCACCAGACAGGTAGACACACGGTAACCACTTTTTAATTAGCAGACCGGGATTCAAACTTTCGACCTACCACTCACAATGCGGATGCCATAACCGCTCAGCCAATGAAAATGTCCACCAGCACGCAACTGACTAACTTAACCGCATTGATCAAAGGTGGAAGACAAATCACTTTAGATTATCATCAGTAAATTCTTTAACACATTTCTAGAAAACACGAAGAGATCACCGATTGCTTCAGCTAAATCCTCAAGTGAACCATTGGTGTTAATAACGCTTCAATAAAGTATGTCAAAGGATAAGTACTTTATGGTATTACATATCAAATCCTAGGCATATGTGTGTCACTACATGCTTATATGATAAAGTATGTTGAGTAATGATTTACAAAAGGAGAGAATAGTTGCTGCAGGGAACGCCACATACATAAGACCATGCCTCCCCACAAATCTCACTCAACGCTTTCTCAATTTAACTCTTCATAACATTCTTTCGTCTCTATGTTTTCTGGTAAAATGACAGAATGATAGATTAATCGTTGTAACATATGCATAAGCTAGGTATTGGGACACAGAAATGCACTCAAAATGTTCAGGGAAATTGCTAACAGTTATAATTATAAGCGTAAATCTTTAGAAAGTTTTCAAATTACATTTATTTATGTTTGTACGCAAAATATATTGCGTTTGCTATACTGTTTTTTGCTTATGTTGATACTACATATATAGCTTTATCATAAAAAATATCTAAGAATGTTAATAACTAAGACTCACAACTAATTTTATTAAATTATCGCAGTGTTTCCTTGGGTGCCAACAATGCTGTACTGACACGCGACTCTCCAACAAGAGCACGCAAACGTCATTATCATCTTTCAATTCAAGTACATGTTATGACCACCTTAGTCAGAGTTCTGCCGAAACAGACATACCCCTGGTTAACATAAGAACTTGACCACGCAAACCATTGTGACAAACGGGAGATAACTTAAATTCTATAATTTATACGTTTTTTGTTCCTTTAGTTTTAGCTCTTCCAATACTTTGTATTTATAACATCACGTAAGAAAAATCAACCGAAAAATGGATTCTAACATTTAACACGATAACAGCGTGAACAGAGGAATAAAATTACAATACGGGTTCCCGAGATACCACTGACAGTAAATTATGTCATATTACCAGTAATTACATTGTGTTTGTTTTAGGAGGAAGTGGAAACACATTGTCAGCAATACAATGAGTAATGTTTTGGTGTTATAAATCATTTCTCAATTACCATGTGGTTGTAAGATAAGAATTGAATTATTATGTTGCCATAGATACGATTTCAACTTTACGATACAGACAAAAACTCGATTTTTTTCTAAATATCTTTCCGGAACGTTTGTTGCAGAACCTGTTGCTTCATACTACACGTCTCCGATGTTTGTTTTGACAGTGCGCACACATATCCAAACATTCCAGTAGTATGTTCAGATTCAAAACTGGAAAGAACCTTCCTCACAGCTAAAATTACCAAATTAAAGCAAGCAGTATTAAAAAGAAAATCGCTAACAACTCGTCAACATAACATAAATCCTGGTGATGATAGGAGTAGTTTGACGTGATAAGTACTTTAATCAAGAGACGACGTGAACAAAAACATAATAATGCAACACTTTATAAACGAAACATACATCATTGTCACCGACACTTATTCATATTGATTCTGTCATACATTTCTATATATATTTTACAACAATCAGCACAAACACATGCGTCCGGCAAATACTCGTCGAAGAAATTAAATAGAATGAGCAGCGAACAAGTGAAACGGCAAATTTCTTCCTAAAGGAAATGCAAAAAATGAATGAAGAAGTCGAAGTGAAAATGCCACGTATAAAGTTCGCAGCCTCTCCAAAAGTGCAGGTAGACATGAACATATATTATATACACATGTTACAGTTACAAGGGCAAAATGGACAAGACACAGACATACATGGTTGGGAGAAAATAGGAGTACCACGCGGGAACAGTCAGTGGCAACAACAACACTGTATATTCATTAAGTTTGTGAAAAGTAATAGTGAAATTGCATTGTTCCAGGGAACACAACAAGCTCAAAACAATGCCTACCCACATAGACCCCCGAGAAAACAACAGTCTACAGAATATTAGGCTCTGAGGAGGCGCAATGACAGAGTAAACATGTACGGGAATATGAGAATACATGTCAACTACATGGCTGGATTTTTAAGATGTAGCCTTCAGACATAAATGTTTGCCAAACTATATTTCAAGTAAGACACATACAATATATATGATTATTTTGATCGAAATAAAACGATACTTATAGTTTTATATACAAAGAAGAAGTGAAAATATACTGTGCGAAATTTGCATGTTTAAAGTTTATTAGACAGTCCAGATATTTCGACCAGTGCTATTGAAAACGCTTTGTTACAAAGTTATAACACATGCGCAACTAAATCACGGCTGGAGGTGGTTGTGCACTTTATGTCTGGCACTTCCGGTTCCACTTACTTATTCACTTTTAGTATTAAAGTTAAAGCCTTTTCAAAAAGTCCAGAATCCCAAATTCAATTTATATAAAGTTTACAAGTGCACCTTTACGAGTATCCGATTTAAACAAACTCTGGATTTGAACAACAAAACACTGAAATATAAAACGAATGAGGAAATTAGGAATCAAATTTAGAAATTTGAGTTGACAATAAAATTGTTTTCCAATATTTTTGTATTTTCAGCATAAAATATTTACCATTTTGCTGCCAGTCGCTCTAGTTAGGACTAAGAAGCATAGCGTTCCTGTTAAGATCCAGAACATTTTAATTTCACACAAAACAATCGCCAATAAACAGTTATTTGTTTACGGTGTTAGCGTGGCAAGAAGCCTGCATGATATAGAAAGTCTTGTAGACGCTTGAAAGAAACACTGATACTTTCAGAGGCTTGAAGAGATGTGCCAATCGTCTTTGTAAATAGTATGGACAAAATCAATAAAGAGTAAGGAAACGTTTATTGCGCACAGACAATGCTTGTCGGCGTATTCAACAATAAGAACACATTAAATACATACTATCCTTTAATAAATATTGGTATATTAAGCGTGGTTCCTTTGCAGATTTTTCTCAGTATTTACCCTTGTACATTTGTACCTCCTAAAATGCCTGATATTTAATGTACTGTTGTTTTCCCGGAGGTCTGTGCGGGGAGGTATTGTCTTATGTATGTGGCGTTCCCTGTAGCAACAATCCAAACATAAAGCATTTGAGGAGGCGCAAGGGTAAATACGTAAGGGAATTGGGGAGCAAGGAATGGATCAAAACATGGAATCCATTCAAGTCACTCACCACTACTTCACCTTGATTGATTTGTTATGCCTGTGGACAATTAACCAGGACGCACGCTAACGTGAATTGTTAAGAAACGAACCTGAGAAAACCATGCAACAGTAATGACTTTAGTTTTAGTAGAAAAAATTGTCATGAAAGTGACATTTTGTGTTATTCCGTTACAGTTATTACTGTAGTATTAAATCGATGAAATATTTTCCAGAAGTGAAGAAGTTCTTTTTCAGTTTTACCCTTCAGCCTATTATCACCGACTTTCTCGACTTGTTTCATGATGTGTCCCATCCGTGTTGTCCCCTCTAAATTCTCCTTAGTTGTTCTTTATGGTCGGCAATACCATTCCTTTCACTCCTATTCTCATCTTAATCTCTCTTTACAACGTAATTTGCTTTAGAAACCTAGCAGTACTAAGCATTATAAAGAATTTCGTACTTTTTGAGATCACGGAAGTTTAATATGGAATGTAAATAAAGAATGATATACCTAACCTAGTTTGTAAGACATGTTATTTTAGTTCACTGTGGATTAATTTTTTCAATAACTTATTAAAAACTGACACTGAATTGATCGAAACGCGAGATAAAATCGATGAGTAATTGTCTTTTGTCCACCATTTTTCGAGAAGACTGATAAAACATGGATGATAAATGTCAAGAAACGATGATTTACGTTTTATACAAGTTAATTGATCAATGTGATTACACAATTACTCCGGATTAATGCAAGTATAGGGATTTCCATCTAATCCTACGGTACAACAACAATTTACCATGATATCGTGCTCAAATTGCAAATAAACCCTTAAAGTCTGACTGAACTTCATTGGATTTAGAATCAAACTTTACCTGTTCGCATTTAAAACCATGTTTCAGCGAATTGAAACAGATATATGAAAGTGTCGAGAACATGTGCATGAAAATATTCAAAATGAATGACGAAGCAGAAACTGTCATATACAAACAGTTACAAAAGCAAATATGGACATAATACTTACATAAGTTAACCAACGGACATCGTGTTTCATTCATGTTCTATTCTCCACCTTTTGGCTTATTATTACTGACTTTCTTGACTTGTTCCATGGTGGATTTCCCCCCTTGTTGTCCTCCTGGGTTCTCCTTAATTCCCATTAGTGGTCAACCGGACCATTCCTTTCGCATCTGTTGCCATATATGTAACTCCTCAGTGATTTCCCTTCAACATACTCAAGGCTTGATGTTTTGTGGACTGCTGTCTGTGCGGGGAGGGACTATCTTGTGTTGTGGCGTTTCCAATAATAACTTTATCTCTCTTTCATGATCTTGACAGTTGTTGAGTGCCTTGAAATTGGCATACTGGTACGTCAACAACTATTATGACGAATGAGATATTATAATTAGTGATTAAAGGATAAATTGTATTGTCATTGTGTTTTTGTTAAGATGTTGGATTTGAAAGCAACCATTTATGTACCACATATAATTGCTCGTGTCTGTAATGCTATCTCGTGGAATTCCAATCAATTAACGGTTGAGTTCAGTAACAATATCTATAATTCTTCAGATATAATATTGTATTCAGCAACCGAAAAATACTCACACACAATGATTCGTCCAAAGTTACATATTGATTGCAGACTTAAAGCATTGACAATAAATGAGCAGAATGTGCTGCACTACGTCCAATACTGCACACCATGTCGCCAGTGTATTATTAGTGATTTCTAGCCAAGCCTTCCCGTTTCGATTCGCTCAGTTGGTACAGCACTTGAGGTCATAGGTACGAACCTTGTATGGAGCGTATGTTTCCATGGCAGTCTGGCTGAAGATGATACGTTCAAAAACGAATGAATTATGTCAACCAATAAATGTCACATACACAGTGCACAGTCACCCATAGCACAATGAGACACGAAATACTTGTAAACAAATAGAGAAACAAAAGGGGACACGAGAAAGACCAAAGTCATTTGTGTTCTACCTCTGATTCAAGTGGAGAAGCCGCGAGCTGCTTGTAGAATAACATGTTAGTTTGGGTTGGTAACATAGTAATGCCGAGTTTCATACCGGATATTCTGATAAAAACGACGTAAAACTATCTCCCAACAACAAATGCTGGCAGTGTAATAAACTACGTTGCAAACACCATAAAAGAGAGATTAAAATGTTACAGGGAACACCACATGCACACGAAAATGTCTCACCATTGTCAACCTATTTACAAACGGACGCTTTCTGTGAATAGCTGAATAAGAAGACTACATTACCAAACTTGGTCAAATATCACGTAACACAATTTATATATTTCACATCCTACATACCTAGTGTATGTAAACACGTCAAAGTTAATTTTACAACAGTTAAATTGTATCTTGTCTGCTTTGGTACCGAAATTAAACAGTACTACTAATTATCTCAAATGAATACACGCTCTTTGGGGTAAATTGAAACATGACTAAATGCTTTTTGGAAGAGAAATGTCAATAATTAGTTGAAAATATGTCATAGCGTAATAGATTGTAAAATTGTTTGTCGTATTATAACAAGTGGTTCATCACGTGATGCACACTAATCAATCCTGACAAAACTCGAGTGTGTTAAGGAGGTAGACCCTATGCTTGCGTGATAAACAATAAAAGAATACCCAATATGTTTATTTTGTTTTAAACATATAACTATCATCGGAAAGACAATGTATAAATTAACAAATGTGATGTTTTCGACGCAGCCGTACTGACATGGTTTTGCTATTTGCATATCAATGTTGTGTAAACCAATCCAATCTTACGTTTACCACCAAGGTAATATCTCTTCAACCGAACAACGTTTGTAATCTTGACGCGGATTGGTTAACCTTTCGATAAGGGGTACGTTACTTTACCGAAATCCACAGAATTTCGGTTAATTTACCAAAATCCATTTTGGATCTAGAGTGACCAGCAATCGTAACATCTAGGCAATTTTTATGTTGCACAACAAATCTTAAGCTTAAAATTGCGCCGAAAATCTTTTTTAAGATATTTCTTGTTTATGTATACCTCATATGTGGGCAAATGGCACTGAGCGAATTTAAGGGGCGTGAAATAGTAACGTTATTTGAAAGTTATTTTCAAGGACGATAGAAAAGCAAACTCTCTATTATTGTAGAAAGTTACAGTCTAGCAGACAGATCAACATTTGATGGATTTGTTGCGTAGTTAGCGTACATATTCTCTGGAGGTGCACATTACACAGTTATTATTTAGTACGGTTAACTTGGAGTTTATGAAATTTCGTGGTGTTTTAGTGATATTCTAGGTAATAAATCATGCACATTATTGTATTAACCTTTGTTTTAAACAACAGTGTAAACATTTTAACCGCCTCCAGGCCGGTAAACTAATTCCATAGAATAACGAAGAATCTGTGACACGATAATCCAATAAATAAGCCAGTGTTCCAGACAATTGTATCGACCGGTAAAATGGTTTATCAAATTATTTTCCAATAACAGATGACCCAAACAGGATATGCGTTGAAGAACATGCGATATTAAACCGCTCAAGATGTAATTGTGTAATTGGTCATTGTGCATCGTGTTCTTTTGTCTAGTGATCATGTATGCTCCTGCGTGAAACAGTCCTAACTTAGTAACATAGTTTTGTTAATGTGTCCGATTCATGTTTTAGATTTCAAGGAGGCATTTTTATGCAATTTTGGATTCAGGATGTTTTCTAAATCAGTCCTTTTTATAAACTTAACGAGTTCTGCAAATTTTGTTATCTTTTTCTTTGATACCATTTATGTTATGAAACGCATTAATATATATATATATATAAAGTTGCAAATTGACTTTTAGAACAACCTTTTAAGTTGAAACCATCAGTTCACCAACATGCTAACATGGCTGACATATAAATAAATAAAACATACTTGGTCAAAAGTTGCATCGGTACACATATGTTTCATATTTCGACTTGGTTATAGTTATCGATGTTGAGGTCAATCATTGGATGGCGACACACTGACGTCACCATCTTATGCGGAGAACATATCTCAACTCGTCCATGTTGTTCTTTGAAGAAGAAAATTTTGATAGTTGATATATATTAGGTGTGGTGTTTAGAGATTTACACCATCTTTTCAAAAGTATTTCTGTTACATACGGCGATAAGTTGACCTAACGAGTGCTACCAACCAATACTCATCTAATCGTCTATAAGTAACTGGCAACTTTCTCACATGTATCAGACACGCAAACATACACCACCCCAGGTTTGAGCTTACCACCTATAGAGACTACATGGTTTTGCGCTGTTTTAATATTTCAGCATCTTTCCCTACAAGTAAATGTCTTCGACAAAGCCTTTTTTGTTAATGTAGCCTTTTCTACGCTGTTTCGTCACCATCGTATGTCAGTTTCAATTAGTCTAAGATAATCACAGATAATCTCTCAGGAAGCTACGAACAAATATCGCGCTAGAAATAATGAGATAAATGACTCTGATACACGATGATACAAAGGACGAACAACTATTTTACGAGAATACAGATATTAAGTGTATTAGATTAATGACTTCATGAGTAATGAAGTACAATTGAAAGTCCTGGGTGACCGTTTTATCATTCACTGTCCTTTGAATCAGGGAAATACTAAACTCTTAGTGTATCGTAGGAGGACAATGAGGACATTGAATCTAGTGAGGTAAAATAAGAAGTCGAACAGGAATTATTACAAACAACGTACACAACCACCTCACAAGCACAAAAAGACATGAACAAAATATACATACATTGTAAACAATTCCAAAGGCTAAAGGGACACAAAACGAGCACGGATACAACACACACAATGACTGATGACAGGAGTACTATGTTTGTGTATGCCAGCATAGACACCGCAGCTAGAAACGTAATCCATAGTATAGTAACTTCTTTTAATTGCAATGACCAAATCATAGTGGTACACAATGCAAAAGTGACATATTGTCATGAACTATGGTGGTGGTGTATACGTACGATATGACGATAAAGCTGAATCAGCAACAATTGTAAAAAACATCAATAGAAATGCCCTGACATTTGTAAACAATTCGCTAGACAATGCCGACATACAAAACTCGAGTAAAGAGCGAAGTTATCGGTCGTGAAGAGGAATTAGGAACGTGACTACTTCATCACATCGAAAGCGGATTTTCTTTCAAATTCGACTTTTGTTCCTTTACGAACAAAAAAAGGGCGAAACAAAAGAATATTGTTTTTAACCTTGAACAGTTGAGAACAAAACATGGAATGTATTAACTTTAAAGCAACAAGCAATTATTGCTAGGAAGAGAAATGAAGTGGTTACAGGGAACGTCACATACACAAGACAATGCTCCCCACACAGACCTCCGGGAACGTCACATACACAAGACAATGCCTCCCCACACAGACCTCCGGGAACACAACACTCCATAAAACACAAGGCATTTGAGGAGGCTGAAGGTTACATACGTATGAAGCATTAGGAACTTGAGAGGAACAAGGGTCAACATGTTTGGGTAAGGGGGAGCAAGGAATGGTCTGTCCGACTATCACCGACTATCACAAACAACCCTGGATAGTTTAGGGGGGGGGGGCAACAAGAGGAGATTGGATGGATGGAATACATCACAGGAGAAGGCAAGAAAGTCAGTAGTCCCGGGCCAAACAGGGTTAGAAAAGAACATGAACGTTATATCTGGTCATCGAATTGCACATACTTGCATCGAATGATTTACAGATTCATGTTTCGTGTTTGAGAACATTTATTAAGATATACGTCTTACTGTCGCTGTAACATCCGTGCTGAACAAAATGCTGCCATGAAGGAAATGAATTAGTTTTTTGTTCAGACCTTAGATACGCAGTTGCATGGAATTGTTGTGTTGAAAAGTGAATAATTTGAATGAAACGGAAGACTTGCGTGCATACACAGTACATCAATATTTCCTCCATATTATCATGGGAATACCAGGAATAATGTTTGCGTCGATATGAAGTTTCAAGGTACACAGTCTTATATTTAAGCAAAATAATCATAAATATGGACAAATCAGTGTTCATTTCATTTCGTTTCATACACATGTACTTTATAGACGATTTTCTTACATGTTTCCCAAAACCACAAATACAAGTGTCCGATACAGGTATTTTATATCCTGACCTAAGCGCCTAGATAAGCAATAGGAAGTACCAATATCGGATACTTGTATTTGTGGTTAGTACGTCTGTATGAAGGCATTAACATAACACTTTCTCAAAGATAATACTTAGCATATGTCGAAAACAATTTCACGTACGCAATATTATAAATTACATTTCTAAAGGTAACATTATGCTCAATTTTGTTCATTTGTTTACCTAAACAAACATGAAAAATATATTTCCTATAGTTAAAACATCAATAAACATGCATAAACAAAGAATGAACTCATTATGTATTGGAACCGTATTTGTTGAAGAAAGTTATTTGTACATCATAACATTTAAAAACAAACTTCCAGTCAAGCTATTTTACAAATAGTATGGTAAATAGATATTTCCAATCGGTTATACATTGCAATGGTTCCTATTAGAGATGTTTCAGCTTATGTAACAACAATGCTGGATGAAGCCAATTCAAACATTTATGTTCAGAAGAGCCAGATAGAGATTACATCGTTAACAGATTGACAACCAAAACAATCAATGAGAGAAAACATTTGATACATCCAACATAGGCGTAATCAATCTGAAACACAAACATTAATGCAACTAATAAATTATTTCACAGAAACAGCATACAAAAAGTCATGTTTAAACACCATTCACATTTGTTAATCAAAATCACTTCTATAGACAGAATACTGATTACATACCATGCCAACCTCGATCACAGACAAATTAAAAACAATTCCTTGACATATCAATGGAAGAATCGGAGAGATTCTCTGTCTGAAACAGACATACCATCACCGATTGCTTTACAAAGTTTTATATCTGTGACAGAAGATGTTTGTCAACGCTGGAAGACTTTTGCAAGAATTCAATCTAGATATTCGTTAAGAAATTTAATTACTTGTATGTCATACAATCTAGATATGTCAAGACTGTCACAACTGGCCTGCAGATTTATAGAAATCTACCATGCAATACGTAGACATTTTATTTTTATCAACCGTTCTAACAAACGGATAGTAAAAAGGAAGATGATGAATCAATATTGTCAAGACATGTATTTATACTGAAAAAGTAAGTTTTTAACTTTCGATATTCTTCATCGGTTTGTATTTATGTTGGTTTGTTGGGAGAAGGTAAGTTACTACAGGGAACGCCACATATACAAGACAATACCACACAGACCTCTGGGAAAACAACAGTTCATAAAACATAAGGTATTTGAGGAGGTACAATGGTAAATACACGAGGGAACAGGTGCGCAATGAATGGCCTGGTCGACCATAAGGGCCTATGAAGAAGTTTGATGTGGTTTTGACATTATTTCAGTCATGTTTGGCGGTCCGATGACTAATCCTAGGTTACCTAGGTTACCAACCACTACAACCATGTTCTTCTGACATCCTCCCTACTTTAATACGAGGTAGCGGACAAATGGTGATCAGTCAAAATGTCACGAATAACACACGCCCCGGTCTTATTTATAACCTACGATGTTCAGTTTGTCAGCAGATTGCTCTACCCCCCTATTAGCTAAACTGAAGATTTGAACATTACATGAGAGTGCATTTCAAACGAATATGTAGTTAGCAAATATCAATTATCAAAACCAGTCATATTCGATAAAAAACGATAACGAACAAACACGAAACATGATTTTATGTGCTGGGGGATGCATTGTCTTGTGAAAGGGGTGTTCTTTATTACAAAATAATCCTTCCTTTCAAACAGGACGAAGTTGACGTACTCATGTGACTCAGATACAGGTACGCACTTGGAACATTTCATAACAATCTGCCTTATAAAAACTATGCAGACAAACACACCTTCACTTAGGATGAAGAATATAAGGTCGTTATAATGACCTGATGAACTATTGTTACTTTTAATTGGACATACATGTGTTTAAATCGGATGTATATGTAACAAGGACAAACGATCACAGCAAGCAAGACTTTGCAACCAACCAGAATAAATTATGTGAAAGCACACCATACCTTTATAAACTTTGAATCAAGTAATATTACATAGAAACACATATATGCGGTGAACACCTGTATAAACCATAATATGTTCGCACACTAATTAAATTGAATTACTAATTAATATTAACTGCACCAAAACATCCGTTAAACAATGGCATTAAATCCATGAACATGTGGCTTGTATTTGTAAATGACCGAATAAAATATTGCGAGTACGGAATTTAACTTAAAACGAAAGGCTTAACACGTCGGTGTTGTGAAATTTAATTGTATTGTCTGAGTGATGCCAGAGAGCTTTGCAGTAGAAATAAATTAGCAGTTAGAGGTTAAATGAAAACTGCTAGTTATTTGAAAGCGAAATTTCTCAAAATATTAATTTCAAATATGTTACGGTGAAACAGACAGGAAAATAGTGATGTTGTCATGCATGGCTTATCATGTTAAATACTTCACAAATTCCTGACATAAACCATTTTGCCATGTTATGAACATTTGACTATTTAACGATACGTACAATGGAACTTAAAGCCCACCTAAAAATGCGAAAACTTAAATAATAAGAACACAATTTTTAAGTCCATTTTCACTGTTTTGCTATTTATTCAACCTCATCATTAAGACCAACTCAATATGAAGACCAACGTTCAACGGTATATGTGTATATGTGTCTTTTGTTTGTAGTGTTATTGTTAACGTATATATACTCATGTCTCATCGTGCTTTGTACGTGACGTTTCCTGTTTAACTTCTATATCTACTCACATACAAAGCAATGGAAAGAAAAAACTGTATGTGGTTTGATTTAGACCTATCATTACTGACTTTCTTGACTTATATTATACTTGATAGTATTTTTTTGCTGACAGTTCCAAGGCTGTAATTCGCTATATGATTGTTGTTTCTGTTTGTGTTATGAATGTGTTTTGTTTTTCCCTTTCCCCTGTGCAATTCTGTCACTTTATACAGTGTTCAGATTGTTTCCTGCCCATGTTTGGCCTATTAAGGCCAGTTATCTTGACTTGTCCTGTGATATTTTCCATCCATTTATTCCCACCTTACCCTCCCTTTACTGTCCACTTTGATTCTCCTAGTTATTCCTTGTGGTCTGCTGGGCCATTCCTTGTGCCTCAGTTCCTTAATATGTGTACCGTTTGACCTCCTTTAGTGCCTTATGTTTTGTGGATTGTTGTTTTTCCGGAGATCTGCGTGGGGAGGCACTGTCTTATGTATGTGGCCCTGTAGTTACGTATTCTCTCTTTTGTTCTGTGATGAATTCAATACATTATATTTTCGCGCTGGTTGTCCCCCCCCCCAAATTCTCCTTATTCGTTTCCATGATCGACCAGACAATTCCTTGCACCCCTATTTCCACACATGACTACGCTTGCACCTCCTCAGTGTCTAATGTTTTGTAGACTGCAGTCTTCCCGGGGATCTGTGTGACATCGTGTTGTGTATGTAGTGTTCTCTATTGTAACTTAATCTCTCTTTTAAAGGCATACAAAACTGCAACACATATCCTCATGTATGTAGATATATAAATGGTGAACAATTATGTTTATGTTATGTGCGTCCATATTCACTGAACCACACTGGAGCTTTTACATAGAAAGAATTGTAAGCTATATATATATATATATATATATATATATATATTGGTAAACTAATTCCCAGGGAATCGGGAGCACAGGGAAGGTTATATTCACGAAGCATGGCCTACCCCACACCTCTTGAGTACAAAATGAGGAGTGCATAAAAATAATACTATAAATGAAATATTTTGGGAAATATTCATTCAAAATAAAAGATACGCGACATTTCGGCCACCCAGGTTTGTCAGATAACAGCATTACATGTCTAGATCGGCAAAACAAAACCACACCATATTGTTTCAGTTTGGATTCAAACATTTAGCTGAATTGAATATTTCGAATAAGTGTTTTCTTGTGTCCGTACTCGATAAATATTACGCATTTGGCACAACACGATACCTTATTACAACAAGTTGGCATTTGGTAACTACACGAATATTGACTACACGTCTTACCATTCTAATGTATTATAGTAAATTATTATTTTGCCAATATTCGTAGGTTTTGCAATGAGATCCTATCAATAATATGGCATTGCGCTCGTTCATCCTACAATATAAACAAAACAAACTTAGATAAAAAAGATAAACAAACATTAACAAACATAAAATTGAAAAATACAGAACATGGAAGGCCACATTCTCAAACCACAACTTTCCCAGGGCGGGGCACACACATGGTGATGGCATACCCAGAGAGGGACACACCAAAAGAGGGATATACCCAGGAAGGAGCACACCAAGGGAAGGACACAGCTGGGAGGGCAAACGCAAGGAGGGGCATACCCAGGGAGGGGGCACACACATGGAGGGACACACACATGGAGGGGCACACACATGGTGATGGCATACCCAGAGAGGGACACGCCAAAAGAGGGATATACTCAGGAAGGAGCATACCCAGGGAATGACACACCCGGGGAGGGCAAACGCAAGGAGGGGCATACCCAGAGAGGAGCACACCCAGGGAATGACACACCCTGGGAGGGCAAACGCAAGGAGGGGCATACCCAGAGAGGAGCACACCCAGGGAATGACACACCCGGGGAGGGCCAAACGCAAGGAGGGGCATACCCAGAGAGGAGCACACCAAGGGAATGACACACCCTGGGAGGGCAAACGCAAGGAGGGGCATACCCAGAGAGGAGCACACCAAGGGAATGACACACCCTGGGAGGGCCAAACGCAAGGAGGGGCATACCCAGAGAGGAGCAAACCCAGGGAATGACACACCCGGGGAGGGCAAACGCAAGGAGGGGCATACCCAGAGAGGAGCACACCCAGGGAATGACACACCCTGGGAGGGCAAACGCAAGGAGGGGCATACCCAGAGAGGAGCACACCCAGGGAATGACACACCCGGGGAGGGCAAACGCAAGGAGGGGCATACCCAGAGAGGAGCACACCCAGGGAATGACACACCCTGGGAGGGCAAACGCAAGGAGGGGCATACCCAGAGAGGAGCATACCCAGGGAATGACACACCCGGGGAGGGCAAACGCAAGGAGGGGCATACCCAGAGAGGAGCATACCCAGGGAATGACACACCCGGGGAGGGCAAACGCAAGGAGGGGCATACCCAGAGAGGAGCATACCCACGGAATGACACACCCTGGGAGGGCCAAACGTAAGGAGGGGCATACCCAGAGAGGAGCACACCCAGGGAATGACACACCCGGGGAGGGCAAACGCAAGGAGGGGCATACCCAGAGAGGAGCACACCAAGGGAATGACACACCCTGGGAGGGCAAACGCAAGGAGGGGCATACCCAGAGAGGAGCACACCCAGGGAATGACACACCCTGGGAGGGCCAAACGTAAGGAGGGGCATACCCAGAGAGGAGCACACCAAGGGAATGACACACCCGGGGAGGGCAAACGCAAGGAGGGGCATACCCAGGGAGGAGCACACCCACGGAATGACACACCCGGGGAGGGCCAAACGTAAGGAGGGGCATACCCAGAGAGGAGCACACCAAGGGAATGACACACCCGGGGAGGGCAAACGCAAGGAGGGGCATACCCAGAGAGGAGCACACCCAGGGAATGACACACCCTGGGAGGGCAAACGCAAGGAGGGGCATACCCAGAGAGGAGCACACCCACGGAATGACACACCCGGGGAGGGCAAACGCAAGGAGGGGCATACCCAGAGAGGAGCACACCCAGGGAATGACACACCCTGGGAGGGCAAACGCAAGGAGGGGCATACCCAGAGAGGAGCACACCCACGGAATGACACACCCGGGGAGGGCAAACGCAAGGAGGGGCATACCCAGAGAGGAGCACACCCACGGAATGACACACCCTGGGAGGGCCAAACGTAAGGAGGGGCATACCCAGAGAGGAGCACACCCAGGGAATGACACACCCGGGGAGGGCAAACGCAAGGAGGGGCATACCCAGAGAGGAGCACACCAAGGGAATGACACACCCTGGGAGGGCAAACGCAAGGAGGGGCATACCCAGAGAGGAGCACACCCAGGGAATGACACACCCTGGGAGGGCAAACGCAAGGAGGGGCATACCCAGAGAGGAGCACACCCAGGGAATGACACACCCTGGGAGGGCAAACGCAAGGAGGGGCATACCCAGAGAGGAGCACACCCACGGAATGACACACCCGGGGAGGGCAAACGCAAGGAGGGGCATACCCAGAGAGGAGCACACCCACGGAATGACACACCCTGGGAGGGCCAAACGTAAGGAGGGGCATACCCAGAGAGGAGCACACCCAGGGAATGACACACCCGGGGAGGGCAAACGCAAGGAGGGGCATACCCAGAGAGGAGCACACCAAGGGAATGACACACCCTGGGAGGGCAAACGCAAGGAGGGGCATACCCAGAGAGGAGCATACCCACGGAATGACACACCCGGGGAGGGCAAACGCAAGGAGGGGCATACCCAGAGAGGAGCACACCCACGGAATGACACACCCGGGGAGGGCAAACGCAAGGAGGGGCATACCCAGAGAGGAGCACACCCACGGAATGACACACCCTGGGAGGGCCAAACGTAAGGAGGGGCATACCCAGAGAGGAGCATACCCAGGGAATGACACACCCTGGGAGGGCAAACGCAAGGAGGGGCATACCCAGAGAGGAGCACACCCACGGAATGACACACCCGGGGAGGGCAAACGCAAGGAGGGGCATACCCAGAGAGGAGCACACCAAGGGAATGACACACCCTGGGAGGGCAAACGCAAGGAGGGGCATACCCAGAGAGGAGCATACCCACGGAATGACACACCCGGGGAGGGCAAACGCAAGGAGGGGCATACCCAGAGAGGAGCACACCCACGGAATGACACACCCGGGGAGGGCAAACGCAAGGAGGGGCATACCCAGAGAGGAGCACACCCACGGAATGACACACCCTGGGAGGGCCAAACGCAAGGAGGGGCATACCCAGAGAGGAGCACACCCAGGGAATGACACACCCGGGGAGGGCAAACGCAAGGAGGGGCATACCCAGAGAGGAGCACACCCACGGAATGACACACCCGGGGAGGGCAAACGCAAGGAGGGGCATACCCAGAGAGGAGCACACCCACGGAATGACACACCCTGGGAGGGCAAACGCAAGGAGGGGCATACCCAGAGAGGAGCACACCCACGGAATGACACACCCGGGGAGGGCAAACGCAAGGAGGGGCATACCCAGAGAGGAGCACACCCACGGAATGACACACCCTGGGAGGGCCAAACGTAAGGAGGGGCATACCCAGAGAGGAGCACACCCAGGGAATGACACACCCGGGGAGGGCAAACGCAAGGAGGGGCATACCCAGAGAGGAGCACACCCAGGGAATGACACACCCGGGGAGGGCAAACGCAAGGAGGGGCATACCCAGAGAGGAGCACACCCAGGGAATGACACACCCGGGGAGGGCAAACGCAAGGAGGGGCATACCCAGAGAGGAGCATACCCAGGGAATGACACACCCGGGGAGGGCAAACGCAAGGAGGGGCATACCCAGAGAGGAGCACACCCAGGGAATGACACACCCTGGGAGGGCCAAACGTAAGGAGGGGCATACCCAGAGAGGAGCACACCCAGGGAATGACACACCCTGGGAGGGCAAACGCAAGGAGGGGCATACCCAGAGAGGAGCACACCCAGGGAATGACACACCCGGGGAAGACAAACGCAAGGAGGGGCATACCCAGAGAGGAGCACACCAAGGGAATGACACACCCGGGGAGGGCAAACGCAAGGAGGGGCATACCCAGAGAGGAGCACACCCACGGAATGACACACCCTGGGAGGGCCAAACGCAAGGAGGGAGATACCCAGAGAGGAGCACACCCAGGGAATGACACACCCGGGGAGGGCAAACGCAAGGAGGGGCATACCCAGAGAGGAGCACACCCAGGGAATGACACACCCGGGGAGGGCAAACGCAAGGAGGGGCATACCCAGAGAGGAGCACACCCAGGGAATGACACACCCGGGGAGGGCAAACGCAAGGAGGGGCATACCCAGAGAGGAGCATACCCAGGGAATGACACACCCTGGGAGGGCCAAACGCAAGGAGGGGCATACCCAGAGAGGAGCACACCCAGGGAATGACACACCCTGGGAGGGCAAACGCAAGGAGGGGCATACCCAGAGAGG
Source organism: Mactromeris polynyma (assembly GCA_032209605.1). Taxonomy (NCBI): domain Eukaryota; kingdom Metazoa; phylum Mollusca; class Bivalvia; order Venerida; family Mactridae; genus Mactromeris; species Mactromeris polynyma. Next base: position 881,096 of record JASFXZ010000050.1, read on the forward strand.
AGCACACCCAGGGAATGACACACCCGGGGAGGGCAAACGCAAGGAGGGGCATACCCAGAGAGGAGCACACCCAGGGAATGACACACCCGGGGAGGGCAAACGCAAGGAGGGGCATACCCAGAGAGGAGCATACCCAGGGAATGACACACCCTGGGAGGGCCAAACGCAAGGAGGGGCATACCCAGAGAGGAGCACACCCAGGGAATGACACACCCGGGGAGGGCAAACGCAAGGAGGGGCATACCCAGGGAGGGGCACACCCAGGGAATGACACACCCTGGGAGGGCCAAACGCAAGGAGGGGCATACCCAGAGAGGAGCACACCCAGGGAATGACACACCCGGGGAGGGCAAACGCAAGGAGGGGCATACCCAGGGAGGGGCACACCCAGGGAATGACACACCCTGGGAGGGCAAACGCAAGGAGGGAGATACCCAGAGAGGAGCATACCCACGGAATGACACACCCTGGGAGGGCCAAACGTAAGGAGGGAGATACCCAGGGAGGGGCATACCAAGGGAGGGCCAAATGCAGGGATTGACATATCCAGGAGGGACACAAAAACAACACTACGGATCAGGAGACAGAAACAAGTGACACTAATACGATAAAAATGTGTTAATCTAGGTTACATTCATCAAACCAAACTCGATGACATAGTTACCTAGAAAATTATAGGTTAATTCAGGCATATATTTTGACCAATGACCATGACATACGTTCAATCAAATCAAATTTGGTTGACATGAAATGAATCGAATAATTCATCAGTGCGATATATAATTGTGTAATTGACCATCCGTTGTGGTGTTTACCTGTTTCTTAATGTATAAGATTTGTTCATGAGCCATGAAGTATGTTTCAGTACAATGGGATTTTTATGAATACTTCTAAATACTTAAATACGGTAACAACTTTTGTTCTGCATGAAACTAGTATGTGGAGATCATGTCAAGAAATAGCGACCTAAACCTGGCATTGTTTGTTTTGGACATGTTAGATCTTGGACTATACTTGACGACACCCGTTATCCAACGACAATTTTATTGTCAAATTACAGAGATGAAACCATCTGTCGCCAACATTCAAATAACCCTCGTACGTTCCTCCCACATGATTCAAAGGCGACAACGCTAATCTAAATAGGTTGGTTTTACGGGATTACTTATTTTTGTATACCACACAATTCCATGTAGCACGCTAGGGCACATACAAAAGATTCAATACAGGTTTTTCTTCTGCAAAAATACCATCTTATAGACGTAATAAGGCTCTCCGCTTGGAGAAAAGCAACTTCCAATCGAGGCGAAGTCGAGAAAAAACGTTAATGTTCGTCTTAGCAAGGTGTCTTATTTCGTCAATAAGACGAAACTTTTAACGAACAACGACTAATTATATCCGAGATGTACTAGGACATAGTGAGCACGTAGAAGTTCAACAATTCTTTGAAATGCCTTCTTAGAACTGTAATAAGACATTTTGTAATAGCTCTGCGTGGGTACTGTCCTGTATAGAATTACAACCTGACACGACACCACGCACAATATGTTTTCAAAGTAAATAATTCGTAAAGAATAATGCAAAAAAGTTAACGCTTTTTTTGTTACATCAGTTATTATGATTTCTGGGAGAGGTCTTTTGTTCACAGTCGTTAAGTTTGCAGTAGCACTCATAATTGGTCAGTGTCTCGTTTGCGTTTATAATCATTCACATGTATGTATATAAACTTAACAAACATTCTAAGTCCACACTTTTAGATGATTGGCATTTTCTTTGTCTGTTTGAATAAATCGATAACATTATGCACCCTTCACAGCAATGCTGTAGAAAAGATGTGGTAAAATAATGTGTCCTTTTTGCAAAGCACGTGCATGTCGTGTTTTTCAGACGTTATTCAATTTGTGTTGAGTTTATAAATACCGTGTTCCTTGGTTCCTGACACGGTAAAACAATACATCAGATTACTGTAACTGTAATTATGAGATGAATGACATTGCCTGAAAGAGATCGTGGTGACGTTTGCTTTTGAGCAGCAACTCTAAGTGTGAGTTATAAGTCGTAATCTAATTACTTATACCACTATGCCCCGAGCAGAGAATTCAACTAGCATTTCTTACATTCGTTGGACAATTTACCTAACCGAGGACGTGCCGACTTTGGCAAGAATATATTCCTTGTGTTCCTTATGTGTTTGAATCGTATTTTGTATGTAGCAATTCCCGCTAGATACTCACTTTTATGACCCGCTATTCAAATAATGGTGATGGGGCAAAATGTGTTACCCATGCGAGTCCTTCCTTCTGCAAAGTTTTGTTTCTGATCAATAACTCTTGAAATAATTCATATTAGTCACATAAACATAGGATAATATAATTCAGGTCAAGTTTCATTTATGTTTCAATCTGTTGGCCGAGTTATAGCCCATTTGATACTTTAAACATTGATTTCCAATTAATAACTATTGAAATGAGGGAAGGATTCAATTCATATTGCTTCAAATTATTTATACAAACAAATTCCCTGCATACTACTGAAAAGCCCATTACGAAGGCATTATTGCCCTATGGACGCTTCTAGTTTTAATTCATTTTTACATATTCATGTTCTTTTATAAGTATTAGGTAAAGGTGAGACGTTACAAACAATCTGTCATGTTACCCTTAAGACAAGGCCTTCCCACACAGACCTCCGGGAAAACAACAGTCCAAAAAACATCAGGCATTTGAGGAGGTGCAAGGGTAAATACGCAATGGAACTGGGGAGCAAGAAATGGCCTGGCCGACCATGAAGGACTTCTAAGGAGAATTAATGTGGAGAAACAGGGAGGAATTTAATGAATGGTATACACAGGGACAACCACCGGACAAGTCCAGACAGCTGGCAACAATAGTTTGAAAAGTCATATCCATCGCAAAAAAGAGAAGATGTTATCACCACAGCACCGCAGTGGAAAATGCGCTTTCAAAAATGAACTGTCGTCAGTTTTCAGCGAAAACTTGTTATGTGTTTGTTTTTGTTCGCTTCAAACGTCTCTCTACAAGATTTTGTGTTACCAGGTTTTTGTCCATTAAGACCAAGAAAAAACAATCAAAGCGGCTTTTGTAGAAAATCCCCTTGAATGTGACAAATTATGGCTTACACTTTCCTTAATCCCTCTCTTCATGAAGTAGCTTTACATTTCACATTAGTCTTGTGTATTAGGATTGCATTGTCAAACGTGTTGATGCTGTAAACTATAAGAGATTTTATTGATGTTACAGTTTGCCACTGTGAATGAACGATGATGTTTTTACCTGTTGCTGTTGGTATAAAATTTGTAATTAAATATGTTCCAAGTAGCATAACTACATATTACTGAAATCAGTGTCCTAAAATACAAAAACACTTCAGTGGAAATAAAAAGAGACGTCAAGCAGGAAATGTAACATACAACGCGTACAGCAACCCCAAAGGTACAAAGAAGCACAAATATACATACATACATGTAAACAAATACAAAGGTCACTAGACATCAAACCTATCGATATTTGACTCATCAACTCATCGGCACTAAATGTTTATATATTAGAGTCAGCATAAATGGTAAGAACTAAGCGAAATGAGTCCATACATTTGTAAATGCAATACGTGTATATCATTCCATCTCGACAGTATCTATTTTTTAAAGCGTATTACATCCGTTCCATCCTAACCCTCGTCCTTTTTCCCCTTACATTTTCCATGGTTAGTTTTGATAGTCATCTATACTATTCATTGTTTCCCTCTTCACATAGCTGTTTGCCCTTACACCAACTCCTAATGTTTAGTAGGTTGATCCTTCCCTGGGAGTTTTGTGGGGAGACATTGTCTTGTGTATGTGCCGTTCCTTGTAAAAACTTAATATTTCCTTTGAACAAACGGCATATTTTCAAAACAAGTATAAGCCTTTTAACGTTTGCATTGACACGTTGAGTTTTAAAACAATGTGGACACAAAATAGGTGCATCCCTTTCATAAAAAAGCATTATTGTTTTCTTTATGATATTGTGTTATCACAAAAGGAATAGATGTGTGTGTAAAATTAGATCCCGATATTTTTAGAGAACAAATAAGGTTGCCGACAGCTTACACTAAACAATTGCTACAATTCCTACTTCCAAGAACAATAAGAGAAAAGCTGGTTAAGCAGATTCTCCATTTCTTCTACTGTCATTAATTTAATTAAATTAATAGCTTTATACACATAAAGTAGTTGTGCTCCCTTTGTATCTGTGTGTATCAGAGTCATTTATTCAATTATTTATAGCGTGACATTTGTGGGAAGCTTCCATCGAGAGCATTTCCTCTCGATCTTAGATTACCAGAGACTAATTGAATAAAACATATACCGATGGCTTCGTTTGTCTCAAGTTATGTTACAATGGAACAAATTGAATTGTATCATGTTGGTTGATCCAGTCAATATCTGTGAAGAGTGAGGTATATCTGTAGTTGTTTTGTTCTGTAAATCATGTTGTATGGCTAATTTTAGAGGTTCTGCGCATAATCTTATGATTGAAAAGGGTAGACATGTTCGTTTATTGCAGGAGTACTTGTCCATATTGTGAAGGTTGCGTTTAAGACTAACTAGATTTCTTGCTTTTATGTCCATTGTTCAAAGATATACGTTCAAGACATATTCCCCATATAAATGAAAATAATGCATCTATTGAAATGTTTTATATTTTAATGTCTTCACAAAACACAAACGTAGTACGTAACCTAGCTATGTACATGTTTTATGCCACAAAGGAACGAGAGCAATACCTTGCAATCTCCAACTGAAACGATACATGTATTATAGAAAACCTGTAAAGTACATGTATATGATGTTTATGTCTTGTAGAAATGAATGTGTTTGATGTCATTGGCACGTACTTCACATATCTAAATGTTTATATATGTATATATAACTTTTAATCTGTATATGGGCCGGAGGCCTATATGCGCAATAACTTTTTAAACTTAAAACAACACAGTGCTTATTTTTACCAACTTAGGAACAACCGAACAACTGTGTTTTGTAAATTTCCGAAATGCTTGACAACTTCACAGACAGCGGAGATTACGTTACATCAGATTTCATGTCGTTCAGAAATTCGTCAAATTCGAAATGCAATTCGTAACATGAAAATGGATTAAATTCGGGAAATAATTCTAAAAACAATGACAGGTTGAATGAAGAAGAGACACGTAGTACAGCCTAGTTTTCCGCGATGTCTTTACGATAGCTAGAATTTGGTGATAACAACATTCCAGTGAATTGATGTATAAAAATAAACGAAATTGTCAAAATAAGTAGCGTTTGCCTAGCAATTGTGATAGTCGTTTATTTTAGCATGATTAATTATTGGATATTTCTGAAAATTATTTCTTTTTCAACTTAATCATTCCTGCTCAAGCGAATCCGCTTCCGAAATGGAACATAAAATAATGAAATGATCGCTAAAATTGCCTTGCATGATCTTCATGACCAAATTTCCTGTACTACCAAACTACATTATTAATGCATTGTATCATAATTATTTATCGGATGTCTTACAAACAGCTATCAATCGTAGAAAATAATGTAACAATTTACTACATTTCCACCAAAAGTAAGTTTGTTATGTTCCTTGCACACTTCTCCTGCCGTCACAGACTGATTTTTCAGACCTCCTGTTTTGCCTTCATTACAAGATGATAGTAAACAGGAAACTGGATATCATTCAATTTACACATCTGACCGTTCCGCGTACCCCTCACCTTGACAATACAATGTCTGTGAATTCAGTACTGTACATTAGTTGCAGTAATAAGCAATCAGATGATCGAATAAGCCTATTGGCTTTTAACTAGCATTTCTGTTAACAATGTCTGAACCACTTTCAGATACAAATGCTACGTAATTACAGCTACTTAACCTGTGACATTAATGGAGTTTGTATTTTTAAAAAAAAATAAATTCATAACGACACTGTACAAGACAAGCTTTTATGTTTAAAATATTCAGCAGTTATCATAATTATTCATTACCATCTCGTATTTGTACGACTTCTTTTTGTCTGTATGTTAGCCCTTGGGAAAAATACAGCTGTGAAATACTAAAACATAAGAAGGGGAATAACTCGTCCGAGAACAAAGTTAAGAAACATCTCAGTGCCTGTTGGAGTTTTATGCCGTTTTTTAAAAGTTGTTCAGTTTTGTACGACGGTAAGTGGTCATAACCAGTGCTCCTGTATAACTAGCTGGAACTAACTTGTCCTATCGCAAGCAACTCATACGTTCCACATAAAAATTAGAGCTGCAGTATAATTGATATTGAGTATATTCTATTCAATCAAATTGGTATGAAGGACATGCGCCTTAGCTTCGGTTCGAACATTCAATCTAAATAGTAGCTGTCGAATGATTTACCGACTGAGGTGACCGGACTTGACTTTTAAAACTTACGCATGGTTGTATATTTGGTTATCAATATGCGCGTGATTGATGGTTTTGGTTTGAACTCGGTTATTAATATTATCATATGTTGAGTCCAGTTTCGTGAAGTCGGTGCTTGTAGTACAGAGAAGTGATCATACCTATATCTTGGTAATACGAGAGATTGTGTCACTCCGAGCTGGCTTGACTGTTTTCAGTGTTGAGTATTAACCTTGAACCTCATCAGTCCCTAATGTTGTATATACTGTTGTTTCATTGGGTCTATGTGAGGAGGCATTGTCTTACGTACGAGGCGTTCTTTGTAACATATTAATCTCTCTTTCTGGAGTAAATCGAACAAAGAGGGATTTCCGAAACGTAATTGGCGTAGAATTAGTGCGCTAGATTCCTAAACGCGATAAATATCTATGCACCATTATGTGCACGATTGCATGTTATAACGGCACGATTTGAATTATGATAATGTGAAATCAAGTATTAAAAGGTCCACGTTTGCCTTTAATGTTCTCCTACAATACTAAATGAATACAAACATTGTTTTCTGAACTCAATCATTTAAAATCATATTAATATTAAATGAATGATACATTTTTGAATTACGGAGAGAACGATGGAGATAATCACAATTTGTTTCAAACATGCAAAACTTCCATTAACTCATTAAATTGATCACGTAAGAATTACATTAGTTTAAATATGCCGACATCCGTTATAGAAAACATTCGACTACAATATGAAACAGAGCAAATATCAATATCAATGCTATTACTCACAATGAATGTAACTTTTTGTTATAAGCATTCTTCAAATATGTTTACCCATGGACCTCCTCAGTACCCAGTGATTTGTGGACTCTTGCTTTCCTGGGGTGAGTTGGGAGCCATTGTCTTGTCAATGTGGCATGTACCAAAGTATCACTTTTTCAAAACGTATCTAATAAAAATGAGAAAGGTTGAATTGTATTTGTTGCGGGCAATCAAATGGTATTAGTCCGAGACCTGGTGGAATGAATTGTTTCAAGACCTTAATTTTGTTCACCAAAAAACAGGACACACATTTGCTTATATTCAGACTAATTTAAAACGCTCAGTTGAAAGTCCCATGTTGTAAATTATGTATGTAAAGCATCGCCGAGAGCAGTTTTCTGTTCCAGTCAAATATTTTAATTAAAATACAAACATATAAGTGTAAAACTTTCATTCAGACAGAATATTGACATCCGACAATGCTCGCCTCATCCAACAATAGAAAACTACAGATCTGCCTTGACGTATCCTTACAATGATCTGACAGATTGCAAAAAATAGATATATCACTTCACTCTATTTATCAAAACCTTATATATTTGCCGAAACTCATTTGTCAGCGTGAATATACTTGTGCAATATATCATTTCACGTCGCTGCGATAATATGTTTGTTATATACCGTTGTTCCAAATATATCAAACTTGTTGTATTTTCATCCGCCATTTATGTTGCAAAAAATAGATATATCACTTCACTCTATTTATCAAAACCTTATATATTTGCCGAAACTCATTTGTCAGCGTGAATATACTTGTGCAATATATCATTTCACGTCGCTGCGATAATATGTTTGTTATATACCGTTGTTCCAAATATATCAAACTTGTTGTATTTTCATCCGCCATTTATGTTTATGTTGCACTGTTTTTGCCCGTGTACGCATTGAATTTTCTATAATTGCGTATGATAATATCTTATGTCTCCTCGTACTTTTGAGTAACTGCGCTTGTATCCATATACATTATTCCCAGAACAATTGATCTACCACTCAATTGTATGTAAAGCTGTAATTGTGCTTGAACAATGCACTGTGATAAGACCATAAACATATTTCTAACCGACACAGATACAAACGTAACGCGTTTTTGTTTGTAAATAAATATTAATAGTTTAAAAATGGTCCAGAAACCTTCACCAACTTTCTTAGCGTGCGCTTTTCAATTTTGGTAGGTTGGTTAAGCTTTTATTAAAAACATAAATAGAAAAGTCGAACAAGAAGTGCCACATGCAAAGTGCACGGCCTCCTAAAATACACAAGAGGATATGAAAAAGAGATTAAGTTATTACATGAAACGCCACATTCACAAGACAAGGCCTCCCCACACATACTTCATAGAAAACAACAGTCTACAAAACAGGGAACCGATGAGGTGCAAGGGTGAACATGTATTGAAACAGGGGTGGAAGGAATCAACTGGCCGACCATGAAGAACAACTAAGGAGAATTAAGGAGGACAACAAGTGGGAAATACATCCGTTTATGTAAAGAATTACAAAAAGAAAAGGAACACAAAGCACAAATGTAATTGATGGGCTAAAATAGGAGTACCGCCTTGATACAGTAGTCATTAACACCACGTTGTGAATGTGTAAGATCATTGCATACGATAGGACTGAAATAGCCACGGAACCCTCTGTATCTGAACGGAACCCTCTGTATCTGAACAAGGAAACGAGCGTTTCGGAAAAAATGTAATGCCTTTGCTTGTTGTTTCTTTCTCTATGCGTTTTTATGATTGATGTTTCCCCAGTCGTCCTTGATGTTATTTCACATTTTAATATTTTTGATTAAGTGCAATTCCATTTTATAGCCGTAGCTTGCTTATTGTTTTTCATATTATTAGCTGTACATAAACGCATAACGAAATAAAGAGGGGAAATTCGGAACAGCGAAGGTCACATTCACAAATCAGAACTTCCGCAGATAGATATAGGGTTAAGAAAAGGTTGTTACAGGGAATGCCACGTACACATGACAGTGCCTTCCCAGTTCCCACACAGATTCCCAGCAAAACAACAGTCCTCAAAATATTAGGCACTGAGGAGATGCAAGGGTATGGGAATAGGGGTGCAAGTAATGGTCTGTCAGACCATAAAGAAACAGCTAATGCTAATTTTGATGGACAAGAGGAAACAGGTTAATGGATAGAATACATGATGGAACAAGTAAAGAAAGTCAGAACTGATAGACCAAAAGTGTGTCTGAAGGACTCAGTTGCCCCGCTATGGGCTTATCAAACGTTATTGATCGGAAAACACCTCTTAAGTCGAGAAAAAGTCCTCCAAATATGGATGGATTGTAACCGAAATTGAACTTGACTTGTACTATATTATCCTATGCTCATGTGCCAAATATCAATTCAATCAATACATCATTTATATTGAACGTTAACCAATTGATCGCACGGACTGACGGACTTGGGTAACACGTGATGCCCTTTCGCCATTCTTCGAGTGGCGGGGGCTTAAATAGTGGACATTATAGTAAAGAATGATTTTATTCATTAGTTTTATTGTTGACATATATGTTTATGCTATAAAATAAGAATATATACAAAGACTTAAGGATCAATACATTCAAATATGGAGGACTAGATGTTCCGAGTCGAGTAAATTGTTTCATTATGTTAACTTTAAACTTTCATATGATGTAGCAAAGTATGTACAAGTTGTTAAAATTGACAAATTTAGACGTTGTATGATTATTTTAGAGGTTCTGTGCATAATCTTATGATTGAAAAGGGTAGACATGTTGGTTTATTGCAAGAGCATCGTACTTGTCCATATTGTGAAGGTTGCGTTGAAGACGAACTACATTTCTTGCTTGTATGTCCCTTGTATAATGATATACGTCCAAGATATATTCCCCATATAAATCATAACAATGCATCTATTGAAATGTTTTATATTTTAATGTCTTCACAAAACACTAACGTAGTACGTAACCTAGCTATGTACATGTTTTATGCCACAAAGGAGCGAGAGCAATACCTTTCAATATATAACTGAAATGATACATGTACATGTATGTTTTGTTGATAACCTGTAAAGTATATCATGTATTATGTCAGGTAGAAATTGATTTGTTTGATGTCATTGACACCTACTTCACATATCTAAATGCTTATTCATGTATATATAACCTGTAATATGTGTATGGGCCGGAGGCCTTTTTGCGTAATAAACTTTTGAAACTTGAAACTATGCTAATACGAAGCATCCTGATATGATTAAGCCAAATAATCGAACTAGGAAGTTAAGTAAACGTTTCGAGTTTAATCTGGCCTTACGCAGAGTTTGGAATCTAGTAGCCGTTTGAGTTGTGTGTTGTAAAATAGTTTTAGCATAATAATATATAGAGCGGTGAATATTCCAGAGCTCGGCGTTTTTAAAGTGATTTATGAACAACCACACGTAAACATGGTACAACACTTCGTATACACAAACCGAACATGGCGTTCTTGTCATCATAATAGTTGCAGACGAAACATATAATTGTTTGAAATTTCTTAATGCTGCGCATAATAATAATAATAATGTAATATGGCTTTCAAATGGCATTAACACGTAACAATATATAACATAACTTAACAAGTGAAAACTATAGCAATGACAAGTATCATTTAGGGTGAACTTTAGAGAAATATGAAGATATTACAGGGAATGCCATATACACAAGACAACGGCTACCCACCCAGTGAAACATCAACTCACGAAACATCTTTGGGAATGGGAGTAATGAGACATCGAGGGGGAGAAAGGGATTGAATAGATGATATACACCACACGACAAGCTTCGGAAGCAAGTGGCCACGGGCCGAAAAGAGGGGGGATTACGAATATTATATCAAGTCGAGGACCTGCACATGGGGAAAAAAATAAAAAACACCTAAATAACGTCAAACAGACATTAATTATAAACATATAGACATTCGAGCAGTTTGTAAAAATACCGGGGTGTAAAAGAGAGAATTAGTTCTGTGTGGAGAGGCATTGTCTTATGTATGTGACGTTCACTGTAACAACCTAATCTCATTTACATATAAGAATAGAAATATATTTGAAATACGAAGAAACCAGGTTCCACATTATCATAATACGTCGGTATTTGATGATTAGGCTTACACTTGTCTTAATGCAATACTTTACTTTAGATATCATTGATATTCTAGGCGACACGACTTGATGACAAAACACATGCTGGCAAGAATTAAATCCTGTCAGAATGAGGTAATTTAGTCCGAATAATGGGAAAAGTCATTCAGATGTAATTTGTATTCTGTCGTCGCTTTTCGATGGAAGATGATTAGTTTTCATTCCCATGGGACTTTTAATTAAATCATTGTGATGTTTGAAAAATGTTGAAACAGGCATTATCAGTCCCAAACGTATTCAGTTTATTTGTCATCAGAGTTAATGTCAAAGTGTGATTTTAAATTTAAGTGTAATATCAAAAATGTCTGTCAAACTGCATTTAATTTTCATTTGCGTTTGTTTGATAAATATATGGATTTCAATCAGATTTCGGATTTCTTTACTTGAATACACTACGTTTAAATCTCGCGGGACTATTTTATGAAACTTAACAAGATACTGTTTCGATAATAATTTTAAGTACAATCACAACATGTCTAACTGCCATTTGAACTAATTTATTATATACTCGTATTTGCATGGTGTTGTGTTGCTATAAATTTAAGGCTTTTTAGAACGAGCCAAGTTATTTATTCAAATAGCAAAGAAATGATCTTTATGGTGATTGAATCTACTCATATAACATAAATCCACTTTGTTCCTATGTATACTATGGTCTCGTTTAGTCTTGTCTTTAATATTTGTGTCTTGTCCCCTTTGCCTTCTTTATATCTTTACTTGAATATACATATTTCTGTGTATCCTTATACTTTTGGGATGGCTGATTATTTCGTTTGTTGCATTTCAAGCCCAATCATTGCACGAGTACTTTGTATGGATCTGTTATATAATGCCTTATTTATTCTTACGATCAGCATTAATACTTTATCTTAAACAATTAATAAAGACTTGGTCGAATTTTATCCAAACGCGACCAACATTAAAGTCAAATTGATGAGTGATATCGATAAAATATTTCTCACCACTTGGCAAATATTGCCATACACAGAATCATTCATACAGAAATCGACAATAACTATTCTAATGACATTTATCAATCAACGTCTACAGATATCATCAAACAGCAAGCACTGTGAAGACGCTTATTCCTATGATATGACAAATTACTTGGCGATGCTCACTCTTAAACAAATATAAATTGATTTCCATCAGCTATCTACCAAAGCAGACAATATTGGTTTGATTGAAAGGGAAACAATTCACAGAAAATAGTTTGAACAAGTCTGGCAGCCTTACTTCTAACTGAGCATTGCATAAGGAACTCACAAATGCTATGTTGACGGTTCAATGTCTTTGTTGTACTTATGTGACTTATGTTTTTTAATGAAGTGGAAAGTAAAAGTGCTGAAATATCAGTTCATATGAATCTACTTGTTTAGACCCTTTTGAAACTTACCATAAATATTTTTTCCGTTATTCTAGTAATCTTTCATTTTCCAAGTCACACAGTAGAGAACGGAACGAACAAGTACTATTGTCAAATGAATGATGAAGTCGAGCGGGGAATACCAAACAAAGTGCACAACCACCGCAATAAGCACAAAGAGACATCAAAATATAAACATAAATGTAAACATAAATGTAAACAAGGAGACAAAACGGGTGAAGTGAAACGAAAGACACAAATAGTAACACTAATGTGACTGTTAGTGAACAATTACATGTAATATAGATGCTGATATTTGTCTGGTCGATTAATTCATTTATTTCTACAGATTTGAGTTACACCACGCTGTGACTCACTCCTTTATGTTCCATATTCTTGTAGAACTCATTTTATACCTCTAACCTATACACAACATTCCAATTTGAAGAGGTTAATAACTATTATGTTATATTCAATCATTCCTGACGCAGTAATTTTTCTCATTGTATTCATAATGAATAGTCTTCCTCGACGATCAATTGAGTACCGACTTTAATTATTGTGATTATACCAGAAAGTGTGACAGCCCCAGAAATAGTATCACAATAACAGTGACATCTACTTAATTATTTATCAAATAAAACCTGATAAATCGCTTTAATTCTGCTACACTTTCAGACACATCAATCAGCCGTAGGTGCTTTGTTCTATTACAATGAGACAGCAAGGAACGCAATCACGTTCCGGTAGGGTACAAGAGCTATCAAATGTTATTAGAATTACATAATAAAACGAATTTTCAATCAACAAGAATAGACCATATAAACGAATGTCAGATTGGAATGGAACGCTTATGTTCCACTTGGGAGATTTGTTGCATCCATTTAGACTGTTTGAAATAAGTAAAAAAAAACATAGAAGTCATGCATGAATGGTATGTACCAGGTGCACAACGACCCCTACCGATACAAGGAGACATGAACATTTATACCAACAAGTGATGTAATCAATTATTGAGGCACAAATACAAAAGCTTCAAGTGAAATAAAACGGCAACATTTCGAGAATTTTCGTACAGTTCGGAAATATACATCAAAGGTACGTGTATGAACAGGCCTAACATTTTGGTACGTGATGTTGTTTACCTAATCTGTCAACTATAAGGCATCTGACCAAGGAAACACATTTCAACATTATCTTAGATTTTTATGTGCATTGTATTCATAATATTTGAAAGATGTCTGTCATATATGTACAATCATTTAGGCCGCCATTTTGAAACTACTTTCCCAAACGTTTCTTCTGATGTCTATTTTTAAAGAAAAAAACCCGAGGTGATCCGATTGAAATAATGGGTGAAAAAGAAATACTTGGAACATTCCGTGGCAAAATAACAGCACTGGCGGTTTAAACCTAATTTAAGGATCCAGATGTCAGATAAAATAATATATACAAGTAAATCGTATTAAACAAGCGAGATGTGTTACTATTATATTATTCTATATAAAACAATCGGTACTTGTGAACTTTTTTACTTAAAAGTCCGCAGTTCGTTTGATAATAAAACGAATTACAAACATGTGTCACTCCAGGAAGCTTAGCAACTGTCAGAACACACAGCGTTAAAACATCAGTAGCAATAGTTTCAAACATGCATGCGTTACTCTATGTTGCGTTTACTAGATATTTACTCGATAATTTCTACACATTTATGTAACAGAAAAATAGACCATGTATAATAATGATAATACATATACTGGAGAATTCAAGTTTTGGAACGATTTAGGGTCAGTTTAACGTAGCATATGTGTTGATATCCATGCTCAATTAGTATATAAGCCTTAGAGGCAATGACTTGTCTCATGTTTCCCCCCTAATTCTCCATGGTTGATGCTTTATTGTCAGCCAGACAATTCCTTACTTCCCCATTCCAACAGATGTTTGTACTTACACGTCCTCAACTCCTAATATTTCGTACTCTGATATTTCCCTAGGATCTGTGCGGGGAGGCATTGCATTGTGTATGTGGCGATCCGTGTTACAACTTAATCCGTCCTTCTTGTTTATCTATAATACTTTCCATTTGTATAAAAATACCGATTGGTTGTTCTTAATTTTTGTTCGTGATGTGTGTATCATTATTAGGATTTGGCCACGCAATTTCATTGTATACCCAAAGGAGATGTTAAGAGATATCTGTTGTTGTTGTTGTAGTCTCAATTATTCAGTTCATACGCGGCAACTGTCTGAAAGATTGTATACTTTTTTTCAGAATTTTCTTGTCGTAGCTTGTCTACAATTCAGACAGACAAGATTTCTCTTTCCCCAGAGAGAACACTACACCATTTGTTTAACAATGGCTTGTTTGTAGATATCCTATGAGGATTTAACTATATATACTCATGCTTTGAAAAGTGCCTTGTTCAGTGGCCAGAAAACTGGGCCAATGTAGTAAAACTTTGTACATGGAATATTACCCACAAGCGATTTGTCAGCTATACTTTGTGAATCGACAAATTGCATCCTGAGTTTATTCAATATTTTGTTAAGACATTAGGTCGTTGATGTGGAGTATAGTACATTGCTCCCTTTTGTTGGCATGCAGTAGTATGCAAACTATCTTCGATCAGACACATTGTTGCGATCATACGTGTTTCTTTCTTTACATGGTTTTCTTTTATTGGTTTGTTTTATGAGTTTTGACACATAGACACACATATAATTAAAGTTTTTAAAACTTTATTCTTCGAGTCGGTGGTCTTTATATACAGCAAACGATGCGTGCGGACATCTCAGAACAAGTTTAAATGTACTGACCGTCATTTATTTATAAGCGCTGCATCCTAACTCCCGAAACGTTTACTTAAATATTGAATGATAACTTACAAAAAAGCGTCTGATGATAAAAAAGAACATACAGAGCTGGAAAGACCAACATTCATAAATCTTAACTTCCCTGGACAGATCTAGACAAGACAAGATAGGAGATGTACAATGAATTAAGCGAGGAATGCGGTTGTATAGTAGTAACTGCATTAAGCCAGACTGGTCATGTGGTTCCCCCTTGTTGTCCCCGTAAATTCTCCATAGTTATTTTACTACTCATCCGGACAATTCCCTACTTCCCCATTCCCACATATGTTAGCCGTTACACCTCCTCAGTCCCTCTTTCGTCGGCTGATGTTTCCTTGGGATCTGTGTGGGCAGGCAATGTACTGTGTATGTGGCGTTCCTTGTAATAACTTGATACACGTAAGACAGTAGTTACTATATTTAGTCACATATTATGATGTATAATTATTAGAACAACTTTTCTATAATATGGATTTTGTATTAAATAGTAAATACAGAGAAATTTACAAAGGTTATACAAATTTGCTCTTGTCGACCCAATGTTTTAAAATCTTAGAAACATTTAAATGATCAGCTGGCCTCTTGATCAAGTCTATCAGTAGTTCTTATGTTGTTGACTTCTTAATTTTGCAAAGTTTCTCGCTAATGTGTTAATTTGCTACCGCACTTATTGCTGTAAACATATCCATTTCGTTAATTAGATTAAGTACTCCTAAACGTAATTTGCAAATTTCTAATCACCAAAAAGGAGAAGACTATACTGAAACGGGCGATCGTTCCTGAAAGAGATAATTACATTAAGCAAATTGCAATCAGTTTGTCTGGACGGTAAATGTGTTAACCAAGGATTCCCTGTGAGTTACCAGGTCTCAAAGTACAGTAACATATCTATAAACATCTTAAAAAGAGAGATAAATGTTGCAGAGAACGCCACATACGCAAGGCGATGCCTCCCCACACAAAACCCCGGGAAAACAACAATCTACAAAACATTAGTCACTGACGGGTACAAGGGTAAACGATAATTGGAATAGGGGTGCATGAAATGGTATGGTCGACCATAAAACAACAAAAGACAACAAGGTGGAAAAACCATGTTTAGATATATTATTGCGAGAAAGAATTATATTCTGGAAAAACTATTCGGGGCTTTATTGAGCGTTTACAAATGCTTGAATTCAAGACAGTAGTAGTATAATTCGTTAATGAAGAAGTCGAGCTGGAAATGACAAGTTCAGAATGACCCCAAACACAGATGTAAAAATAAGCATACTATGTTTATTTTCAAGAGATTTGCATACAATCGAACACCATTGCTTTTTATGAAAGCAATCATAATATGTCAATAGCTCTACAAAATGTTACATTAGAATTGATTGGGGATGACTTTATCCAATATTTACTGTGCCTTAGATCAAGGTGTATGATTCCTATCATTAATTTTGTTCTTCTTGTCTTTAGTTTTTCTGAATGATTTGTTTGAAAGTAATATAAGTTTTAAATGTGCCACACACTCCAGCATGAGTTGGCTAATATTCTCTTCAGAGAAATGATGTATTTCGTATCTCACTTTCTCGGAGGTTATCGTGTTTATGGCACACAATCAACATCAAGTCAAACTGCAGTGAATATTTCAATGATAAATTGACAGTAGAAAAGTTAATGACACAGAAATAGTGCGAGAATAAAAGAGAGATTAAATTGTGACAGGGAACGCCATATACATAAGACAATGACTCCTCACACAGACCACAGAGTAACAAAAGCCTACGAAACATGAGGGACTGAGGTGGTGCAAAGGTATCACGGAACAAGTCAAGTAAGTCAGTAATAACAGACCGTAATTGGGGGATATGAATATTTTATCAAATAAACAGGTTCTCGTGAGGAAAGGGGAACTTAATAATCATACAGTGATTTACAGCCTTGGAATTGACAGTAAAGATACTGGGGGTTTAAGTCGATTAACAGCTAGCTAACATCATTATGACCAGACATATTTTTTTAATTCGAGTGAGAAAGAGTACCACTGTGAAAATTACCACAGTGGGACAGTGACATACAGATCACTAGTATATAAATCGATCAAGAAATAAAACGAAATATGATGTGGAATGTTTGCATGATGATTGTATACAGCCAGGTTTGTTAACGTTGCAAACAATTTCTTCATTATTTGTTTACCTGAATGTATAAATTATCATGTATCTTACTGCTTTTGCAGTGATTCTGCAATGCAACATAAATGTAACAAAACAAACAGCTCTATTCATACATTGGTAAAAGCATGGAACAAAGATTATACATCGGGGAATTTTCAATCCAATTAATTCTGCAAGGTTTACACAGACGCATATGACGTTTGAAATGCTAGGAGAATGTTCAGTGCAATAACTTCATTAATCATTGGACCGATTTGAAACAGAACTGCAAATATAGCTTCAGATAATCGTTTTTGCTCGAGACCTGGTGAATTGGGTAATCAATTGATGATAAAAAAACAAATTCAATGAAATCGAGAGATGTAAATCGTTGTACATTTAACAAACTTAATACACGCATTAATTTGTTCATATGAAAATCAAAGAATTTAAAATACTACAATACGTGGTCATGGCAATAAAGCGAAGGATGTGTTACATTAAGCTATACGAACTTGATATTTCGACCTTATCATAGCATATCAGGTTATTAGTCAACATTTCATTTCTTAAAAGAATGAACGAATGAAGAAGTCCAACAAAAATGCCGCACACAAAGTAGACAGCCATCTTAACAGCATACATGAAAGTATGTACGGTTCACTGGAATTAAAAGTGTTGTTCAAAGACCAATAAAAAGAGACCGCCTCCGGGTTCTATTTGTCAAAGGAATCTGTGTAGGGAAGCTATGTTTATTCACGTGTCCTTCACTGAGAAACTCTTGCTCTCGTCAGTCTTAGATCGAAATGTTTAAAAAGAGAGAGGATAATAAATTGCTACATGGAACGCCACATACATATGACAATGTCTCTCCACATAGACCTCCGGGAAACAACAATCAATAAAACATAAAGCATTTAAGGAAGCTCAATGGTACATATCGTAAAGGAACAGGGGCGCAATATATGGCCTGGCCGACCACAAGGGATATTATATGTAACAAAGTAACAAATCCCGCCTCATTAAGTTAGTAATGGTTTAAAACATAGACACGCTAGATAAGTGAAAATATTGCAGTACATAATTGAAATACTATGGAAATAGAGAGAATAAGTTGCTACAGGGAACGCCACATACATATGACAGTGTCTCTCCACACAGATTCCGGAAAACAACAATCCATACAATGCATTTTAGGAGGCTCAATGGTATATTCGTAATGGAACAGGGCCGCAAGGAATGGCCATGCCAACCATAAGGGATAACTAGGAGAATCAAAGAGGACAAAGAGGGGGGATTAATGGATGGAAACGAGCACAGGACAAGTCTAGACAACCGGGCAACCAGAGGCTCAACACAAGAGCTTACTCTGACAAAATTTACTACAATATTTGTTCCTAAATAAAAATATATTATTGAGACTATCATAAATAACACATCCAGTCCAGGGGAAAGAAGCAACATTCAGAATATTTTCTGGCATTATGAGTGATAGAGGGCTTCGACACAATAATATAACTTGCACATTTATCTTCTGAACAAATAACAATCAAAGATTTACGACAACATCGCTAAATAACAAAACACGATATTAAATATTGTCAGAATAAATAAGACGGATCTCCAAGTAATGTGTATGAAATATTGCAAATAATAGGTTTCTGTAAAATAAACGTGCTTGCATATTTCAGTCTGGTATGATTTTAATGTGATCGTTTAGTTTTATGGATGAAGTAAGTTTAGTATTCGTATATCCACTTAGTATGTCTGTAGGAAAGAGTGCCATTCTGGAATTTAAATTCCAAAATTTGACAGGCCAAAATCCAGAAAACGCCGCCAACATTTTTTCTCGATTTTGCATAGATTTTGATTTCAATTTGTTCTTTGCTCCCCCTTTCGGCCTATTATAGCTGACTTTCTTTACTTGTTCCGTGATATACTCCATCCTTTAAACCTCCCCCTTGTTGTCCTCCTAAATTGTCCTTAGTTGTTTTATGGTCGGCCAGGCCATTCTTCGCAGCCTATTAACATTCATGTGTTCCCATGCACCTCCTCAGTGCCTAATGTCTTGTAGACTGTTGTTTTCCCGGAGGGTCTGGGTGGGGAGGCATTGTCTTATGTATGTGGGTTCCCATCGAGCAATGTAATATCTATTTAAGTCTTGGTCCATTTTATGGTATTTAAACTCGGCGGTTATTCAGCTAAGCAATAAGATATTTACACAAATATTTACAGCATAATCTTTCTTTCTACATTATATCAGCGGATCTAATATAATGGTGTTATACAAACCGAATATGAGAAATAGCACCTTCATACAAATAAAAAATATTTTGCAAGGATTAAGATAAAAAAGAAAACATTTGCGTTAAGCATGGATGTGCAACTCTCACAATAAAAGAGAGAGAATACGTTGCTACAAGGACACATAGATAATGCCTCTCCACACAGACCTCCAGGGAAACTACAGTCCATAAAACATCGGGTATTTGAAGAGGCGCAAGGGTAAATAAGTAAGGGTAGAGGTGCGCAAAGAATGGCATGGCCGACCATAAGGGCAATCTCATTCAAATCAGCTCCAGTCGTACGCTCCTATACTATACGCTAACAGGCTAACAGCGGAAAGTAATGGAGCTAAAGTTGGGGGCTGATTTAAATGAGATTGACCATAAGGGTTAACTAAGGAGAACCAAAGGTGACAAACAGGCGGGGATATAATGGATGGAATACATCACGGGTCAAATCATGACAGCTGGCAAAAATAGGTCAAATGATGGGAGAAAATAACATGTACTCTATATAAAACTATTCTAAGAATTTTGTATTTGATAAAATCAGCACTATAGGCAACCATTACTAATTGTGCGAGTTTGTTACAAAGCACCATGTACAAAAATCAACAGTATAGTTTGAATCTGGCAGGAAATATTCGAAACAAATCCAGTTGAAATTTAGTTGCTAAATGACTTGAATAGTAATTGCATTACCCATCCACAAACTTAGTTTACAAGTTTTTAATTGTCTGCACAGAATTCCAATTCCGAAAATGGAAATACTGAAACAGCTGCAGTAATTACATTTAACTAATTGCATCCTTTTGACGATCTATCGGATGTTTATAAGCGTGGTATAGGAATAAATACTCCAGAAAATAGTTACACAAGAGAGTTGGAAACGTTGTTCGTCGTATCACTAGGCAAAAACACAATTCACCTAATTGAAAACGTACAGCAAACATATCTATCCCGCATCGTCACAAATGCAGGATTAAGTTTTTACAGGGAACACAACATTCACAAAGACGATGCATCTTCCCATGCATATCCCACGGAAACAACAGCATACAAAGTATTAGGAGTTTAGGGGGCTAACATCTTTGAGGATGGGATGATTATAAAAAAACAATTGAAGGGAGTAGAAGGGGATAAAAAGAGGAAAGTTACATATATACTTTCAGTGTTCACATAATTTTAATCTCTCTTTAAGTATTGGACAATTTTAACGGTATCCCAACTCGGCGGTTAGTTAGCTTAGATAAACATAGGTCAGAAATTATATTGTAAACTTTCAAGGTGATAAACGATTGTAAAACAATATCTGACTGACATTTCGTCATTTTGTGTATATATATGTCACTAAATCAAACAATATTAAAATAGAAACTTGGTAACGAGCGTGTGGGGGTAATTAAACTGACAAACGCTATGACACTCACTGTCTTATTACATCAAATAATGTTATTTCTGGGACTTTTGACTCAATACAATTGTTCTGTCAGAAGTAAATGCTTGTGACAGTTTGTTAAAGATCAAATACACGTAATAGAATCGTGTTGGGTAACAACAAAAGGCAAACTACTAGAGCTTCAAGAGAAGGAATCTATAGTATATTCATGTTTTATTGTATTTATAAAATGATAAAGAAGCGTCTTCATTTATACAGCTTTTAGAAAGTACTAATAGTAACTAGTTAAAATATAAGTACCTACCGTTTAACTAATGTTATACAGATATTGAAGACGTAGATACCGAATTGCCTATATATTCCTGTATATTTATCTGTATCTCAGAGTATTGCAATTATCCCACAAACTTGTAGTTGGTTAAATGTAGTCATCATGACTGAGTGGTACAGGGAATGTCATTTCACAAAACAGGTCTTTTCTAAAGGCTTCTTTGTCACGATATAGGACAAGCAGCCGCGTGAATAAACTCATCAAATTATTAACTTACAATTGTACCAACTATGCGACATGGTTGATAATATGTGGCGCAATATATAGGTCAAATTGTTTTTATGTTTGACATGTACATGTATACAAAACCTCTCACGTCCTAGTTCCTCGATCACGCGATTCCATTTTTGTATCCGAAATTAGCATTGAACAATCAAATATGGCTTTTGTTTTAAGATTCACAAAACATGGCTTTAACACACATATCCCTGTGGAAAGGGGAAGACAAGAATCCTGTTTCTATATGTGTTTCCATCGGGTTTTACGCCGTTGTTAAACAATGTTTCAGTCACAAACGGCAGGCAGTTGACCTAAGCAGTTTTCCCGGAATTAATTAGCAATCAGTCCTAACTTTCTCTTCCGCAAGCAACTGACAATCTCTCCACATCTGGAGGTCATGACCGTAACCAATGTCACGGAAGAACATACCCTACTCAACCTGCAAATCGAACCCGGTGACAGTCTAGTGCTCTACCAACTGAGCTGCTAGCCGAATTGAACCTTTGAATGTGTACTTTGTATGAGGCAGTTCCTGGTCCATTTCAGATGTAAATTTATTATTTTGTCTTGTACATGCGACTTGTCATGTGATGTATTCCATTCATTAAGCCCCCCTGTTTATTCTCTTTGATTCTCCTAGTGATCCCGTTATGGTCGGCCAGGCAATTATAGCGCCTGTAGCAACTTATTCTCTCTCTCTTATAATATACATATCGCCTTCTGCATTGTGAAAAGGCATCCTGGATTTAAAAGATCAATATTGTTGTTTTAAATGACCAATTGAATTAGCGAATGAAGTTAGTATACTGATTCTATAACGTTAGCACGTAATTTCGCATCAACAAATGTTTGCACGAATCAAATTGGAATGCCCTAATGAAATCGTATTTCACATTTACTGTCAATTGAGATGAAAACCAGAGCTTTAAATTAAATTTATTTCAGACGAATGATTGAAATTAGCCTTTGTTGTAGTCTACGTAATTAAGTTTACATGACTGTGTATTGATCATTGGACATGGCATTGCCTTTATGTCGTAACTCCTGTCATACATGTGGTGAACAAACATTAAAATTCGATGATATTGTTGGTATGGTTTACTGCTGTTTTAAAAACAATACACAAATCCTATTTATGCTTAGATTGGAATCGTCGGATACTTGCTGTCAATTTCATTTTATCAGACAAGTCGCTCAATTTCTATTGATATGTGAGATGTATGCTAAGTCCCCCTTCCCCACGCGCAGTTCCTTTACTTGATTATTCATGTTCTTTTCTCCCCCCCCTTTCGACCTATGCTTAGTTGCACCTCTATTTCCATACATGTTTACCCTCGCACCTACTTAGTCCCTACAGTTCTGTAGACTGTTATTTTCAAGGGATTTGTGTAGGGAGGTATTGTTTTATGTATATATGTAACAACTTAATCTCTCTTAGGTCGGGA
The DNA here is from genome assembly GCA_032209605.1 of Mactromeris polynyma. Lineage (NCBI taxonomy): Eukaryota > Metazoa > Mollusca > Bivalvia > Venerida > Mactridae > Mactromeris > Mactromeris polynyma. Next base: position 904,539 of record JASFXZ010000050.1, read on the forward strand.
TCATCGCAAGCCTTTAAAATGATATTAACATACGGATAATTACTGTCAATTTCATTTTGTCTGACAAGTTCATCATTAACTTCTATCAAAAAACAAAGTGTCTGTAAAAACTCCGTCACACTGACTACACATAGTGTAACCAAACAGAGGAGCATGCCTCGAACAAAGTCCAGTCACACTGACTACACATAGTCTAACCAAACAGAGGAGCATGCCACGAACAAAGTCCAGTCACACTGACTACACATAGTCTAACCAAACAGAGGAGCATGCCTCGAACAAAGTCCAGTCACACTGACTACACATAGTCCAACCAAACAGAGGAGCATGCCTCGAACAAAGTCCAGTCACACTGACTACACATAGTCTAACCACACAGAGGAGCATGCCTCGAACAAAGTCCAGTCACACTGACTACACATAGTCCAACCAAACAGAGGAGCATGCCTCGAACAAAGTCCAGTCACACTGACTACACATAGTCTAACCACACAGAGGAGCATGCCTCGAACAAAGTCCAGTCACACTGACTACACATAGTCCAACCAAACAGAGGAGCATGCCTCGAACAAAGTCCAGTCACAATGACTACACATAGTCCAACCAAACAGAGGAGCATGCCTCGAACAAAGTCCAGTCACACTGACTACACATAGTCTAACCAAACAGAGGAGCATGCCTCGAACAAAGTCCAGTTTCTACAACTATATTTAGATTTATTCTAACATTCGAAAGAAAGAATATTTGATCTTAATTCAAAAGCCGTACGTTTGGTGTGTGGAGATAGCAGGCAGTATAATTGTGTGTACAAACTAGCTTGCGAGACTTGTAGTCAGCATCAACAACTGGAAAGATCATAGTGCGTACTGACCAGAAGTCTATTCTGTTCTTGATATAGTTTCCTTTAAAGCGCAAACCGTTCGAGTTTTCTGGTTTTTTTTTATCGTTTTAAACGTGGAATAAAACTAATACCACATTGTATTATAAATCATATTTAATAATGCACGGTTAAGACAGACATATTTGACAGTTAATACTTAAGAGAATATTTCGTGTAAAACTTTAAACAAAACAATCGTTTGATAGATAGGCTTGTAACAATTGTAATAATTCCACTGCTCACTTTTAAAGATAGACGTAAGATTTAAACGATTTCATTTACATAATTCTGACTTTATGCGCTTCTAACGCGGTAATCATTTTATATTATGAAAGGTTCTAAGTTGTATTTGCCTCCCACAAACACCCTTTCCACAATTATGAAAGCGACGATTGTGATTACATTTTCCCACTAACATTCGTTTTTTATTTCAGAAATTGGTTTGTTTAATCAATGCTCTAATTCAGTAAACATTCGTCTTCAGTTCAATTGAAAGAAAAACTCCAAATGATAGGGATAAATCGGGATTTGAGGCACGCCTGTTCCATTCCTTTGTCCGGAAGTATCTTTCCCTTGATGAGTTTATGGAAACGAAGTCATTCACTATCATCCCAAAATACATCTAGAAGTGTTATTTGTTGATTCCAGAGGTACAAGTTAATATAACGGAGCCGTATTTGCAAAAATGAATTATTTCAACAATACCACATGATTGCCCGGAGATCAAAAATAGAAAACCTAATCAACACATCATAAAATTGGATCAGATGTGAGCCAGTCGTTATTGACTTCTGGGAGATTACAACAATCTACAATCAAGTCATTGGTAACATGTGAATCCGTAGATCAGTTATAACAAGTGGAAAGCTAGAATTGTTTGCTCGGCGTTTTTTAACAGTATGTCAGATACGGCGATCGATTGACCTAGTTGTTAGGTTAAAACTTTCAAACTAGTACAAAGTGTTCGTTCTTCCGCCGGTAACTGAAACTTCCCCACGCGAAATTAAGGTGGAAGAAAACATCACTGTGGGTGTATTATCGTTAGTCAATTTGTAACGGAGAAAATTCTCTACCGATCGAATTATCGAACCGGAGTGTACGACCTAGGAAACCACCTTTACATGTATTCGTTGAATAGTTTTAAGTGATACATCTCATATGTTTTGTTTTAATAATTGATTGTATATATTAGTAAGACCAAAACAATTTGTTATATAATCACAATTGAATATCCTTGTCTCAGCAGAATATGCTGTCTACATTCGACCGCCTTTAATAAAACCCACATCCAAGTACCAATTTTCTTCAACATTAATGTGATTTAGTTATGACATATTGTTTGGTCGAAGCATTCCGTACTCCAAAACTTGTAATTTGTCAAACAACTTTTCCATTTACAATTACATAAAGAAGATGGAAAACAAACATCTCTCTATAACATCTGTATTGAATAAACAGCGACACAGACTGATAGATGTTTCGCTTTAAGACAGAACCAGATTAACCACGTTGACAAGGTGTTGTTAATCGAAAGCATAAAAAACAGTGACAGTCTTTCAGCGGACAGAAAAAAAAATCTAGTGGTTTAATAAACAATTGAATACAAGCATATTTAGCAACTAAACAGAATGCATTCTATCAAACATCCTAAACCAATATCATCACAAGTAGTGTTGGTACTTACGAGGCACGGTTATACATTATATGTGCGATAAACAATGATACGAGTGTGATATAAATCACATGCAAAATTAATTCCATGATTTACGACAAACATCGGAAGAGCTGAATGTGTTATGAGCGCATCTTCAAGATAAGCCTTCAAATATTCATAGAAAGTTCCATCAATATTGACAGGTGGAAACACTAAACCTAATTATACCCTAAGCCGAAGAAAAGGAATACGTTCATTGCTGCAAAATTACTGAGATTTCGCAACAAGGTTATAACTCTAATAAAATCAGTATCCACAAAATGTCGACTCCTATGAGCGTGTAATGCAATTATACATGTGCAGAACGAGAATAGTAACTTAAGGTGCATGAGTGGTAACCGATTTATAGACAACGTGAAATCAATATTACAAACATTTACCGTGAAACGTTTCAGAGATAAATGGTTCAAGTTTGAGATTAATATTCATTCAGAGATTTCATATGTTCAAGCAATATAGAGAGGAAACGATCTCTTCAATATTCCAACTCGCATATTTGTTTCAGACAACTCTTTTGAGGATTACACGAAATTATTTTATATTAACACATGAAGAATATAAAATGTTACGGTAACACGTTATAGAGCTTCATCATAACTTCGGCGATCAATCAATGGAACGAGGCTTTATCAACTGTCGAATGATACATTATGCTTTTTTTCCAAGACAAGTACAACAACATAAGAGATACAAAAAGTAAAACAAGAAATTTCTTAAAAAAAATTGGTCTGCGCAATTTGAAGGTTAAGATTTGTTGTGCAACATAAAAAATGCCGAGATGTTACTGGTCACTACAGATCCAAAATGGATTTCGGTAAGGTAACGTACCCTTCATATGTTAACAAATCTGCGTCAAGGTTACAAGCTTGTTTAGGTGAAGAGAAATTGCCTAGGTGGTAAACGTAAGATTTGATTGGTTTACACAACGCTGATATGCAAAAAGGAAAACCAAGTTAGTACGGCTGTGCCGAAAACACAGTTGTCAATCCACGACAAAGTACAATTGTTGATTTTACGCAACTACATGTTCATATTTGCTCTCCAATCCACTGCCAAACAAGTCATACGGTATTGCAAACTAATCAACCCCAAGACGGTAGAACATAATTCTGTACTAGTTATACGATCGGATATAGTTCTTGCTGATATTGATTAACAAGACATTTATCTGCTTCCCGATGAGGTCGAATTTGAACAAATTGTGTCCTTGTTTCCACAAAGTGTCAACATTGTCTTAGAAACATCTCCTCGTAATTATTTTTATCCCTCAACTTCCGGGTTTTGACGTTTAACCTCGTTTATTTGTTACAAGCTCGATGATTGGTCGATGGTCGGTGTGCCAACGGCCGGAAATTAGACAAGAGCTCTGTCAGCAGAAATATTTCATGTCGATCTGCTAACTTGAAAGTGAAAAAAGTGGAGCAGAGAATGACACCTTCAGAAATCAGAACTTCAATCTTAAGTCTAATCCCAATGTGACGACAGATGAAAATCCCTTATTTATACATCAAACATGTAATTAATGCAACATCAATGGCTGGTAATGTTTGATTCTTGTATTGTTGCAGCCAATAATTTTAATACGCAAGCATTTGGCCCATTCACTAATGTAGAGAATCATGTATGAGTTTTTTTGTATTCGAACCCATCCTCTTTATTGGATTTAAGGGTGAAGCTATCGAAACAACTCAAGAAGAAAATAAAATCTTTGATCACATCGTAAATTAAGAAATAAACTAGGTGATAATAGAAATAATGACGGCTTCCCGTAAACTTTCTGCAGGATATTTTAAAATAAGTAGATCATAGGTTACAAACTGGCCCGGGAATGCGTGCGTTGGACGAATGGTAACAGTGACGGATAACTTGAATACAAAACAGCTTTTCATAAACCAAGTTGTGTCTTTCTGTAACCAATTAAAGTTAAATCAAGATTCCAGAATGGACTTACATGACACGCCACCAACGACCATGTACTTGATACATGAAGTGTTACGTTGTGTTCCCTGTTACATCTTAATCTTCCTTAATCAGATTTGCCAAGAACTTTTACGTCTGATTTATTATCCTGACGAGGAAAATTGTATGCAAAAATGTCTGCACTCGTCAAGATGATGTTTATTTCGTGCACATATAGTCATTGTTGGATTCTATATACGATGAAGATTCAAGGCGACTTGGCTGTAAGTATTGAACTCAAATGTACGTTTAACCAACTTCTGTTGCCACATGAGACACACTGGATGAGAAACTTGTTGGTTTTATTAATGGTTCCATCCAAATAATAGTTCTGAATATTTTCTCATAATGTTGACATAAGAAAGATATGAAAAACAAGGAATAGCTATAAAGCATTTATGTTTTGCTTGTTCGGTTAAGGAGAAATTGATAATGGATGTTGGTTTAAGATTGCCATAAATCATTGAGGGCATCATGTTTTTTTCTCCCCTTTCGGCCTATTATTCCGACTTTTTTTACTTGTTCTTTATTAAACTTTCCCCTGGTTGTCCCCCTAAATCCTCCTTAGTTGATTTATTTATCGTCGGCCAGATCATTCCTTGCACCCATATTCCCATAAATATTAACACTTGCACCTCCTCAGTGCCTGATGGTTTGTTGACTGTTGTTATCCCGGGGGTCTGTGTGGGGAGGCATGACCTTGTGTACGTTGCGTTCCCTGTAACAATGTATTCTCTCTGTCAAAACGTACAGTATGGACAATAGCACGAGCAAAATCTAGTATGTCAATTTCATTTAAAAATGAACAAGTCTTGGTTTAGTATAAGAGAGCCAAACTTGGAAATCCCGAACGTTCTACTGTTATAGGGTTAATGATAGTTTCTCTACATGTTTAATGCTCTGCAAGTCTTTCATTGTTACCCTTTAACTTTCTGCTTGTTGGTTTAGAGTTTAATACTATATTTTTACCATTATTTTGCAACCTGTCCCAACGGAAATCGAACCCCAACCTCACGGGTGAGAGTTCAGTACTCCAACATCTGAGCTAACCGTACGGGATATTTCATATTCTTTAGTGTTATTACATTCCCTTAGTTTAGTTGAATTTCCTAACCTAGGGATCTGACTTGTTTATCCTAAGTCTGGATGTGGCTGCTATTTCTCACACCTTATTGAATCAACGGAAACACAATAATTAAATCATGTAGACAATTAGTGTCATTTTGATGGTCAAATCGTTTTATTTAACGCCATCAGAAGTTTATATTTGACATGTTCAGGAATATTGTCTGCTAGATTGACTATATAAAGGTTTAATCAATTGTGAAGAAGACTATTTGAGATGATAGACGACAGTTAGACGCTGGCTTGAGAAGAAGGTATAAAACATAGGTGACAAATAATTGGTTTTACGGCAATTATGAACTAAAATCCGATGACAGTAAGGGTCAACTAATTTGATAAGTGATCTGTCAAATTCCAAGAAATGACACCAACATGTTTTCTTTTCTGATAGCTGTACGGTAGTTTCAAACCACCAGAATTGTATTTCATTAACAAAACAACTATTCAATTAGTTTGTTATCCATGCGTCTAAGTAAACGTTCTTACATACTATAATTTCTTGATAAGATTGTACTGCCCTTTTTGAAAAAAGAGAGAGAATAAATTGCTACAGGGAACGCCACATACATAAGACAGTGCCTCCCCATACAGACCTCCGGGAATACAACAATCCATAAAACATAAGGCACTTGAGAACTGTTAAGAACTGTGTTGTGGCGAGCCAATGAAAACATGTTTTGGAAAATACTGACCAATAGAACTAATGTACACAATATCGGTACTCTTAAACAATTTTTGTATCGACAGTATATTACGAGCTCGTATATCTAACTGAATAATGTAAATAAAAAAAGAAGAAAGCAACGTGTTTAGAAGCGTGTCTAATTTGATGAAAGGGTATTTTGAGGAATGCATAAATCGGATGTAATTTGGTAATACTTCCATCAATTAAATGAATGAAGAAGACGGCACATCAACGTGAGCCCAAAGCATTAACCACCAATCAACGTGAGCCCAAAGCATTAACCACCAATCAACGTGAGCCCAAAGCATTAACCACCAATCAACGTGAGCCCAAAGCATTAACCACCAATCAACGTGAGCCCAAAGCATTAACCACCAATCAACGTGAGCCCAAAGCATTAACCACCAATCAACGTGAGCCCAAAGCATTAACCACCAATCAACGTGAGCCCAAAGCATTAACCACCAATCAACGTGAGCCCAAAGCATTAACCACCAATCAACGTGAGCCCAAAGCATTAACCACCAATCAACGTGAGCCCAAAGCATTAACCACCAATCAACGTGAGCCCAAAGCATTAACCACCAATCAACGTGAGCCCAAAGCATTAACCACCAATCAACGTGAGCCCAAAGCATTAACCACCAATCAACGTGAGCCCAAAGCATTAACCACCAATCAACGTGAGCCCAAAGCATTAACCACCAATCAACGTGAGCCCAAAGCATTAACAACCAATCAACGTGAGCCCAAAGCATTAACCTGCAATCAAAAGATCGCGGAATCTCTATTATATTTTTGTCATTAGTTGATACGTTTGACGTGATGGCTATCGGGAACTAATACGTATCAAGTATAAAACTTTGATTAAGTCTCCTTAAGTATAACATAAATAAAAGCATTGAGGGTACAGAAAGACAATTCATTAAAGTAATGTAGAGTCTAGATATGCTTGCAATGTTTGACTTGCTGTTGTTTCTTTAAAAACTGATTTAAATTGATAGGAGCACTGGAATTCAACGAGCGAATAATTTCTAAAAGCGCATATGATTTCATTACATGTAAAAAACGTTAACCGCAGGCAGTAGTCTTAAACTCGGCAGAATTTTGTTTTGTCATAGCGATTGTATTGCCAACAACGACGTGTTGTATACCCTTTACACAATGCTGTATTCAAGGACCAACGTAAATGTTCTTTGACCGAACTGTCATGTCTTAATCCAACTTTTCGATTCAATTTAAAAAAAAGTACAATGGACCCATAATGGCTTATGATCTATTTAACACCACAATATTTGTATTCCGTCAGACCTGTCTGCTTCACTAATTATATTACAGGCCATCAAATTAGATTTACGATATTCCATTCACGAACCGCCAGACAAAATTCATAACAATCAGGAACGATACTGAACGAGCGGCGTTTGGAAAATAGTTGGAAAACATACGAAATTAAGGATTTTTTTAGCAAAAAGTCTGATTTGGCTTGTAGTGGTTAGCATAACGGACCGGCAATCCGTAGACCTGGGTTCGATTCCCGGTAGCGCCATTGACCGTTTTTTCGTGTTTCTCAAACATGACTTTATTTAACCGCTTTGCCTTGCTAAAAAACATTGAAATAATAATTGTGGCAACGTAAAATTGAAGCCAAACTCTTACAATCTTTCAGGTGTGGGGTTCGTACCCGGGGATTAAACTTACACTTATCATGTTGTACCACGTCTCATATTACAACGTTTGTAACTTTGACGCGGCTTGGTTAACCTTTCGATAAGGGGTACGTTACTTTAACGAAATCCTCTGAATTTCGGTGAATTTACCGAAATAAATTTTGGATCTGGAGTGACCAGCAATCGTAACATCTCGGCATTTGTTTAATGTTGCACAACAAATCGTAACCTTCGAATTGCGCCGATCGACTTTTTTCAAGATATTTCTTGTTTCCATCTTTCTTTCAAGTTTAAAATCCAATATACGATATTGCTAAAACAAACTATACCACATAAACACTCGCATTGTCTCTGTTATGTAGCCATTGGTTACAATATGCCAACTTTCTCCTGTTTTGAAAAGGAATTAATATAAGTATTGACTTGTTTTCCGATCCATATTGTTATAGTGTTGTATTGTAAATTTATATGTATTGTATATATATGTGAACAATAATTAAAGTTTAAACCAAATTCTCACAGCACAAAATAAATGTATATTGTGTAAAACCAAATTCTACAAATTACAGACATAGTTCATATCAGAAATACTGATAAGCGAGTAGGAATTGTATACGAGGGAAACACAGCATGCTTATGATAGCCAGGCAAATGTGTTTCCCGTGATTCTTGACAAGTGACTTACTTGTAACTTATTCTCTCTCTCTATTTACTTGTACATGAAGTTCGGCATACATTCTTATCATGTATATTTCACGTTTTCGTTAAACGGACACGTGGAAATTGTGCGTATATTAAAAGTGGCTCTTCGTGTTTCACCGCCGATAATATACAGGCTTTTACGAATATAATACCAGGAAAATACTGTCCGAGTATAATTATGTATTTATGTACTATAGGAATTAGCAAAATAACATTATCAACTACCATTTGATAAACCACTGTATACACGATTTGATATAAAGAGTATTTCTAATGTATACAATGATATGTACGTATACTCCTCGCCATTAACAATGCAACTAAATATTGTCCACATCAACACGGCGACATTATAAAGAAATTATTATATTTTTATTTTCAAACATAGTTTCCTAAACTTAATCAGTTATTAAATATGAATATTAGGGCCAAAGTTTGATTTATTTTTGAAGACTAATTTACTCAATAAAGCGGTTTTAATGGCGTTAAATATATAGTTGCGTTATTTAATGGCGTTATATATATAGTTGCGTTTTTTAATGGCGTTAAATATATAGTTGCGTTTTTTTAACGGCGTTAAGTATATACCATATTAACCTGATGTAATTCCTTGCACATTTTATACATATCTCTTCTCAGATGAATCGTACACGAACAAGTCGATATCACTGAGAGTGTTCATAGCAGTAAAGATTCTTATTGTCTCAATATTATTGGCATACGAGAATGGAAGAAAATAATCAAAATGTCATTTACATAATAAGGTTATTGTATTTCTACAGCCTTTTCAATAAATCCATCAACATATACAATTTAAAAAACGAGAACTGAAGCCCAGCAGAATTAGTCACACACAAGGCGCACAGCCATTCACAATGGTGTGTGTATATATGTGGACATTATTTTTGTTTAAACTTAATAATCTTACATCGATAGTGAAACAAGTTCTTACAACGTATCCTAATCTCTCTCGATGACTGCTTCCTTGCTACCAACCAGTACTCGCGCCATATGTAGGGATTGTGAAGTTGTGATCGTGATCAAACCATGCTCTTCGCGGGGCTCGAACTCACGACCTTCGGATCAGAAGGCAGGCGCTTTTTTTTATCATGTTGTTTTATGGCGCATCGACAGCTTTGGTCATTTAGCGCGCAAGAAATGTTAAAAATATGTGAAACTAAAAAAGGTAAGTGATATACTTGTATATGTTAAATTGGGGTAAATATAGTATAATATGAGATTTTAGATTATAAATATCATAGCTTGTTGTAAAAGCCAATCTCTATGATGTAGCTTATGAATTTTCCAACTTGTATAGTCTCAATGAGACTTTTAATTATTATCATGTGGTTTTATGGCGCATTGACAGCTTTGGTCATTTAGCGCGCAAGAAATGTGAAATTATGTGAAACTAAAAAAGGTAACGTGATATACTTGTAAATGTTAACTAGTTAGCGGACTGGTTGAAGGTCAACACAGCCAACGAGAAAAAATGTACTGTGAAAGGCGTATTTCATGGAATACAGTCCAGATTTATTAAAAATAAGTTAAAAATAAAATAAAAGACTAAGTTTCTTCATCAGAGAGCATGCTCTCATCCCCTGAGACAGAGATTCCATCACTGTCATCCTCCATGTCACTAAGACATTCAAACTTGTTGTTGAGGGGGGTTTCATAACTTTTTGTTTTACATGTTTTTTTACATGGTTTTGGTGTGGGTGATGGTGGTGAAGGCTCTATCCCTCAACCACTGCGCCTCCCTATATATGTATATAACTGTATACGCTGTATTATATTGTTGTCATTTTAATATTGATATTAAACAATTTGTAGACGCAATATTGTATATGTGCCACATGGGTCTACGGCCTGGGTATTTAAAATAAAAACTTACAAAACTTGTATAAACCATTATTTCTCCTCTTATTGTCTGGTCCCATTGCTCGGTGTTATAGTACATCACACCAACACACACAATAATCCAGAACATGTAACGAACATCAACTACAATACTGAGATATATGACGTGAGAATGATTCAATTGACAGAATATCGTTATCTTCAAATACCGTGACAATCGTATTAGCCATGCCACAACCATTCATGTCATTTATATGACTTTGTAATGTTACACTTATGTGGACTTTTGTCAGAGCAATTTCATGTTAGCTTATCCGCCTGAAATAGCATCTATATCGAACAATATTTGCCATTTTTCTACTTTTCTCTTTAATATCGGCATATGATTTGTTTGTCCTCTAAAACTTGCTGTAATTCCCCTGTTTTCTTTTTCTCTATCGTTATTTCATGTTCTCGTGTGATGTATTGTATTTGTTGTACTTTGTATGTGATTGTATGACGATGTACCATGTACAAGTCAAAACAAATAAAAGATTATGTTCTATTCTTCTCTTCTATGTCCCCCAAGGTGTTCGTTGTTAACTCAAAACGTTTGCAACACGTTTCGTATTATTGTAATACTTCTTCAGGCAAACTTACCACTCATTTAATGGCCATTTGCATACTCGTACATAATTGTCCCCCACCTCTGACATTTATAAGACATGTTTTCAAATTGACTCGGAGAAAATTAGTTGACCAGAAATCTTATTCAAAACTTGTACAATAAATTGCGAGACTCTTTACCTTCCAATAGCAATAGTTGACAAAAATCACATAATTTCATATTATCTGTTCACTCCGTTATAATCACGCTACCAGTGTATGTCAATTCACAGGATATTGCCACGAGTTATCCCGTCCAGAGTTCTCTCCCTTGTATATCAATCTTTGTACGGACGTGTGAAAACAGGAAGTATCGTATAAGATCTGGTATGATTTATTTCCAGAAGTAAGACAACAAAAGCAAATTTATATTCTCAGCGAAAGCAACATCAAAGTTAATACAAACAGTGAATTATTGCTATAATCAATATACAGCAATAATTGATAACATTGTCTAGGAGGGAAACCTACATGATTTAATGCATTTATGTTGTAAGGCATTGTCTAAATGGCTTTCTCTGATTACTTGTTCTACGTGATAGGTTAGAAATGATAATATATCTCAACATACAATAAGTGAAGGTACACTCGTCACCCCAGACTAACAAATCAACGTACAATCATGCTGGTAATTTGAGCGCAACACAACACCAAACCCAACATTGATGAATTACAGTTCAAAAAATATATACAGATGCATCTCGTTCAATCGATTTCAGCGGTTCAGAAATTTTGTGTCGAATAATACATGGTTTCGAATAGCCCACTTTAATGCGACATGCATGCGGAGATACATCGGGACCTGATATTTATTTCGGATGATACCAAGTATTCGGATCGAAGGTTGTCGAATAAACGAGGTCCGACTTTATATAAATACTGCAATTTAGAAGTAATAAAGAAGTTTGTTGCGCAGAGATGGCCGCTTGGGAGAGAATATAATCAGAATGATAAATAACAAATGTTAAACTCATTATCAACCCTGTGTCGGGAAATTCATTGTATTGTAATATTTTCATATAAAAATTAATGTCTATAATACGAACAACGATTTTATCACTTCAATGCAATTGCTACATATGCATTTTGTGATCAAGTTCCTCTTATAACGCCGATATGTATGTACATGTTCATCAATAAATGCTTTAATCTATTATACTGATCTATAAACAACATCTTTCACAAGTGATGCTTTCCATTTCAAACAACATTGAGGCTACCAATCATGTAATGTTATTTAATGAAATTTATTTATTATCTCGAACGAGTTTCACATCGTTTCGCAATGGAACAGAAACTAGGACACCGTTCTGAACGATAGAAACTCGTAAGGCAATAGTACAATAATGTGGCAGCGTTTTTGCTGCCTACATCAATGTATGTCTTGTTTACCATTTTCAGTCCCGTAACTGGAGTCAAAATCTAGCGTAATTGATTACTACATATGTATATATGGAGTTTTGGAATAAAATCTCACACCATTATAATTGATATAAAATATCCCATTCGGGGTCATTGTCGTCGCCATAGGTATGCGAACAATGGAAAATATAATTCTACTCACCAGAAATTTGTATAATTCAAACCTCGAATATTGTTAATCCTTAAAAAATATCGCCTTACACACAATATGTCATTTCAAAATAAGTCTTCGTTTCAAAACTCTTTCTGGTATCAAACACGTGTATGAAGAATCATTATTAAAAGTGACCCCTTAATCCCCTTCCTGTGAGTGTTGAAAAGTCGTTCCCATATTCATTGTAAAGCGTGGAATTCGTGCAAAAACCAGAGTTCATCTTTTCACCTTAGATGAAATATGCTTGAATGTTTTTTCTTGGGGTACAAACAATGTTTTGATTGTCGATCTAGTGAAATCCACTCAGACGCTTAATCATGCAAGTGGTTTTCATTACAATTCGAACATGATGTTAACGGTGTGTTGTCCTTTAAACCACGTGATTAGAGGGGAAAATAATAGTTAAATGTATAATAATAAGCTTTCGCGCTTTCATGCGCCAACCGAGATTGTAACACGTAATTTTTGTTTTCTTGTCAACCCCAAAATTACCCGTAAATAGTGCACAGTTTCCGTTGTGCATTTAAAAATACTACATGTATGTGTTAAAGTTATTACTGTGAAGTGTTTTTAGCTCCTTTTAATCAGACATATATGTGATATGTATTCTATTGCGTGGCTCTTTTTTCAAGCTTTTTCAATTATCAAAGATGTAGAATAAGTATCTATTTTGTCATGTCGTGTCTATTATTGTAAATGTGTATATTGATATGAATAAACCTATATCTCGAAATAAATATCTATCTATTATTGTTTACGTCAATATTGAATATGCCTGTTGACACATATTTCAATTTGAAGACGTATCCCACTGGATGCGTAGATAAGTGAATACATAATTCAGAATGGCACATACTTGACAGGACATTTCTCTTGCTTTGTAACGTATTATAAACAAATCAACAGCTGAAATTGACTTTCTGATTTAAGATATTGACGTGTGTTTAACCATCAAACCACTCATGCCAACGTATTTGTTTCTTGTTATTCCATGAATAACTCTATTTTAGTAACTTCATTGAGTATCCGCAAATCTAATTTCCACATCTCTGAATTTCTGATACAAATACAGATTTACAGATTCTAAACACGGACGTAGCTAAAACAACCAATTGTATTAAACTAAAAGCAAGAAAGGTAAAAACCACACTAGAACATTTTCACGAGTATGAATGTTTTATTGGGAGAAGATAAATATGAATACATTCCTTGCACCTCTGTTCCCATTCATGTTTACCATTGCAGTCCTATTCATATATATGTTAACCCTTGCACCTCTGTTCCCATTCATGTTTACCATTGCGTCCCTGTTCCCATTTATGTTTACCATTGCGTCCCTGTTCCCATCTATGTTTACCATTGTGTCTCTGTTCCCATCTATGTTTACCATTGCGTCCCTGTTCCCATCTATGTTTAACATTGCGTCCCTGTTCCCATTTATGTTTACCATTGCGTCCCTGTTCCCATCTATGTTTACCATTGCGTACCTGTTCCCATCTATGTTTAACATTGCGTCCCTGTTCCCATCTATGTTTACCATTGCGTCCCTGTTCCCATTTATGTTTAACATTGCGTCCCTGTTCCCATTTATGTTTACCATTGCGTCCCTGTTCCCATCTATGTTTAACATTGCGTCCCTGTTCCCATTTATGTTTACCATTGCGTCCCTGTTCCCATTTATGTTTACCATTGCGTCCCTGTTCCCATTTATGTTTACCATTGCGTCCCTGTTCCCATCTATGTTTAACATTGCGTCCCTGTTCCCATTTATGTTTACCATTGCGTCCCTGTTCCCATTTATGTTTAACATTGCGTCCCTGTTCCCATTTATGTTTAACATTGCGTCCCTGTTCCCATTTATGTTTACCATTGCGTCCCTGTTCCCATTTATGTTTACCATTGCGTCCCTGTTCCCATTTATGTTTACCATTGCGTCCCTGTTCCCATTTATGTTTAACATTGCGTCCCTGTTCCCATTTATGTTTACCATTGCGTCCCTGTTCCCATTTATGTTTAACATTGCGTCCCTGTTCCCATTTATGTTTACCATTGCGTCCCTGTTCCCATTTATGTTTAACATTGCGTCCCTGTTCCCATTTATGTTTACCATTGCGTCCCTGTTCCCATTTATGTTTACCATTGCGTCCCTGTTCCCATTTATGTTTACCATTGCGTCCCTGTTCCCATTTATGTTTAACATTGCGTCCCTGTTCCCATTTATGTTTACCATTGCGTCCCTGTTCCCATTTATGTTTACCATTGCGTCCCTGTTCCCATCTATGTTTAACATTGCGTCCCTGTTCCCATTTATGTTTACCATTGCGTCCCTGTTCCCATCTATGTTTACCATTGCGTCTCTGTTCCCATTTATGTTTACCATTGCGTCCCTGTTCCCATTTATGTTTACCATTGCGTCCCTGTTCCCATTTATGTTTACCATTGCGTCCCTGTTCCCATTTATGTTTACCATTGCGTCCCTGTTCCCATTTATGTTTACCATTGCGTCCCTGTTCCCATTTATGTTTACCATTGCGTCCCTGTTCCCATTTATGTTTACCATTGCGTCCCTGTTCCCATTTATGTTTACCATTGCGTCCCTGTTCCCATTTATGTTTAACATTGCGTCCCTGTTCCCATTTATGTTTAACATTGCGTCCCTGTTCCCATTTATGTTTACCATTGCGTCCCTGTTCCCATTTATGTTTACCATTGCGTCCCTGTTCCCATTTATGTTTACCATTGCGTCCCTGTTCCCATTTATGTTTAACATTGCGTCCCTGTTCCCATCTATGTTTAACATTGCGTCCCTGTTCCCATTTATGTTTACCATTGCGTCCCTGTTCCCATTTATGTTTACCATTGCGTCCCTGTTCCCATTTATGTTTAACATTGCGTCCCTGTTCCCATTTATGTTTACCATTGCGTCCCTGTTCCCATCTATGTTTAACATTGCGTCCCTGTTCCCATTTATGTTTACCATTGCGTCCCTGTTCCCATTTATGTTTACCATTGCGTCCCTGTTCCCATCTATGTTTAACATTGCGTCCCTGTTCCCATTTATGTTTACCATTGCGTCCCTGTTCCCATTTATGTTTACCATTGCGTCCCTGTTCCCATCTATGTTTAACATTGCGTCCCTGTTCCCATTTATGTTTACCATTGCGTCCCTGTTCCCATTTATGTTTACCATTGCGTCCCTGTTCCCATCTATGTTTACCATTGCGTCCCTGTTCCCATTTATGTTTACCATTGCGTCCCTGTTCCCATCTATGTTTACCATTGCGTCCCTGTTCCCATTTATGTTTACCATTGCGTCCCTGTTCCCATCTATGTTTACCAATGCGTCCCTGTTCCCATTCATTTATGTTTACCATTGCGTCCCTGTTCCCATTTATGTTTACCATTGCGTCCCTGTTCCCATCTATGTTTACCATTGCGTCCCTGTTCCCATCTATGTTTACCATTGCGTCCCTGTTCCCATTCATGTTTACCATTGCGTCCCTGTTCCCATCTATGTTTACCATTGCGTCCCTGTTCCCATTCATTTATGTTTACCATTGCGTCCCTGTTCCCATCTATGTTTACCATTGCGTCCCTGTTCCCATTCATTTATGTTTACCATTGCGTCCCTGTTCCCATTTATGTTTACCATTGCGTCCCTGTTCCCATCTATGTTTAACATTGCGTCCCTGTTCCCATTTATGTTTACCATTGCGTCCCTGTTCCCATTTATGTTTAACATTGCGTCCCTGTTCCCATTTATGTTTAACATTGCGTCCCTGTTCCCATTTATGTTTACCATTGCGTCCCTGTTCCCATTTATGTTTACCATTGCGTCCCTGTTCCCATTTATGTTTACCATTGCGTCCCTGTTCCCATTTATGTTTAACATTGCGTCCCTGTTCCCATTTATGTTTACCATTGCGTCCCTGTTCCCATTTATGTTTAACATTGCGTCCCTGTTCCCATTTATGTTTACCATTGCGTCCCTGTTCCCATTTATGTTTAACATTGCGTCCCTGTTCCCATTTATGTTTACCATTGCGTCCCTGTTCCCATTTATGTTTACCATTGCGTCCCTGTTCCCATTTATGTTTACCATTGCGTCCCTGTTCCCATTTATGTTTAACATTGCGTCCCTGTTCCCATTTATGTTTACCATTGCGTCCCTGTTCCCATTTATGTTTACCATTGCGTCCCTGTTCCCATCTATGTTTAACATTGCGTCCCTGTTCCCATTTATGTTTACCATTGCGTCCCTGTTCCCATCTATGTTTACCATTGCGTCTCTGTTCCCATTTATGTTTACCATTGCGTCCCTGTTCCCATTTATGTTTACCATTGCGTCCCTGTTCCCATTTATGTTTACCATTGCGTCCCTGTTCCCATTTATGTTTACCATTGCGTCCCTGTTCCCATTTATGTTTACCATTGCGTCCCTGTTCCCATTTATGTTTACCATTGCGTCCCTGTTCCCATTTATGTTTACCATTGCGTCCCTGTTCCCATTTATGTTTACCATTGCGTCCCTGTTCCCATTTATGTTTAACATTGCGTCCCTGTTCCCATTTATGTTTAACATTGCGTCCCTGTTCCCATTTATGTTTACCATTGCGTCCCTGTTCCCATTTATGTTTACCATTGCGTCCCTGTTCCCATTTATGTTTACCATTGCGTCCCTGTTCCCATTTATGTTTAACATTGCGTCCCTGTTCCCATCTATGTTTAACATTGCGTCCCTGTTCCCATTTATGTTTACCATTGCGTCCCTGTTCCCATTTATGTTTACCATTGCGTCCCTGTTCCCATTTATGTTTAACATTGCGTCCCTGTTCCCATTTATGTTTACCATTGCGTCCCTGTTCCCATCTATGTTTAACATTGCGTCCCTGTTCCCATTTATGTTTACCATTGCGTCCCTGTTCCCATTTATGTTTACCATTGCGTCCCTGTTCCCATCTATGTTTAACATTGCGTCCCTGTTCCCATTTATGTTTACCATTGCGTCCCTGTTCCCATTTATGTTTACCATTGCGTCCCTGTTCCCATCTATGTTTAACATTGCGTCCCTGTTCCCATTTATGTTTACCATTGCGTCCCTGTTCACATTTATGTTTACCATTGCGTCCCTGTTCCCATCTATGTTTACCATTGCGTCCCTGTTCCCATTTATGTTTACCATTGCGTCCCTGTTCCCATCTATGTTTACCATTGCGTCCCTGTTCCCATTTATGTTTACCATTGCGTCCCTGTTCCCATCTATGTTTACCAATGCGTCCCTGTTCCCATTCATTTATGTTTACCATTGCGTCCCTGTTCCCATTTATGTTTACCATTGCGTCCCTGTTCCCATCTATGTTTACCATTGCGTCCCTGTTCCCATCTATGTTTACCATTGCGTCCCTGTTCCCATTCATGTTTACCATTGCGTCCCTGTTCCCATCTATGTTTACCATTGCGTCCCTGTTCCCATTCATTTATGTTTACCATTGCGTCCCTGTTCCCATCTATGTTTACCATTGCGTCCCTGTTCCCATTCATTTATGTTTACCATTGCGTCCCTGTTCCCATTTATGTTTACCATTGCGTCCCTGTTCCCATTTATGTTTACCATTGCGTCCCTGTTCCCATTTATGTTTACCATTGCGTCCCTGTTCCCATTTATGTTTACCATTGCGTCCCTGTTCCCATTTATGTTTACCATTGCGTCCCTGTTCCCATTTATGTTTACCATTGCGTCCCTGTTCCCATTTATGTTTACCATTGCGTCCCTGTTCCCATTTATGTTTACCATTGCGTCCCTGTTCCCATTTATGTTTACCATTGCGTCCCTGTTCCCATTTATGTTTACCATTGCGTCCCTGTTCCCATTTATGTTTACCATTGCGTCTCTGTTCCCATTTATGTTTACCATTGCGTCCCTGTTCCCATTTATGTTTACCATTGCGTCCCTGTTCCCATTTATGTTTAACATTGCGTCCCTGTTCCCATTTATATTTAACATTGCGTCCCTGTTCCCATTTATGTTTACCATTGCGTCCCTGTTCCCATTTATGTTTACCATTGCGTCCCTGTTCCCATTTATGTTTACCATTGCGTCCCTGTTCCCATCTATGTTTACCATTGCGTCCCTGTTCCCATTTATGTTTACCATTGCGTCCCTGTTCCCATTTATGTTTACCATTGCGTCCCTGTTCCCATTTATGTTTACCATTGCGTCCCTGTTCCCATTTATGTTTACCATTGCGTCCCTGTTCCCATTTATGTTTACCATTGCGTCCCTGTTCCCATCTATGTTTACCATTGCGTCCCTGTTCCCATTTATGTTTACCATTGCGTCCCTGTTCCCATCTATGTTTAACATTGCGTCCCTGTTCCCATTTATGTTTACCATTGCGTCCCTGTTCCCATTTATGTTTACCATTGCGTCCCTGTTCCCATTTATGTTTACCATTGCGTCCCTGTTCCCATTTATGTTTAACATTGCGTCCCTGTTCCCATTTATGTTTAACATTGCGTCCCTGTTCCCATTTATGTTTACCATTCCGTCCCTGTTCCCATTTATGTTTACCATTGCGTCCCTGTTCCCATCTATGTTTAACATTGCGTCCCTGTTCCCATTTATGTTTACCATTGCGTCCCTGTTCCCATTTATGTTTACCATTCCGTCCCTGTTCCCATTTATGTTTAACATTGCGTCCCTGTTCCCATACATGTTTACCATTGCATCTCCTCAGTGCCTAGTGTTTTTCCCCGGGAGGGTCTATGTGGTGAGGCATTGTCTTGTGAATGTGGCGTTCCCTTAAAAACGTAATCTCTGTTATATTATAAAGCAAGTTCTTGCGGAAACTACATACATACATATTTTGGCAATCAATGGATTTCCTTTGACTAAAGATAACAATCGTTTTACTTGTCATTACTGAATTTGAACATCAGAAAATATCAAATAATCCTCAATTATTCAGCCAAGAATTTATCCTAATGTTCGTAGACAATGTTGTAATATCGTTTTGCACATTGAAATAATCATTGTTTAGTACAATATCCGTGTTAAATTGGTGCACCAGACACGTAAATGGGTAAAATTTCCATTCAATGGATAAGCAGGCACAAATAAACTGTGTTATTGACAACTTTATTCAGAGAGTACAAGTGCCTTATAGAAAATAGTCGTGTTGGCAAAAATGAATTATTCAAACAATACTGCTTGATTGCTGGGAAGTCTTAAAAGTAGAAAACATAATCAGTTCACATCATTGAATATGATAAGATATGATCCAGTCATTATAGGAGGTAACCACAAGCATGCTGCTTATACAAATGTCATTCTACGAGAAAAGTTTGAAAACATTTGAAGCCACTTTAATTAAATATCAACATTTATCATTTTATTAAACACTCACATGGTTAAAATTGGAAAACCACTTTCGGTCTATGATTACTGACTTTCTTGACTTGTTCCTTGATGTATTCCATCCATTCAACCCATTTCCCCTTATTGTCCCCCGAAATTCTCTATAGTTGTTTGTGATTGTCGGTCAGACCATTCCTTGCTCCCCTATTCCTATACATGTTTACCTTTGCACTTTGCAATGTGGCTTTCCCTGTAAAATCTTAATATTTCTCTTCTATGGCGGAATAATTTATAGAATATAGCGTGATTCGCAATTTATTGTAGACAAAGGAAACAAACATTCTTTTGAATGGGCCGTTTCTTAGCGACAACACTTATTTTTCATACATATTCAGATATCAACACATTTGCCAGTACATATTTCATTTGCATTATCTATTTCCCCTTGCAATTGAAGTTTTCATTACAACTTATTGACACAATAATGCATGGCTACGTATTGTAGACTTTAAATCTTTACCCTTTCTCCTTGGCTTTCACATTGCGCAGATATCGTAGATTGTCTACGTCTTTTGTTAAGTCCGTACGTTTGACGGTTTATTTATCTGATAAAACTGGAGTCATTCGTCGTTTACGTTGCCTGTTTCAAGAATTCATAGACGGAAGCATAACATAAAGTCAAATTATCTAACTTGTGAAGGATTGTTATTGGATTATGTCTTCATATGAAGAAGCCACGTGTTTCTGTCACCAGCGTTCCTGGGTCAATATTTTCTCGGGAACAATCATAGGATTATTTGGGATTATAATTACTGAAATACCTTGTCCAATTTATACGTTAGTATTGCATGAACCCTGCAGCCCATCGCAATTATTTAACATATATCCCTTCAGGGGTTTATTGATTTGTATGTCATGAGGCAGTGTTAACACATGCATTAACTCAAAATATAGTGCACGTGGAACACCACACAAACTGATAAGGTTGTTTTCTTTGTTGGTTTTGGGCCGTTTCTCAACAATATGTCAGTTATATATGGCGATCAGCTGACCTAACCAGTGCTCCTGGGTTATCAAACAATACTAGCGTGCTCCTGGGTTATCAAACAATACTAGCGTGCTCCTCCGCAAGAAACTGACAACTGCCCTGCATAAATCAGAGTTCAGAGATGGAGAACAAATGACTTTTGATGGGTTGCCTACAGTCAAATTGTCTCACACTGAATGCATGACAACATGGGACAAACTGCTCCAGACAGTTTTATGGAACATTTTCGCAATCATTGTCATTTACCTAAATTTCAATAATAGAAACATTAATTAAATACGTTGGTGTACACTTCATTAATAGGCAAACGACCCGAAACAGCTCATAAACTATTCTGAAAGTTCTATTAAAGAACCATTAGCATGCAACTCTGAAAAGGGCATTGTATCTATAAATAAACCCGTAGAAGCGTGATGTGTTCCGTTTTCAAACATAATATTACAATACAGTATAGTTGCGGTATAGTTTTGTTTTGATAGAAAGCAGTGATAGTTTTAGGCACAAGAGCACTTTTTTACCTTAACTTACATGAATCGGTCCTAAAAGTTACTACATCTGCCTTGCGTTCAGTCACGGCCAAGGGGAGACGCTCACAGTTCGCGTCGCTTACAAGTGTTTTGACCGCCTTTTTGTATTCTGGTTCCCTGCCTCAAAGACAGTAAAGGAAGGAAACCAGCACTGCGCTCATTTTGCAATTTGGTTCCCCGTGTGCATTCAATTCGATACGGTGGGCCAGGGATACAAAACAAAACCTGAGCGACTGTTGGCCGTAACTGAACGCAGTGTTCGGCTAAAACATTCGCGTGCTACCTCGGAGTTGAGCGAGCGATTGGGCGCACAGTGGGAGCACACTATTTTTCAAACAGTGCGTTCAGTAGAAAAACGCGTGCACAGTTTCGTAACGCGAGCGAGTGTTAGCCTTTACCGAACTCAAGGCTGTTTGCGGTCAATCAAATAGCACTATAATTATGTGTGTATAATCCTTATTGAAAACAACCTATACATTTTCGTGAACGCTAGCGTGAGCTTGCATCGTTCAGCCGTCGTTGCCAACCAACAGCATGATATTATAATCATTTTTGTCGAATAAAAACTACATACTTGTACATAGTGCAAAGTAATATATAGAGCAGTATGTATCAATAGATACTTCGGATAGTAATGAATGTTGGCTTTTTTCCCTCTAATCCTGCGGTACTTTCAACAATATACCGTTAACATCGTGGAAACGAAGACAGGATTTAACGTCTGACTGAACTTAAATAGATCTAAGCTTAAATTTTGTTTGTATCCCTGGTAAAAAAAAACCAGTTTCAGCGAATTCCAGATGACGTCTATTAGAGACCAAGTCTGCAGTCCAGCAACATTTGGTGCATATAATGTTGGATGAGTGATCAATTTATATCGAGTACAATGAGTACATGCCTGACAAGATTCATGCAAACACGATGCAATTGTATCAATTATGATTAAAATGTGCATCACGGGTATAGAAAGGATAATAATGTATTTACAATTTGATCATTTAAAGAGACAGTTTCATATGATGCACATGGGTGGAATAAGAGTAGATCACCTTCAGGTGCAATGTTACTTACGTTGTAGAAGCAAACACGCGACTTAGCAGACAGAATGCAATAATCATTAAAACTCAGAATTGAAATGTGTTAGTGTTATCTCGTACAAGTGATGTTTTTAATGTATTTTTATTATACAAAACTAGACTTCATTAACTTGTTGCCATACGTATCACTTATACCATGACTCTTCTCATGTCGCATGATTGTTTCCGTGTTAATCAACAATCAACTATTTTAGTCCATACCACTGATTGTTATATTATGATTGTATCTTAATGTGATTCAATAATTCATTGATTCATCTCACGTCCTTGCACTACGACTAACACAATTTAATGATAGGAAAGATTATCACTTAGATAGTATTTATATAAATGAAAGTAGAATTATATCAGGAAATACCTACATATACTTTTATTGGTATATCGACATCAGCAATGCCTTTGACCATTTACATTACAATAATATGGTAAAGACGTAACATATATACATACTATTATTATACAAACACATAGTAATACATGCATATTCAAAAGACTTAGACATTAATATGTACGTACAGTCATTACTCATTTTCGGGGAAATTATTTTAGTGTTTTATTCTGAGATCTATGGAGCAGTTTATTCTTCTTTTTTCTTAAAGCTTCGTTGAAACAATGACGACGTTTTTATCTTTTGAAGACATATTGCTAACACATTTCTGGATAGTTGACCAAGAAATGTTACCCAGATGTTTATGAACAGTACACTCAACAAAATTCCTAATCGGTCAGTTTATATTGTATCATTATTTTTCTAATAATGCATGTATTCACACAAAATTCTTTTTGAAAAACACAAAACATGGTGAGAATGACTGAAGAAGAACGCGCCCGAGCCGTCGGAATGATACAGGCCGGAACACATTTACGACAGGTGGGTTTTATTT
This sequence comes from Mactromeris polynyma, assembly GCA_032209605.1. Classification (NCBI taxonomy): domain Eukaryota; kingdom Metazoa; phylum Mollusca; class Bivalvia; order Venerida; family Mactridae; genus Mactromeris; species Mactromeris polynyma. Next base: position 928,268 of record JASFXZ010000050.1, read on the forward strand.
TTTTAAATTTCATAAGAATATTGACATTATTTGTTTGTAGCCATTATATGGGTAGTTATTTCCATTTTCAACTTATTTCAGGTGGCAAGAACCTTCAATATAATGGCTACAAACAAATAATGTCAATATTCGTATGAAATTTAAAAAAATAAAACCCACCTGTCGTAAATGTGTTCCGGCCTGTATCATTCCGACGGCTCGGGCGCGTTCTTCTTCAGTCATTCTCACCATGTTTTGTGTTTTTCAAAAAGGATTTTCAACAGCAATGACAAAAGTGTACACGAACACGTGCAAATATGTGTCCATGCCCCGCACGTGCAAAACGTGCTATAAACGTCAATACGCCTAATACGATTAATTTCATAGCAAGCCGGCTAAAAAAAATCAATAATTCGCTGCATTACCTGTTCAAATATCGGTATGTGAAATATTGTGTGAATACATGCATTATTAGAAAAATAATGATACAATATAAACTGACCGATTAGGAATTTTGTTGAGTGTAGTACAATATATGAACAATGGTATTTTGATTCAACAGGATTACTTGTACAAAGTTTACATAAATAGCCTTGTCTATCAATACCCCTATAACGTCCATACTCTATTTGTAGATAGTGTGAACTAGTTTTAAAGCAAGTTAATTGTTTTCGTAGGGACTCGTTTTTAACAATATCTAAACATTTTTTTATATCCACATTCCGTTTTGAATAGTCTGTAAAAAATAAGTTTGTAAGTATTTTGGATAGACGTATTGCAAAGCGTATATAATACAAAGTGAACATCCACCCGAACACACCAGTAAGACATGACAATCTATACACACATGTAGGCAAGCACAAAGGCAAAGGTGAGAGGCAAACCTAAATGATGGCCGAAAATATAACCGACAAGACACGTGTGTAACACGCTTATATGCTAGCTGACCTATGGCAGAATCACGTGACTCTTTTTTGTTTCCAACCTCAGATTCGATACAAAATTCATATGTTTTGAAATAGTGTAACAAGATTAGCAAAAAGATGGAAATATTCATACAACATGACTGCCATGCACATATCCCTAATGTATAACATGAGACTCCAATGGAAATATATGATTATAAAATTTCAGATCCGGTGAGTTCGAATGAACAACGTCCGACTGTATATCGTTGTCAATATCAGAAAGACTTTTTCTTTCAAAATCGTCTATTGTGGCTGACACTAATGGCTAAGTAATAATCTTTTGGGAAACAGTGTCAGTCAAAATCAGATGCATGACAAATAAGTGGAAATATGCAAAATAGGAAAAGACACATGCAAAGTTTGAATGTCCCTGTAGAGATCACCGCAATGAGGAAAGCAAAGAGGCACACGCATGGAATAAACATGGGAAATATATGATAGTGCAATACAATTAATACCTGTTGACAATGCAGACAGAGGTACTGAGATACTGAATATACTTGTCTTAAAATGCTTTTATTTATGATATCTGTATGCAAGTCATATCAAGTAACACAGCCTGGCCGCGACTTAAGAAGGCAATTCACCTGACGTTAGTACCGACGACAAATTAATGGAAACAATGACGGCGTGTATTGCGGCCATTTCAATTGAATTTTTGAGTTTTGTTTCTCTTCTGCGCAATTCAGTGTTATTCACCTCGTGTTTTTGTTTTACTTATACCCTAAGGATCGTGTTGCCGAGACCCTAGTTTGTGATAAAACATGCTCTGTTTATTGTTTTAATAATATCAGTTCTCTTACATTGTATTAAATGACAAAATAATCAAATAAAACAGTCTGTACAAAACGTGATAGGCACGAAACAGCCACCGATCAAATTATTGTACAAATGAAGCATGGCTAAATGGACCTTAATATGAAATTTACTGTCTATTGAGATGCAATCTAATGCTTTAAATTAAATTTATTCCAGACAATGGTTAAACTATTAGTCGGCCATATTATCCATAATCGAGTTGCATCGAATAAATATCTGATATCGGATGTTGTGCTGTAAATCTTACCACCCACGTGACGTCCTAAGTCTGTTAACTGGGTATAATACTTGCTACAGCCATTGTATACACATGCACAAAGAGCGCTGTATAGTAGAGGGCATGTGGAGAAGTTGTTAGGTGCTGGTGGACGCGCACGTTAGTACTGATTGATCATTGATTCCAGGAAAACTGGTTCGGTCAACTGACCGCCGTATATAATTGAAAAGAAAATGCTGAAGTGGCGTTAACCCAATAAAACGAGCAAACACACATTTCTATTTACTTGAGAACGATTGTAATCTATCGGGATGTGTACAACCAATTAAAACACGTTTTCGAAAATATCGACCAATAGAAAAAGTGCACAAAATAACGGTATTCTCAACGGTAAAGTTTGAATCGACTGAACTGTTGGCTGTGTGTCTCATTTTGCTGTCTACTCAGACCTGGGATCGCCGGATATCTAAATAATTACAAATTACCGAGGATAATTACAGTCAATGGTACGGTAATTTCGTTTTATCTGACAGAATAACAAGTTGATCATTGACCTTTATAGAAACTCTGTGTTTGTAGTAAGATCACTTGTATGCAGATGAACGACTCGATCAATCTTTCCAGGCAATGGGAGAAACAAAACATAAATTCAGTGGATTTCTGTAAGGTATGTACCCCTTATCGATGGGGTTAACCAATCCGCGTCAAGGCTACAAACGTTGTTCGGTTGAAGAGAAGTTGGTTTAGTGGTTAAAGTAATATTTGATTGCTTTACACAACACTGGCATAAAAAACAGCAAAGCCATGTTACTACGGCTGAGCAGAAAATGAGAAATGTTACAAGTTACAGAAGGATGCGGATAATCACCGTCTGTATTCACGAATATATTTGAAGCGGTATAACATACTTTATGCGATTAATGGATGTAAAATACTGTGTTAAATCTGTCCTTATTTGGTAAGGAGTGACATTCTTACCTGCAAAACTGTCTTTTATTTCATCTTATTTGACACAATTTGCAATACAGAAGACTCGTGACTTTCTTCTAAGAAACTTCGCATACACTCAAGAACTGTTGTAGGCATAAACGGTTGATAAGATCATTTTAGACATGAACATGGGTATTGTAAACGTTTTTTGGTGTAAATAACTTATGTCTGCCAATGTTCGTTATCAAAACGATAAATTAGAAAACCCTTTTTGATCTGTCAAAATACCCACCTTCGTTTATGGTGACTAGAATAAGCTACAATCGGTTTAGAAATATGTCAAACTAACAGAATGTATCTTTGTAAAGACTGTAAGATGAACGACAATTTAGGTGATTTAAAACTATTTTGAAGACATCCGAGAAGAGAGAAAATGAGAAGGAGAAATCATAAAGGAGAAAGAATAAGTTGCTACAGGGAACGCCACATACATAAGACAGTTCAAGAAAGCTGGCAAACAATAGGCCGAAAGTGAGGAGAAACTAACATGACCACTTTGTAAAATGAAAGGATTGCACAGCGGAAAAGGGAAATATAACATACATTTAAAACACAGATAGAAATAATAACTCTAAAGCGATTAGCAGCATTGGTACGGTCAATACAACTACAGGATATCATGAGAACATCATGAAGAACAATAATACTTTCAAAATCTGAAAATATAACAAAACGGTACATATGGTAAGTGTCAAAATCCACAAGTAACACAGAAGATACATCAACATTAAAATTAAAAATCTACGTGCATGTGGAAATGATTTGATCGAAGCGAGTGATAAGTGTTCTATACAAACTCGACAATTTCCTTTTACGCTTGTAGCAAATCACATCAGCACTGATTAATGTGGCATATTGTCTAGAAGGAAAATAAATAATGCATTGATAGTTGAATTATTTTATGAGGAAGTGTTTGGTGATATCCTATTTACATCAGAATCTGCTCATCTCAACCAAAACATACTGAAGATAATGTAGGAGATACAGTAAAACCTCGATGATAAGACCACCATTGGGACCCTTGAACATTGGTCTTAATATTGAGATGGTCGTAATATTGAGGTTGAATAAATAGCGAAACAGTGATAATGAACTTGCAAATTATGTTCTTAATAGTGAGGTGGTCTTAAAATTCAGGTGGTCTTTAAGTGAGGTTTTACTGTATTGGTTGTTTGACTCAAACTGTGCTATGTGTGGGAAGACGTTGTCTTGTGTATGTAGCGTTCGATGTAACTACTTTTAAATCTCTCTGACACGGACTGAAATAAATATAGCAATACAAACTAATAAGGAGTGTAAACGAATCTTCATCTGCCCGGCAACTTGCTGATATGAATGCATTTGTTGCTACAGCAAAGATTATGTGGGACAAGGACAGAGTATCATAAAACTCGTCTCTATGACTCGCTATAACATATTCAAGCGTATATAAAACCCCAAATATTGTCAGGACGGCAAGTAGAAGAAATGAATCTAGTTAAACAATATAACAATTATGATGCCAAGTATTTGATCATCATTGCAATTTTATTAGGTTGGTTGAAAACACTGACCACATTCAATGTAGGTTATGTGGTTTACTGCACTTGTATAGCAATACATGTAGGCCGTACCTATCATTTACCGCTGTTTTATTGAGTTTTACTGTTAAATACAGTCACCTGAAGTTTGTTGTGCATGCTGATGTTTGTATCCATCAATATGTGAGATAACGTACGGAAACATATGAGCGCCGCTGTACGATTTCCAACTTCTTATTTAAGTGACGTCATTTTCAGAAAACGTCACATGTGACGTCACCATGTACTGACAGTAACCAAGATTTCCCTTATATGGCAATATGAAAACGGAGTAAATATTGTTTCCTGCTTGCAAATAGTGACATCACATGTTGCGTTTTCTTGAAATTATTGTAAATCCCATAGCACAGTTCATATGTGAATAAACCATCATCTATCTGTCTAAACCTCACGTAAGCTGAAACAGTGGGATATATTTCCGATCAGAATCAAGTATACGTGATTTAGACACACATATGACGTTTTGATATGCTTTGAGAATATTTTGTACGCCAATTTGAATGATTTAAAATCGTCACGTCATAATCATCTCCTATAATAGCAAAACAATTGCTTAGATAACTGTTTCAATGAAAAACATTCAAAACTGTGCACTTGTTTACTAAAGAAATGTAGGCCTTCTTACAGGGTGTTAAAATAGTTTCTTCACGAAGTTTGAATTTCGATAAAATGAAAATGATGCTATGTACACTAACTTTATTTCGCCTAATGAAAACTACTGCTTTTTCATGGATATCTATTTATATTGAAATCTGACACAGAAGTAAACTACTGGTATATATAGCGACATAGATGGTAAGAGCAAAAAAAATACAACTTTGTGAACGAACTTTGTATATTGTAGTTTGGTAGATAGCTTGCAAGCGCGTATCCAGCATTTTTTTAAGGGATGTCATGCTACAGGTAAGGCAGTCTTTGGAGTCCAAATGGGTTTGCAATGCAATGCGATTTCTTGTAATGCAATACGCTAAATTTGGAGGAAAACAGTGAGGCCATTGACTTCGGAATCATCTCTTGATATATGGTTTATATATGGTCAACCCTACATTGCTGAAGTCTCATGGGGAGCCGGACCCTCTTCTTGAACCGCGCATAATTTGAATACTTCAATCAGAGTCTTATATCTGTTTCGTTATATTTTCAGTTTATGTTCATTTTCGTATTATTTTGATCATCTGGTATAATCAAATCGACATATCAATACATTACATCGACCTAATGTTGTAACTTTGGCATTTCCGGCTAGTAGGGCAAAGGAAAACAAAAAACATTGAATATTAATTGTGTTGAGTTTATTATCTATTAATTAGTATCTAAATCTTTTTTCCAAAGACACTTGTCCCGGACTATTGGAAATGTATAAATTGACTTGTCCGACATAGGAAGCTAGTTGTCCGAGAATATCAGTCAATTAGTAACAAACACACATACACAATGATAGCTTCTTAACTTAATTATCACATGTCGGTTTGATTTACAGCTGAACAATTGCTGAAGTTGGATACCTTAAAAACTCAACTGTTGGTAGTCCGATTCAGCATTAGACAAGTCCGGGACGCCGGGTAGTGGATTTCTAGAGCCCTGTTATTTGTGTACCAATCTCAGATGTATTTATTCATCACGATTGTAAATCATACATTATTTTTCAATCCTAACTTGACATAATGTTATTCAGAACTAGTGAAAGATGATTTCCATGTAACGTGTCGAATTCCCTTGAGAAACTCTAATATTTGCATATCAAGTGTAATGTTGTTGTCGCCAAATTTGTAATTAAAACAAAATCGATCACAAATCATTTCAATTTAATCATAATCTGAATTAAAGTGAATTAACATCAAAGGTGAAATTTGAAATTGCAACTGAAAATCTGCGCGTGATTGGGAAAAGATTATAATTATTTATATATCCTTGTGTCTGATTTGATAGTTAGAGACATGTTGTAATGCGGGCACTGACTAGAGAAAATATAAATAGAACAACACAGCGTATTTGAAGAGTGTGTAGTAGCAGACACGATACCTACACACGGGCAGATGTTTCTTTTGTGTGATAAATCAATCAGCAGTATGTTATGCAATTGACATTTAACATTTTAATGACGTTGTGGTGACCATTAATGCTAATATTCCGGACTGCCGGCAAACTCAACCACTTGTATAATATTGAAAGAGAGAGAATTAGTTGCTAAAGGGAACGCCACATACATAAGACAGTACCTCCCCACACAGACCTCCGGGATAACAACAATCCGTAAAACATAAGGCTTTTGAGGAGGCTCAATGGTACATACGTGAGGGAATAGGGGCGCAAGTAATGGCCTGGTCGACCATAAGGGATATTCTATGAGAATCGATGGGAACAACCAGGGGGGATTTATGGATGAAAAGGATAACAGGACAAGTCAAGACAGCAGGCAACAATCAGCCGAATCTGGGCAGAAGATTACCAAATTTAAGCGGTTCATTATAATATTTTGAAAATTGTAAATATTCATACTTCTGACCTCACGTCGGCATTACTGAACAGCTTCCTGACACAAACCATATCTTTGAAAATGTTGAACTGACTGTGGTACATTTATAGTCAGAAAGTTTACACATAGTAGATACATTATGAAAACTCAGTATGACAAACTCTTCTGCGAATATCCTCATAATTGTTCGACACTTGAATAAATGAGAGCAGAGATGGAGAGGAAAACGCCACATTGTTGTTGTTGTTTTTGGTAAATATTTCTGCATTTGTTTAGAAAGAGAAGACAAGGTATGAATTATCTTGATATAGTGTTTAGTTCTTCCTGACAAGCTGAACAATACGCGTCTATAGGAACTCGTTCATCTCTTGGTCATGCTATACATGATGTATACATTTTGAAGAAAGCAAATTGACAGTCCTACCACAGATAAGTTAATTTAGAAATCATCGTGTAGTGATTTTGATTGTATCTGAGGTGTCAACATGATAACGAAAGCATTTTGCTATACAAGCATCAACAACCAAATTCAGACTGTAACTGGGTAAAATCTTTTCTCTTATCAAAATAGGATAACAAAAACAAGAACATCATACCAGGAATACGTCATGTAATTTTATTACACAATAATAATAATAACGACTTTATCTAAAGAGGCAACACAGATTGGACGAGCCCCGTCGTCCCTTTGAGCCTTTATATAAACAAAAAATTGAAATTAATTTATGATAATAAAAATAATCGTGTCTTGAATCCATCTTCCTTTAAGTTCAATTCATGGATTTACTCGTTCTATCTTGACATTACCGGTGGTTAAGGAATACAACTAATAGTCTAAGCCGAGCAAGTGCGATGTATCACATTGTCTCAGTTAACTGGACGACATCAAGAGAGCGAGGCGCTGGATATTAGGTCAGAACGGATGCAAAAGACAGAATGAATGATTACAACACGGCAAGGGTTTAAATCATTCTGCCTGTTTAATTTAATTATTTCTGACAGATATCGAACATAGTTTTCAGAGTGTGGTTCCAAGATAAGCCAACACAGATCAGTCCATTGATATTGGCAAGAGAAAGCGCCAAACCTAATTATGCTCATAGCAAAATTTATAAATATTTTATCTTAGTATATCCGAGCCAAGTCTTGTCTTTTAGTGCTCAATTTCTTATTTAATCCAGATACAAGAACTGCTGACTTAGTTGTATGAATTCTTAATGAAATTACACATCTGTGGAACTTGAATGTTGGCTAAAACCGAACTTGAATATAAGTAACAGTACTTCTTCAGAAACCATATACAATAGAGTGGCTGACATGTTTTCCATTAGACATGACCGAGTCATTTTCATTAATGAACATTAACAGAATGTCACCTTGTAATATAATACCGAGAAGATAATCCCAATGTCCGCAAGTGAATATTCGCTTCTTAATATACCATACATGGTTCCTTTGTCAACAATGAATGCATACATTCTACTACATGCACTTTTAAAAGAGTACATTTTGTCTTGGGTGGCAAACCTTCAGAAGAATTGCATGATTAACTTTAGGTTCTGTTACTTGTAACAAATTAGTCAGAACATTTCATTGCGTTTCGAATCCCTCCCCGCTCATATAGTGCTGTTGCATAATATATGTAAATGCGATTAGAACCTCCATTTACAAGTTTGTGTATATCGCTTTCTATGCGCAATACTCATCTATTGTTAAAACATGTTGCATGCTTTAAATTGTAGACATACAGACCGCCAAATATGTTAATTAATTTACGTAATTTTGTTTGCGTTGTGGTTAGCATAACGGACCGGTAATCCGTAGACCTAGGTTCGATTCCCGGTAGCGCCATTGACCGATTTTTCGTGTTTCTCAAACATGACTTTATTTCATACAAACATAGAATATCGGATTACACAATGTAGCAGACTAATAATGAAACATCGCTTATTGTGTAAGACATATTGTATTACTGAAACAAAAATGAATGAAGCAGTCAAGCAGGAAATGCCATATACAAAGCATACACTTCACAATTTTGCTGAAATGCGTATGAGGTTGGCATGCCGTCCAATTTGTCAAAGAGAGATTACATTTTTACAGGGAGCGCCACATACATAAGAGAACTAAGATATCCTGACAGAGAACCCAGGGAAACAAAAGCCTATGCAGCATAAGGGACAAAGGTGAGCCAAGGTAAACATGTTTGGGAATAGGGGTGCACGTACTAGCCTGCTGACTGACCACAAAGAACAACTAAGGATAATGCCTCCCCACATAAAGTCTCAAATATCTGTACTGACAGTTTCAAGATAGTGTCAAGCTGCTGTTGCAGTTTCTCGTTATGTCCAATTGTTGTTCCATTCCGTATCGTTACCATGCACCTACCTTTACGGTATTATAGTATATTTCTCACAAAGCTGTATTCTATTTCGAACCTAAAGGATTATTACGGAGGCCCTCTTTTGTGGACATAACTTTCCAAATGTTACGTTTTGTTCGCTTTTATAGGTCAAGTTTGATGTCTCGCCCAAAGGAGTCTTATAATAACCGGTCGGTTTGAATCACGATTTCTATCCGAGCAACAATCAGACTGGGAGAAATGGAGACATTTATGATACCTAAATATCCTGCGCTGAGTGTCCGTTGTGAATAAAACGACGAAGCTTCCGCAATAAATACAATCTCTAATGTTTCGGCTTACTAGAAAATGCTAATTTAGGAAAATTGCTTGCGTTACAATATTATAAACTATGACCAGAATTACATTGCGCCTGGTACACGATACTGCACGCAAATACAAATAATTGACCTCTCAATGATGTGAATGTGTACGAGTGAAGTATGATCATACACATAAAGGAGATTTGTATTTACCGGTGTATGACCGAAAGTTATTTCATCGGGTGAGCAGCGGACATAGTATGTTCACGAGTCGGGTAGCTTTTATTTGTATAGCCACTCATGAAAATGTAAATATAGATAATAAGTTACTACAGGGAACGTCACATATGTAAGACAGTGCCTCCCACACAGACCTCCGGGAAACAACAACCCATACAACATAAGGCATTGTGGAGGCTCAAGTGTACACATGTAAAGGATCAGGTGCGCAAGGAATGGCATGGCCGACAATAAGGGATAATCAGGAGAATCAAAGAGAACAAACAGGGGGATTTAATGGATGGAAAAGATCACAGGATAAGTCAAGACAGCTGGCAACAATAGGCCGAAAGTGGGGAGAAATTAAAATAAAGACTAAACAAAGTGAAATAAATTTCACTGTGAGTTTATCGTATGATGATTCACTGTTATTCCGCGATAAACCAACAACAAGCATGAAATCAACGGTAACATCCCTCAACGAAACAGTGACTCGCCCGGAGAGGCGAACACGTTTGACACATCTATCAGTCTTAATGACATAACAAAGACTGATTCAGTTCCGCTATTACGATTATCAGACATGATCAGCGCTGCAAACGATGAAAAATTAATTCGAGCAGGAGATTTCAGGAGAAAGTGCACGACCAACCCATAGGGAAATGTCTTAGGGGCGGCGTGAGCTCGGTGAACACGGACTATACATGTTTGTTACATAGGGAAATAACTTAGGGACGGCGTGAGCTCGGTGAACACGGACTATACATGTTTGTGACATAGGGAAATAACTTAGGGGCGGCGTGAGCTCGGTGAACACGGACTATACATGTTTGTGACATAGGGAAATAACTTAGGGACGGCGTGAGCTCGGTGAACACGGACTATACATGTTTGTTGCATAGGGAAATGTCTTAGGGGCGGAGTGAGCTCGGTAAACACGGACTATACATGTTTGGTGCATAGGTAAATATCTTAGGGGCGGCATGAACTCGGTGAACACGGACTATACATGTTTGTTACATAGGGAAATATCTTAGGGGCGGCGTGAGCTCGGTGAACACGGACTATACATGTTTGTTACATAGGGAAATATCTTAGGGGCGGCGTGAGCTCGGTGAACACGGACTATACATGTTTGTTACATAGGGAAATAACTTAGGGACGGCGTGAGCTCGGTGAACACGGACTATACATGTTTGTTACACAGGGAAATGTCTTAGGGGCGGCGTGAGCTCGGTGAACACGGACTATACATGTTTGTTACATAGGGAAATATATTAGGGACGGCGTGAGCTCGGCGAACACGGACTATACATGTTTGTTGCATAGACAAATGTCTTAGGGGCGGCGTGAGCTCGGTGAACACGGACTATACATGTTTGTTGCATAGGGAAATAACTTAGGGGCGGCGTGTGCTCGGTGAACACGGACTATACATGTTTGTTACATAGGGAAATGTCTTAGGGGCGGAGTGAGCTCGGTGTTCACGGATTATACATGTTTGTCGCATAGGGAAATGTCTTAGGGGCGGAGTGAGCTCGGTGAACACGGACTATACATGTTTGTTACATAGGGAAATGTCTTAGGGGCGGCGTGAGCTCGGTGTTCACGGATTATACATGTTTGTTGCATAGGGAAATGTCTTAGAGGCGGAGTGAGCTCGGTAAACACGGACTATACATGTTTGGTGCATAGGTAAATATCTTAAGGGCGGCATGAACTCGGAGAAAACGGACTTTACATGTATGGTGCATAGGGAGATATCTTAGGGGCGGCATGAATTATATTCATATTGCCAACATTAGAGTCTGACACCGACTCGCAAGCGGGTTACTTAATATATGTACTTGTACATAGACAGCATGATAACAACAACTTTATTGCAATCGGTTAATAGTTCAAAAATATATAACCTAGTCGTGACAGTACAGGCTATTGTCTCAAAAACGTAACAATTACAATGACAACACACACTTAAATAACAATGTCTTCGCGCAAATAAGGATTGTTATCTCTCTACAATCACCAAGAGAATAACGTCGGCTAATTTCTTTTCTGAAGCATGAATTGAGTTCACACTGACGGTTTCATTATGTGTTTGAACATGGTATAAAATATGTCATTCGTCCATACTGACAACATCGCATTTTTCAAACAATATTTACAAAACACGAGTGATGATGTCCAGTAGGAAATGCAACATACGATGTGCACAACCATCTCCAAATCGCAAGGAGACATGACAATACAGATTTACGGTAGCCCACTAGTCCGAAGCCCGGGGGTTAGAAAGTTTGTTTTCGGGCAAGAAGAAATTTACTAAGCGCTAGTCCAAAGCGACAAGTGCTTAATGTAACTGAATATAGTTTTCTTGAAAAACAAACAACAGGAAAGTAAAATCAATCCAATACTTTAACAAATTGTACAGATACATAATTGTGACCATCTGCTTTTTATTAATTAGTTCTAGGTTAGTAAGAATGATTTGGGGCTGGTGGTTTGGCTGAGCAATTTCCCCAAATAGGCTAGTGCTCTGAAAACAATAGGGCAAAGCCACCACAAAAGAACAAGGATACATGAACAGTATGGAAACAACCAAAATAGCAAATAAGAAACAATGCACAAACTAAGAGAGAATAAGACAATGCATTTCAAAACAGACGTCCGGGAAAACAACAGTTCATAAAACATAAGTCATTTTAGGAGAGGCATGGATAAATACGTAAGGGAACAGGGGCGCAAGGAATGGCCTGGTCGACCATAATGGATAACTAAGAGAATCACAGAGAGTACAGACATGGAGATAAGCACGGACATATACGCAGACATAAACAATCATATAATACTCCAGGCTGTGACATTTGTAAAATAAAGCTCACTGTAAATTAACCACCTTATTTGTAACCAGATGACAAACTAACTCAATAATGCAGTCTGTGCAATATATAAACGTTGACATGTACAATGTATTACTGAAAACCCATTTGACTTTTACCATCTTCAGACAAAACGCAGTGTCGTGAATTACTGTTTGCTTGACGCCTGGTTGAAATATGTGTGTGTTGTAGTAAACACTGGAATAAGCTTACGTTGCATCGTAATCAACAGTGTATGCTCAATTGACTGATTTATGTAATTTCTACCATGCAAATTATAACCTTAATTATGGTCATTCTTGAACTACTGTATCTGTGTGCAAGTTTTACTTAATTAAAACAGATGTTAAGAGCATTTATTTGTGAAATACACGGACATTTTTTTCATTGAATATTCTTCAATCAGTGAAGTTTATAAGTGTTTATAAGTTAGTCTGTCCTGTTTTGATACATTTATATACGGTTTGTCATTACTATGTTTTGTTATGGTTATTTTCCTATACATTTTCTTGCTGTAAATATGTTATAATCTTCAACGATGGAGGATAATAACGTATCTATTTATCTGTCTGTCAGACAAAAAAGCAATACAGCTTGACGTTTGCTGTCTGTTTAATCCAGGAACCCAAATAAGTTCAAGCTCCTAAGTACAAATCTGTAATTACGGTCAATTTGACGGTCATTTGATTTTATCCGACAGCGTTACACGGTTATCATTGAATTCTGTACAATTGTGTGTCTCTGGTAAGTATGTTGTATTGATTCAAACTGATTCATTGAATCGTTGTGAAGACGGTTGTGAGAAAAAACAGGCAATCGAAAAGGTCGCATATTTTCTTTCTATCAAATCAACATTACACTCGTCTGTATAATGTGCCTTGAATCAGTTACACGTACATACATAATAATAATATTTCATAACTGAAGCTACAACAATGGAAAGTGGGATGGATTTGCAGATGATCTGAGCCGAGTCAAAACTAGTCAAGATGTGTCTTCAAACAGATATACGCCCTAATTGAGTTTGCTAAGTATTTTGCATTCATATAAAGGGTGGTATTGAGTACAAAGATATATAGAGTAAGTAACGACTGTTGAAGATAAAAAATTTCCGTTAATTATTTATGCAATGAGTGTAATTAGTGTTAATTAACAATGACGAGAGGCGTGAGTGATACTCCTCAGGTGTACACGGAAAGCTGTAAATTCGATATTCATTGAACTTTACTGATATATGTGTTTGATGTACATGAAGACTTCAATAATCAATTGTAACATTCGAATATCCAGTAAAACAAGGCGGTAAACTGTGCAGTTTGTATGAGGCATTTCCTGGTCGACATTGATATTCGTTCCATTCACATTCACGACAATCAAAATACATGTACATGTCTCCCTTGGCCGAGTGGTTGAGGCATCCGCTTTGGGAGCGGGAGGTCGAAGGTTCGAATCCCGGCAGGGGTCCGTTCTGATATGGCCGGTTGGTGAGCCGCCAGCTAGTTAAATAATGGTTACCGTGTGCCTACCTGCCTGGTGCCTGGCATTAAAAGGATATGAATCGGGAAGTGAATGTGCTCAGAAAGTAGGTGTCTCATAAGTCAAATTGGCTGGCCCTTTAAATAGGGGTGACACTATAATAAATAAACACTTTACTTTACTTTACTTTACTTGTATTTAATAAAGCTTTAAAGACGTGTGAATGAATTTGTATTGTGCGCAATAAACACAGAAGTCCGCGCTCGGCCTCAAACATTATAACGTTGTTTTGTATACTACTGTTCATGTTGATACAATTAAAGATTCGGTAATTATGACAGTAGTAATACATTTAAGTATCGGAATACATAAAACTGACGCGAAACAAACATAAAAACGTAAATAACACGTATTTTGACCATTATTGCAGTATTCAATTAATTCTCAAATTTCTTCTTGGACCCTGGCGAGTCGTTGTTTTTTTTCAGAAAAAGGGAAAAAACATGTCATACTTCATTTGTGCAAATATTATTCTCATTTGTTAAGATTTACTTAACTTATTACTTTGTTTGTTCCACATCTAACGTTCTAACTCGGACCTTTATATATCTTGCCTTCAGAGCTGTCTACGTGGCAAGAACATAATAACCAAGTTTTCTATGAGACACGTAAGTGATAAGTACCATCAGACAGTCAACAGTCATTGATTTGTAATAAATATTACAAACATATTCCTTTGTAGGCAGATATTTTGTTTATCGTGCAAATGTCATAGAAAGTCTCTGTTTATAGATGAACGTCTTATGTCATTGATTGTAAAAGCTGAGCTCACGGCGTTGAATTCCTGTCAAAGTGGCTTGCCACTTACGTCTAATATTATCCTCGCCATATCAGTGGATGTATTTTACATTTTTCACAGGTAATTCAAATTCAAAGAAACATTATTAAATATTTACATCAGACAATAATGTTGTAATCAGAGATGGAGGTTTTTAAATGTGAGAAGGAAATAAGCTCACTCAAATAATCATACTTACTCGAAATAAAACATGCGTTGCATGTAAATCATTTGACATTAAACTAAAACTAAGTCAATACTAACGCATCTGAAATGAATACTGCAGTTATACAGGATATGCCATATTCAAAGTACACTCACATACCCCAACAAACACAAACTCATTCATTCACAGAATAAACGCCTAACAATCTGTAGAACATTACCTTTGTTGATTTCTTCGTGACTGGCATATGACGATGTTCTATATTGAACATATAGCATTCCGGACAAGGGTGTCCAACTTCCGTATTTGTCGCATTCACCACATATATTATATATCCATAGAAAGACACAAACAATAAGACGCGATATAAATACATTGTCTCCGGTTCACGTGTTTTTAACTTTGAAATATCTGATAGTTTTCCAGATCACATGTTCTCATTACACGTGGTTCATATATCAGCTATCACCAAATCCGATGTCTCTCTGAGGATTTCCAAGTCATCACATTGTTCCTCATTAAGAGATCTCTGCGTGCATTCAAAGTTAAACAAGTTCGGTGAAACTACCCAATACGCGTAATGATGTTTCCCGTCGTGAAGCTTCTACGTTTATATTAATGAAAATGTCATGTATTTATTTTATATTTGAAAATCACACAAATTCTTCAGACTCATTCTTTAAGTATGTCTGAACTCTATACATATGTATTGTCACTAAATTATTGTAATAACACACACACAGGGTGTTAAATAGTTCTTTCAGAAAGTTTGAATTTTAGTATTTGTTTAAATGCTCTTTCCATCTATGTCGCTATGGACCAATAGTTTCTGTGTGAGTGTTCTAAATAAAACAGATACTCATGAAAAAATCAGTATCTTTCATTATGCGAAATAAAACCAGTGTGCACAGCATTATTTTAATTTTGTCTAAATTCAAACTTTGTGAACAAACTTTGTTTAACACCCTGTATATCTTGATATCCACTTTTCCACTATGCCAGTCTCTCCTTAAAAGTACTTTTACATTCACAACAAAATTGATAGCTGTGGTCCAGCGATCGACAGAAAAAGTAACATTGATTTTATCATCTCTCGCACAGTACGCATCACTCTCAACAGCTATTAAAACACATTTTGACAAGTTCTTCCATTTCGACATTATCCAGAGCTTTAAGTAATGTTTAACATTGGAATTATTGGTGAAGTTTAAGGAGAAACTTCATTGAAGACTCGATTCTCGCTTTCTTCTGTTGGAAGACATTCCGTAATAATCAGTTTATATTTGAAAAAATATAATCATGGCAAACTTCGACAAGTATTTGTTTACATGTTTGTTTCGGCGTAGCTGTATAACATTGATTTTGACCTACATTTTGACCAACCAAATGTTGTCCTCGAAGATCATATTTTAACCCAAGAGGCACCAAACCGGGTTTTCGTAAGATGGGAGTTTGTTAGCTGTTCGAATTTTTGCCGGAAGTAGTTAATATGTTTAAATGATCCTGATAAGACAGGTCCATGATTTTAGTTTATATAGATCCGAGTTAATTTTGTGTAAGGATTTATTTTTCAACATGTTGTAAAAAACATTATTTCATTTATCATACCGGAAGACATCATTCTATCTACGCCGTTTATATTTTTTAACGATAATTCTTGTTATATGTTGTTACTGGGAAAACACCTTAAAGGTAGATTTATTTCAAAAATAATATGATAAGTAATTGTTTTGAGATATCTACTTATTAATGCCTTCATACAGTCGGACTATTGTATTTGTGGTTTTGATAAGATTGTAAGCGACATGACAATGCAGTGTTGTAGTGTACACCTTTATGAAGGTATTTCCTCATATTTACGCTTAAGCACATTCTGACAAAAATCGGGACCAATACCAGTTTACGTGTTTTAATATATATATATTGTTACTTGGAAAAAAGTCTTTCTGTCAGTCTTTCGAAGACAGGAACCAAACCCGTACATAACATGCTAGTTAGTTGGAGTTTTCTTTCTTACAAAGCAATACGACATACGACTATATGACTGTAAAAGCATATTATCTCTATCACGTTATGATTTTGTTTAATTGTATAGGGATTTGAATAGTGAGAAAATTATCGTCTGAAATTATTTTTGGTTGTACGATTCCAAACAGCCTGAAAGCGATAACTTATAATTTTTCTAGAATCACATCAAGATTGATCGGAATAACAATTTATATATTCTCTGCAAGATGTCTGACGTGGCTCTCAGGGCAGTGAGAATACTATGAACAACAGAGACTTACGAAATTTACAATTTGATTACAATATACAAGAATCACGTTTAACGCCAGACCACATTCATGCACGCAAGACCACATTTACGCACGCAAGACCACATTCACGCACGCAAGACCACATTCACGCACGCAAGACCACTTTCACGCACGCAAAACCACATTCACGTACGCAAGACCACATTCACGTACGCAAGACTACATTCACGCACGCAAGACCACATTCACGTACGCAAGACAATATTCACTCATGCAAGACCACATTCACGCACGCAAGACAATATTCACTCACGCAAGACCACATTCACGCACGCCAGACCACATTCACGCACACAAAACCACATTCACGCACGCAAGACAATATTCACTCACGCAAGACCACATTCACGCACGCAAGACAATATTCACTCACACAAGACCACATTCACGCACGCCAGACCACATTCACGCACACAAAACCACATTCACGCACGCAAGACAATATTCACTCACGCAAGACCACATTCACGTACGCAATACCACATTCACGTACGCAAGACCACATTCACGCACGCAAGACTGCATTCACGCACGCAAAACCACATTCATACAAAACCACATTCATGCAAAACCACATTTATGCAAAACCACATTCATGCAAAACCACATTCATGCAAAACCACATTCATGCAAAACCACATTCAAAAGATCGATACGTTGCAAGGCTTAAGCCAAAAACAAAAAGCTTCAATGGAGCGATAAAAAAGAATCGGAAATTAAAGTCAGAGCATCAAAGGATTAAAGGAAGAAATCAAAATAAGATGGTTTAAATCAGATAAAAAAATGTGAAAGACACGCTAGAAACTGCACTAACCATGGAGATAACCAGCGTAGAATAGTGAAAAATAGCACCTCTTTACAAATGATAACCTCCCTGAACAGATAACTAGAACATGAAAAATACATTATGAAAAATCGAGACCTAACAGGAGGAGCATGGGAACCCTAGCACAGCGCATCAAACAAATACATGTACCTAACAGGAGGAGCATGGGAACCCTATCACAGCGCATCAAACACATACATGTACCTAACAGGAGGAGCATGGGAATCCTAGCACAGCGCATCAAACACATACATGTACCTAACAGGAGGAGCATGGGCACCCTAGCACAGCGCATCAAACAAATACATGTACCTAACAGGAGGAGCATGGGAACCCTATCACAGCGCATCAAACACATACATGTACCTAACAGGAGGAGCATGGGAACCCTATCACAGCGCATCAAACACATACATGTACCTAACAGGAGGAGCATGGGAACCCTATCACAGCGCATCAAACACATACATGTACCTAACAGGAGGAGCATGGGAACCCTATCACAGCGCATCAAACACATACATGTACCTAACAGGAGGGGCATGGGAACCCTAGCACAGCGCATCAAACACATACATGTACCTAACAGGAGGAGCATGGGAATCCTAGCACAGCGCATCAAACAAATACATGTACCTAACAGGAGGAGCATGGGAACCCTATCACAGCGCATCAAACACATACATGTACCTAACAGGAGGAGCATGGGAATCCTAGCACAGCGCATCAAACACATACATGTACCTAACAGGAGGAGCATGGGAACCCTATCACAGCGCATCAAACACATACATGTACCTAACAGGAGGGACATAGGAACCCTAGCACAGCGCATCAAACATATACATGTACCTAACAGGAGGGGCATGGGAACCCTAGCATAGCGCATCAAACACATACATGTACCTAACAGGAGGGGCATGGGAACACACACATGACTATAGGCTGGGAATTGCCAATATAAATCAACGTGGTCTTGAACAGGTTTGAGTGCATGCCAATGTCGTAAAATATCGGAAGGTTTGACGGCAAGACCAACGCTGAAAAATATCAACAGGTTTGCCGGTAAGCCAATGTCGTAAAATATCGGAAGGTTTGACGGCAAGACCAACGCTGAAAAATATCAACAGGTTTGCCGGTAAGCCAATGTCGTAAAATATCGGAAGGTTTGACGGCCAGACCAACGCTTGAAAATATCAACAGGTTTGCCGGTAAGCCAACGTTGTTAAATATCAACAGGTTTGACGGCAAGACCAACGCTGTAAAATATCAACAGGTTTGACGGCAAGACCAACGCTGACAAATATCAACATGTTTGACGGCAAGACCAACGCTGAAAACTATCACCAGGTTTGACGGCAAGACCCACGCAGAAAATTATCACCAGGTTTGACGGCAAGGCCCACGCTGAAAACTCGCTGAAAACTATCACCAGGTTTGCCGGCACGACCAACGCTGAAAAATATCAACAGGTTTACCGGCAAGACCAACGCTGAAAACTATCACCAGGTTTGACGGCAAGACCCACGCAGAAAACTATCACCAGGTTTGACGGCAAGGCCCACGCTGAAAACTCGCTGAAAACTATCACCAGGTTTGCCGGCAAGACCAACGCTGAAAACTATCACCAGGTTTGCCATCAAGACCAACGCTGAAAAATATCAACAGGTTTGCCAGCAAGACCAACGTTGTTAAATATCAACAGGTTTGCCGGCAAGCCAATGCTGTAAAATATCAACAGGTTTGCCGGCAAGCCAACGTTGTAAATATCAACAGGGTTGACGGCAAGTCAACGTCGTAAAATATCAACAGGTTTGACGGCAAGCCATTGCTATAAAATATCAACAGGTTTGCCGGCAAGCCAACGTTGTAAAATATCAACAGGTTTGCCGGCAAGCCAATGCTGTAAAATATCAACATGTTTGACGGCAAGCAAACGTCGTAACATATCAAAAGGTTTGACGGTAAACCAACGTCGTAAAATATCAACAGGTTTGACGGCAAGCAAACGTTGTAAAATATCAAAAGGTTTGCCTGCAAGCCAACGTTGTAAAATATCAACAGTTCGACGGCAAGTCAACGTCGTAAAATATCAACAGGTTTGACGGTAAGACCAACTTCGTAGAATATCAACAGGTTTGCCGGCAAATCAACGTCGTAAAATATCAACAGGTTATGACGCTAAACCAACGTCGTAAAATATCAACAGGTTTGACGCTAAACCAACGTCGTAAAATATCAACATGTTTGACGGCAAGCCAACATCGTAAAATATCAACAGGTTTGACGGTAAGACCAACGTCGTAAAATATAAACAGGTTTGACGGCATGCCAACGTCGTAAAATATCAACAGGTGTGACGCTAAACCAACGTCGTAAAATATCAAATAAGCACGAGGTAGAAATTGTAAAAACATTGTAAAAAGATTTGAGCAAACAATCGACAGCGCTGTACCGTTAGACTACCCAAAAACATAGACAGAACCAGTATGCCATGGGATGAAACAGTTACCTGATGCGTGTCACAATCTTGACCAATATAAAACAGAAATGTAGAATACCACGCAGTCCAGTGATCGTGCAAGAATCACTTTGAAGGTCGCGACGAAACAATCGCGTTGTTAAGATTGATAAGGTGTGTATGTTTTGCATTGCATGTGTGTGTTGTGTTAAAATTCAACACCGTTTATTACAGCCTTATAATGTGTAAAACCACATGGGCAAAATAATGCGATACTTGGCAACCGTATAACGCGCTTTACATAATTTCCAAATCAGCCTTAAGACATTAGTCATCTGGATGAAAGAACAACATTAAATTCTGATATCTCAAGGACACGGTCTATTGTCTATAACGCAAATGAATATTCTGACACCTGCCATTATTAAATAGAATCGTCCTTTTATCCTATTGTAATTGCTCTATCTTGTTACTACAACAAGAGGAAATTAACATAATATAAGTGATATTTAACAGTACATATACTCGAGTAAACATGTTTTTACGAACGCATGAACGAGGCACACAGCAAAGGCCACATTCACAAAACCCGCCAAATAAATCCAAATGGTAAAATAAATAACAGGAAGCATCACAAAAGTATGAAATGTGATAGAATAAGTGATTATCAAAATAACGTGACTCTTACGACGTGACCTACTAGTTTCCAAACACCGATTTACTGCCAAACAATGTCGTAGTGAATGTTTTAAAAAGAAACAATAATGCGGACACTAATCTCGTATCTTCACTGAAGGAGGAATGTAGTTTTGATAACGATGTAGCAAGTGCTAGATTAAAAGCGTGTCGGATTTGATTCTCCTAGTTATCCGTTATGAACGGCCATGCCATTCCTTGCGCCCCTGTTCCATTCCGTATTTACCCTTGCACCCCTGTTCCATTCCGTATTTACCCTTGCGCCTCCTCAAATGCGTAATGTTTATGGATTGTTGTTTACCCGGAGGTCTGTATGGAGAGGCACTGTCTTATGTATGTGGCGTTTCCTGTAGCAACTTAGTCTCTCTCTTTCATACGCATGCGCTGGGAAAACACAAACCCAACAGCATTCAATATTCTAGTTTATAAATAAGAAGAACAATATGGTGCGCATTTTGCGAAACTTAAACACATGAAATTAATGCAATAAATGCACTAATTTTATATACTCTGACATAACCATCTATTACATGTATGAAAATGGTTGCCATGGGAGCAAAGACTTCCCATATGTTAGACAATCGCTCGGAAGACACAGATCATAAAAGAAAATTATATCAAGCTTTTATTTCCTGCAAAAGCTCCGGTGTGGAGTTAATGGTGTTACCGTCACGCACATTGTATCCAATACGATTATTTTAAGTTCTCAGATAAACAATATCTGCAGTAAAACCTATCGTGGTGGTTTCTCTATGACGACTTACGGAATTCTTATATACATTATTTTAAAGTTATTAAAATATCTCATACTACACACAAATATATGTACAACTTTTAAAAAAGAACACTTCTCCATTGAGAAATATAACGAAAACATTTGGATGAACCCGAACACCGGGTTTAAATCCTCAGGCGATAGTCGTTTTTTTCACCAATCATTTATGTTTGTGTTTTGTGTTCCTTTTACCTTTGTAATTGTTCAAAATGTATATTCTTAAACATGTGATTCCACATTCACTAGACAATGCCTCCCCACACAGATTCCAGACAAGCATCAGCACTCAAAACACTAGGCGTTAAAAAGGCGCGAGAGCAAACATCCAAGGAGGGGATGGGATGACAAAAACATTATTCTACCTAGTTACCTTCATCACCTCTACTCTTACAGATCGAGTACCCAACCTGTAACTGCACATCATTATGCTCTATTGTTCCTGTGAAGTTTTGTCGCAAAAAAAGGTTATACATGTACTTGACAGACTTATATGGGAGGGACGAATATGGTAAGTCTTTATGCCCTCAACTTCGCGGGTGAAAAGAAGACACTCCGTTTGGTACACACTTGAGAAGCATTTTGCGAAGGTCTGATGTGTGAATGCTTAAAATGATGCAAACGAATCGTCTGTGAAATACTTCTTACGGTTCAATTATAACTTAAACTGCTTTCTATTTTTGACATCAAATAGGTGTCGGCAATAAAATGTAGATGTACTTTTAGTGTCTGTTATTGCCTTCTGTACGTTCGAGACTTCGTTGGAAGAGGAAATCTAATAAATATTGCATAAAATCCATATAAACTGTGAACTACTGTCTTTGTTTCGGAACAAACATACACTACTAATTTATTATTGAAATTGCCGATTTAATTAGTCATGCAATTTCAGAGAATATGAGATTTTGCAGACATCACATTAATACACTCGTAAGAATTTCTTTGGAATTAATCGATTTATACGCAAATTGTTTTAAAAGACATACATAAATGCATATCATTTTAGCAACACGAGTACAATTGTTCATGATAGACAGGTTTCATTCTAATGTATACTAGTCGTAAAACATATAATGATTAGTTTGTTTATGTCTTATCCGGTTTTGGTGTTGTAACTATTTACTTGTTTAAACATATTTTAAGTCTCCATGTGCTTCCTGTATCACTGTGTATTTTAAATGTGACCTTTCCCGCTTCCGCTTTTATTTATATTACATGTTTACTCTTCAGTCAATACATATAGGGCGTATTCCTTTCGAGTGTTCCGCGCGATTCGGAATAATGTTCTTCTTTAGCACCAATGGAATGGTTTAGAACAATGTGCTGAAATGCAGAACAATGTTCTCAATGGAGCAATTTAGAACATTGTTCATCATTCCAATTAAATTCCAGCACACTGCTACACTGAAAGGAATATCCAAGAATAATGTACATATTTAACACCATATGTCCAGTCAAGTATGATTTTGTACCACGAATCCCCAATGCCATTTGATGGGCAAGCAATTTTATTTTCCTGTGGAAATCTCGTGAATTTAAATTCTATTTGACTGTGAAATATATCCTAAGTGAATCACCTGAAATATGGTATGAAACACAAGTTGGCCAGAACAGACACGCCATTTGCTTGCATTGTTCCTTATAAAAATGTCTAAAGTGCATGAACAGACAAAACCTTGTTGTATTTACACATTTTCAAGCTGTTTGGTCATAATTGACTTGTATATTATGCAAGGTGGTTTTATTTGGAATCCCAGTTTCTTAAATGAGCTCGATAACATATCGATACTGAGGTACTTGTACAGTACGAAATAAATCATATCGTAACCTTTTCCTGCGATTCTGTCTGCAATTTATTTATCCGAAAACCAACAATAAGCTTTCTTAACCATCAACTCCCTTGAAATATAGTTTTTTTAAATACATGTACAATGTATAAAGTAATAATTATATACATGTAAATGGCATTTGGTATAACTGCTGGTTGAGCACATTCATGTCTCTTAAACACAGACAAGTCGTCAAAAAGACGACTAAACGTTTCACATTGAAATAACGTACGCCTGTTGTCAGACATGTTTAATCACATGACTATTCCTGCTGCACCTCCTACTTTACGTGTACAGTCCACACACGGTCCGAACAACATCGATCACTGTTTCAAGTTGTTCCTTTGACATTTACATTGTTCGGAGTACTCCACACCCCGAAAGGAATACGCCCATATAGTGTCGTTAGATTGACCGCGAACAGGTGCATGGACTTTTAGGACCGACCCGTGTCAATTTAAGAAAATGCCCTCATGCGTAAACTAAAGTAACGGTTCTAACACAAAAATAATCACGGTTCTTTTTCCCGTCAAGCTTTTCGATACACCTACATTGTATTTGAAAATGTAATGAACCGGGTGAGTTATTCATGCGTTCGCGGTCAATAAAACTGCACTATACACACTCGTAATTCTCAAACGGCCACATCTGCTGGATGGTATTGGAATTATTCCGAGGCTTTAATAAGAATACACACGACACTGCAGATAACAAGACAGAACCAGAACACACACATATTAATGAGAGATTAATGGCGTTAATGTAAATCAAAGACGACACATGCCACTAGCAATGGACGTGAAGTCGATAAACTAGGTAAAAACATGTGCCTTGTCGAGACAAAGAACGGTAAGACAGACATACTAACGATTAGAAAATTAGTTTTAAATTGGACACTGGAAGTGTTCCTGTTTCTTGAAGTATGACATTAATTTGACTTCATTGCTTACACAGAAGCCATCAAGAAAGAACGACACACTAGTCATTAAGCAATTAGCTCAATTCTATTTCCTTCCCGTTGTTGATGATCTTGGCGAATTTCTAGTCCCATATTACTAACCCTCCTAAATGACAACAAACTACCAAACTGTATTGGTATAAGCTGTTGGAACCGCCGACCGAGTATATATATATTATTGTCATATAAATAAAACGCAACATGTGACGTCACTATTTGCATGCAGGAAACACTCTTAATGTTTAGAAAAAATAGATAATTATACATTACTGAGAAGAAAAGTATCCCTAACTTTATTAGCATGGTATAAATACATTGCCAGATTTCTAATAAGTGTGGTATTAGTGCTTGCACACAAAGCATGAAATTTATGGTTAGTAGGATGAATAGTGTATTTATCAGGAATATATTTTTTGCGAATTTCACAATACAATGGGCAG
The DNA here is from genome assembly GCA_032209605.1 of Mactromeris polynyma. Taxonomy (NCBI): domain Eukaryota; kingdom Metazoa; phylum Mollusca; class Bivalvia; order Venerida; family Mactridae; genus Mactromeris; species Mactromeris polynyma. Next base: position 953,836 of record JASFXZ010000050.1, read on the forward strand.
TGGATAACAAAGTGGTATTCATTTTCAAGACTGTTTTTGCAATACACACAAAATCGCTCATCCCTTGTAACCTGAGTATAACGCCCCTTCTCTATCATAAGGTTATGACAAGAAAATCTAAAATTTGCAAAGCTTCTCTTGAACTTTGGAATATCAATACAGCTTATGTAGATCTCAACTCCAAAATTCGGTTTAATATAGGTATAAAACGTGTTTAATTTATTATTATCACTACATACACGGGACCATGATTGTAGAAATTGGTCTCGTAGTCTTAGCGTGTATTCATTTAAAAACAATTCTTCATTATGAACTTCTTGTGATTCCCAGATGTATCCAAAACCATTCTCGTACAGATTTGTTCGCACTTTGGTAACCCAATTTACATGGCCATTATTATCATAAAGCTTCAACATGTTGTAACACAACTTAACATATCTATCATCTGGTAACCTTAGTATTCTTAACCAAAACTTAACACATCTTTTTGCGGCTGTTATCCTCAACGGATAACGACCGAGGTCACCACAGACTGCACTATTACTAGCTTTAATAGATGTACCAAGAAACCGTTTACATGCATATATATGTACATTTTCTATAATATCTGTGTTGTATAATGCCCACAATTCACATCCGTATAACATAATAGGTGAAACCTTTGTGTCAAACACTTTGAAAAAGGTATTCATATTTATATGAGATAATGATAAAACACCTTTCAGTACCATCATAAGAACCTTCTTTGCCTTTGTGGCAGACACTTCGGTCATTTTATTAAAAGACAATGAACTGGTAAAGTGTAGTTCAACATAAGTGAAACCGGAAACTACATCTAATTTTACATTATCGTAGGACCATTTCTCCATTTTTGACAAAGGACCACCCCTTCTAAATACTAAAACTTTTGTCTTATCCGTATTGACTTCAAGTTTATTTTGTTGACAAAATGTATTTAATCTATTGAGGTGTTTTTGCAACCCTATTACTGTGTCTGACATGAGAGCCACATCGTCAGCAAACATTAGCAGAAACACTTCCACCAGTGATGGTGAAAGTTGTACACCATGAACTCCATTATTAGAAATGTCAGATGTAAGCTCATTTATGAACAAAGAAAAGAGAATGGGGCTTAAATTACAGCCTTGTCTTAAACCAAGCGGACAATTGAATTCGTCAGTTAAACCACCTTTGTATCTGACACACATTTTAACACTGCTATATAATGCTCTTATAGAGTTACAAAGTCGACCTTTTATGTTATGTTTCAACTATATTTCATACAATTTAGACCTGTTTACATAGTCGAATGCCTTTCGAAAGTCAACAAACGCTACATAAAGTTTCTTGCCCTTGGTAGATAGATACTTACTGACTACTGTGTATAAAATAAAGGCATTGTCTATAGTGCTGTAACCTTGTCTGAATCCAGACTATGCTTCATTTATGCAACCAAATATTTCGGTATAGAATGTCAAGCGTTTGATCAAAATACTAATATAAACTTTGCTAACAACATCAATGAGAGCAATTCCTCTATAATTGTCAGGAATATGTATACTGCCCTTTTTGTGAATTGGTACAAGTACAGATTTACTCCAATCGGAAGGAAACTGACCACTTGAGAATAAATAATTGTATAAACGTAACAAATAAGGTAGCAAAAAGTAAATACCATATATGAGGTGTGCAGAAATAATATATATATACTATGTATACTTCATTTTTTTACCCCCTGAATGTACATTTAGCGTCAAAACTTACTTTACACGAGAGACACCTACCGGAGAAATCTTACCATGGGAAATAACATTTCATAAAATCAAACGAAGAAAATTTCACTTGGTTTCTGACGCAATAGGGTTTTTCACACATTCAGTCAAACAATCTAAGTTGCATAGAATGCCATTTAACCATTGAAACAATCATTCAATAAAACCAACAATTGGTAAGATTATAAGGCGATATTTACTGTGCTGTATTCCATCCATTTAACCCTTGTCGATCCCCTAAATTCTCCTTCACTGTTTACTATGGTTGGCCGGACCACCACTTACATCCCTATTCCCATACATTTTATCCTTGCACCCCTATTCCTATAAATGTTTTCCTTGCGCCCCCTATTCCCATACATGTTTACCCTTGCACCTCTATTCCTATAAATGTTTTCCTTGCGCCCCTATTCCCATACATTTTATCCTTGCACCTCTATTCCTATAAATGTTTTCCTTGCGCCCCTATACCCATACATGCTTACCCTTGCACCCCTATTCCAATACATGTTTACCCTTGCACCCCTATTCCAATACATGTTTACCCTTGCACCTCCTCCGTGTCTAATGTTTTGTAGAGTGCTGATTTCCCGGGGCATGTGTAGGGGTTTAGGGAGGCATTGTCTTGTGTAGGTGGCGTTCCCTGTAAAAACTTAATTGACATTTATACTGTAAGATGTTTTCTATATCTTTCAATGTCTATCACTTAGGTCACTTGGTGTTTAAATGTGGGCATTTCGCAATATGACTACAGTTTAGGCTGAAAAATACTCAATTTGATTTAATCCTGTCTATCCAAGAGACATTAAGTTATTACTCACTTTTAATATTATCATGCGTACCCCAAAACCATAAATTTCTAAATAAATATGGAATGATGATGTATGGAATGTGTAACATCAAACAAAGTGGCGGATAAGATTTATTACGGTAACCTTTGTTATTTCCAGTTGTATTTCCGGTTAACAATTATTTTAACCAGTATTCTTGCTTACTTACGCGAAGTTCACAAAAAAACCTGGCAATGTCCTCGTATGATTGATTATCAAGCGTCGGAGAGGAAATTGTTGGAAGGTTTTTTTATACTTGAAGTCAATAATAACATAAATTCATAACGAAGAAGAGCAGTGACACATACAATGCACGTAGCCGGCTGTAAACCACGAAACTATTATACTGTATTCATAAACAACAACCATGGTTTTATTTGGCTTTCCCGGCTCCACATGTTTTCACTATTATGGATACAAAATGTCTCTTCCGCAGGTTAAGAATCATGACAGAGTTAGGTTGTCGAAGTGCGTTTACTGCATAATTACCACATTGTCTTTTGTCAATTATTATCAAACCAACTGTAACACAATATTTCGAATCCAGCTATGTTTTTATCGAACATTGATTTTGACCTACATTTTGACCAACCAAATGATGTCCTCGAAGAGGACCCAATCATATTTTCACCCAAGAGGCACCAAACCGGGTTTTCGTAAGATAGGAGTTCGTTAGCTGTTCGAATTTTTGCCGGAAGTAGTTAATATGTTTAAATGATCCTGATAAGACAGGTCCATGATTTTAGTTTATATAGATCCGAGTTAATTTTTTGTAAGGATTTATTTTTCAACATGTTGCAAAAAACATTATTTCATTTATCATACCGGAAAACATCATTCTATCTACGCCGTTTATATTTTTTTAACGATAATTCTTGTTATATGTTGTTACTGGGAAAACACCTTAAAGGTAGATTTATTTTAAAAATAATATGATAAGTAATTGTTTTGAGATATCAACTTATTAATGCCTTCATACAGTCGGATATTGTATTTGTGGTTTTGATAAGATTGTAAGCAAAGTGACAATGCAGTGTTGTAGTGTACACCTTTATGAAGGTATTTCCTCATATTTACGCTTAAGCACATTCTGACAAAAATCGGGACCAATACCAGTTTACGTGTTTTAATATATATATATTGCTTCTTGGAAAACACCTTGAAGTCTTTCTGTCAGGTGTAATGCTTTCTGTGCGAAGACAGGAACCAAACCCGTACATAACATGCTGGTTAGTTGGAGTTTTCTTTCTTACAAAGCAATACGACATAACTATATGACTGTAAAAGCATATAATCTCTATCACGTTATGATTTTGTTTAATTGTATAGGGATTTGAATAGTGAGAAAATTATCGTCTGAAATTATTTTTGGTTGTACGATTCCAAACAGTCTGAAAGCGATAACTTATAATGTTTCTAGAATCACATCAAGATTGATCGGAATAACAATATATATTCTCTGCAAGATGTCTGACGTGGCTCTCAGGGCAGTGATAATACTATGAACAACAGAGACTGACGTGGCTCTCAGTGAGATACTATGAACAACAGAGACTTACGAAATTTACAATTTGATTACAATATACAAGAATCACGTTTAACGCCAGACCACATTCACGCACGCAAGACCAAATTCACGCACGCAAAACCATATTCACGCACGCAAAACCACATTCACGCACGCAAGACAATATTCACCCACGCAAGACCACATTCACGTACGCAAGACCACAATCACGTACGCAATACCACATTCACCCAAGCATGACCACATTCACGCACGCAAGACCGCATTCACGTACGCAAAACCACATTCATGCAAAACCACATTCAAAAGATCGATACGTTGCAAGGCTTAAGCCAAAAACAAAAATCTTCAATGGAGCGATAAAAAAGAATCGGAAATTAAAGTCAGAGCATCAAAGGATTAAAGGAAGAAATCAAAATAAGATGGTTTAAATCAGATAAAAAATGTGAAAGACACGCTAGAAACTGCACTAACCATGGAGATAACAAGCGCAGAATAGTGAAAAATAGTACCACTTTACAAATAATAATCTCCGTGAACATATTACTAGAACATGAAAAATACATTATGAAAAATCGAGACCTAACAGGAGGGGCATGGGAACCCTAGCACAGCGCATCAAACAAATACATGTACAAAGAAAAACATTACAACACACAAATGACTATAGGCTGGGAATTGCCAATATAAATCAACGTGGTATTGAACAGGTTTGAATGCATGCCAATGTCGTAAAATATCGGACGGTTTGACGGCAAGACCAACGCTGAAAAATATCAACAGGTTTGCCGGTAAGCCAACGTTGTTAAATATCAACAGGTTTGACGGCAAGACCAACGCTGTAAAATATCAACAGGTTTGCCGGCAAGACCAACGCTGAAAAATATCAACAGGTTTGACGGCAAGACCAACGCTGAAAAATATCAACAGGTTTGACGGCAAGACCAACGCTGAAAACTCGCTGAAAACTATCACCAGGTTTGCCGGCAAGACCAACGCTGAAAAATATCAACAGGTTTACCGACAAGACCAACGCTGAAAACTATCACCAGGTTTGCCGGCAAGACCAACGCTGAAAACTGTCACCAGGTTTGCCGGCTAGACCAACGCTGAAAACTCGCTGAAAACTATCACCAGGTTTGCCGGCAAGACCAACGCTGAAAAATATCAACAGGTTTGCCGGCTAGACCAATGCTGAAAACTCGCTGAAAACTATCACCAGGTTTGCCATCAAGACCAACGCTGAAAAATATCAACAGGTTTGCCGGCAAGTCAACGTCGTAAAATATCAACATGTTTGACGGCAAGCCAACGTTGTAAAATATCAACATGTTTGACGGCAAGCCAACGTCGTAAACTATCAACAGGTTTGACGGCAAGCCAACGTTGTAAAATATCAAAAGGTTTGACGGCAAGCCAACGTCGTAAAATATCAAAAGGTTTGACGGCAAGCCAACGTCGTAAAATATCAAAAGGTTTGACGGCAAGCCAACGTCGTAAAATATCAAAAGGTTTGACGGCAAGCCAACGTCGTAAAATATCAAAAGGTTTGACGGCAAGCCAACGTCGTAAAATATCAAAAGGTTTGACGGCAAGCCAACGTCGTAAAATATCAAAAGGTTTGACGGCAAGCCAACGTCGTAAAATATCAAAAGGTTTGACGGCAAGCCAACGTCGTAAAATATCAAAAGGTTTGACGGCAAGCCAACGTCGTAAAATATCAAAAGGTTTGACGGCAAGCCAACGTCGTAAAATATCAAAAGGTTTGACGGCAAGCCAACGTTGTAAAATATCGACATGTTTGACGGCAAGCCAACGTCGTAAAATATCAAAAGGTTTGACGGTAAACCAACGTCGTAAAATATCAAATAAGCACGAGGTAGAAATTGTAAAAACATTGTATAAAGATTTGAGCAAACAATCGATCGCGCTGTACCGTTAGACTATATTTTTACACGATAAGAGGCACCCAAAAACATAGACATAACCAGTATGCCATGGGATGAAACAGTTACCTGATGCGTGTCACAATCTTGACCAATATAAAACAGAAATATAGAATACCACGCAGTCCAGTGATCGTGCAAGAATCACTTTGAAGGTCGCGACGAAACAATCGCGTTGTTAAGATTGATAAAGTGTGTTTGTTTTGCATTGCATGTTTGTCTTGTGTTAAAATTCAACACAGTTTATTGCAGCCTTATAATGTGTAAAACCACATGGGCAAAATAATGCGATACTTGGCAACCGTATAACGCGCTTTACATAATTTCCAAATAAGCCTTTAAGAGATTAGTCATCTGGATGAAAGAACAACATTAAATTATGATATCTCAAGGACACGGTCTACTGTCAATAACGCAAATAAATATTCTTACACCTGCCATTATGCATTAGAATCGTCCTTTTATCCAATTGTAAAAGCTCTATCTTGTTACTACAACAACCATGTGTTTCCCTCCATATTCAACACTTACATTGTTTCGTTCAAGAGGGAATTAACATAATATAAGTGATATTTAACAGTACATATACTTAACTCGAGTATGTTTTTACGAACGCATGAACGAGGCACTGAGCAAAGGCCACATTCACAAAACCCGCCAAAGAAATCCAAATGGTAAAATAAATAACAGAAAGCATCACAAAAGTATGAAATGTGATAGAATAAGTGATTATCAAAATAACGTGACTCTTACCACGTGACCTACTATAACAACACCAGTGTCTCCAAACACCGATTTACTGCCAAACAATGTCGTAGTGAATGTTTTAAATGGAAACAATAATGCGGACACTAATCTCGTATCTTCACTGAAGGAGGAATGTAGTTTTGATAACGATGTAGCAAGTGCTAGATTAAAAGCGTGTCCGCTTTGATTCTGCTAGTTATTCCTTATGGACGTGCCATTCCTTGCGCCCCTGTTCCCTTCCGTATTTACCCCTGCACCCCTGTTCCCTTCCGTATTTACCCCTGCGCCTCCTCAAATGCGTAATGTTTTATGGATTGTTGTTTACCCGGAGGTCTGTATGGAGAGGCACTGTCCTATGTATGTGGCGTTTCCAGTAGCAACTTATTCTCTCTCTTTGATACGCATGCGCTGGGAAAACACAAACCCAACAGCATTCAATATTCTAGTTTATAAATAAGAAGAACAATATGGTGCGCATTTTGCGAAACTTAAACACATGAAATTAATGCAATAAATGCACTAATTTTATATACTCTGACATAACCATCTATTATATGTATGAAAACAGTTGCCATGGGAGCAAAGACTTCCCATATGTTAGACAATCGCTCGGAAGACACAGATCATAAAAGAAAATTATATCAAGCTTTTATTTCCTGCAAAAGCTCCGGTGTGGAGTTAATGGTGTTACCGTCACGCATATTGTATCCAATACGATTATTTTAAGTTCTCAGATAAACAATATCTGCAGTAAAACCTACCGTGGTGGTTTCTCTATGACGACTTACGGAATTCTTATATGCATTATTTTAAAGTTATTAAAATATCTCTCTCAATAATCTCATACTACAAACACATATATGTACATCTTATAAAAAAACACTTCTCTATTGAGAAATATAACAAAAACATTTGGGTGAACCCGAACACCGGGTTTAAATCCTCAGGCGATACTCGTTTATTTCACCAATCATTTATGTTTGTGTTTTGTGTTCCTTTTACTTTGTAATTGTTCAAAATGTAATACAGACTGAGTATATTCTTAAACATGGGATTCCACATTCACAAGACAATGCCTCCCCGCACAGATTCCAGGCAAGCATCAGCACTCAAAACACTAGGCGTTAAAAAGGTGCGAGAGCAAACATCCAAGGAGGGGATGGGATGACAAAAACATTATTCTACCAAGTTACCTTCATCTCCTCTACTCTTACAGATCGAGTACCCAACCTGTAACTGCTTATCATTATGCTCTATTGGTTCTGTGAAGTTTTGTCGCAAAAGGTTATACATGTAGTTGACAGACTTATATGGGAGAGACGAATATGGTAAGTCTTTATGCCCTCAACTTCGCGAGTGAAAACGAAGACACTCCGTTTGGTACACACTTGAGAAGCATTTTGAGAAGGTCTGATGTGTGAATGCTTACAATGATGCAAACGAATCGTCTGGGAAATACTTCTTACGGTTCAATTATAACTTAAACTGCTTTCTATTTTTGACATCAAATAGGTGTCGGCAATAAAATGTAGATGTACTTTTAGTGTCTGTTATTGCCTTCTGTACGTTCGAGACTTCGTTGGAAGAGGAAATCTAATAAATATTGCATAAAATCCATATTAACTGTGAACTTCTGTCTTTGTTTCGGAACAAACATACACTACTAATTTATTATTGAAATTGCCGATTTAATTAGTCATGCAATTTCAGAGAATATGAGATTTTGCAGACATCACATTAATACACTCGTAAGAATTTCTTTGGAATTAATCGATTTATACGCAAATTGTTTTAAACGACATACATAAATGCATATCATTTTTGCAACACGAGTACAATTGTTCATGAAAGACAGGTTTCATTCTGATGTATACTAGTCGTAATTCATATAATGATTAGTTTGTTTATGTCTTATCCGGTTTTGGTGTTGTAACTATTTACTTGTTTAAACATATTTTAAATCTCCATGTGCTTCCTGTATCACTGTGTATTTTAAATGTGACCTTTCCCGCTTCCGCTTTTATTTATATTACATGTTTACTCTTCAGTCAATACATATAGGGCGTATTCCTTTCAAGTATTCCGCGCGATTCGGAATAATGTTCTACTCTAGCACCAATGGAATGGTTTAGAACAATCTGCTTAAATGCAGAACAATGTTCTTAATGGAGCAATTTAGAACATTGTTCATCATTGCAGCACACTGCTACACTGAAAGGAATATCCAAGAATAGTACATGTTTAACACCATATGTCCAGTCAAGTATGATTTTGTACCACGAATCCCCAATGCCATTTGATGGGCAAGCAATTTCATTTTTCTGTGGAAATCTCGTGCATTTTAAATTCTATTTGGCTGTGAAAAATATCCGAAGTGAATCACCTGAAATATGGTATGAAACACAAGTTGGCCAGAACAGACACGCCCTTTACTTGCATTGTTCCTTATAAAAATGTCTAAAGTGCATGAAAAGACAAAACCTTGTTGTATTTACACCTTTTCAAGCTGTTTGGCCATAATTGACTTGTATATTATGCAAAGTGGTTTTATTTGGAATCCCAGTTTCTTAAATTAGCTGATAACATATCGATACTGAGGTACTTGTACAGTACAAACTAAATCATATCGTAACCTTTTCCTGCGATTCTGTCTGCAATTTATTTATCCGAAAACCAACAATAAGCTTTCTTAACCATCAACTCCCTTGAAATGTAGTTTTTTAAATACATGTACAATGTATAAAGTAATACTTATATACATGTAAATGGCATTTGGTGTAACTGCTGGTTGAGCACATTCATGTCTCTTAAACACAGACATGTCGTCAAAAAGACGACTACACGTTTCACATTGAAATAACGTACGCCTGTTGTCAGACATGTTTAATCACATCTACTCCTGCTGCACCTCCTACTTTACGGGTACAGTCCGCAATCCGAGCCTTCTCTGTCCCTAAACCAGCCCCTTTTACGATTTTTGATATTTCATGTTGCTGGTTAGGGTCAGAGGAACTCCTATAGTAAAAACCCGGGGATTTCCTCTCCCGCGCGGGAGAGGAACTTTAAATCAATATATCTATGTAAACATTCATTGGATTAACATTTCAAGCATATACATCTATTATCAATATATTAATTAACCTATCTGAACCGTAACATTTGTTTTGAAAACCTTTAATACGTTGTAACGGTCAATCCTTTTCAGAGTAAGCTAAACAAATAATTTTCTTCATGTAAATATGTATTTGGGTCAAAGCACCTGGCTGTCACGTGATCGATGCAGATTGGTAAATTAAATATCAATTTACCGATTTGTTCGGCTAACTTTCCGTTAAAATAAGACCAAACGTCACATACACCGTTGAAAGTACACGACTGTACACGACTGTGTGGTTTTCAGTAATCCCCGGGTTTTTACTATAGGAGTTCCTCTGACCCTAAGCCGCAAAAAAAAAAAAAGGCTATAGGGTCAGAGAAGTCTCGGATTACATCGATGACTGTTTCAAGTTGTTCCTTTGACATTTACATTGTTCGGAGTACTCCGCACCCCGAAAGGAATACGCCCATATAGTGTCGTTAGATTGACCGCGAACAGGTGCATGGACTTTTAGGACCGACCCGTGTCAATTTAAGAAAATGCCCTCATGCGTAAACTAAAGTAACGGTTCTAACACAAAAATAATCACGGTTCTTTTTCCCGTCAAGCTTTTCGATACACCTATTTGAAAATGTAATGAACCGGGTGAGTTATTCATGCGTTCGCGGTCAATAAAACTGCATTATACACACTCGTAATTCTCAAACGGCGACATAAGGAACGTCTGCTGGATGGTATTGGAATTATTCCGAGGCTTTAATAAGAATACACACGACACTGCAGGATACAAGACAGAAATATAAACCACGGCTGAACCAGAACACACAAATATTAATGAGAGATTAATGGCGTTAATGTAAATCAAAGACGACACATGCCACTAGCTATGGACATGAAGTCGATAAACTAGGTAAAAACATGTGCCTTGTCGAGACAAAGAACGATAAGACAGACATACTAACGATTAGAAAATTAGTTTTAAATTGGACACTGGAAGTGTTCCTGTTTCTTGAAGTATGACATTAATTTGACTTCATTGCTTACACAGAAGCCATCAAGAAAGAACGACACACTAGTCATTAAGCAATTAGCTCAATTCTATTTCCTTCCCGTTATTGATGATCTTGGTGAATTTCTAGTCCCATATTACTAACCCTCCTAAATGACAACAAACTAACAAACTGTTTTGGTATAAGCTGTTGGAACCGCCGACCAAGTATATATATATTATCGTCATATAAATAAAACGCAACATATGACGTCACTATTTGCATGCAGGAAACACTCTTTACTCCATATTGTCACCTCGTTTTCATATTGCCATATGGGGCAAATATTGCTTACTGTCCGTACTTGGTGACGTCACATGTGACGTTTTCTGAAAATGACGTCACTTAAAGAAGAGGTTGGAAATCGTACAGCGCCGATCAAATTGTACATTCATTATATTCCAAACAATATATTAACTAATCTTAACATAAGTATATATCCAGCAGATGATACAACACTTATCCAGAATAACCTTTTACAATAATCAAATATTGATACACGATTGGCACCTACATAAGATAAACGCGCGTGGAAGTAATATATATCAGTCTTATTAAATGTACAACTTATTTCACATGTATACTATGTTTTAAGGTTTGTCGTTTCCATACCTACTGAATGTACATTTAGCGTCAAAACTTACTTATACTTGCACAAAATCCCGTTATAACACACGAGAGACACCTACTGGAGAAGTCTTACCAAGGGAAATAATATTTCATAAAATCAAACGAAGAAAATTTCACTTGGTTTCTGAAGGGAATAGGGTTTTTCACACATTCAGTCAAACAATCTAAGTTGCATAGAATGCCATTTAACCATTGAAACAATCATTCAATAAAACCAACAATTGGTAAGATTATAAGGCGACCTTTTCTGTGCTGTATTCCATCCATTTAACACCCTTGCCGATCCCCTAAATTCTCCTTAACTGTTTTCTATGGTTGGCCGGACCACCACTTACATTCCTATTCCCATACATTTTATCCTTGCACCCCTATTCCCATACATGTTTACCCTTGAACCCCTATTCAAATAAATGTTCACCCTTGCACCCCTATTCCAATACATGTTTACCCTTGCACCCCTATTCCAATACATGTTTACCATGGCACCCCCATTCCAAAAAATGTTTATCCTTGCACCCCTATTCCAATACATGTTTACCCTTGCACCCCTATTCCAATACATGTTTACCCTTGTACCCCAATTCCAAAAAATGTTTATCCTTGCACCCCTATTCCAATACATGTTTACCCTTGCACCCCTATTCCTATACATGTTTACCCTTGTACCCCTATTCCCATACATATTTACCCTTGCACCCCTATTCCCATTCATGTTTACCCTTGCACCCCTGTTCCAATACATGTTTACCCTTGCACCCCTATTCCCATACATGTTTAACCTTGCACCCCTATTCCAATACATGTTTAACCTTGCACCCCTATTCCCATACATGTTTACCCTTGCACCCCTATTCCAATACATGTTAACCCTTGCTTCCCTATTCCAATACATGTTTACCCTTGCACCCCTATTCCAATACATGTTTACCCTTGCTCCCCTATTCCAATACATGTTTACCCTTGCACCCCTATTCCAATACATGTTTACCCTTGCACCCCTATTCCAATACATGTTTACCCTTGCACCCCTATTCCAATACATGTTTACCCTTGCACCCCTATTCCCATACATGTTTACTCTTGCACCCCTATTCCAATACATGTTTACCCTTGCACCCCTATTCCAATACATGTTTATCCTTGCACCCCTATTCCAATACATGTTTACCCTTGCACCCCTATTCCCATACATGTTTACTCTTGCACCCCTATTCCAATACATGTTTACCCTTGCACCCCTATTCCCATACATGTTTACCCCTGCACCCCTATTCCCATACATGTTTACTCTTGCACCTCTATTCCAATACATGTTTACCCTTGCACCCCTATTCCCATACATGTTTACTCTTGCACCCCTATTCCAATACATGTTTACCATTGCACCCCTATTCCCATACATGTTTACCCTTGCACCCCTATTCCAATACATTTTTACCCTTGCACCCCTATTCCAATACATGTTTACACTTGCACCCCTATTCCAATACATGTTTACCCTTGCTCCCCTATTCCCCTACATGTTTACCCTTTCACCTCCTCCGTGTCTAATGTTTTGTAGATTGCTGATTTCCCGGGTATGTGTAGGGGTTTAGGGAGGCATTGTCTTGTGTAGGTGGCGTTCCCTGTAAAAACTTAATTGACATTTATACTGTAAGATGTTTTCTATATCTTTCAATGTCTATCACTTAGGTCACTTGGTGTTTAAATGTGGGCATTTCGCAATATGACTACAGTTTAGGCTGAAAAATACTCAATTTGATTTAATCCTGTCTATCCAAGAGACATTAAGTTATTACTCACTTTTAATATTATCATGCGTACCCCAAAACCATAAATTTCTAAATAAATATGGAATGATGATGTATGGAATGTGTAACATCAAACAAAGTGGCGGATAAGATTTATTACGGTAACCTTTGTTATTTCCAGTTGTATTTCCGGTTAACAATTATTTTAACCAGTATTCTTGCTTACTTACGCGAAGTTCACAAAAAAACCTGGCAATGTCCTCGTATGATTGATTATCAAGCGTCGGAGAGGAAATTGTTGGAAGGTTTTTTTATACTTGAAGTCAATAATAACATAAATTCATAACGAAGAAGAGCAGTGACACATACAATGCACGTAGCCGGCTGTAAACCACGAAACTATTATACTGTATTCATAAACAACAACCATGGTTTTATTTGGCTTTCCCGGCTCCACATGTTTTCACTATTATGGATACAAAATGTCTCTTCCGCAGGTTAAGAATCATGACAGAGTTAGGTTGTCGAAGTGCGTTTACTGCATAATTACCACATTGTCTTTTGTCAATTATTATCAAACCAACTGTAACACAATATTTCGAATCCAGCTATGTTTTTATCGAACTGAAGAAAGCTCGATTTATTCTACTTAATTCCAAACCTACATCTTCACAGTTGGATTGAAAAGTTTCTATATGGAAAGTTATCCCGTACATGTAAATAATGCAGGATTGATGCTCTTAAAGCATTATTGAGGAGGTACATTCCGGTCAAATGTGAACATTATTTCAATCTACTGGGCACATATTCTGTTGATTTTGATATAAGTAAGCTATCGAATGCATTTTTACAATTATTTTAACTGTGCGAAATTAAATCGCTGTAAACCTCTTAAATGACATTAATCAGTTCAGATCAGTTTGTCATAATGCAGTGACGATTTTGAAAGTACAAAATGACGGTTATCGCCTCGCCCCCTATTAATCCTACAGACCCCCTATACATTTGTATTTCCGTAGTGGGTCAGTAACAAACCCAATAACTAATAATCCGCGCCGTTTATCTGTTTTTAAAGATATTTCTTGTTTTTGTATCGTTTCCATTTCTAGGAGACGAAATAGAACAGGTTGTGGATTATGAAGATCTGAATGATGTAACAGAAAATGAACAACATAATTACGAAGAATTGAAGACTGATTGAGCGAACTAAGAATGAGCGGAACATTGTTGCATTGAATTTTATGTACATGTTTTGAATACCTGTGTAAATAATGTTATAAGTTGGTGACAAAGGTGCGACAGTTTTAATCCATGTGTAATGTCGATACATTGTATTTGTGACAAAATGATTGCGTTCGTGTTTTATATGAATGCATTGTGAGCGAATGACGCACGTGACTCGTATTTACTCTATTTTCGTATTTACTCATTTTCAACTTGTGTTCCTATTGCACCATGTATTTGGTGAGAATACCGTAACTCACCTGTGTTCATATTGCACCATGTATTTGGTGAGAATACCGTAACTCACCTGTGTTCATATTGCACCATGTATTTGGTGAGAATACCGTAACTCACCTGTGTTCCTATTGCACCATGTATTTGGTGAGAATACCGTAACTCACCTGTGTTCCTATTGCACCATGTATTTGGTGAGAATACCGTAACTCACCTGTGTTCCTATTGCACCATGTATTTGGTGAGAATACCGTAACTCACCTGTGTTCCTATTGCACCATGTATTTGGTTAGAATACCGTAACTCACCTGTGTTCCTATTGCACCATGTAATTGGTGAGAATACCGTAACTCACCTGTGTTCCTATTGCACCATGTATTTGGTGAGAATACCGTAACTCACCTGTGTTCCTATTGCACCATGTAATTGGTGAGAATACCGTAACTCACCTGTGTTCCTATTGTACCATGTATTTGGTTAGAATACCGTAACTCACCTGTGTTCCTATTGCACCATGTATTTGGTGAGAATACCGTAACGCACCTGTGTTCCTATTGCACCATGTATTTGGTGAGAATACCGTAACTCACCTGTGTTCATATTGCACCATGTATTTAGTTAGAATACCGTAACTCACCTGTGTTCCTATTGCACCATGTATTTGGTGAGAATACCGTAACTCTCCTGTGTTCCTATTGCACCATGTATTTGGTGAGAATACCGTAACTCACCTGTGTTCCTATTGCACCATGTATTTGGTGAGAATACCGTAACTCACCTGTGTTCATATTGCACCATGTATTTGGTTAGAATACCGTAACTCACCTGTGTTCCTATTGCACCATGTATTTGGTGAGAATACCGTAACTCACCTGTGTTCCTATTGCACCATGTATTTGGTGAGAATACCGTAACTCACCTGTGTTCATATTGCACCATGTATTTGGTGAGAATACCGTAACTCACCTGTGTTCCTATTGTACCATGTATTTGGTGAGAATACCGTAACTCACCTGTGTTCATATTGCAACATGTATTTGGTGAGAATACCGTAACTCACCTGTGTTCCTATTGCACCATGTATTTGGTGAGAATACCGTAACTCACCTGTGTTCATATTGCACCATGTATTTGGTGAGAATACCGTAACTCACCTGTGTTCATATTGCACCATGTATTTGGTGAGAATACCGTAACTCACCTGTGTTCCTATTGTACCATGTATTTGGTGAGAATACCGTAACTCACCTGTGTTCATATTGCACCATGTATTTGGTTAGAATACCGTAACTCACCTGTGTTCATATTGCACCATGTATTTGGTGAGAATACCGTAACTCACCTGTGTTCCTATTGCACCATGTATTTGGTTAGAATACCGTAACTCACCTGTGTTCATATTGCAACATGTATTTGGTGAGAATACCGTAACTCACCTGTGTTCATATTGCACCATGTATTTGGTGAGAATACCGTAACTCACCTGTGTTCATATTGCACCATGTATTTGGTGAGAATACCGTAACTCACCTGTGTTCCTATTGCACCATGTATGTGGTGAGAATACCGTAACTCACCTGTGTTCCTATTGCACCATGTATTTGGTGAGAATACCGTAACTCACCTGTGTTCATATTGCACCATGTATGTGGTGAGAATACCGTAACTCACCTGTGTTCCTATTGCACCATGTATTTGGTGAGAATACCGTAACTCACCTGTGTTCCTATTGCACCATGTATTTGGTGAGAATACCGTAACTCACCTGTGTTCCTATTGCACCATGTATTTGGTGAGAATACCGTAACTCACCTGTGTTCATATTGCACCATGTAATTGGTGAGAATACCGTAACACGTGTTTAGTAAAATACAAGGTTGAGTGCAATATTGTGTTATTTAAGCTATTTTCTTCATTAGTATATACAAGCTTGACGATCGATTGCCCAAACTGCTTTTCATGAATTATTATCATCTTTTTAAGACTGGAACTCAGACTAAGACTTTAAATTCCTTGCACTTTATTTATCCGACGTTTACTTTCGTTTAATCTATACGTACGAGTTGTCTGAATAATCGTGTTACCCATTATGAAATTTACGTGTTTGCCAATTTTTATAAAAGATCTTTACTGTTAAAACAACATAGGAGCAAAATAAATATTTGATATTTTAAAGTCTAAGTTTGAATCTTTGTCTTAACAAATTGTGAATAAGGCCCTGATATGTATTTCCGCCCCTCCCCCCCCCCCCCCCCCTGTTTGATTCTTGTTTGCATGCGAGATGACTGTATTGTCATATATATTCATTACAACAATATCTTAAAATATGTCAGAGGAGTACTTAGCAATTTTGTTAAGTGTATATTACAATCACGGTAGTCCAGCCTCGGACGTCACATCTCTATACTGTCGCTGTATAACGTCCTGCTAAACCATTCACAAAAGTAAATAGAAGTTGGACACCGTCGGTCTTTCCACTGCATTTACTCTTATTTTCGTGAACATATAAATGCTTTGCATGCAATAAAAATCAATATGACTGAAATTGTAGCTTTTTGCTGAATTATTTGTCTTTTCAACACAAGAAAAAATTAGTGATATCGAGCTCCTGTTACATAAGAAGATGGGAGAGTTGCTATGGAGGCGGTTCGTTGTGATGTCATCAAAGATGGAGGACGTGATTTTTTAGCTCTGAAAAAATACAGATTTTATCTAGTTTCTTTTGTATTTTCTTAGTCAAATTTATTAATCTGTGTCTGTGAAAGGCTGCTGTAATCACTGGACAGGAACCCTACACTCACAGCGTCACTAATCCAACAGTTTGACATCCGGAAGGGTATTGTATTGTATTGTTTACTTACCCCACCCACCCCATTATCATGACGGTATACTGGAGCCTCATAGTTTGGATAGTTACCATCTCCATAGTCAATAATGCCACCTACCATCGGTAGCTCCACATCATGGGTATGCCCACCATGTGATACAATACAATTCTCAGACTCGTTCTTTGATGATAGTTCTTTGACAGTGAATACTTCAATTAGATTCTCATCTCTGTCAGATCATGACCAAGAACAAGATGTAATTCAAGCAGAGCAACAACCACGGACCAAACCTAAGAGAAACATGCCGTCTTTGAAAATCATGAATATAAATTGTAACAGCCTAGTGTCGGATAACAAACATGCACTCCTGTCAAGCCTATTACAGGAACACAGCCCTGATGTCCTGTGCGTCTGTGAATCCAAATTGGACTCCACCATCAGTGATTCAGCAGTTCTCCCCCCCAGATTCGGGCTACGATATTGTTAACCGAAAGGACAACAAACTCGGCGCAGGAGGCGTCCTCATTGCGGTGAAGAACACACTGGTGGCCTCACCGGCAAGCAACCTTGACGCCAACTGTGAGTTAGTTTGGATCAGACTAGAAATTGCTAATAGTAAACCATTATACATTGGCTCGTTCTACAGATCACCTTCCATCGATGATCCAGAAGTTATTAATCAGCTTCATGAATCTGTGTCAAAACTTACAGGTATCGACTCTGTTTTACCCAACATCGTACTGAATGGAGATTTCAACATGCCGGACATAGTGTGGGAAGACTTCACAGTGCGCAATAACCCAAACTATTCCTTGCGACTGAATAACACGATGCTGGACTTTGTAAATGCAAATTTTCTCACACAGCTGGTAAATGAACCCACCCGTAATGAAAATATTCTAGACCTAACCCTAACCACAAATCCTGATATTGCTTCAGACATAAAAGTTCATCCCGGAATAAGCGATCACTGTGATGTAACTTATGATGTGAACCTATCAGTAAAACGCCAGAAAAAACCGGATCGTTATGTCTTTCAATACAAAAAAGGGAACATTGATGGCGTAAAAAGTGATATGAGAGACTTTTGTAACAATTTTGTGTCTGATAACCCATTTGAGAAAACCGTAAATCAAAACTGGACTTTATTTAAAGACAAACTCACTCAATCCATGAAAGAACACATTCCGACTAAGAAACTTACCTCACGTTGGAACCTGCCCTGGATGACCCAAGAGATAAAACGATTATGTCGCCAGAAGAAACGTGCATGGGACTCGGGAAAGAATAACAGAGTAAATAACTTAGTAAAACTGTGAAAGACTCGATACAGAACTCTCATCGTGAATATTTTGATAACATTCTAAACAATAGTGTAACTGAAAATCCAAAGAAATTTTACTCGTACATCAAACAGAAGAAATCCGGGCAGAGTAACATTCCCACTTTGAAGGTTGATACTACTGGGTGTCCGTCCATACTTGGAAGCTGGCCTGACGGTTCTCTAGTGAACACTGACGTGTATTGCTTATTCAAAACCTCTGCCTTTGCTGCTGGTTCAGTTACTATGGAATTATCAACCTTTAAAGTGGGAATGTTACTCTGCCCGGATTTCTGCGGAAATACATATCAGGGCCTTATTCACAATTTGTTAAGACTAAAACTCAAACTTAGACTTTAAAATATCAAATATTTATTTTGCTCCTATGTTGTTTTAACAGTAAAGATCTTTTATAAAAATTGGCAAACACGTAAATTTCATAATGGGTAACACGATTATTCAGACAACTCGTACGTATAGATTAAACGAAAGTAAACGTCGGATAAATAAAAGTGCAAGGAATTTAAAGTCTTAGTCTGAGTTCCAGTCTTAAAATGATGATAATAATTCATGAAAAGCAGTTTGGGCAATCGATCGACAAGCTTGTATATACTAATGAAGAAAATAGCTTAAATAACACAATGTTGCACTCAACCTTGTATTTTACTAAACACGTGTTACGGTATTCTCACCAATTACATGGTGCAATATGAACACAGGTGAGTTACGGTATTCTCACCAAATACATGGTGCAATAGGAACACAGGTGAGTTACGGTATTCTCACCAAATACATGGTGCAATAGGAACACAGGTGAGTTACGGTATTCTCACCAAATACATGGTGCAATAGGAACACAGGTGAGTTACGGTATTCTCACCAAATACATGGTGCAATAGGAACACAGGTGAGTTACGGTATTCTCACCAAATACATGGTGCAATAGGAACACAGGTGAGTTACGGTATTCTCACCAAATACATGGTGCAATAGGAACACAGGTGAGTTACGGTATTCTCACCAAATACATGGTGCAATAGGAACACAGGTGAGTTACGGTATTCTCACCAAATACATGGTGCAATAGGAACACAGGTGAGTTACGGTATTCTCACCAAATACATGGTGCAATAGGAACACAGGTGAGTTACGGTATTCTCACCAAATACATGGTGCAATATGAACACAGGTGAGTTACGGTATTCTCACCAATTACATGGTGCAATAGGAACACAGGTGAGTTACGGTATTCTCACCAAATACATGGTGCAATATGAACACAGGTGAGTTACGGTATTCTCACCAAATACATGGTGCAATAGGAACACAGGTGAGTTACGGTATTCTCACCAAATACATGGTGCAATATGAACACAGGTGATTTACGGTATTCTCACCAAATACATGGTGCAATATGAACACAGGTGAGTTACGGTATTCTCACCAAATACATGGTGCAATATGAACACAGGTTGAAAATGAGTAAATACGAAAATAGAGTAAATACGAGTCACGTGCGTCATTCGCTCACAATGCATTCATATAAAACACGAACGCAATCATTTTGGTCACAAATACAATGTATCGACATTACACATGGATAAAAACTGTCGCACCTTTGTCACCAACTTATAACATTATTTACACAGGTATTCAAAACATGTACATACAATTCAATGCAACAATGTTCCGCTCATTCTTAGTTCTCTCAATCAGTTCAATTCTTCGTAATTATGTTGTTCATTTTCTGTTACATCCTTCAGATTTTCATAATCCACAACCTGTTCTATTTCGTCTCCTAGAAATGGAAACGATACAAAAACAAGAAATATCTTTAAAAACAGATAAACGGCGTAGATTATTAGTTATTGGGTTTGTTACTGACCCATTGCGGAAATACAAATGTATAGAGGGTCTGTAGGATTAATAGGGGGCGAGGCGATAGCCGAGTCCCCCCATTCATCCAACATGCACTTAGGATTTTTTATGAAATGGTCATAAGTGTAGGACACTGACTTAGGAGCAATTTAGGAGACTAAGGGTTCTTTATGAAACGCACTGACAATCTGCAATAGGAATTCGAACGATCGATCTCCCGTTCCCGTAGTGGTTCCCTTAACGTCTGACGGTTTCCATATAATGTGTGCTATGTTATGTAGTGAATTACTATAAAAACTCATAATACCACGTACCGATTTCAAAACCAGTGTTGCTAAAGTCAGCAGTTCCACTTGTCGGGTACCTGTCCGTCTGTGCTTCCGTATGTCCTTGCCGACGTCTGAAATGAAAGTAACATACTAATTAAGAATGTGTGGGGAACGCCACATGTACATGACAGTGCCTCCCCACACATATCCTAGGTAAGTATCAGCACACAAAACACGAGCAGTTGAAGCAACGTATCAGCAAACGTCTATGGAATAATTTTGTACCGTGTGCATTTGTGTAAGGAAGCCCCGTTTGTAACTGTGGCATTCCCAGTGATGTTCTTTTTAAAAAACCACATTGAACGCCGTAACAGAACGGCTTTTAACGATACGTACTACGTTTTATAAGGGACTGTGTCTTAATTTGGAAAGATGATTCCGTTGTTCTGATGTACAAACACAATTACAATACTATCAATACATTTACATACACTTAACATATACTTAACACAGGATTAGTTCCAGATTTTCACAGCTTGTAGTGTGATATAAACCAGCATTGTAACTAAGCACTTAAACTATATGTTCAAATGTATACGCACTTGTTCAAAAGGGTTAAACGTTACAGATATGACAATGCTTTGCTTCCAGCTTATTTGAAATTCTTTTGTAGCGTATTCGTAATAACATTGAGATAGCAATATTTCAATAGTCTCAATTCAAAACGATATATGTCTCTTCATAATAGTTTCCACACCAAACTAATGAACTAATAAAAGCATTTTTAGATAGAATCATGTGTTATAAAGAATTGGCAAAAATATGCTGTGGATGTTGCAATACAAATTTGACATAGTAGTAAAAATACAGAAAAACGATTGCTGCAATTATGTCAATGTATGTATATACGTTGGAAATCAAGGACCATATAGCGATTAAGGGTGAGGTTAACTAGCTGTTAAATCGATTTAAATCCCCAGCATTTTATGCAGACAGTTCCAAGGTTGTAATTCGCTATATGATTGTTGTTTCTGTTTATGTTATGAATGTGTTTTGTATTTCCCTTTCCCCTATGCAATTCTGTCACTTTATACAGTGTTCAGATTGTTTCCTGCCCATTTTTGGCCTATTAAGGCCAGTTGTCTTGACTTGTCCTGTGATCTTTTCCATCCATTAATTCCCACCTCCCCTTCCCTTACTTTTCACTTTGATTCTCCTAGTTATTCCCTGTGGTCTGCTGGGCCATTCCTTGCGCCTCAGTTCCTTAATATGAGTACCGTTTGACCTCCTTTAGTGCCTTATGTTTTGTGGATTGTTGTTTTTCCGGAGATCTGTGTGGGAGGCATTGTCTTATGTATGTGGCTTTCCCTGTAGTTACGTATTCTCTCTCTTTCAAAAATGTATTTTTGCCCCCATCCCCACGTAGTAATTAAGTTATGTCTTTGCCAAATAATCACTTGAATAAATATTAGATCGCTATCTCCCTACCGTACTAAGTGGAATTATGAAACTAAGTTGGCATTAAAAGACCGAAAGCCTTTGTTGAACTTGACACAGACCAACGAACTAATTCCTGATGGGAGCCAATACGTTTTTGGAGCATTACATAATGGACGGGATGATAGGGACAGCAAACAAGCACTGGTATTAATTGACTATACCTCCTCATGCACAGCAGTATGGCAGCTATTACAACACATACTACGCCCACGGCTCCAACTGCAATCCCTACAATAGTTGGTATGTTTGACGGGTCTGTCTCTTTGATGCTGTCTGTACCTACATGCAAATCAGTTTATCAATGACATATTACATAAAGGCAGCACTTGAATGTCTTGCAGAATGAGAAAATTTATCAACGAAGTAACCAACCATCTTCATACTTTTAAAGTATTAGTGATTGTTGCCGGCCTTTTTGTCTGGAATTATCACTGGAACACGTACAGTCGTTTTACAAGCAAATAAGAGGTGTACATTTTCCCCGAACATAACATTTATGTATGCTTCCGTCTTCTTTTGCATGATCATAGTAAGCGTAATGCATTTTATTTTATAACAGTGGCTGATAAAGTACATTTCTCACGGTATTTGCACGGTATTTGAGATTAATTAGAGAGAAAGTGAAAAACAGTTGGAAACTTGATTGCATATATGTGTGTACTAGAAAACAAGTATGCTTTTGTCTCTGACTTCAATTTTGGCACGTGCTAGCCGCGCCACGTAGTTCTCACATACGAATAAATCATCAAGTGACAAATTATCTCAAAACCGAACAACGGCATGCTTACGCATTTCCGCTCAACGGTTCTTACTTTGACGAGTGATCTTCGTATTAAACAAGTTTAATGGTGAAAAATACATTATTATTGTATTTTGTGCAGGAAGTGTTATTCTGAAGAATTACACCGAAAATATCGAGGTTATGAGCATAATTACGTCTAACAGTAAATAGAACAACTTAACCGCATTAGACAAACATCAGTATCTCAGTCATGCAGATTCAATCAGTATCTCAGTCATGCAGATTCAATTAGTATCTCAGTCATGCAGATTCAATCAGTATCTCAGTCATGCAGATTCAATCAGTATCTCAGTCATGCAGATTCAATCAGTATCTCAGTCATGCAGATTCAATCAGTATCTCAGTCATGCAGATTCAATCAGTATCTCAGTCATGCAGATTCAATCAGTATCTCAGTCATGCAGATTCAATCAGTATCTCAGTCATGCAGATTCAACATGACCGAACCATTTACATGAAAGGGAAGTAAACCTGTTCCCAGCAAATACAGTAAAAGTATACCGCAATAAAATGTCTACGAGGCACTAACACGGACATTTTCCAAATTTAACTGTTAATTAATTTAAATAGTCAATATTATACAATATATACAATTGTATGTTATTGATGGAATTGTTTAATTGATGGGCTACATTTAGGAGACTAATAAGACATCTAGACGGAACCAGATTGTGTCTACACACTTTTCGAAAGGTCAGTATTTGTCGGGAACAACAATGCCCGAGATATTCAGCACTTTATGGCTTTGATTTAAATAATTCATTATGAGCCTTAATAGTAAAAACTTAAATATTTAACTGTTTATCATTTATATAAGTAGCGATTTTCAGTCCTAGATATTAAGAACTTGGTCTGTACTTACTTTGTAAACATTCGTATCCAGCCCTACATTCACATACGGCAGTATACTGATCACATGTCTTATTTATACAATTCTTGTTACATGTTTCCTCACACAGTATACCATGGTACCCAGATTTACAGGCATCGCATCTTTTGCCGTCTTGAGAACATTTCTGATGCAAACATCTCTCACTGCAGGTTGTATTACACATGATTCCATAGAAACCTGGCTCACATAACAAACATTGTCCTGATTCTGTATCGCACAGCTTGTTCAGACAGTTCTCATAGCATGTTTCACTACACGTGTAACCATAGAAACCACGCTTGCAGGAGTGACACTTTCTTAAGGATTTATCACATGGTTTGTCATCATCGCAGTTATCGGGGCAGTTCAGTTCACATTCAGTGCCGTAAAATCCAACTGAGCATCGATCACATTTGTCTCCTGTCCACTTGTTACTCGAACACCCAGAGAGACAATGTCAAGTAGCTTTGTCACATTGATTGTCTGTACAGTTTACAGGACAAGGTGTTGAGCAATCTGTGACACCTGTCCCGTTATAGTAACCGTCAGCACATAGGTAGCACTTCTTATAATCATTATGGGCACTTGCAGTAAATTCCCGAGCACATCGTGTGCAATATTCTGGGCATACATTGTAACATTTACCTCCAAAATAACCATCCTCACAACCATATTTACATCTACGGTTTGTACAGATATCACGGAGGGTTCTGGTACCATCCGGGGCACTGGCACAACATGCACAGTCCGTCATACAGATTTCTGAATTTGAAACATTGTGCTATATGCATATACATATACTACATAAGTGATTAAGGGAAAGCACTGTAGAAGGGACAAAAGGAGAGTGACAATCTCCTGTGACTGTACATTACTTATTTAATTATAGTATGTTATGTATAGTATATTGCTTTCGATAAAGAGGTTGTTCAAAGCTAAGTACATTGTCTAGACAATGGTGATGTACATTCTACAACTAAGGTTCTTCACATCAAAACCAGACACGAAAGCGACAGTTGCAATGATATTAAAAGGAAATAATATACATAGTTCTAATCACATAAATTGATATCAATGATCCATATACCTGTTTTATTTTACCCTTATAATAATATGTATATATACTATTATTTAGCTAAACGCTCGTGTTAGCGTTCAAAATCGCGGTTGAAAGTATTCGAAAATGACCTGTAGGCCCCCTACATTGCAAGCAAAATACAGTAAAGCCTTAACATGTAATTATTTCATGAAAGAAACAAACAAATCCTATTAACTTCGTGATAAGTTTTTATGAAAGAGATAAAATATTATTTTGTCAGTTGAAAAGCACAACACTTAGGTCTGAATATCTTCTTTAATTTGGTAATGTGGTTAATGAATCTTTTTCGGTGCATCCGTATTAACATGGTTATGCTATTTGTATATCTGTGTTGTGTAAACCAATCAAATCTCACGTTAACCACCAGAGCAATTTCTCTTCGACCGAACAACGTTTGTAACATAGACGTGGATTGGTTAACATTTCGATAAAGGGTACGTTACCTTACCGAAATCCACCGAAATTCGGTTATTTACCGAAATCCATTTTGGATCTGGAGCGGCCAGCAGTCGTAACATCTCGGCATTTTTTTATCTTAATTTACAAATTGCGCTGACCATCTTTTTTCAAATGTCTTGTTACCCTTGTGAACATGTGGTTAAATGAAAACAAAACTCTTCATTGATGCAGTGTTTGTCGTAAATTCTGAAGCAGATTATAACTGTACAATTTGTTATTTCGTGCTTTATTATTAACAAAAATACAGGTGAAGTTTTATTACCACTTAAGATCCAGTTTTCATAATGGACAACATATTGATACGTGTGCCAAGCATTCATGAACGAATATATTTTATATTTGTGTTCCCTGTCAATGCAGTTCCTTTATGTCACAGTAAGGACACACATACAGTGTGGATTGGAAATGTCTGACATCTAACCAATGTCAGATGTTTTATTAAATATATAAGTAGTTACGTAAACACACTATAAAGCTGTGAAAATGATAATATTAAATTGAGGTTATTTCGCATTTTTATTGCCCCAAGCTTAGTAACATATAACATATGTACCTTGCTTTATTCCAAGCACAAATATGATGGAATTTATGTGTATAAGCCACTGTATCTTCATTATTGCGGCCATTTGCTTCGGCTGAAAACTGAAATATCACGAAAAACAGTCGGACATCGTTCATTCGACAACCTTCTATCCGAATACTTGGCATCATCCACAGAAGGTATAATATCTAAGGTACCTCGAATTGAAATGGGCTATTCAAAACAATGTATTTTTTCGGGAAGAAATTCGGACTCGATGACTTCAAATAAACGAGGTCCGACAGTATACACATATATGTTACTGTTACGAGAATTATGTCCATGAGTATCTTTCCTTTACTCGTTCATTTCAGCGTTGACAGAATATAACACAATTATTATTATATGTTACTGTAGGGCAGAGCTCTATCATAACTGTCATGATACGCGTAATATATTGCATGAGGACAATATTAGAGAAACACGTTCTATGGAACTACATACTATAAATTATTGACAAATACAAACGTCAATTTATTACATAAAACATGCGTCACATCATACGAGGTATTTCATTTAAAAATAGCCCGAGCACAGTTGGTAGAGCGTTAGACGGTCAACCACCAGATCCGGGCTCGATTCTCGGGATGGGCAGGTTATGTTCTCCCCTGACACTGGCGACGGTCATGTCCTCTACATGTGGAGAAGTTGTCAGTTGCTTACGGAAGAGCACGTTAGTACTGGTTGATAAGTGGTCGCCATATATGTCTTAAACATTGTTGACACACCCGAATAAATCGAACAATGGATAAATCTCCAACATACTTGAGTACACACTGGTGTACACAGGATGATGCGTGTAGAACAAAAGCATCCATGAAGTCTATCAAATATACACTCGAAGACTTATGCATTTCAATTCAACCAAATATTCCTGAATCCATTTTGAAATGCATAACCGAGACGAACAACTCGTTTTTGTTCAACCCGGAAGAGGTAAAATCAGTGGACCATTTTACAGATGTATTTAGATCGTTTAGTAATTTGTTGAATTTGTAGTTAAAACTTGTTTATTTTACATTGATTGTGCAACAAGTTCTTAGAACTTATACTTATCTCTCTCAAAAACTGCTTCCTGGCTACCAACCAATACTAGCGCCAAATTTACATTCACGTCAGGAGCTATATCCCTTAACCACTGCGCCTCCCTTACTTAAGCGAAAACGTATCCATGAATAAAGACGTAGACAACAGTAGGCCAAAAGTTTTTAAATGGACGAAAAGATTGGCAAAAATACAACCATTAGACTTACCTTTTATTAAATAAAAATAAATATGTATCCCATCTGAAACACATCACCGAGATGAACAAAACGATTTTGTTCAATCAGGAAGATTTAAAACCAGTGGACCATTGAAGCTGTTTTATCGAAATCGTTCTGTAATTTATTAGTTGAAATATCGTACAACTTGCATTTGCGGCTTCTTGATATTTTGTATATAAAATGTAATATGTCACGTGGAGCGTAAAAAATAATGTATATTTGACTGCATTTTGATGAGAATAAATCTATTTTTGAAGCAGAAATTGACCATGGCCTTATTTAGTCTTGTAATTTCATGGTCAGACGTTTAACGTTGATATGTTAATGCCACAGAGTTTACTATGGACTGATATATTTGAATAAACTCTGTAAACTCTTTTAAAAACTATTTTATTAAAGAAAAACAAAACAATTTGGATATCTCCGGAAAAAATACTAAACACACAAAGAAATTGACAGTTTGCTATTGGCAATTAACCTGTAGAAAAAGGTATGGCTATGAATAAATGAATAAAAGTTTTGCTAGAGACTCAATATCGAAATGGTATAATAATTACCCTTTTGAGTAAATACTGATACTATGAATAAACTGTGTCACAATGTTGTTTTAGTCATATCACTGCAAATAAGTTTGTGTAAGCATCAAACGTAATTTCATAAGAACAAAGGCAACTTAAATTTCCACGATCATTTGTTATTTGAAGTGTAGAACGACTGTGCGAAAACTCATTGATCCGCTCTTCAACACTTCTATGTACGAGTCATGTTGTCCCTAGTCAGTGTCTAAATGCAGTTATGTAATCAACTCATCTCTAATCACAAAAAGCGTTTGTCATTTTAAGAATGTTTTGCCCTGTTCTGTACTGTTCCATATAAATATTTCATACTTCGATAGCTTTGTTCAAACTGTTATCTCCCTTTTGGGACTTGGTGTCCAAATTTCTCTCTGAAATTCATCATCTGTTGAATATTTACGATTTAAACCGTATTGATTGCATTTGTATAAATCACATTTGCGTCACAATATGTCAGAAACTTCGTATCAGTCCTAATTTATATTATAAGCATGATATTAAATGTCGATATCTGTTAGATATATTACACTTCACATATTGCTTACTGAAAATATATACAATATTGCCTCCTTGTAAATTAGCGTGTACTGCTCTCATGTTTAAAATTACACGACGTTGAAATTCGTACAATATGTGTTTGAAAAGTATTTTAAACTTTTTTTATCAAGGTAGAATAGTTTTATAAATAAACGTCTGTATTGTTTTGTTTTGATTGTTGACTGATTGAATTTACGATGATTCTACACAAAAGGCCAAACATCCCCCATACCAGTATGTAAAATCATTTTGGATACGTTACTATGAATACGAATGTGCGATAACATAGCAATTATTAAATCATAAATAATTGATAAAACAATGCTCTGGCGCAAAGTCAACACAACTACTGACACTTATAGGTTATTTTTGGCCAAAGAAACTATAATCATTCTTATGTGAATGACTTGTGCTTTGTCAAATGTAATTACAGTTACAGGTTACCGTGATATAATGTATATTATATTCCTATTCTTATATAATTATTTTATCCAGACTGAAGAAGTTCCGGTTTTTGGTTAAAGACAAAATGATGCCGAACTTAAAGAGTCTTGTGAATCAACTGTCCTTCATTTGCAACACATTTGCACGGAGAAAAGGGAAGTAACTCGATTGATCACAACGGCTTTTTAAGAGTGATCACGCTTATTTTGATAAATTCTCGCAATTCATGTTCGTAAACGACACAGAAAACATCGTATTTATGCAGTAACTAAATAAAAACTTCCATAGATCTGTACATAGGAAACTAGAGGGAAAATTAGACTACTTTTCCTAGGTTGTCTTGACAGGAACTTACCATTTTCTGTGTTTTGTGTTGAACACGAGTTCTCTTTCAATTTATTCCATATGAATGACACGCAGAAGACCGCATATAAATGCGTATAATATCGATAAAAAAACACAATCAAACTTCTGCTCAATAGTCCAGTCACACAATGGGTCAAAATCATTATATATTTTTAAAAATCTTCTTTGTCGAATCATCTAATTCCGCGTAACTACAAGCGGTAAGAGAACATATCCTTCATTCAGGGCTAACAACATGACAGGCATTATATGGCATTGAAGCTGCAATTTCAAACAGAGTTATCCAAGAGCGAGAATAAGTTGTTGCAGGGAACGCCACATACATAAGACAGTGCCTCCCCCATACAGAACTCCGGGAAAACAACAATCCATAAAACATTTGGCGCAAGGGTACATACATAAGGGAACAGGGGCGCAATGAATGGCCTGGCCGGCCATAAGTGATAACTAGGAAATCCAAAGAGGACAAATAGTAAAGTACCCTAGATGCATTTGTGTTCTTTTCCTTTTTTCTTTTAAAATATTAAAACTGTATACGTTTAAACAGCTTACTAGCGTTAAAAGCGAAACTTGCGGATCCTTATCATAAATGAAAACTTCCATAGATCTGTACATAGGAAACTAGAGGGGCAAATGTAGGAAACATAGTGAGGGGCACAACAACAATAAATACGGACCAAACGGCACACAGTGTGAGGTAACACAAACATAACGAAATAATAAGGACACCGAACTAAAAAAACACAGCATCGCCAATGACCTCAAACATACCAACATGGATTATAATTACAATATATATTAGCAAACTGAAACCTGAACAACGCATCTTCGACTCTACACCAATGTCACAAGATCCAGGGAACAATAGCTTTCAGCAGCTTTCAAGACGTACGTCTTAACTTTTCCACGAGAAAAGTACGTCAAAAAGAGAATATAAGCAATGTAACCATCGCTGTCGATGGAAGAGCTTTTGTAATGAAGCGTTTGAAATCCTTTAGAGCTAAGCTAAAATCTCCAGGCAAAATTTCCTAGCAGGAGGACAGACGCGACGCTATGTACGTGCGTGTAGTGAATGTGGGCTTGCGTTAAACGTGAGTCTTATTTATTGTAAGCACTGTCTAGAGAAGTCGTGTGACCCCCCGTTGCGGGACCAGATATGAAAGCTCTGGGTATTTTGGTTCTGGACAAGACCATTTTCAAAGATATTCCAAATAACCTAGTATGACAATGTAAAACATGTGGCCCTGGGGGAGGCCAATATTGACCCCAGGAACTACTTTAACCATTGAAAGAGGACCACCCGAGGAGCGTGTCTGTGAAGTTTGGTCAAAATTGACCCAGGGGTTTGGGAGATGTCGTTTAAATAAAAAGTTAAGAAACTGAGGCAAACCTGACGGATTAAACCCACGTATTTTTACTCCACAGTTCCAAGGCTGTAAATCGCTTTGCGGTTATTATTTGTATTTGGGTTTAGAGGTATGTTAAGTTCTGTCTCCCCTTTCGGCCTATGATTACTGCATTGCTTGGCCTGTTCCGTGATAAAATCATATCCCATCCATTAAATTCCCCCATTGTTGTCCCCCTTAATGCTTTATAGTTGTTTTGACAGTCGACCAGGCCATTCCTTGCACCCCTGTTCCCATACACTGTGTCCCTAATGTATGTGGCAATCTCTGTAACAACATAATATGTTTGTTAAATAATTCGTTAAGAAATAATGTAACAATTTAGATAAAGTTGTAACACATATCAATAACGGAGTTGGTCTACTGGTTTTAAATCTTCCGGGTTTATCATAAATAGTGTCTGTTCTAATCTCGGTTAACTGTTTCAAAAAGGACGCAGCAATATGTGGTTGATGTGAAAGGTAAGTCTGATATTAGTATCTTGTCTTCACATTTTGGACTTGAAATGTATATAATTATATTCTACAAACATTATCCTGTGTTCGCCGTTGCTTATTTTGGGGAGTTCTGTATGGAAGAACCTATGAACGCTGTTCCGTTGTATTGGGAGTGCTAGGCAAGATGCACGCCCATTACTTTAAATCATTGTATACATAAAAAAAACAAGTCAATACAGGTAACACATCAATAAGTATGCATTTTTAAAGAATTCGTTGACAATGTATTCATATGTAGTTATAGAGAAATGAAGTTTGTAATGAAAAACAGCTTTATAAGTTTTGTCCGAGCCTAACCTGATAAGACAAGATGTTTGGAATTGGAAAACATTGCAATTGCTTGTATTGAATATGTTTTAGCCAATGCATTAACAATACTGTTTGACGCCCGCTCAAATATTTTACATGCAAATAGGTATTAAAACATGGTTTTAACCAAAAGTATTGTTTTTTGCCACCGAGTGTACTATTTTCACCCATCATTATAGTTGTAAGATAAGCTCCCCTTTCCCCGTGTGCAGTTCCTGTATAGGATATTGACGATGTTATTGCATTTTCAAGCGAAGTCTTTTCCTTTTGATCATTTTTAAAATATATCCTTTTAACTAATATATGTTTATGCCATGTTTATGTAAAGGTTTGTGTACTTTTTACTGGATTTGTTTTGTCATCGCTATTATATGACTGAACATAATTATATATTTCCTAACTTTTGAATCCCAATGTAGTTCATTTCTTATTTGTTATAAAAACTCACACGCCTTGTGTGGAAGGCGTTACAACTTAATCTATCTTTCCATTTTGATGTCTAAATCGTCCTGATTCTAATACAAAAACGCGTCAATATCAAACTTACAAAGTCGTTATGTGAAACAAAATTCAATTTAGGTGTGTGAAACTTCCATACAGCCATCAGAGAAAGGAAGAACAAATATCATACCTCTTTATGTTCTCCGCAAAACTTCTTTACTATCTATTGCACATAATGTGACTTACGTGATGGTCACAACAATACCTTTATAGCGGGCATGGGCATGTGCTTGACGTTCATATACCCAAGTGCTATTCCCCTTTGTCTACATTCCAAGCACCACAAGTAATCACTTTCAGACGCTACAAATACTATTATTTTTAATTAAAATAAGTTGCATGCTGTGTAATCAATGTATATCAATAGAATGTATTGTTTTGTTTTCCATAATAAAAATTATATTGAAACAATGTATTGTAGAGCTTTGCTATATAGTGTAAAGTGTAATGATACATAATTTTGTAAATGTTAATAAGTTTTTTTAAATATTCTAAATAAACATGATTGAAACAAAAACGAATTTGCTCAGTTACAAATGGAGGTATATATTATTTCATATTTCAGTCGAAACCAATCGAAGCAACAATGAAGGCACAGTGGCTTATTCAGATACAGATACATTTCATCGTGGTTGTGTTTGTGAAATGTCAAGGTAAATATGGCTTGGATACGAAATGAAATAAAGGATGGGTGAAACTAAAACTGAGGGTTTTGAGTCACTAAAAGGTTGAATAGATGTAAAATGAAACGAAAGTGTGAAATAAAACATATTTTATGGTGAATGTTTGGTATCTCTATGCTATCCAGCATGTTTCCAACATGAGCTCTATGGGTAATAAAACTTCACATGTAAAACACAATTGAAAGAAAAACGTCCTGTCGCGTAACGTCCGGCTACCACAATGTAGTTACATGGGGATTTCCACGACCAATATAGATTAATAAATAGATAAATATACTAAGTTCTTCCGTGAAAGTATTTTTTTATATGTACAAACTTATGTTATATTATATTAAGTATTGTAAATCTTTACTTAAAGTCTATCAACATATTCGGCCCGTTTTATCAACGTTCTTACGCACGAAATATTCGTAAGATATTCTTACGACGTTCTTACGATCTCAAGAGCGTTGTATTAAAATTTTCGTACGCATGCAGTCGCTACGAATTCGTAAGTTTTAACGACAATGCTACGAATGGTTATAGGCATTCGTAACGTTCGTAACAAAAATGATATAGAGAATAATAGGTTAGTGACGTGGAATGAGAAAATTTATCAGGCAAGACGGAGGAATTTATCGGGTGAGCCGAAGGCGAATCCGATAAATACCGGAGCCGAGCCTGATAAATTTTCTCATTCCACGTCACTAACCTATTATTCTATTTATCCTGTCACTTCTTATGTTAAGCAAGGGGGAAATACTTTCATTTAATTTATTACTCACCAAGTTGCATCCCTTGTATTATGACGTAATCAACTATTTAACCGATAAGTGTCATGGTGATAACCTTACGCAGAGAGAAATAGTTCTTACGAGTTTAACACAATTTTGACACGAATATGCATTGATTTGCATTTTGTTAACATCTTATGATTGTTAATTAATAACAAACAAAATTATGTTCAGCAATTTAATTATTAAGTTACATTTCCATAAATTCATACTCATTTTCCCACGGCCACGGTTGTTTACAAATGTCGCAGAACACGTGAGTCGTGATCGCTGAAACAAAGACACTTATTTCATAAACATGTTAAAGTTTTGGATGTTTAAAACTGCACCAGAAAATAGAGAATTCATCTGTGTATTCAGAGTAACAGTGTCATTTACAATGGATAAAGAATTTCCGGCACAATTGGAAGAAACCTGACTGGAATTCTTAGATTCAGAAGGTGGGTGGAGTACTGACATTGCCACTGGCAAGTTATTTTCGTGAGAAACTCGGTTAAATGGTGCACGGACTTGACTCGAATTTAGGTTCAAAGCTTCAATTTCAAAGGTACGAGGCAATTCAGG
The DNA here is from genome assembly GCA_032209605.1 of Mactromeris polynyma. Lineage (NCBI taxonomy): Eukaryota > Metazoa > Mollusca > Bivalvia > Venerida > Mactridae > Mactromeris > Mactromeris polynyma. Next base: position 988,171 of record JASFXZ010000050.1, read on the forward strand.
ATTTAGAGGCACAGATACGTCCTCGGTAAGGACACTAGAACTTGTTTTTGGCATAGCACTAGCCATGCTAGTATTTGAGACGGTCTGAGTAGATGATCTACATTGTTTTGTTTGGACATGGGCTAGCGAAAATGAATCTGTGCTGCAGCTGGCTGATGAGGATGGTCCGTCGGACCTGGGTCTCGCATTAGACAGAATTTTTGAACACTGTTTATGTTTCTCTTCAGACATAGAGGAGTAATTCATGACTGACTGTATGTTTTTGTGGCCACTTATTTGCATAATATCAGTGGGTGCAATTCCAGAATCACGAAGTTTTTGGACAAGATGTTTACGCGTTGAATGATTTGTCAACCGTTTATTGCCATCCAGACCACCATCTACAGCCATTGCCTTCAACAGACCCCCAAGTTTTTTTTCCCCAATTGTCACTTTCATAAACCAGGTGTCATCATTAATTTTCTGGGAACATGTACGAGGAGCAATATAAAAAGGATTATCAGGTTCACAAAATGTTTTTGGTCTTTTGCTGGCAAACAATTTAAACATGGCCACGGGACAGCGTTCAGGATCCTCGGGTGTGGCGAAGATCTTCGGTGTGACCTGTCGCACATCTCTGATGTTAATTCCAGTCCGAGTTTTTGTTTGTCTCTCTTTCAACTGGAGATACTCCATGCCATCCGATCCAGTTTCCAACTGAACGTCACCCCATCTGAGAAAATAAAACAGCAAGAGTAACATTGTTGAAATTTATATTTAAAAACTTGTGAAATTGGACTTTATATGGAAGAAATATATATGTTTTGCACTTTTTGGCGAGAGCTTGAATTGGAAAAATGCATGTACTTTTAATATCAGACTAGGAATATATTGAATTGCAATTTTAATAGAATCATTTTAGTCTGATTTTTTTAATTAATTTTTATTTCTGTATAAATTAAATTGCTATCATTTTAATCTGTGAATTTATTTAATTTTTATTTCTACATAAATTAAATTGGTATATTCTTATTTTGCATGATAATTATGAAATGAATGGTGTATCCTGTAAAATCAGAGATTTTCATTAGGTCATGAATTTTGGCTCTTATGGTTATAATTGACACTGAGCTATATTTGATTTCAAAGTGCAAAAAACCCTGCTCATTTCAAGTCTAAATATGACATTAAATTTGCTATCATTTTAATCTGTTAATTTATTTAATTTTTATTTCTACATAAATTAAATTGGTATATTCTTATTTTGCATGATAATTATGAAATGAATGGTGTATCCTGTAAAATCAGAGATTTTCATTAGGTCATGAATTTTGGGTCTTTAATATGGTTATAAAATTATGTTTCCTCTTAATTTACACTGAGCTATATTTGATTTCAAAATAACTGTATTTTGCAATATATTTGCCCCATGATAATATCTGATTTTACAGGAAGATTAATGATTCAACATTTCTCATATTTTGTACATGATCTAGGTTTTATTTATAAATACCTCAAGTCATAATTCTCTTTCGTTCCACGTAAACCAAACAATATGCAGTTATTTAACCAAACTGTATTAAGAAGGGCCTTCCCACAGTTTCCACCAAGGATTCCCTTCCCATACAGCATGTCTATTTCACTGTCTGATATTGGGCTCGATCGGTAAGGCTTGTTGCCCTTGCCAAGTCTCTTTAGCGACTTCTGTTTCGCATGGAGCGCATCTCTGCTTAGTTGGAACGCATTGGTTGTGTCGGAAATTATTCTGAAGGGGTATTTCTGCCTTTTTAATTTTCTGTCAAGGCTAGATATCATGTTCCGTATGGTGCATGGCTCATAATTATCACCATTACCTTTACGAACTGATAAGATATAGTTTGCCAAAAGTTCGTCAAGTAATTCAGGCTCAAGATTTGCAAAGTCACGAAATTCTCCCTTACTGGCTAAAAATCTTTGAAATTTTGAAATATCTGAAACTGTTTTTCTTAAAGTGTTCTTGTTTTCTTCATTGTTGATAAAAGCTCTGACATCTTCAGAAGACATAGCTTTAAATTCTTCTGTATCAGTACTGGTTGCAGGAGCTCTGTCAGTAGGAAGTTCTAGGTGGTTTTGAATGTTGTTTAGCTGATTCACATTGTTGACTAATGTAGCATTATTAGATTCATTCATATGGGTTTCATTCAGTAATAAAATATTTGCATCCATACCATGCTCTGTTATCATTTCATCGTTACTTATTTCATCAGTGTTATCAATGCTCAGGTCATCCCATATTAAATCAAACGTAGCTGGGCTCAAATAGTCGGACATGGTTTTCAATCAATGGGTTGAACGGCCGACAGATCGTTTACTACGATGTTTACTACGAGAATCAATAGGCGCTTGCATTCTGGTCAAAATACAGACCGATTTTGTCCAAATTAAGGCGAAATAAAGCGCCGTTTGAATGAAAACAGAACACTTTTATAGAAATGAAGACTTTATTGAATGCATTATACATAAACACACAAAAGTACGGCCGAATTCAGTCGAAATATCGATTGTTTATGCGAACGCCGGGAAATCCGCAACATCGCGGCGCTTGACTGAAAAAATAGTCCGGCTGGTCACGTGGTCATGTGACGTGAGATAAAAGTCATGTGACCAAGTGACCTGATAAAGCAAAAAATATCAGGCACCCTGTTATCGGGTCGAAAATACACCAAGTGACAGGATAAATTAATATTTCATATTTATCAACAACAGTTATGAACTTTTCTATCAATTCATGTACTTCATATTACACAAAATTGTCTGGCATTTCTGAAAAAAGTAAATAAATACATTAATAAGTATTTATTGTAATCTTCTAAGTACAAGACGATTCCATACATACTAGCTGATACAGTAGTCAATCAAAAGTTATTTATCAGTCACACAGTAAAACTTCTGACAACAAAAAGTAATTTGAATATGGAATAAGAAGTGTGTATGTGGAATTGCACATGGAATTGAAATGTATGGTTTACATTTTAAGTACATAATCAACTATGTCATACAACCTTTTAAATTGCATATTGTTATTTGATTACTGCTAAGCCTTATTTTAAACTGTTAAGACATGAACTGGATGTATATATATCAAAACAGGTAAATTATTATCATTTGGCAATTTAATGGTTTGTTTGATTGTTCCTATTTATTTTATGAACTCATAAATCATAAGAATTACAGTGGTTGTGACTTTAAGCAGCACTCCACATTTTCTTTAACAATAGTCTGCATCATTAACATAAATTGTATGCGTTTTTTTTTTAATGGGCCGACAACGCAGTTTTTATTCTGGCATTCGTTTCACTACTCAGTTCTGCTTTTTGATAGTTTAAACTGTGATTTTGAACGTTAATATATATTTAACATTATAAACACTTGTTTTGCAATAGTTTAACATAAAATTGTATATGAATCCTTGGCATCAACTGACATCAACGTTGACACAATACTTAAATGTAACATCTAACTATAAATTATGCCTGGTATCATAGTTTGTGTTGTGTACTTGATGGAAAGTGACTGTAAGAATGCAAATATGTAAAACTATTTTTCACTGTAGCCAGTATTTATATCAGGCCTGAAACCATACTTAAGTATTCGTTTCGTTTTATTTTGTGATGCCTTGGACATGAATACAAATTTAGTACAAAATGTTCCTAAACATTACAGCTAGTTATCATACAAGTGATCACAATTGACAAACGTTGGCATGAAGATTGTTCGGTGCTTTGGTTGTATATTGTATTTTTGATGTCTGTGCGTATGTAGACCGAAGGTCTGTATTTTTCACAAGTAAAGTAACAAAGACGTAATTATAAACTAAATATAATATCAGGTCTTTTTCTTTTTATATCATATCAACTGTCTCTATTCTGTCTCTGGTATTATTGCAAGGACTAAATATCTGTAAAGAAAGGATAAATTATGTACTCCATAATCGTCTGTAAAACATGATTCGTATCGAAATCTATTTATTGAAAAAGTATAGTAAACTTTAAACAGTTCTATTTTAATGAAAGTCATTATTTACACACAAAATATAGAACATAGTATATTTCAGATTCAGGCGAAATCTGTAAGACGGACTGTACGACGTGTTGTGCCAGTGCCCCGGATGGTACCAGGACCCTCAGTGATATCTGTCCGAACTATATATGTGAATATGGTTGTAAGGACGGTTATTTTGGAGGGAGATGTTACAACATATGCCCGAAATATTGTAGACGATGTGCTCGGGAATTTGGTAAATCTAGCCATAATGATTATAAGAAGTGCTACCTATGTGCTGACGGTTACTATAACGGGACAGGTGTCACAGATTGTTCAACACCTTGTCCTTTAAACTGTGTAAACACTCAGTGTGACAAATTTACTGGACATTGTATCTTCGGGTGTTCGAGTAACAAGTGGACAGGCGACAAATGTGATCAATGCGCAGTTGGATTTTATGGGAATACTTGTCTTGCTTGTCCCGACAATTGTAAGGACAACGTATGTGATGGAAGCGATGGATCGTGTTCAAACGGATGTAAGCGTGCAAACTTCAGTGGAGCTAGATGTGACAAGTGCGTGGAAGGAATGTTCGGCAACAACTGTGAGTTAACTTGTCCTGCGAATTGTGCTGCTGATGTTTGTTCACGAAACGGAGAATGTACACTTGGTTGTAAAGGACAATTTACGGGCAACATCTGCAAAGATTGTGTAAGTGGATTTTACAAGACAGATTGTCAAACACCATGTCCCGGGTACTGTTTGTCTGAACACTGTCAAAGGGAATATGGGGCATGTGATAGTTGTACAACTGGGTATTTTGGTGACTTCTGTAATAGAACATGCTCTAGTGGTTGTCTGTACTCGGCATGCAAACAACATGATGCGACTTGTGGAGTCTGTGTGACAGGATATTCTGGAGACAAATGTTGTGTAAATACATTAACGTGTTTGAAATGTTCCACATCAGCGATATGTTCTGAGTGTAAGATTGGATTTTACGGCACCGAGTGTAAAATGAGCTGCCCCGATAACTGCGATGATGACAAACCATGTGATAAATTCTTGGGATATTGTCACTCCTGCAAGCGTGGTTTCTATGGTGACCCATGTGATGAAACATGCAATGAGAACTGTTTGAACAAGCTCTTCGATAAAGAATCAGGAAAATGTTTGCTATGTGAGCCAGGTTTCTATGGAAACATGTGTAATAAAACCTGCAGTGAGACATGTTTGCATCAGAAATGTTCTCAAGACGGCAAAAGATGCGATGCCTGTAAATCTGGGTACCATGGTATAATGTGTGAGGAAACATGTAACAAGAATTGTATTAATAACACATGTGATCAGTATACTGCTGTATGTGAATGTAGGACTGGATACGAATGTTTACAAAGTAAGTACATACTAAGTTCTTCATATTTAGGAATGAAAATCGCTACTAATATAAATGATAAACAATTAAATATTTAAATCAAAGCACTTAAAGTGCTGAATGTGGCTTGCATGCTGGTCTCGCAAAAAATGTTGACTGCTTGCAAATAGTGTAGACACCACAATCTGGTTCCACCTCGGAGTCCTATAAATCTCCTAAATTAAGTGAGCCAACCAATTAAACAATTTGAACATTTGGCGTAATTAAACTGATAACCTCGATATTGTAGCTGTATATCTATGGGGCGCGGCTAGCGCGTGCCGAAGAAATAAAGCCAGAGACTGAAGCATACTTGTATACTTGTACACACATATATGCAATCATGTCTCCAACACTTTCTCAGTTTCACTCCAATTGATTTTAAATACCGTGCAACTCGAACTGACGATGAAAATGTTCTATAATAGCAACTGTTATAAAATCAAACAGTTTATAGCCACTGCTCAAGTGGTTTCAATTATAATTTATTGTGCTCCCAATGCATTTTAGATTTTTCCTACAATTCAATTGTGTGTATAAGCTCTTGCTTACAAATGCAGTACTCTTACTATGACTATTTGAAAGAAGACAGAAACATGTCCGTCGAGAATCTCTATTCCACTTACTTGGTTGTAAACCAGATGTACGTGTTCCAGTGCTGATTCAAGACAAAAAGGCTTGCAATTATAACTAATATTCCAAAGTATGAAGATGGTTGGTTACGTCGAGTTGATATGTTCTCTCATTTTGACATGCCATTCAATTGTTGACTATGCGTAATATGACATTGATAAATTGACGTATTTGCAGGTACAGACAGCGTCAAACAGACAGACCCGTTCAACATTCCAACTACTGTAGGGATTGCAGCTGGATCCGTAGTTGTAGTATGCCTTGTTATAGTCACCATACTGCTGTGTTTGAAAAGGTAAGGCCATAATAAGATCAATTAAACGGTTAAAGGTCGATAGACTTAATTTTGTATCAAAACGCACTAAAAATGATATTGCAAATGGCACGTTAATGCCTTCATACAGACATACTCAAAATACTGCATTACAACTTTTCTTACAAGTTTCCTGGAATTGCAAAGCAGAAATTTCCTATATGCAAGCGCTGTCTCGGCGCGTACGTCGTGATAGAAATTCCTGTATTGGACCTGTATTAATGGTTTTGGGAACTAACTATGCGGATGTAGGCATTTTCTCATGTTTACGACTAAGTAAATTTTAAAAAAATACCTTCAATATTTTTACATTTATAAATACAGAAACTAATCGTAAAATTATCATAATTCGTGATTTTATGGTAGATTTGAGGTTTGAGCGATGCATGAATTCAAATATCAACCAATATTTAACACAGCATGTATTTTGCATATCGCACTGCAAAATTTGCTTGTATGAATGGACCACAAATATGATGGTGTCTTATAACTCAATCGTTTGAATTAATTGATTTTTCCTTATAACTCGGTAAAATTGAAATAAAGAATGCATGCAGGTATAATGTTTCGTCGCGGTAATGCGAACGTTTCCAAATTACATAAATCCCCCATCCGTTTTAGTTTGAATGCAAACTCTTTATACGATTATTAGCTTAATACGTTTTGAAATGCAAATATATTTATTTACAAATAAAATGAAATGTTTGGAGTGAAATAAAGTTTATTTGAATAGGAATATAAAACAACATGATAACAAATGCTCGCAATGAACTAAATAATAAAATTTAATACTTGAAACGAAATTTTCATATTGTGACATGAAAAAATAACATTGTTTCCAATCAGAAAGAAGCCTTTTCCAGACCGCTGCTTCATTATCTTACCAATATATGTCGTTATTTGAATTCGGAAATTTATATATGCAGTTGTATACTTAATCAAACATGATATTTATTCAAAAAGCTTTAAAGCGGCATAGAATGTAAAAACATTTCAAATGTTTTGTTAGGAATTACATTCTAGCTAAAGAAATTAATTTTCATTTCGCTCCATTCGATACAATTTGCAATCAATAAGACATTTAACACCCTACTGTCTCTGAAGAATTCTGGCTTTCACTGAAGAATCAATGGCATAAACATTAGACTGTGAGGCTTTGAGACATGAACTAATGTATGAAGAACGTTTTTGATGCAATGACACATAATATATTCACTGTGCGTAACCCATACGAGAAATAAGAGTGTATTATGATACGGTTATTTTTCGGTTTTAGAAACACATCAATATCAAAGTAAGAGAAAGTCATTTTGTAAATTAAAAACAATTCGGGTGGTTTGAATCTATCATATAGCCGCCTGAGTAGGGCAAAGAAATCACACCAGTTTAATACGTGAATCATTTTAAAAGCTTTGAAAACACTACTAACTGACATCTTAATGTTCTATTCGCGTTCATCATTTAAAATTACCTTCAAAAAGCTCCAAAAACTGATAGACTGAGCCGAACAAGTATATATGATCGTCTAAAAGGTTGTAGTGGTATAACAATAGTCGTTGTATATTTACGGACTCGCAATTTGCACGTGAGCATGTGCAGCTAATCAAAGATACAACACATAATGGTTCATAAGAAGGGACCGTTCAAAGCGTATTAATGCTGCTTATTGTAAAACTTGGGGTGGAGTTTAATTTGAAAATTCTAAATAAGCCCTGATTGTATAAATGTAGACATTTAACATTGTATAGGAATAAAAACAAAGGGATGAATGTCAAACAAGTACAGGAAACAAAACTCATCAGTATACAATAAAGAAACATAATTAATGGTCACAAAAACATATCGACTTCATTTTGATATGCTAGAGATGACGTCCAAACACATGTTAGTAACTTTTGCCATTGCACTGGTGACTTAGCTTTACATAATGGATGATGCTGAATTGCAGATAAGGAATTTTACTTCGAATCTGGTTCTGATAGTAGAATAAAGCTTTTTTAGATGAGTTGGTATACATTTATGCATGTTGTCTCGTTTATCCAGAATATCGTTAGTACCACAAAAACTAATTAAACCATCATATGCCTTTCCTTAAATAGGTAAATTCTTATTGATATAACAATATATCGCATAGTGCATCTGTTGGTAAAGGTAGTTTTTAATCAAGATTCACCCTTATACATGTATAATTTCACGTACTTTAGCCAAATTGTTACGATTAATGTAATCCTTTAAATAACTTGTCTCACAGCAGACGCGCGTTGTGACGTACGGTTGTGATACTTGTAAAAAATAAAAAAATAATGTCGAAAGGGACGTTTTCCTGCGCTCGACGTCATATGTGTAAATATAAAAGCATTTTTATGTTCAATGTTTCATTGACTGTTGTTTGACTGTTTTTCTTTATTTGTTCATATTTTAGAAGAAACATCAATTGATGATTAACATAACGTTTGTTTCCAAAAGTCTGTTTAAAAATATACGCTGCTTCTCGGTCAATAAAAACGATATTTACAATCTTGTACAATTAACGTTCTTCATGTTGTATTCTTGCTTGGTGACCGTTTTGATGACAATTTAATGAGTTTTCCCGAACAATTACAGCAATCACTTTTCTGTGTTTTGTACTATCCACAGAATATATTTGCAAATCCTTTAAAACAACGTAATGAAATTTACAAATGCTTTTAGAGTCGAGTTTATTATTTCGTGTGCACTAATTGTGATGAAAACTATTATGTTTTAAATAGAGACTATTGACATATTGCTATCTCAATGTTATTTAGACAAAATATTTCAAATCATGACAAAGAAACTGGAGAGAAAACATTGTCATATCTGTAACGTTATACTTCTTTACAAAATTTGCGTACACTTTTGAATTAGGTGCATCTGTCGTCATATTTTTGTAATCTATATGAGAGAGGACGCGAATATCTAATTTAAGTGTTTAGTTACAATGCTAGTTGATATTATAATAGATGCTGTGAAATAGTGTTAGACTAGAAATAATCCTGTTTGAAGTACCTGTTAATGAGTTGATAGTATTGTAATTATATTCGTACGGTCGTACAACGGAAAGGTATCACCTTTCTAAAGAAAGTTTACCTGATGAAAAGTGGAACGTATTGTTAAAAATCAGTACAGCTACGGCGTTTAATGTGGTTTTTAAAAAAAACATAACTGGGAATGTCACATTTACAAACGGGGCTTCATTACTCAAATGCACACGGTACAACATTTTTGTTATTTATTGCCCATTCCCATATAATTCAACTGCTCGTTTTTTGAGTGCTGATACTTCCCTATGATATGTGTGGGGAGGCAAGTGCATGTGGCGTTCCCTATACAATCTTATTCCTTCCGTTTCTTGCATTTCAGACGTCGGCAAGGAAATACGGAAGCACAGACGGACAGGTGCCCGACAAGTCGAATTGCTAACTTTAACAACACCGGCTTTGAAACCGGTACGTGGTATTATGTTTTTTTTCGTGGTTATGAAAACATAACATCGGGCACATTATATGGATACACGTCATCCGTAGCCGAGTGGTTAAGGCATCCACTATTGGAGCGGAAGGTCGAATGTTGGAATTCCTATTGTGGTCCGTTTCGATATGGTCGCCTTTATGAGCCATCAGCTAGGTAAAGGCTATTTATTGTTTGCCTACCAGTCTGGTTCCTGACATTAAAGGAAATGAATCAGGAAGTTAATGCCCTCAAGCACATGTCTCATAGGACAGAAATGGCTGGTCCATTAAATAGTTGAGACGCTATGAAAATTAATAACTTTACTTTGACTGTTAATTTCACTATTATATGAACGCATGTATTGTAAGACAGGTGTGAAAACAGATTAATTTTATTACAATATTAGACTACAGTTTCATTATTGACAACGTTCCTGATTATAAATTATTGTTGATTCGGTAATATTTATTAAGCAATAATAAAAATGAAGATGTTGAGCAAGAAATGCTAGGCACAAAAATGTCGAATGACCTGAACATTTATTCTTTAACACTTACGATATAATTTTATTTTGGTATCGTTTTCCTTTCCTAGGAGACGAACTAGAACAGTGTGATTATTATGAAGAATTGAAGGATGTTACAAAAAATGAAAACGATAATTATGACAATTTGAATATTAATTGAGAGAACCAAGAATGAGCGGAAAAGTCGTTACATTGATGTTTTATGTACATGTTTTAAATGCCTGTGTAACAAATGTTCCATTCGACGAAAATCCGTCCGAATGAACAACCATAACTTCAAAGATAGAAATTGTATATTTCCTCATTTCTAGCAAAGTGATGATGTGTTACGTAAAGCTCCTGGTTGTTGTTTTTTTAACAATTTTGTTTCGATTCCTAAAATAGTTCCCCAGACTATCGAGCTACAGTGAAGTATTGGTTGAAGTCCAAAGTACAATTGTTGGATTATGAAAATGTTGTGCAAAATTATGAAGTATTACATAAGATATTAAACCAATACAAGTACTATATGTTCCAAGGTGCATCTATCAATTTGACACTTAGTTAGTATCGTGCCTTCTGTTTTTGTCAATAAAACACCATCAATTTTGAGTACAACTTGACACTAACTTAACATCGCAAAATCATTTATTATTTTGTATCAGCGTAAAGTACAATATTTATACAGAAATAGTTAGAAATTGTTTAGCACCTATCTGTTACTATATTTGCATTTTATGCTTTTAAATAAAGATGTACGCATATTATGAAGCCATTTGTCTTGGTTACAAATTGTTGCCTTGGCGATGTGGTTTGACCGCCGACTATAACTTCGCCTAAAATTAAAATTCAAGAATATTAGTTGTTCCACATTTTTTTTTACTAAAAAGATATTCAATAAATATCATATTAAATTGCGAATAATGAGCGTATAAGTATATAACTGGTTACTCAAAATTAAAGATCTATGTCTCACATTTTACATTGACAGAAATTTCATTCCGATTCAGTCATACCACAAATCTGACTCTATATCAAGGGAACAGGTTCCCATCATTTGACATTGGAAAAAATCAAAAAAAAAATCTATTCATGAGGGCAATGTTGTATAACCTAGCATTCTGCTTGTTTCGATCATTATAAATTCAGTGTTGGTATCTATGTCATTAACCAATTAATCACACTCTTTCACAAAAAAATTATTTTCAGATTTCAACGCCATATTATATAAAATTATTAATATATCAACCTCTCAAATGTGGTGAAAAGTACAGACATATGGTTTTGTATGTGAACTAGGATTATACAGTTAATATAAAATCCATAACCCATAATTTATTTCTTTCAATGTTTCTTTTTGTAACTTGCATTGTTTTGAGCACATGAAGATGTAGTTCAATTTCCTTTCATCGTGCACTTTATGGTATATATCTTCTTTGTTCTTGTGTTATTGTATGTATCATTATACTGTTCATCATATTTGTGTACGTTGTTCCATATGTAACATGTAGATCCACTGAAAAGTGCAATAAAACGTATATATAAGTGATGTTTCATTGTGGGCATTTATCAATGCTTCCGCCTTCTACAACCTTTTACATCTATGTTCCATTGCAAGTGTATTCCTTCAGGGATTTAGGACAACAATGTATGCGTCTTATGACACTGAAACGAATGCACATACTCTAGCTACAAAATGTATTAATTAGGTAAATCATATTCGTATCCCCCCTCCTTCACTGTCCTCTTTGATTCTCCTAGTTACTCCTTAAGGTCTGCCAGACCATTCCTTGCGCCTCTGTTCCTTAACGTATGTACCCTTTAACCTCATCAAGTTGTTTTCCCGGAGGTTTGTGTGGAGAGGCACTGTCTAATGTATGTGGCTTTCCCTGTAGCAACTCATTCTCTCTCTTTTACCGAGATAACAAGCTTCTTAGGATTTATGGAAATTGATAATTGAATCGTGTCGGCATTTCTTCTTTCAAAGGTCGAGTTTTGCACCATTCCCACAACGACACTTGTAACATCGACGCCGCATATTAACTGAAGCATCGATATAAAAACAGGAGCATTAAATTAAATGAGTGTCCGACGAATGGTTGATGTAAGCGTTCATGGTATTGAATAGTTGAAGTCCATTTGTCGTAAATTAATTAATGATGTGAAACCATTATGTTTTGTCCCAATGCGTCTTGGTGTTTGCTTTCTGTTTGTTCCGGTAACCTTAATATGTTACTAAGAACAAGTATTGTCCATTTAACGGTCATTTCCTTTTGTATCTCAATATAACACTGTGTTCATTGACTTCTACAGAACACTGTGTCTTTGGTGAGTCAGTTTTATACATCGATACAATTATCGTTGTTACAAATGATGTGAAAATACAGGGCGACATACATTTCCACGATAAACCATTTAACTCTACCAACTTAGGTATAAAACGTGATGCGCTGGGATGTGGTAGCATGCGTTCATGGGCCGCGAGGCTCATTGGATGTTGAGAGAAAGCATCCATCATAACATTATGTTTAGAACATTAGCTCGTTGTAGATAATTTATTTACGGTAATGTTGTTCATAAACGATAAAAAACTGTTAGGTTTTTTTCGTTACATATCTACCTGACGCAAATTAATGTTTTAGTTATACGAACACATCTTTTATGGTTGTTACCTTTTCAGTCATAGTAAATACACAATTTATTTCAACAACGTGTAAAGAAGACTTTTTGCAACCAGACCGATGCTGACATTAGGAAGGGGAAACTTTCGGATGTTGGCCATACGACGCATCGCACATACATTGTTCCTAGTCACACTAACTTCCTACCTATGATATTATAGCTGAATGAGCTTTCTTAACTGTTCTTACATGTACAATGAAGATCATGTTGCGCACCGCAAACATCTGACACGAATGAAGAGGGTGTTGACGACAAAACATAGCTAAATTAAGTATTCATACGGAATGTGTAATTAGCATTAATAAACCATAATTAGAGGCGTAAATTGATATTCCTTGAACTCTTTTGGTATGTATACTGAGCAAATCTTCTAAACGGATCCCTGAATATATTCACAATGTGCGAGACTTGATGCAGCAGTGGGCTGCTATAAACCAGCTGTTTATCTGGAACTTTGTTAATTCATTGAGACAAAGATGCTTTCATGTCATTAGGTCGAATGGACATTGAAGACGCAACGAAAGTAAAGTATACAGAAAATCTGTGATTTTGAAATTGAAGAGTGCGTTCACTGTGTTGTTTTACTCATTATTTGTTTAGCATTCTCAATGAAATTGTTACGTCTAACGTATATGTGATTAACAAATGAATGTTCGAGTTTTATTAAATTGTGTTATTGTAAAACCTTTGAGGGGTCCACCATTCAGAAGTTTTGCTCAGTGTATTTGAATCCTCATGGGAACTTCTGTAATTCATATTCAAGCGTTCTCAGTGAAAGAATGCAGTTTACTTATATTCTTTATATAAGTAATTTCTTTAGACACATTTCTTTCCACTACTATTTTAGACATCCTCAATAAAAATCGGTTTATGTTTGACCTCTTAAATCAATGCAAATACATATATGTAAGTGATCATTATCGTCCTAAAATAAAACATTAATACTTACTATGATAAAACACACACACTGTAATTATTGTAATTATACCTGTGGCAACCTATTCCCCCGAGAAATGTTTTCATTTTATGTTTATATCATTACCGAAATGATTACTTCCGTGTCATATCATTGCAAAGAAAATATAATAACTGTTATGTGGCATAGCGCCCTAACACTTTAATTGCATGCTTGATCACAATAAATGGGTACTTGCCGGTATGTATATCTGACATGAAGGAAATTTGTTACACTGACGTAGTATTTAGTTTTGATTTGCGAGACAAATAACATCTAAATGTGGTTTGTAATTAGGACCCCAAACAAAATTTCGAGGATAATCATAAATAACACACAGACAGCTCAGAACAGATATACCCAGTTCTCTCTCATGTATCAGACAAACTAACGTTACATTGTATAACAACAGTAAGACTGATGTGCTTAAGAAAGATCAAGTGGAACTAAGGACACACACCATGATCAGTGGTGCGACTGAAGACTGAACCCAGGACTGTTCGATCCGACACTCAACATGCTTACCAGTATACAACGGGGGGCTCCACTACAGCTGGAAACATCTCGACCTTATTCATACTTGATAATATAGGTAGGACTGCTTTCAAGATGTATCGACTCATTAAAAATACACACGAACACTTTTCTGATTTGTCACCCACGTGTCAGTTGTTTATTAATGTTGATATAAATCTTTACTAGTGTCTGCATTTTTGGTCTCAGAAAAATTGAGGTATGGGTAAGAATTAAGTGAAACATATTTAATTGATTTATCTTCCACTGTACTATTTTGAAAAGTATGTCAATAAAAGAAGTTACCAGTTAGAAAAGCATTCGATATTGTAATGAAGTATTTTGACCAAGTAAATCCCTGTGTTTATGGATGCCCTTTTCAGACTGAGAATATTCCGGATTCAGAGAGACCGGTATACCTCGGATATAGTATATACGAGATTCATTTCGAATATGTAAATGGTTGATGAACCTGTATAAGTACATGGGGATAACTGATCAAAAATACTTGAACCATCCTACTGCACTCGTTCAAACCTAGAACCTGGTATGTGTAACCAGGCGTATGAAAACATTACAATTCAGGAAGCTTATTAAAGGGAGGTAAATAATCACGACTGTCTTGTTGATCTGTTTGAAAGTTATCCCGCTTATATAAATAATATTTAAATTGAGATATACAAGAACAGACACAGGAACCTCGTGCATGGGCCACCAATGGTAAGCAGTGATATGGTTGTTGTCAGGAGTTTGGATTATGATACCAAACTACCAACTCATTATCATGATTTTATTTTTACAAACACTCACAATGAAAAAGACTTATATGAAATTCGAATAGTTTTTATCTAGTTAGGCTAGCAAAACACATGGGCTGCGTTTCATCAAAAATCCTAGGAGCGAAAAGGCACGAAAACAAGCGCACTTAGGATCGTTCTTATGTGCGTTTCATTAAACTATCCTAAGATCGTTTTTGGTCCTAGGAGCGTTTTCCCTCCTAACAGCTGCTCTTCATATGGAGGTTAAAATTAACGTTAAATGTAAACATCCGTGTATCTCTATACGGTCCGCGCTTTTTGACAGCGCAAACGTAAACATCCGTGTATCTCTATACGGTCCGCGCTTTTTGACAGCCCAAACGTGGAGTCATAAATGGCTGATGCAAATGTAAAAACCAAGATGGTAACATCCTCCGTCTTTAAGAGGAAGGAGAACTGGACACATGAGGAAGTCTCCACATTGGTAGAGGCTGTTCAAATAAACAAAAAAATACTTCTTGGGAAGTTTTCTCAAGAAGTAACTAAGCTAAAAAGGTTAGCCACCTGGGAACAGATAGCAAAACGGTAATGTAACATTTTATTTTCAATTGATCATGACCTGTCTAAAAAACATACCTTGTGCCACTACTTTGTGTTTCAAATGACAATACCATAAATAGTATTATAGGATATTATATAGTTCACATAGATCTCATTATGTTTATTTTGAAGTTTTCATTTTTGTGTTGTAGTGTGGGGTTAGACTGCCTCCCAGTAAGCTCAGTCGATAGAGCTGAAAGAAAATAATTAAGCATTTCATGATAGTCGCTGGAGTCTACACATTACCTGAAAAGTGTGTGTCCAAAATACTACAACTATCCTCGCTGTTTCCACACCGCTATACAATCATAGTAGCTATAAGTAATGTTCATCCTATGGGCCAATCATAAAAACGTATCTTGGTTGTTTTAAACATTTCACCCATCTATTATCATAATTCAATTTGAGTCGTCTTGGTGTATGGATGTTAGGCTGATGGGGCTTGCATATTAAACAAAAGTAACTGTGGTAAATTTTTAGGGTTACTGGTATATACAGTGCATAATAAAGACGTATATTATGATGAGGTGCACTATATAGTGGATGTATATTCATGTTATATTCATTTCATAATAAATTTACAGGGTGAGTGCAGTGAGTGTTGGAGGGCAGCGGTATGGGAATGAGGCTAGAAAGAAGTGGCAAACACTGACAAGCGCCACGAAAAAGAAAGAGTCAACCAGGAAGATGGAGCAGAGAAAGACTGGAGGTGGCGCGCTTCCTTCCCAGTGTGTTTTAACCCCAGTTGAAGAGGGGGTACGTATGATTTAATCTTTAATTGACATTATATAGTTGCACCATAATGAGTCGCTTTGACATTCACTCATATTTATAAGTTGTAAATGTATACTAATGGCCAGCTAAATAACTGATAACAGTTATGCCTATCAAAATAGCAGTTGACATATATTCTAACGCATATATTCCACATATCATTTCGACAAACATTCCAATTACAAAATGTTTTCAACTGTATATTTAAAAATATTTACAAGTATTGGGTAATTGCATGGAATATAAACATTCAAACACTAGGAGCACACAATAATGATCTCATTATAAAAAAATGGGGCTATACTAATTTAAATTGTTTAACAACATAATGACAGGAAAAGGACTGTCCTACGTTTGATATGGAAGATGGGGTTCCGCCTTGGAATGGATACTTTTGGAGGCTTAAATATATATTTGTTCTAGCAAATAATTAACGCATATCAATAGGACAATGAAAGGTTTTCTCTTTATATAAAATTCAATGTGAAGTCAGTATGGATCTGCCATAGTTTATAACTCTTTTCTCGTTGTTTCCAGATTTTATCATGCATTCCCAAAGCATTAATAGGAGGCATCCAGGGAGGAGTGGACACCGAAGGTAATTATGTGTGCATTTCATGTGTTTGTAGCCTACTAATAAGTTCGGTAGCATGAAATTGACTTATTGCTTATTATTAAAGGGTATTCAATTATACATTTCCTTTTTACTTTCCATGATCAGAATGTGTTGGAGCTACTAACATTAAACAAGAAATGTTTGCTGTTATGTCTCAGTCATGTGAAACTGACACTGAACAAGATGGAGGTAAACACTTTTTTTTATTTCCCCTGACTTGATGCACACATGAAATATTGTCCATCAGTACTTTGTGAATTCATTTGTTTGGTTCTAGTACAACATAGCATAACATGATTTTATGACTATAATTATTGGTAAATGTTGACAAGTATAACTGCAATGCACAACAATAGATTTAGCTAAAGCACATTTATCAATTTCCTGCATTTGTTTAATACAATCTGTTATAAGTCTATAAATTGGTTGACGATAAATATGCTCTTTTATTGAGTCGGAGCCTGTAATATGATATATGTAACTACAAATGTCTACATGTCAATTTGTGTTTACTTTTATGGACTACATTTTCCAGGAATTCCTATGTTATAACTAATAAATATCTATAAGTATTTTTTCTGCTAAGCTTGTGTTTTTATGAACGTCACATTATTGTTTTAACATGTTTTATTCCAGAAATGATTGCAAGTGATTCAGGGGATAATACTGCACACAACACACATCCAAGAGCAAAAGGTAAGAGTTTTCAAACATCTTAACAATATAATACATAAATATAACACAACAAACAGGTAAACGTTAAAAATATTTTTAATATTTCATAACCATTACTGGAGAATGTATCATTATAGATGGAACATATTTTATAATTCAATACATAAAAGAAGAATAGTATCTAAACTGTGATCAACGTTGTTGTTTTTTTCATTCTTTTAGTGTTAGTACCACCAATATCTCCAGGATGCAGTAGCAGCCATGTCACCAACAGGAATGCTCCAGTGGCAGGATGCAGTAGCAGCCATGTCACCAACAGGAATGCTCCAGTGGCAGGATGCAGTAGCAGCCATGTCAGCAACAGGAATGCTCCAGTGGTCTATTCTGCTAAGAAAGACAAACATAATGGTATTGGTCAATACACTATTTTCATTTACAAGAAGTGCATATTAATAGTATAATAAAGAATGTGGAATATCAACTTGTGTAAACAAAATCTAATCTATTATGTATAAACATTAATATGTTCATGTGTATGACAGATAGAGAGGCATACCAACTATTGTTCTCTATTAATTAGTCTCACTCAGTATATCTTTCTGTATGTATACAAGCAACACATACATAGTAATGTTCAGTGTTATGAGAGACTAGTATAGCCAGCTTATCAAAATTTAAGCATATAGAAGTTTGTTTACACTACCAATGAATAAGACAGACACTTAATAAACACTTTAAAGCATATCATCATCATTATATAAGAACAAATTAGCAAATACTCCTTACATATTATACAAAAATATAGGCCTGAGTTTTAACATGTGTTTTCATATGCTACAGTCTGTTATCATTTGATTTACTACTGAAATAAATCACCAATACCCAAACGGTAGTATAAATATGTGAAAAATTGAGCAAAGGTATTACAGATATTAACTCAAAGTCAACATTAAAATGAAACAAGAATTTAATGCCAGACACTGTTACATTACATCATTTGTAGGGTGCATAGTGTATGATTTATGTTTGATATCATTATTGTTATATTTCAGATAACAGGGAGTTCTTTGAAGAGCAACTACTCCAGATTGAAAGGGAAAAATTTGAGGAACAGAAGAAGCAAACTGTAGCTCTTCAAAGGATTCAGGAAATATTGCAGAACCTTTCAAATGAAAAAGCAAAAGAAATGTTTAATGCCAATTTCTTTGGTTGAATTGTATTTACTATGTTTTATTTAAGAATACATGCTTGTTACATGTTATTTATGTTATTGAGGATAAAAAATAAGCTGTTAAACTCTTATTGTTTTTTATATTGCTATTTGTTACATTAATAATGCAAACAGATGAACATTAATATTTGCTGGCTTTGTATTACTTACATTAACTAAACCTTCTTGCTATTCTATTTCTCAGCTCTTGAGCTGGCCTGTTAACCTCCATTGCTGCAGCATGGTCTGCATTGTCTTCCAGCACTATCCCATGTATGTCTGGTACAGGAACATTCTCCTGCAGAGCCAGATTGTGCAGGCAGAAACAGGCATGTATTATTTTTACTGCCTTTGGTGGCTGAACTGGTAAAACACCACCAGACGAATGCAAACATCTGAAACAAAGTTATACAGCTCTGATTTAAAAAAATAGATATGGAACCTTTGTAAAAGGGAATGCATAATTAATCTTTCAACTTCAACAAAACATGCCAATTTTAAGGAATGTCTAAATCAGGCTATTGTGACTGGTTGTTTAACAGAAATTATGCATGCTTTAATTTACCAAAATTGAATTGGTGGGATATTTAAGTAAAATTCTTTATAAAGAAGATTGGAATAAAAATTATAACAATGTCAGAGTAATGAAGATTGACAAAAAAATGTCTTGTTGCAATCAGGTTTAATTATGAATGCAGTCAAGGTCTTAATATTACTGGTCCATTACTATAACTGCTACAACTAGTATGCGACTATTTTCAACAATGACTTAGACGATGCAATAGTAGCCAAAAAAATGATGTCTAAAAATACCCTTTAAGGCCTTAATCCCTTATAAAAAATAACTTTACCTAAACCGAGCTTTAAGCAAGCCAAATGCCCTTTCCACAACATTTCTGGTTCTTGCATGTGCAAGGTTGTAAGCCAGTTCGTGTGGAGCCGCTGGTCTTAGGTAAGGTGTCAACAGCCATGTCTTCAGTGGGTAGCCGTTGTCACCTAGCACCCAGCCTACTTGCTCCCTCTCCAGACGTTCAGCTATAGCCGAGTTTGCCAAGACGAAGGCATCATGAGTGGCACCTGGCCACCTTACCACTGCATTTAGGAACCTGAAATACATAAGGGTGGTTAACAGACTTGGGGCAATTACTTTGACCAAGATCTTGTCATATTTATACATGCAGACTTATAAGTTTTGTTAAGTGTTTAGGTGAAGACATGGCAAAAGATTGATTGAAAATGATAACAACTTTTAATTCTTTACACCTTAGTGGTCAATATAATGCCATTGGTTATAAAATACATTGTGTGCACTGTTGTCACTGACCACTGGTCAGTCAATCCAATTAGTAATGCAGCTGTTGAGATAATTATTTCACACCGATTTATCCAGACATCTTCACAGACTGTCAAATAATAGTTACTTTATTTGCAGATTATAGCTCAAATAATTGGTTAAACTGTAAAACAAATTGGTAAATATTAAATAAAAAGTACCTCATATTTGCATCGCAAACAGCTTGTACGTTGATGGCATGAAAGCCTTTTCGACAAACATATGCCTGACCATCTGGACCAGCTGGTGACTGGATGGGGATTAATGTTCCATCTATGGCCCCCACACAATTTGGCATACCAGCTATCTCATGGAATTCATGCTTCAATTGTCTTTGTTGTTCCATGGGATATCTTAAAAAAATTATGTTAACAGTGTAATTGCACATCAATTTGTTTGCTATGATCATATACTTATTTTCAGATGTTAATATGGTTAATTCCAAGAGTAGCAGCATTGCTTTGCCCAAGTCCACACTTTTACATAAACTTTATAATTATATCATTTTTTCTTGAAAACCTATGATCAATAAAATATAACATTCAAACATTAAATGTACAATACACATTTATACATACTGCTCTTCTTCTGCCTTTTATTTAGGTTTCCATGAACTTGCACAAGTGTAAAACAGATCCACAAGTATTGTTCTATATTGTTGATATGTTTGCAAATCAAAGACAGGCCAAGAGGCGGGACCTGTTATAGGGTGAATCAATACACCGCAGTGTGGATTACTTAGTAACCCGTCCCCAATCATGTTAGTCATTTGTTAGCATCACACTGTATACTGTAGGCAAATTGTAACTAACATGAGTGTTATTTGCAGTAACACACATGCTTCGTTCATTGTCCATGCACTGTTTTATCAATTCAATTATACATGTTTATACAGTCAAATGGCTGCACATTTAATCATTATCAATCTTTAAGAATGAACAATATTCCAATATTAATGTTACAAGAACCTGAAATGAAAGAGCTATGTATATATTACAATGTAACATAGGTATTGCCTATATCACTAAAGATGTCATAAATCAGACATGCTTATACTTTGATACAAAAAATACTTATGTATGTCTTTATTGTCTAATACTAGTCTTTTCCAATAAACTAGTACATTGTATTGCAATAGCACGTTCCGATCCGGAGACGGCAATTGAAACATGTCCGAAATCCAGTGTCCGAAATCATGTTTGTCTGAGTCGGTCCAATTTATCCATGATATACACAGTTGCATGTGTTGTAGTCCTAGACACACACAAAGGTACTATAACAGACAATCATTTACAATTCCTTAGTTAATCGGGAATATACTACGATTCAGTAAAAGTTTGATTTCATTTTTAGAACGCTGATCATGAATTTTTCAGAGTACTTCCCCTTCACTGGGTTGCATACCACCAAATGTTTACTTCTTTTAGCGGCATTTGGCATAGAGACGTAGTTAAACAAAATAAGTGGAATATATATAATTATTGATGTATACCTGAATATGGGCCGGAATGACATGACCACCTTTCAATGTTGGAAGTGTAATTTCTTCCGCAGTTGTCTGAACGATATCAATGATAACATGCCGTGGAAAACGATATCTAGTAGGGGAGACCGGGGCGAAGTGTTACATTTTTCAAAGTTTTTAAATTATAGATAATATAAACTCGTTTACAACAATGTAACTAAGGTTTCTATAATAAACAACGATAATTTAATCATAAAATGTATTTAATAACATAAATAAACTATTTATTTACAATTTAGAACTCGTTGAAATTGTCGAGTATATGTAACACTTTGCCCCAAGATTTGGGGCAAAGTGTTATAGTACTTGGGGCAAAATGTTACACTATAAATATATTCAATTTTCAACAAAAACATGTGGTAACTAATGACAATAAATAAAACTGAGTGCATATAATAGTACAGTTCAATGTCTCAACAAAGCAAAACACATCGCCTATGACCACAGACGAACCATGTAAGCTGTTCCAACATGAGGTAAGCTGAACTCACATGACAAAAACTGTTTCAACATAAGGTAAGCCGTACCAACACCAGGTAAGCTGTACAAACAAGACATAAGCTGTACCAACAAGACATACGCTGTATCAACAGCGCATAAGATGTAACAACATGACATAAGATGTACCAACATGACATAATCTGTACCAACATGACATAAGATGTATCAACAGCACATAAGCTGTACCAACATGACATAAGATGTACCAACATGACATAATCTGTACCAACATGACATAAGATGTACCAACATGACATAAGCTGTACCAACATGACATAAGATGTCCAACATGACATTCGCTGTACCAACATAACATAAGATGTACCAACATGACATACTCTGCACGAACATGACATAAGCTGTACGAACATGACATAATATGTCTCAACATGACATAAACTGTACCCACATGACATAAACTGTACCAATATAATATAAACTGTACCAAGAGCAGGTAAGCTGTACCAACATGACATAAGATGTACCAACATGACATTCGCTGTACCAACATAACATAAGATGTACCAACATGACATAAACTGTACCAACATGACATAAACTGTACCAACAAGACATAAACTGTACTAACATGACATAAACTGTACTAACATGACATAAACTGTACCAACACCAGGTAAGCAGTACCAACATGACATAAACTGTACCAACACCAGGTAAGCAGTACCAACATGACATAAACTGTACCAACACCAGGTAAGCAGTACCAACATGACATAAACTGTACCAACATCAGGTAAGCAGTACCAACATGACATAAACTGTACCAAAATGACATAAACTGTACCAACATGACATAAACTGTACCAACGTGACATAAACTGTACCAACATGACATAAACTGTACCAACACCAGGTAAGCAGTACCAACATGACATAAACTGTACCAAC
This sequence comes from Mactromeris polynyma, assembly GCA_032209605.1. Classification (NCBI taxonomy): domain Eukaryota; kingdom Metazoa; phylum Mollusca; class Bivalvia; order Venerida; family Mactridae; genus Mactromeris; species Mactromeris polynyma. The sequence goes on from JASFXZ010000050.1 coordinate 1,011,560, forward strand.
ATCAGGTAAGCAGTACCAACATGACATAAACTGTACCAACATGACATAAACTGTACCAACATGACATAAACTGTACCAACGTGACATAAACTGTACCAACATGACATAAACTGTACCAACGTGACATAAACTGTACCAACGTGACATAAACTGTACCAACATGACATAAACTGTACCAACGTGACATAAACTGTACCAACATGACATAAATTGTACCAACGTGACATAAACTGTACCAACATGACATAAACTGTACCAACATCAGGTAAGCAGTACCAACATGACATAAACTGTACCAACATGACATAAACTGTACCAACATGACATAAACTGTACCAACATCAGGTAAGCAGTACCAACATGACATAAACTGTACCAACATGACATAAACTGTACCAACATGACATAAACTGTACCAACATGACATAAACTGTACCAACATGACATAAACTGTACCAACATGACATAAACTGTACCAACGTGACATAAACTGTACCAACATCAGTTAAGCAGTACCAACATGACATAAACTGTACCAACATCAGGTAAGCAGTACCAACAAGACATAAACCAAATCATCAGTATTTTAAACATATCACACGTATTATGTATCTCCGCCATATACAGTCCCAACGCCGGATGAGAAAGGCTAAGACACGGACTTCATTGGGGCTCAGACCAAAATACACGTTACGTGCAGTTTTTAGATAACTTTGCAACATGTTCTCATGGGAATCTGTTAAAACTGGCTCGAAAGATCGATCTGAGAAGCTATCAAAATGATCAGTTCCAGATTTATTTGCTTTTTGATGTATCAACACAATGTCATGGGGTTGATTTTAATCTGTTTGGCAACTGATGGGATACTTTGTTCATATATACATGTACTACATCGTTAAATCCCCCTTTAATGACATCTGCATGAACGTTCGTGGCGGTGTTGTTGTTTTTAGTTTCGAACCATTTTACAAAGACAATAATTTACAGATCTACTCGATCTAATTATTTGTACTTGAGATCTCTATTTAATAATGATAATTTAATGTTAAGTTAAAAGTAGATCTATACGTTATCAACAGTAAAACATACTAAACGTAAGTTTACAAATATTCAGTGGTAGTTTTCTGTAGCTAGATATATGTTGGCTATACACGGGGCATAGTGTTACATTGTAACGCTATGCCCCGGGTATCATGTAACACATTGCCCCTAACAATCTGATGGAACTACAAACATCCTTGGGTAAACACCAAGGTAGACCAGATCACGATTCATTCTGCGACGTCATGCCTATTACGTACCCTAATGTAACATATAAGCTAAATTATCAGCAAAGTCATGAATTTAAAGGAAATTGATATTTTCCAAATTCATGAAAATTTACTTTCATAACCGGATATGCGTTGACTTATCGCTGATACTTTATTATCCACTGGACATGCCCACGACCGATCAGATAAAATGGCTACACCAAAAGTACTTTAAACTACAATGGCTATGATGTAATAAATAACGTCATTTGTTTTAAAATTTAAACGTAACACTTTACCCCGTGTAACATTGTGCCCCGGTCTCCCCTAATGATATTCAGTGTCGTTCAGTGTATCAAGGGGATTTTGTCGATCCCTAAAAACCCTCTCTCTTCTAATTTGCCGGCGTTGTTGTAGTGCGTACACTATAGCTGCCATCTTCCCGAAATGCAAAGCGTTTCGCACTTAGGAGTGCTCATGACCGCTCGTAGAGTTAGGTGCGATATCGTTCCTAAGTGCTAGGAGCGAAAAATTGTTGAAACGCACATAGGTGCGAAAAACGATCTTAGGGGCGAAAATCGCTCCTATAATAATAATAATAATAATAACATCTTTATTTTAAGAAGGTTGTGACACATTATGATATAAATATATAACTATAAAAACATCATATTTTCAATGTGGCCTTCTGTAAACAAAACATAATAATAATTAAAATTTAACATTTTCACACTATAATAACATGTATATTAATAAGATTTCACATTGTATTTCAATATAACAATTTAATTTAATATAACAATTTACTTACCGACAGACACTCGATCTATTATATCATACAAATTGATGTGAACATAATATCTCGGACATATAAACGGTTTATATGTCCGTGATAATATATGAATTATATATTATGTCACAATTAATAAAATGAAACGTAATTACTGCGATGCAGAATTTAAAAGGTGATTTTTATATTCGTGTTTGAAGGATGCTAACCTTTCCACATTTCTTATGGCATCTGGAATGTCATTCCATACCTTCATACTGTAATCAGAAAATGAATCTTTAAAATAATTAGTGCGTGGTGTTTTATTTATACATAAGTCATGTTTTGAAGCCGATCGAAGTGAATAGTGTTCATTATTTGCAAAAACAAGTAACTCAGTCAGGTAACAAGGGGCCATACCATTTCGCGTTTTATATACAAGAGCGCCACAGTGGTATTTACATCTGTCTGTAAACGTTAACCACTGAAGTTCTCGTAATAATCCATTGGATGGCGATCGCTTGGGTTTTTTAAGAATAATTTTTGCAACTCTTCTTTGCAAGGTATTTATTTTATTTTTGTGACGATTATTGTCTTTGCCCCAAATATGACAACAATAGTCAAGTATTGGAAGTATATACGCATTGTAAAACATACATTTCATCTCCTCTGTGAGGTAAAATATTACATTCTTTAGAAGCGAAATTTTAGAGTTGAGTTTTTTGCATACAAACTTTATTTGCGTATGCCATTTTAAGTTATTATCTATATAGATTCCAAGCAGTTTTTGAACAGTTACACTTTCTAATGCTATTCCATTTATAGTTAAATTTAGAATGGCAGCTTGCTTTGTCTTATTTGGCGTGCCGATAACCATTCATTTTGATTTATTTGGATGTAAAGACATGTTATTTATTTTGCACCAATCAACGACGAAGTTTAGATTACTCTGTAGCTGAACCTAGGATTTTTGATGAAACGCAGCCATGATGATTATGGTTAACACTAAATATTTGCAATTAATACATTACATTTGACATATATATTGATCTTTCTCGCCAGACATTGGTTTTTAAGCAAACACAAATACCTAAATGATATTGAACTGTACACCAACTGTTGATATCAGGACTGCTTAGTGAACGGAGAGGTTAGTGGATGGATGCAGAAAGTTTCTTAGTGGAGGATGGGGCTTCAAGTATACTTTAAAAATTAAATGGTAAATTATGACTTGTCTAGCTATATATCTCAGCGTCACTATGGTCTTTTGTTTGTCTCATACGCTGGCGAATTACACACATAGGTGTACGTGTTTGACTGACACGTTTTAATAGTCAAATGATTGAAATTCAAATAATATATTGAGAATACGAAAACGAACACATTTTATCTAAAACTGGTATGGTTTTAGATCAATAGAAGTTTTCATATGTGTGTTCAATTAATTGAGAAGACAGTACTACCGTTAGTCACTAAGAGAAAAAACATGGTGTTCATCAACAGAATATAACAGAACAGAATGATTTATTAATATCTGGATTTAAGTATAATACTTATCATCCAATGTATACAATTTACAAAATAATAATATTGACATACTCTCTGTGAGTACTTACATGTACAATTATACATACAACATAGTCGAACAAAATATTACAATACACATGACAAACGACAGTATTACAATATAGATAAGTATGAAATAGATACTAAGACAAATTCAAAACACTTACCCTACTCCAGTTTTGACCAAAATGAATCCCATTTGTGATTTGAATAATCAATTATAATCCACTTTTTCATAAAATACTATAACACATATAACAAGTAATTGTGCACATGTTGCACCTTCTACATTGATGCTTCGGTTAACTATCCGATAGTTTTAAATTTGAGAATTAGAAACATCCAAACAGATTGACAGGTATTTTCTATTTACCACAGAACAGACAGTTTCAAATTGTGAGATGTTCAGCCATAAATAACTTGTTCTGGACAATAACGACACAGTGCACATCATAACGGTATTGCAGTTATGTCAGTTTAGAATATACAGTTAGATTGTGTTTTTTGAGAGGTCAGCTTATGGACTCGTTAAATGATTATTAATTCGTGATGTTTTCTTAACAAAATGCGAACAGTGTATAGTGGTGTAAGATTGACCGCGAACAGCTGCCCTGCGTTCAGTTACGGCTAACTGTTGCTCACGTTTTGTTTTGTATCAATGGCCCACCGTATCACATTATCTGCACACGGGGAACCAAATTGCAAAACGTTACGAAACGATAGCCTCAAATACCTTTACTGAACGCAGAGCAGCATTGCGTTCAGTAATGGCTAAGGGAATCCGCTCATAGTTCGCGTCGCTTACAAGTGTATTGACCGCCTTGTTTGTATACTGGTTCCCTGCCTTATAGACAGTAAAGACAGAAACCAGCCCTGTGATCATTTTGCAATTTGGTTCCCCCTGTGCAGTCAATGTGTTACGGTGGGCCATGGATACAAAACAAAACACGAGCAACAGTTAGCCGTACCTGAACGCAATGTTCGGCTCACAAATTCGCGTGCTACCTCGGAGTCGCAAACAGTGCGTTCAGTAGTAAAACGTGTGCTCAGTTTCGTAACGCGAGCGAGTGTTAGCCTTTACCGAACGGAAGGCAGCCTTGTGTTCAGTTACGGCGAACGATAGCCCGCTCACTGTTCAGGACCTATCAAGTGTATTGATCGCCTCGTTTTTATTCTGGTTCCCTGCCTTTACTGTCTTTGAGGCAGGGAACCAGAATAAAAACCAGCCCTGTGATCATTTTGCAATTTGGCTCCTCGTTTGTAGTCATTCTGATACGGTGGGCAAGGGATACAAAACAAAACCTGAGCGACAGTTTGCCGTTGAGCAGAGTTAGGCTCAAATATTCGCGTGATCGCGATAGCGAGTGATATGAAACGTTTTTCGCTAACACACCGGTCAATGGCAAAACTCGCGCGCTGTTTCGTAACGTTTTGCACTGATAGCCTTTACTGAACGCAAGGCAGGTGTATGAACGTTTAGGACCAATCCATGTCAATTGAGGTATACAAATGCTCTCGTGCGTAAAACTATTAACACGATCATTTCAAAACACCTATTTCAAAAGTAATGGTCCAGGTAATATATTCATACGTTCACGGTTAATAAAGTGATATGAAGACAACAACCATTACCACTTGACCACAGAGGTCGCTTCCAACATTTGTATTTTGCAACCAATCGCTATATCATGATGAACGGGATTTCAGCAGGTTTACACAATCTCGTTTCGATATTTTAATCATTTGGAGCATAGATAATACAACAATCAACAACAGTCATGCCCCATGGCTTTTCCGTTTATGTGAAATAGTACTGTCAGATTTGCAGTACGTTATGAACTAGAGATAATGTCACCACAAGCTATTTTCTCTTTTTATTTCATCTCGATTAAATACGTGTATAGAGCTATTTGGTTATAATGGTTTTATACAGTAAAACTTCGAAACCTCGAACAGTTTTGGCTCGAACACAGTAGATACCTCGAACAGGTTCTTAAGTCCCGGCAAAACCCCTTCTTATTTCATATTATCTAACAGTAGATCACTCGAACAGAGATAGGTCGAACACTCGAACAGGATTTGGGGTCCCTAGCTATCATTTCATTCATTGTTCACTATAGATAGGTCGAACAATACAATAATTCACACCTTTCAATGACCGCTTAATATACTAGTATACACATGTTATTCGCACTTCGTGATAATTACTTGCCAGTTGTACATGTGGAAACTCCCTAATCCGAACACCCCTCGGACAAACTTTAAAGGTCGGATTAGAGGAGAGTCCGGACTGGAGAGAATTCCTCTATTGAATGTCCGTAGGCAAGACATTCTTTCAGTAATTTGAATATGTTCGCTAGAGCAAAGACCTAAATACCATTTGGCTAGAGGTTGTTTGCGTTATCGCGATGTAATATATAATGTCTGAATGCATTCTTTTATTTGACTTTGCAGACTAATTTAAGCTACAAAATATATATAAACTTGAAAATTCAATTTATAGCCCAAAATCATAAGTTATAAGAGACCAACATATTTATGCAACTTTCATAAGAGGAAGATTTGCAATGCGATATGCAAAATACATGATGTGTGAAATATTGGTTGTCTGAATTCTTCCATAAATTATGTAAATTATCATTATAATGTGTTTATTCGTTATAGAAATGTAGGAAATTCGTTTCTTCAGAATATGAACCGCTGTAGACGCCTCTCGTTTATTTAAAACTGTATGAAAGCTTTGAATATAATTTCACTGCATAAGGTGGATATATGAATCTCAAGCAAGTATTTCAATGAATCATTTTACAGTCAAATGATTTTAAACATAGCTGAAATTAAATATGGGTATTTTGCGACATTATACCGTCCATAAAACCTGACAAGCTATGCACTTAGTACGATGTATTATCAAAACGCCATACCTGAAAACTATGCACCATAGCTTTATTTCAAAAGATTTTTCGTAGAGGAAAAAAATAATCTAGGGTAAAAATTTTGAATTGTGATTTGTGTACCTAATGGGCCCTTTTCTGTGCTCACATCCAATGTTTTCCAATTGTTTACAAAATAAGTACATCTCGTACCCGGTCTTACCTTGTTTCCATCAAAACGTAATGCATACGATGATAACGTCTAATGGTATGTATTCATAGAGACAATTAAATTATTATGCCTTCTCTCAATTCTCAGTCATTATACGATCTGACGTATTTTTGCGGAAAATTATCGTCCGGTTTTGGGAGATTTATTTTACCTGTAAAATGACAATCCGGACAAAAAAAATCGTTCGGATTCCGGAGTAGGGAGGATCCGGACTGTGTTTTTTTTTATATGTCGTACTGGAGGAACTAAACCGAGAAAATTGTCCGGTTGCAGGAAGTTTCCGGATCGGAGAGTTTCCGGATTAGGGAGTTTCCACTGTACATGTACTATATGACAGACAATTCATGCGTATAAGAATAAACGAGAGAGAATAAGGTGCCACAGGGAATCATTTTTGCTTTCCTTTCATTTCTTTTTTAATTTTATTATTATGAATAATGCTGCGACTATTGATCGACGTGCATTCAGTATGAAAACCGGCGACTGTCAATTAGGAAATATACGCGTATACCGTAGATGCCTCGAACAGTAGATGGCTCGAACTAATTGCTAGGTCCGACGGCAGTTCGAGGTTTCGAAGTTTAACTGTACTACTAAATATCTAAAAATGATTTTTTCTGCGCATTCGTAAACTTACTAAAGCATTTGACGAAGTGAATAGATCAAATTATAACAATAAGATGTTAACGGTAAATTTATAAACGCTTTAAAGAGTGTACGAAAAAGCTGTATCATGCGTAAGTGTAGAATGGTCAAGGTTAAACTTGTTCAATGCTCAGTTGGTGTATGCCATGGACATAATCTATCCCCTATGGGTGTTTCTATCTGTATGACCTCCATAACAATTTCGAATCAATGAACTAAACTTCTGCAGGGTGGTATTCACGAAACATCTTAAGGTTAAGATTTTCCTTAAATGTAATATTTTCCTTAATATCCACAAGATTTTCCCTAAATATGAAGAAAATACTTAAGTGGTATTCACTAAACAAAGTCATCTTATCTTAAGATTTTCCTTAATTATGGCAATTTTTCCTTAAAAGATAAGGTAGCTTCCACCTTCCTTAAAGTAGAAAAGGAAAATCTTAAAAATGTCGGATGTGTGAAGATTTGAGTACAATATACCTATATACATCTTATAAATGTAATAATGCGTTAACTGTACAATCCCCTAGTAGATGTAGGTATATTTTCATCTACGAAGATGTTTAATGTAGATGTTAGCCTATGAAAAGGGAAATTACTGCTATGTAAACATTGAGATGTTTATATGTTTCGGATAAGGTAATCATGATGTTTGACTAAGGAAGCAAAAGTGAATCGAAACTGGTCCTGTGTCATGCTATTAGTTGACCGATGTTAAACTTGGATAATGACTGAGAATACTTTTGTTATATATCTCTTTATATGCTCATTTTAAGATTATAATATTGTTTTTCTCTGAATCTGTGTTCTTCATTTGATATTTGAAATAATATTTTCATAGATTTTATGTGTCATTTTTTGCATATGTATGTTTATTTCTGTGTATCAGTTGTAGATATGTTATGCTCTCCAGTTATTGGAGGTAATAAAAGTTTTACTAGTAGTTTTCAATCTTGATTTGAATATTATGCTTTGAAATACACAGTTCTATTGAAATCAAATTGTTATTACTGTTATATAGTGTATGTATTTCTTTTTCAACTTAGTTATCTATATATAGCCCTATATCTGCACTAGACTAGTATTTATACTCATCACAAGTGCTAAGTTCTTGTTTCATTTAGGTTCGTATGTGCATGCTTTTGAGCAAAATGTATCAGGGGAAAAGTACCATTTGTGGTGACTTATGATTTTTCCCAACAAGCTTTGTAATACTACACTTAAAAACATAAAACATGCATCTAACCAAAGGATTGATAATAGTGGTTGCTTATTTTATCACAGACAGCTGCAAATGTTGGGTTGAAATTCATACAAAATGTCTGTTCTCAGTACACAACTCGTGACAGGACATTATAAGAAATAGCAAGCATATTGTATCTATATTATTATTGGTATATATGGACAGGGTGTGTGTTGTGTTTGTGCCATGTCCAAGGACATGCTGGATTCATTCAGTCTGAATTACTGGTACTAATTCGCCTCAACAACTAGATCACGACTTACCGACTGCATTATTCATGTTTATATCATACAGATTTACTGAGCAAAACTTCTCACACAACATACAGTCAATTTCCATCAGTTATAATGCAAATGTTCAAATATAATGCAACAAAAACAAAGATTTATATGAAATGACAGTTGTACTTGTTACAACGTAACTAGGTAAAATCATTTATTTGCTTGGAGTTAGAGTAAAATCTGCTACATTCTGCGCACGCATTATTTTTTTAATTTCCGGTTCTATTTTTGGAACGGGAAAACCCGATGTACGTTAGGAACAGTCTTAAGAATTTGCTTGAGATGAAAAATAAGGATAAGGAAATTTTACTTAAAATTCTCTTAAGTTGGATCTGTAATAGTACTTAAGATTTTCTTGAACCTTATCCTTACCGAAGTACAAATCTTAAGATTTCTGTATTTCTTAAGGTATATCTTAAGAAGCTTCTGTATTCAATATACATCTTAAGTTGAAAATTTATCTTAAATCCTAAGATTTCCATTAAATTTAAGATTTTTCTTGCATTTCTTCCTTAGATTTCAAGAAAAATCTTAAGTGGTATTCACAAAGCATATTATCTTGAGATATTGTTTATTTTTCTCCTTAACTGTAAGGTACATCTTAGCAGTCTTAACTGTTATCTTAAATATAAGGAAAATGCTAGTATTTTCGATATCTACAATCTGCTGCTTGTATTTTGTTTAAAAGAAGTTCCAGCATATACAATGATTCTTATTTTATCGTTCTACGTATATTTCCATTGATATCCTAGTATAACATTTGTCAGCGGCGACTATTCTTGCTCGATCTATCTGATAAACGCTTGTCAGTATTTACGAAGCGGGGTTGGAAGATTGATTTTGTGACTAAAATGCTTATTTCATTGTAATAAATTAAATGTTTCTCAATGAATGTGATTGAAATGGTATGACATACAAGTTTTGATCGGAATAGACTTTCACTGTTTGGAGACGATCATTCAACAATGACCAATGGATATCATATTTCCACGAAATTGTCTGGCATTACTGGGGGGGGGGGGAATACATTAATAAGTATATATTGTTATCTTATAAAGATGATTCCATACATACTAGCTGATACAGTAGTCAATCGAACAAAGTAAAACTTCTAACAATTAAAAGGTAATTTGAAGATGGAATAAGAATAGTGTGTATGTGGAATTGTACATGGAATATAAATGTATGGTTTACATTTAAAGTACAGTATCAACTATGTCATACAACTTTTAAAATTTAATACTATTATTTGGTTATTGCTAAGCCTAATTTTAAAGTGTTACGACATGAAATTGATGACTTTATATATCAAGACAGATTAGTTATGAACTCTTATAAACCATTAGAATTAATATGGTTATGCTGTAAGCAGCATTTCACATTTCTTTAATAATAGTCTGCATCATTAACATCACCAACTGAATGACATCCTCAATGATATTTAACTTACAATTAAGTATTAAATCCTCAATAAATTAGATCTTCAAGATGGTGAAAATTCAAGAAAATAATAAACTATTTAAGCAAGTTTTCATCCTTCTGGGCATAGAATACCACTCAATGTACTGTTTCTTAAGCTGTGTAGTGGAGTGTGACGAAACGGTAGAGCACCTTGCGAGAGTTGGGGTGGGGTCGAACCCAACACTGGGTGCACATCCACCTGCATTTATATGAAGGTAGCAAAAGTGTAGTGACGTAAGTGGGAGGAGAGCATCGGTGTGGGATGATACAGCCAACTGGTTACTACTGTTTGTAGAGCGTCATGTAGGGGTAGAGGGGGTGGCGTTAGTCGAACACCTCATCAAGCGCCACACCACTACAGTACTTTCATATTTTAGTTCGAACCTCTTATGACCAGCCCCTGTGTATTCGCATCTTAGTCATCAGACATGAAATAGCAAACCTCCTCTTTAATAAATAGGCTTTTAGTGGGTAGGCATATCCGCCGACATATCTAAATGAATACTGTTCAGTGTTCTGTTACATTGTACCAGTACTTTTAAGCAGCTATCCACCGAAGTTTGCTCGTCTTCCTCTGAGAAGTTTGTTTGCCTACTGACAACAGATGGATAGGCGGTTATATTTTTGTTTCTCAACAGACGACTGAGAGACGACGTGAGATACGTCTAGTTTGACATCCCCAAGAAGAGCGTGTACTGATTTACTGTGCGCACGAACATTCTTATTCGTAAGATCGCAGTCATACATGTATACGGACACATTTTGATAAAACGATCGTAAGTATTTTCGTAAGAAAATTCTTACGAACATTTCGTATCGTACGAACGCTCGTTCGTACGAATATTGATAAAACGGGTCCAACTCAAGACCAAAATTGAATGTTGATATGCGTGTCACAGGCACACTAATGTCCAACTTTCTGGCTCATCGCATGATTCCCCAGATCTGATATTGGCTCCATGCTATAACCGATTATATATATGCCACTTTAACGTCTCATAATCATTATCATTCGCGACTTAATTAGCCAGCATGATGAAATTGCCAAGGGCTGTAGCATTTATCTTGATGTATCAGTATGTATGTAGTTGTGTATATTTTGCTTTCGAATATTACATGTATCATAATATATTTGCAAACAAAACTGTATCTGTTTTCTTTAGTATACGTTTTAATCAATAATATATATTGACACTTTAGTACTCAGTACATGTAATAACGCACGATATGGGATCTTTATATTTTCATTGACTGACTTTTAGAATACAAGAAATTAACAACACGATATTATGACTGATAAATAAAAGTATTTGGAAGTAATGACAAGTTATCTTTACACCTTTGATGTAAGTCAATTACTTCACACAAATGTGTGAAAATACACATGGATGACAAACAGTTGGTTGAAATGTATCACATTTCACACCTTGTATTGAGACATAATTTTTCAATAGAAAAATAATGAAATTGGTAAATGTAAATAAAATATTATATTATGTTATGATATCACGTGACTTCCGGTTGAGATGGCCGCGTATTTTTCGCGCTCGTTTTATGAAATGAAAATTTGGATTTAGTTAATAAAATACAAGGATTATTTATGGAAATTCACTGTAATTAAAGGTGATACATGGGAGTTATCTGACACTTGTTATATTCGGTATATGTACATGGATTTAGAGGATTTCACCACTGGAAATAAAATTCTATTGTTCAATTTTCAAATTCATGGATACCAAAAATCACAAACTTAGCTTTCCAGATGATCGTTTCGTGTATTATGTGTGGATAGATTATATTACGTGTGGTTATCTATATGTTTTTAAACATTGATATCAAAATATTGTGAAAAGGATTATGTGAAATAGTAGAGGAGATTACGTTACAATATGTACACAGTAAGAATTTTGGACCTCTAAAACATTGTAAATACCTATTGATTTATTGATTGTAAACACAACATATTCAAAATGGCGACTCGCTTATCACAAGTAGAGATGATTGAAAGTAAAATCAACGGAGATATGCTTTTTATCCCAAAACGGGCGCCAAAACCAGATAAAAAAAGACAGAAACGAAATGCGAGTGATTTGAGTGATGATATTATTTGTACAGCAAACGACTTCGAATCGGAAAATAAGGACACCAAACTTTCAATGATTTTTGATGAAATCCTAAATTTAAAAGTGGAGCAAGCCCGCTCACATTAACTTAAAACAAGTAGTAGTGATTTTGTTAAAAAAGACTTACGGTAAAATCAACAATATCGCACGAGTGACAAACGAGCAAGCGGCCCTATTAAAAACACTCTCATACAAATCCATTGATCATGAAGCTCGTGGTAAACGCAATAACTTGATTTTCCAAGGTTACAAAGAAGAACGTTTTGAAAACTGCAGAGCAAAATCGTTTGGTTTCATGGCTGATATCCTCAATATAGATATAAGATGCATGGTGATGGGAACGTTACCTTACCGAAATCCGACGGATTTCGGTAATTTTACCGAAATCCGATTTCCATTACCGAAATCCGAATCAAAGTCAACATCTGCAATATATAAATCTATTTTTTTGTTATAATAATAAATAATATGTTGATACAAAGTTATAAGCAAAAAATCAAGGAAAAATATTGGATATTAAGAATAATATAGACGTTAATGTCATCCGAAATCCAATCGCCACTACCGACATACGATCGTCGCCATTTTCCATTACAGAAATCCGACTGTAATACAACATTTGCACTATATATTGCTATTTTTTGGTTGTAATATTGAATGTTGTGATGATATAAATGTACAGACAAAAAATCAAGGAAAAATATTGCATATTAAGAACAATATAGACGATTACGACTTCGAAATCCATTCTTCGATACCGTAATATTCATTCGGCGGTTCCGAAATCCATTTGGCCGTACCGAAATCCGATTATATATCAAATTACAAACAATTTATGTTAAAACAAATTAGTTGCTAGTATGCATATAATAAGTTTATAAGTGTATGCTAAATAAAGGTAACCAGATAAACGTAAATGTTGAGTTATTTACAATTAAAATAAAATTCATTATATGTAAGATTTACTTCCCTTGCATTTTAATATTTCAGCTAAAAGTTATCTCCCCTAACAGTTGTGAATTATCAGTCCTCCAAAAATGTATACGATCATTTCTTATATTATATTTTATTTGATGTATTATTTTCGATTGTTGTTTTGCAAACATATCGATATTAGGGTGAGGCCGTTTATATGTTAAATTTGATGTTTTTTTGACATTTCCACTTAATTATTGAGTATAAAAAAGGTCCGTGATATAGGTTCTGGTAGAAAATTTGTTATAATTATTCAAATTCAACCTGGAATGTATGGATAATATATTTGGCGCATTAGTCGGCACTTTTCATCTATCTATTTTGACAATGTAGAAATTAAGTTTGAATGAATGTGTGAATCACAATTGTCGTTATCTCGATTATGAAAAAAAAACTGAGATATTTGATTGAAAGATGTAGGTGTTAATAATGCAGTAACTACAACAGCGTAGCAATCATTAATTACTGATATTTTCATTACAATTAATGATAGCGTAGGTTTATACACGCACGTGCGAGAAAATTGGTCCATTTTTACGTGTAATGTGTTAGTGTCGGTTATGAGAAAACCATTTTTTTTTTCATAAGACATTTGCTTTGCCTTTGAAGAATTCCATGCTTGTTATTTTAGTATAAGGCATAATGGTGTTTATGTACATAGACAACCTTAAGCATCTTAGTGGTAGGGACCTATTTCATACTATTACAAACAAGCGAATCTTCAATAAATCCTGCAACACATATTGCTGTGAATTCCGGAAATTATACTTTACTTTAAGTATTGATAGTATTGGGTTATGCAATAAACAATATTGTCCCCTGTGTGCACTCTCTAGATATCAATCTTATCTAGACCCCTAATCAGCATTTCTGGCCCAGTGGGAGTCCAATATACATCAATCAGTACTTGCTGTCACCATCTGACACATATATACAGTAAAGTTGAGAAACTTGCCTTGAATGTTATTTATTAAAACGTATGTGTGATATTTATGATTGTAAACATGATTTTTCACCTTTCTATAATCATTTATTAAACCCCAGTGTATTAAATAATGAATATTGCCTTGGTAAACCTAAAATGATGATTGTGTATTATGACGAGTGGTTTCGTCTGTTTAGTGATATAGAAGTATATATACACTCAACAAAATTCCTAATCGGTCAGTTTATATTGTATTATTATTTTTCTAATACAGGTAATAGACATCGATCTATTGAATTGTGAATGCAATATTATTGTACGAATATATATATATGTATGTCATATTCGATACAAAACAACAAAAACAGAAATATTATTTTATATTTAATTTCATATCATTTTCATTTCACACACAATGAACAGTTTTTTCCTTATACCATGGAACAATTTGCTTTGTCCTTGATCGTTTAAATGGATCTTGTCTTTTTCATAATTCTTGGGGAATCTTACGTCATTTAATTTTACGACATGTACATCCAATCTGGTTATCAGTTTATTAACTTTGTGTCTGATTGCATTGAACGCTTTCTTCGTCAATGAGTTATCTTTAATGAAAAGTCCACGCTCGCTTATATATACGAAAACAACATTGTCACATCCATTGCTTTTTATCGGATTTCGGTAAGGTAACGTAGCGCATGGTGATTGCTCGTGCACATAGACTTGGACCGTATAAACTCGGACAAAAGTATTCACGGCCAAATATAGCCAATTTTCTCAATTACAACGATGTAGAATATATTCTAACCAATGCCAAAGTTTTGAAAGGGTTCCCGGAATATTCCATTGACATTGACTTGCCACGAGAAATCGCATATGCTCGCAAACGCTTATGGCCATTATTCAAGGATATTCGAACAGAGAATCCGAAATCCAAGGTTCGCATAGTATATCCGGCAAAATTGATGTGCGACCATACTGTCATCCAAGATGAGTTCCCAGACTGGTTTGAAGTACTGGGGCGTAGCAGATTGATAGATCTTCAATTTATAGAGACAATTAATGAAGGAACACCAAACGAGACACATTTATCTACAGCAACACAAGAACATGATACTGCTATGGTAGTGAAACCTGCTGTCCTCCGACAATGTTAAACCCAGTAGTTCTATTGAAAATATGGAAATCAACTTGCAGCCGATCACTGATCCAAATAAACAAGTGGCTTCCTCCCAAATGAACTTCACTAACAAAGCAACCAGCAATAACACTGTATCCAGTGGTGCCATCAAGTTCGTTAATACACCATTGCAACCGACTATTGGCATTGAAACCCAATTAGTGTGTGACCTGACCGCCCCTGAAGATAACATTATAAATGAACCCCGAAGATACCGATCATTGTCAGTTGGTCCTAATACTAGGCGACCGAGGTCACCACAACGGCGTACACCGCAAGTCAATAAGACTACAAATAGACGGAAAAAGTCAACCGCATCATCCAAACCAGATCGTAGTCGATCACGACAAAACGGTGTATCGAATCAAACCACCAACGCCAATTCATCACTGGAAGCTAACGTTCACCAGGGTAACACCAATCAGTCCGGTAACGGTTAGCGTTCAGCGGAGAAGGTGCAATTAAGTTTTGCATTGTTGAATGTACAGAATCTCATATCAAAACATTTGAACAAATTACAATGTACAGAAATTATATCTTTGTTTGAAAGAAACGATATTGTTATGTTTACAGAGACATGGTCGAGCGCTTCAGATAATACTCAATATGACAATTTTAAATGTTTTGCTTTGCATAGAAAAAGATCGAAACGAGCAAAACGTGAATCGGGTGGTATTAGTTTGTATATCCGAGATAAATTTGTGAGTGAAAAAACATTGTTTATCAAGGCGAAGACGATTTGTTATGGTTGAGATTGGATGGTAAACTGTTGTCATTAGAAAACGATTTATTCATAGGTATTTGTTATGTCATGATGTAATATTATATTGGCGGGTGATTTTAATAGTCGCACCTCAGTTAAACCAGACTTTGTGAATGATGATTGTGTTTCAAACTTTACTGATATTTTACCTGATGATTATGTAGCTGATGTTTTTATTCCAAGGTATTCACAAGACAAAGGGAATGTCAATACAAATGGTAATGTTTGTTTAGATTTTTGCAAACAGACTCAATTAAGAATTTTAAATGGTCGTGTAGGTGACGACGCAGGTATCGGAAAATATACTTTTGTTGGTCATAGAGGTTGTAGTGTAGTTGATTACTTCGTTGTGTCGGAACGTATTTTTCCGTTATTTGTAAAATTTGCTGTTTATAATCCAAATTGTTTATCTGATCACTGTATTGTTGAATGTTGCATGGAAAATACATGTACTATTGGTAACGATAATTTAAGGAATGTAGATGACTATACGATAACTGATAGTACGACAAATGAGTTCGAAGAGATACATTACAGATATCGTTGGTCAAACGATAAAAAACTGATTACATACAATCCATTAACTCAGATTGTTTTATTGCCTCCTTAGAAAATGTTACAGTTGCAACAAAATCGGCAGATGATATTGCTAGCTTAGAAACGCACCTTTGTATTTTTTCTGATCTATTGAATTCTGTAACAGATAAACTTTTTAAAAGAAAAGTCAGTTGAACAAATATTGCAGAAAAAGACAAGCACGTTTGGTATGATGACTCATGTAAGACAAAACATAGAGAATTCCTTTTATCCTTAAATTGTTTTAGAAAAGATAAAACTGATACGAACCGCCATGTTGTGGTTAAAAGTCGGTCTAATTACAAATGCACATTACGAAACTCTAAAAAGCAATATAAACTATCCCAAACAACTCTTCTTGAAAAAAATAAAACAAAAAATGCGAAATTATATTGGAATATGCTTAAAGATGTGTCCCATGTAAAGTTGCCAAATATCCAACTAACCTGTTTTGAAGAATATTTTAAAGCCGTCAATAACCCAAATGATCACTTTTTCAGTCCCGACGAAGATATCTTATACTTTAATGAGCGTTTCATTAACAATGAATTTTATATAATGTTTAAAGAATTGGACGAGGAAATACTGCCTAAAGAAATATTTCTAGCCATCAAACAACTAAAAACTGGGAAATCGTCTGGACCAGTTACGTTTTTAAATGAAAGTTTATGTATGGTGCTGAAACACTTATGCCTTTTTTGCATTGTTTATTCAATGTTGTCTTGGATACAGGATGTTTTCCAACTTCTTGGTCAGAAGGATATATAATACCATTACACAAAAAGTGAAATGATTATCGTGGAATAACATTGTTAAGTGTCTTAGGAAAACTGTTCACTAGAATTTTGAATAATCGTCTAAATAAATGGGCAGAATATTATAATGTATAGTTAGAATCCCAGGCTGGATTTAGGAGAGGTATGGGTACCACGGACAATATTTTTATTTTACATGGTCTTATAACACATATTATTAATACCGGGAAAAAACTATATTTTTGTTTTGTAGACTTCAGTAAAGCTTTTGATTATAAAGAAAGAAATGCATTATGGACAAAATTGATTAAATTTGGAGTTCGTAGAAAAAATTTGAAAGTAATAAAAAGTATGTATGAAGATATTAAAACACGTATAAAGTTTGATAATAAGCTAAGTAACGATTTTTTATGCATGTTGGGAGTTAGACAAGGTGAATGTCTTTCTCCATTTTTATTTTCTATGTTTCTCAACGACATAGAAGAACATTTTTGCACAAACAACTTTGAAGGAGTCGAAATATACATGACAAAACTATTTTTATTGCTTTATGCCGATGACATTGTCATTTTATCAGAAACACCGGAAAGCCTTCAACATGGTTTAAATTTGTTGTCAGATTACTGTCTAAAATGGAAACTAAAAGTAAATGTTAATAAAACCAAAATAATCGTTTTTCGTAAAGCTGGTATCTTACCACGTAATATAGTTTTCACGTACGATAACAATCCTGTAGAAATAGTGAAATCCCTATTTAGGCATCATTTTTAGTCAAGGTGGTTCATTTAAGGAAACCCAATTAAATTTTTCGCATAAAGCGTTAAAGGCAATTTTTAAACTAAACAAATATTTACTGAAATTTGAAAATGTTTCTATTTCACACAAACTTGAATTGTTTGACAAACTTATATTGCCAATTTTATCTTATGGGTGCGAGATATGGGGTTTTAATAACGCCGAAAATATCGAAAGGATACACACATATTTTGAAAAAATATATTACAAGTAAAACGCACAACCCAAAATGACTTTGGTTACGGTATTCTAGGCAGGTTTTGTTTAAAAAATATACGATACTTGCGCATCGTAAAATTTTGGCTTAAAATCGTAAATAGTAAAGATTTAAAATTTCGTAAAATGATTTACAATACATTAAAAAGAGATGCCGAGATATTCCCGAACAAAACATCATGGGTGACGTCTGTTAGGGATCTATTATCTAGATTAGGTTTTCATGGTGTATGGCTCCAACAAGGAGTTTGTATGATAACAGCTTACAGATATGGCATACACGATTAAATAATTCGAGCAGATCCGTATTTTATAAAGAAATAATTCATTTTGGTTTCCAAAAATTCCTTAATACTCTAGATATTCCTAAATTTAGAATTGCTATGACTAGACTTATTGTATCCTCTCATAACCTAAGAATCGAATCCGGCAGATGGCAAAGACCAAAATTAGAAAGAGAAAATAGATGATGTTTTTATTGTGATAAGTTGGAAGACGAATATCATTTCATTCTCGAATGTGAACTTTATAATGAACTCCGTAAATTGTATATAAAGAGTTATTACTGGAGAAGACCAAGGATGTTAAAATTGAGGTTATTATTTGAAAATCAAAACGAAACTGTCATGAAGAAATTAAGCGTATCATCTTCAAAGCGCTGGAAATACGAAAAGATATTTAATTAAAATTGTAATATGAATATATCAAACAAAACAAATTGTACACTTTGTTTTTTCATCGACTTCACAAATGTATGTAAACTATTGCACGTCGCAATGTTATACGGATATAGATAAGAAATTTACAATCAATACACATATAACATTGTATTATATTTACATACAGTATAACAATATTGATCTTACACATTCGTTACGATAATATGTTAATGACTGATAACATAGTATGTATACGCGTATTTATATGTATTATTATTTCATACACATGTTTTTTCGCTATCGCATGTATGTTTTATTACATAGTCAATTTCAGTTTGTTCTTCAACTATAACGTTATATGTTCGTATATGTGTTATAGTGTTCCTTCTCCGTCTCATAGATATATGTGTGTATATATGTATATATTGTTTGTCCTCATGGGCCATATGGCTTACTGGACTTAAATGAAAATAAACTCTCTAAACTTAAACTTAAGGTGTTATATTGGAATGTTAAGTACTAATACTACAATTCACATACTATTATACATATATTTCACATAAAATATAATCAAGAAGTTTAAGTTAAAATCATGAAGAATAGGAATTGTAATACATTTTTTTCACAAATAAATTACCATACATTAAAGTGCTATCGTCATGTTGGGGGGAAATAAAATTAGTCTTTAAGCAAACAACATTATATGAACAGAACATAACAGACATTTTATTAATAATTGTACAATGTAAATCGTCCACAATACATACATGTTTATATACATTTTGTCAACGTGAAAGTTACTTACTAAGTGTTATTGAACAACAATAAAAATACATCGGAATAAGTCATATATTACACAATTTAGTTTGAAATAAATCGTCGGAGGTTGAACTAAGCATTTATCTTTCAACAGTTAATAAAGTTTTCAGTATTATATGAGATGTTAATCCAATTATGACAACGAAGATGTTCAATTGCCTGTATAAACCAATAGCATCTATATAGTAATAAGTGACTTGTACTTAAAACCGCATAACATTAAATGTTCGTAGCTTTAAATTCGACACGCTAGATGCATATAGGAGGTGATATTTCAAATATAATTGATATGTGTATATAATTATGTGTTTAATCGACCTCATGGTTATTATTGTATCGTAAAATGTTGCTTAATATGGGCGCTTTCTCACACCATACACTATTTGCCGGCACATCAACAACAATTTAAAATTTTACGATCTGTTCATGTCTAGCGGTTCTTTGTTACATAGCTATATGATTACGTTCATGTAATAAAATTCACCAGACCAATGCTTAACAACTTTAAAGATTAAAATCTGAAACAATTTTATGCATTTCATATAATACATATGTACTGCATAATCATCAACAAATTGCTTACTTTTTGAAGAACGCACCCTCATAATGCATTTTAGATTTGTTTACAATAAACAACTGAATGTTGCAACTGTCATAAATTCTTGATCGCTTCAGTGAAATTTTTGATTATAGTATATACATTTTTAAGTATAAGTGTTTATTCATGAGAATGCTAAATTTCAAATCAGCTGAAAATTCGGCAAGGGGTCCAGGGGGGCCGCTGAAGCTACTGGCTTTAAGCATCTAAGACGGTTTAAATTGTATCAAAAACGGCCCTTGCGAGCCTCAAATCAATACCCGGAAAATTCTCATGCATGATTATTACACGAGTACAGTAGAGCCACTCGTAACAAGTCTCTTAAGTCATGTATGTCATGTTTTATATTGTTGTTGTTTTATCTATAAACTAGAGACAAGTGCTAATCAGTTCATCTACTGTCTGCCAGAGATGTAATCGATTTTTACAAAATGTTATTTCACAATCTTTCTGAAAAACGGAATATGTATTGCAGAAATGTTAATTTTTTCAAAACCGTTTGCACAAGTTTTATATCTCAATCCGTTGTTGAGATATTAACGATTTCCCACAGTTCCCATGTATTTTCCCCATTACCCACGTTATCGACGGTGAACCAGTAATAATAGGACATGATTGTTGGGAGTAGAATATAGATGTGTTGAAACAACAGTAGCTTACAGAAATCATTGGTCCATGCAGCAGTAGAAATTTAGAACACGACTAAGATTTTTTTTACTTAGGAAAGAAATATCTTAAGCAATATATTGAATATAACTTAAAGATAAAATATTTTTTATCCTTGCGTAAGGAAAAAATATGTCTTAAGGAAAAACTTAAGAAATATCTTAAGATGTATATTAAATACGGGCCCCAGTGTTGTCATAATATCAATTATTTCTAAACGGTGTTGAATTAAATGCGCATATAACTTATACACGAACTGAATATATAGCTATTTGAGAATGTCCAGGTTATTGTTTTAAGTATATTTGTCTTATGCACGTGACACCACGACAAACTGATGCGAAAGGTCGGGAACTTATTACTACCTTCACAATAGCGTATTGTATTGAAATATATATATGTTAACTTGGATGAATTTAGTTGAGAACAAGCAAATGCATAGACGTTTACTAATAACAAAGTATACATATCGTTTGTCATGTGTATTGTAATATTTCGTTTGACCTTATTGTATTGTTGAAGGTACATGTATGTTCGGTAACTATTAAAACGAAATTTAACGTTCAATAAGTACTTAGTATTGGTTTATTGCTTGAAATTAGGTAATCATTATCATATAGTACCATTACTTGTGGTTAACACAAAGTAAAGACAAAGAAAACAATGTATGTACAAACTATCATGTGAAGTAATTGTCTTGAATTTAAGTTTCACATTTAACTGTTTACAATGTTGAGAGGTGCTTTTATCAAGCCCATCAGAGCTCACTTGGCTTCCAAACCGGAGGTCATTGCTTTAAGATTTGGTGTAAAATATAATATCCATGACAATGGGACTGAAGAAAATAAAAAACGAGAGGGGGTCCGGGGATTAACTTGATATTCATTAAAATAAATTCATATTCACACCAAACTTTGTGTATGATAAGAACATGTGAAGAGCTGGTTTTGGATTGCTTTTGATGACATTCTATTCAAGACCAAATACGCTGTTACTATAAATAGAAAATCAGTGTCTGGCAATTTTCATTTATCATTTTCACATCAAACTTGGTGTGTAGTAAGAATATATGAAGGGCTTGCTTGGAATGGCTTTTGTAGCCGTTCTGTCCAAGTTCACTGTTATTAAAATTAGAAGATCATTATCTGCACAATATCTACACTTTGTTTATGCATATTGACATGAAACTTGATGTATGGTAAGTATATGTGAAGGGCTTGCACAGGGTGGCTTGTGGGGCCGTTCCGTCAAATGTCGCTGTTACTAAACATAGAAATTCAGTTTCTGCTCTTTGTCTTCACTTTACTTATGCATATTTGTCATTATTGGTTTCGGCTTTGCATATTTCATACACTGACCTTCTTATATATTGTCAATTTCAAGTGCTGCCTACTCCTTTTTACTTGACATCCTCTGCAATATATAAAGGCTTTTCTACCACATGGGTTTTTTCTACAAAACTGTTCGTTACATTGAAGTAAAATGGACTTTGTATAATAGGTATTCTACTATTGTGGCTGTTGAAAACCTGGTTTTGTGGTATTACCACGTTTCTTGTTGTAGTGCCTCTTTGCAGATTCTTAATGAACTCGGAAACTTCTGTTGTATTGCAAACTTACCATCATTGATAGATAAAGCTAAAACCGTGAGTATTGATGATGGTTTGACCACATAATTGGAGAAGTAGTATCGAAGGTTGATCAGTGTTGAAGCTCTTGTAAATAGTGTTAAAGAACAACAAAAGACAAATACTCGATTAGATAATGTTGAGCAAACTCTAAAAGAAAGTAAACCACCCTATATTGAAAACATGATAGGTACATAAGATTTCAAGATACAATAACTGTATAGGCTTATTTTAGTATTTAACAATTGTGAAGTATTGAAGCGCAACTCTGTTTATATTAATCTTTTTAGAATTTGTTTCTTTACTTTAGGATTTCATAATTACAATGTACTCTATCTGTAACTATGCTTACAATGTTGATATTCTGATTCGCAAGACTGAATTTTGTGCGTTAAACAAAGTATATAAAATAGTTAGTTGTGACTACTGCTGTCTGAAATAATAATAATAATAATAACGACTTTATTTAAAGAGGCAACACAGTTGGGCAAGCCCAGTCTTCCTTGTGAGCCTCTATAAAAGTTTCCTCCGGTGCCGGGAATCGAAATACAACTTAAGTTTCTGAAAACCACCACTGTATACTACAATGTTTACATATATACCTGTGTAGAAAAGCATATATGTCGAAGAGTAGAGCACCTGTCTCCTGACCCATAGGGTGTAAGTTTGAATCCAGCCTTCTGTGAACCTCACAGTTCATGTACATATTAACTCATGTAATGTTAGTTACCGTAGAAGCTGTTAATGAGACTGATTGACATGAGTTGTAACAATGTCAAATACTCATATGTTTAGACATGTGTATGGGTCATCTAGGAGCGTTTAAAAGGGGGTAATTTAGTCACCAACTTTATGTCCTTGAATGTTATTCACTCATACAAATTTGGAATGTTTGAATTCAAATTGTTAATGGATTTTAGATCACAAAATATCAGTTTACATGTCGCTTTCAAAATAACATCGAACGAAGCAAAATTGCTTAATTTAACCCAAACATATGAATTTATATACTGATAAATAAGTTTTTCGACAAATTAGATCGTATATTGAATATTTATCATCATCGAGCCAAAAGTTATAATACATTTGACAATCTCTAAATTGCCATAACACGGAGTTACATGCGTGAGGAATTTAGGAGTGTGTTAAGGTAAGCCGTCCATCATTGGTTAAAGTATTCAGTCACTACCATTGGGTAATTTCGCTTCTATATATATGGGAACTAAACACAAAATAAATTTCTAAATTGAATAATGTATTTTGAATTTAATTTCACAGCAGTTGCAAGTTACAATATTCTAGGCAGTCCTTCACTTCATATTTTAAATAGTGTTTTTATTGGGAAAAAAAAGAGTATGCAATTATTTATAAAGGGAGGTAATTTACTAAAATACTTCAAAATATTAAACAAAAATAGTTGAAGTCTTGGAAGTGACATATTTTGGTAACAATGTAAATTTTCTTATGTTTTACAACTACAATTAACTTTATTTGCCATAAATAAATCATACGCTTGAAAGAAATAAGCAAAATTGCAAATTCCAGTTTCGTCATGCGTATGTAAAATTTAGGCATCATTCTGTTCAAAATGAAATTTTGTAAAAAACAGACAGAAAATGTCTCTGAAATTTGGATATAGTTGATGTTATATGCTACAAATAATTTTCATTGAAGACAAAATGACACACAACTCATTTTTGGGTTTTCTCACGTAGTCAATATGTTTATGTTCGCAAATGTCCGGCCCAAAAATTTTGTGTTGATTTTGTTTAAAATATTTCTGGCTTTTCTTAAATTTGCAAGTACATAGGAGGTTTCATTATATGAAAATAGGAAGAAATAAGAAAATAAATGTGATTTTCCATTTTCCATTTATCGGTTTATTTTTGAAAGCCAAATATTTTTCAGAAAAGAAAACGGACCGTTATTTATTGTGGAACTAATTATTTTCAAATTTTCTAATTTTATCAGCATTATTAAATAGATTGAAACGACAACTGATTCATTTATCGCTGACATTATGCCAATGATGTAAGGCTTACTTAATCAGAGCGCTGCAAGGGAACATGTTCTGATTATTGAAATGAGAGTATACGCACAGTATCGAGGCTATGAGACCATCGTGTTGCACAATTTTCTTTCATATTTAGTTATTGTGTAATCCACACTAAAAGGGGGGCATATATATTTGCCCTTGTCCGTCCGTCCATCCGTCACAAAATTTTGAGTCGCGCGTATCTCTAACAATATATTTTCTAGACTCACAAAATGAATGAGTCCACAGCATATGTTATGATCATGAACTCATACTTCGACTTCATGTATGCGAAAACAATATATGAACAGCTCGGCAAGATCATCAAGGAACAGTGTTATGGATGTGAAGTAGACCACCATTCACAACTCCATCAATCATGCGTCATGAATACGGTTGAGGAGAACGTTGAGATGTACTTTGATCAACTCATATCAGCAGTTAGCGAGGACGACATCCTTCTCTCGTGGATTATGGACTCACTTAACAACAGTCAAGAGCTTCTGGCGTTACATAAACTCAAATACAATGAAAAATGATCAGTGGAGATCAAAAATGAAGAAAATGGTGTTATCTGTTTTACATTTAGAAAGACGGTTATTTCAACCAATCATTTAAACCTTACTTTGACTTCTATTTTACACATACACGACATGTATGTTGAATTATTGTCATTGTAAATAGATAGATAGATAGATATATTTATTTGCATATTGAACACTGAAAAGTATTTTTTACAAAGCAGCAATAATCATTTTTTTCAGTAATAAGCATCGTGACAAATGGCGAGAAAGCATGTAATTTTGGTTTGTGAATTTTAGAAATTTCATTTTTTCGAGATATAAATCATGTTTTTGTTTATTTGTTTTCTAAATAGACATAAAAGATTACAGAAATTTTACATGTGTTCTTTTACATGCGTTCTCGGGAGAGACAGTGTATGCAATATACCGCAACATTAAGGCATATATTACATATAACAATTATAGAACAACATATTTAAGCCAAAATAGTATGACATAGAATTATTATAATGCAATACAACATATTGTTGAGCCATACAATTCATGAGCATATATATTTACTCATACATACACATACATACTCACACATACATATATAGATATACAAGTATATACATAATATGCATATACCCCTACACACACACACACTTACACACACACGCATATACATATAATACATACATGTACAAACAAAAGTAGCACAATCATTTAGGGTATATAGAACAACATTGCCTTACAACATCAAGAATAAATATGTTTAGACAAAACATGTCTAAGTCACCATTGCATGCAGGTTTTGTCGTTCAGTGAAAGCGTGGTGTACGAAAATGGCTAGGTTTCTAATTTCGGTAACATTTTCACTAGTAATTAATTGTAAAAATGTGTACATATTTGGATTTTGCCAATAAAAGCGTTTGATTAATTTGTTTCGACTTTCTTTGTAAATAGGACATTGTATGACGAAATGATATTCATCTTCCAACACGTTGCAGGCAATACATAATCTTTCGTTAAAAGGTACCGGTTGAGGTTTTTTCCATCTTCCTGTTTCAACATATAAACGATGTGAAGACATTCTTAATTGGGACATAGATATTCTATATTTTTTAATGTTGATAACCTCAAGATATTTATTGAAAGTAAAAGAAGTAAAGGATTTAAAGAAAATAGCTCTGGATGAGTTTTCCAGTCTTGAGTTAAAATCCTGAATCCAGGTATCGCGTATTCTTTGCTTTACTAATGATAAAAAATACTTTCGATTGGCTACTCCTTGGTTCCACCAAGCATCATAAAAACCAAGCTTCGACAAAATAGACTTAACTCTTGAGACCCAATTAACCTTACGCGGGTTTACTTCAAGATCACTTTTTAGTAAAATATAACATTGTTTAATGTATTTATGTTCTGGGGCAAAGCATATTTTTAGCCAGTATTTAATAATATTGTACATTCTATAAGCTTCCATATCATACCTGCCTAGTTCTCCATGTACAAAGTCATTTTGAGTCGACAGTTTAACTCCCAATAGACGTTTACAGAAATGTAAGTGCGTTTTTTCTATTTCGTTCGCCTTATAGAACCCCCATACTTCGGATGAGTAATTTAATATAGGTGTGATTAATTTATCGAAAAGTTCAAGTGTATGTTTTGGAGATAAATCTGTAAACTTATACAGACGTTTGTTCATTTCATAAATTCCTTTTAGTGCTTGGCCTGCTAACAATTTGTCTTGAGCTTTAAAAGAACCACCCGATGAGAAAACAACACCCAAATATTTGAAGGTATTAACAATCTCCAAATCAGTATTTTTATAAGTAAATTTCATATTGGCGGGTAAACGCCCCCCTTTTCTAAAAATTACAATTTTTGTCTTAAAAGTATTAACTTCAAGTTTCCATTTATCACAATATTCCGATAAAACGTCTAAAGCTTCTTGCAAACCCTCACTACTTTTAGAGAATATAATAATATCATCTGCATATAATAAAAGACATAACTTCAAACTGCCTAAATTGATTCCGTTTATACCTTTTGCCGCGAATTCACGCTCTATATCATTTAAAAACATGCTAAATAAAAAGGGCGATAAACTTTCACCCTGTCGAACTCCAAGATTGCACGAGAACGCCTCGCTAACCTCGTTAAAAAGTTTAACTCTTGATGAGATGCCATTGTACATAGATTGAATGACCTTTAGAATATTACCTTGTACACCATACTTAATTAATTTGTACCACAGAATATCTCTTACTATGAAATCAAAAGCTTTCTTGAAATCTACAAAAGCGCAGAACAATTTTTCGTTATTATTCAAACAATGAGAGATTGCAGCATTCAGTACGAATATATTATCAATGGTTCCCATTTTCTTTCTAAACCCCGCTTGAGCTTCAATATAAATTTGGTAGCTTTCTGCCCATGTGTCAAGTCTGTTGTTCAAAACCCGAGTAAATAATTTTCCCAAAGTGCTTAAAAGAGTGATACCCCTATAGTTAGATGGATCATCTCTACTTCCCCCCTTATGTATCGGTACGATATAACCTTCACTCCATTTTGTGGGAAGTAGCCAATGCGAAAACACGCGTTAAAAAGTTTTTCAAGATAAGGTAAAATTTGGTTACTTCCATTTTTGAAAAACTCGTTTACAAATAAATCCGGACCCGCAGCGCTATTTGATCTTAATTGTTTTATAGAATTTCGAATTTCTGTTGAGCTTATTTCTGTGTTAAGTTCGTCAAACATTATTTGTGTCTCATCGTTTAGAAATGTTTCGTTAAATTGGAGAATATCATCATCAGCTTGATAAAACTTATCTTCAGGATTGTTTATAGCTTTAAAATATCGCGCAAACATGTCTACATTTACATCATTTGTATTACAGTGACAAACAGAATCTTTCAACATTCGCCAATACAACTTCGCATTTTCTAGTTTTGAATTAACAAATTTTGAAGTTTCTGCTTTCCTGAACGCGTATTTCTTCTTTCTAATTACGTTCTTATACTCACTTCTCGCCTTGCTAAGATTATGCCGATTTTCGTTGGAATTATCTCTATTGAATTTATTTAATTGAACATAAAATATGTTTTTCTTTATTGAGCACTCTTCGTCAAACCAAACATTTTCCGATCGCTTATTTTGTAGTTTTTTGGTATGTTTATATTTACCAAACAAAGGTGAGCATATTTTGTCAATTGTGTTGGAAAATTCTGTAAGGCAGTTATCGATCACTTGCGAAGAAGTACAGTTATCTAATTGCGTCAACAGATTATTAACCGAGTGCAGGTATTCATCCGAATTTAGTTCATGAATGTAACTCTCGATGTGATTATCATTCCATTTGTACATAAAATTAATCTTTTCCGTTTTGTGGTTGCTTTGAGGCAACGAATTTTCAACAACAAAATCAGATTGCACAGAAAAATGAACGGTACAATGATCAGAAAGAATGTTAGGCTGACCAACATGAAAGTTAACAAACCAGTTTAACATAGAGGTACTAGATATTACATAATCAACTAAACTACTACCAGTCGGACCGTGAAACGTGCATGAACCCTTGTCATCACAAACTCTACCATTCACGATACGTAAACCACTCTCTTTACAAAAATCAATCAATAACCGACCATTTCTGTTAACAACATTATCTTTCGTACTCCTGTATAATGGCGTATCAGTAATATAGTCATCTGGTAAAAAAGACGGCACGTTGGCATCATTAACATCATTCTCTACAAAATCATTCAGACAACCAGTTCTACTGTTCAAGTCGCCTAATAATAAAAATTTACAAGCTTTATCATTTTCATGCGCTATTTTAACAATTTCGGCTAATATTTGGTCATATATTGTCGTATTATTTAAATTCTCTCTTGTACTACCCTGTGGGACAATATAGCAAAGACATACATATACATCACACTGACTCTCGAATAAATCACCTGAAAATTTTAGCCACAAAACATCGTCATTATCATTCTCATATAACTGAACATGTGTACAATATGAATTTTTGATATAACAACATATTCCACCTGAGTCTCGTTTTGATGATGAATTTTTATCAGTTCTATGTTTTGAATATAATTTAAAGCCAGGAACGTCCATATTAACTAAATTATTAGACCACGTTTCCGTGAAAAATATAAAGTCGTTTGTGGTAAATAAATCAGTAAGTTCTCGCTGTTGAAGTTTATTTACATTTTTTGACACTAATCCCTGAACGTTTAATAGCACAAAGTTTAAAGATTGTCTCTCCCTATTGTACTATGTGGTGTTATCTCCTGTATGAGTCGATTCCTCGCTGTGTTTTTCATTTGGCGTGTTGTTTGTTCATTTTGTTGAGACGATGCACTTTTATTGGACGCACTTTCCTCACTTGTTGAATTAGCTACAGGTGTTGATATGTTATCTACCAATGCACTATTTGTTGTAGCGTATTCGTCTGTGGACATATGTTGGTCGGAGGTTGTCTGCGGTTCGGTTTCTATCGTGACACTGCTAGGACTCAAATATCTATACACATTTTGCATTCAAATGTTTGCATACATATAGCAGTTTATATTATCTGCTTGTATATATTTTGTATGTTTGAAACACTGTTTCACAATTGTAAATACAGTCTAATAATTACAATAAAGTGTTTGTTTATCTTTCCCACCAATTTCTCTTACTCGTTGTAAAATTATACTCTTTCTCACTCAAATACCGAAGCGGCGGGTTTACGGTTTATGACAATTATTTGTAAGTGTAATCCTATACCGATTCACCGCTCTATTACACAGGAATGTAAACACATAGTCAAATGTTCTACAAATAAATAAGAATGAACTGATGAGGTGATAGACTAGCTACGGAAGTGTAGTAATGGTTAATAGTTCTAAAATAGTTAAAATTGAAAAAAAACTACGTACATTGTATAACTAATGATTCGTCAAACATTTACTTCAGTCTCTTTCAAGACATCATAAATTACACACACGCACACAATCAACAAAAATACTATCATAAAGATGAACAGTGAATCATCTTTTACTGGAAATTTTTCTACGGAAAATCAATCTCAAACAGACCAAACTGATGGAACCTTCAGCTTGTTGTCTGAATTACCATCAGCATTTGAAGAAATCAGTACAATCGAAGATTTGCATTTAAGAGATAAAAACTTTCGATATCATTTAACCATTATAAAGCTGGTTGAAGTTTTATTCATCGCAACAACATGTGCTGCTCCTGGATTTGTTATTTTGTCACAACATATTGCGGGAGAACATTGTAATTTACCAACCAACAGCGAAATCATGAAACCAAATTTAACACACTCTTCATGCATGTTTGTGAAACAGTTTTATTTACAAGATTACGTTTATGCAACAGTGTGCAAGCCAGGTGATACTGTTTTTTGGATCTTAGACAGAACTGTTAGTGAATGGAACCGCTACTATTCGTGGAATACATATTAATATCCGTGGGTATCAATGAAACAATATACTTCAAGTATAAATAGTGCAATCTCAGATGCTCATCACTACCATAAACAATGTAATCCAGCGACGGGCAAATATGGAAAAACTGTATCTGCTTCTTATTGCCAATGTAAATGTATTGATTCATTTTTTCATCACATACAAGTGAACTCATATAGATTATGTGTAGTTATTGTCATATTCATTTTGATTGTAATAAAGTTTGATAAATACATTACCAGGTGTTTGTCCTATTTTTGTGTGTTTAGTTTTAAGTCAAATAATTTCGACTATAACTTGGTTGTATTTACACACATTACCTCTCCATAATTGCTCACGTTCAACTCAAGGTTGAACTATTTCCTTTATATAAAGAGAGGGTCACAGCAAGAGTCAAGATGTCAAATTATTTCCCGCTCGCGCTAATAATGTGAAGTAGGATTACTGAACTTAATGCTTCCCACCCGCGCGATTTACACTGATATTTTCAAGTCACCTTAAAAATCTCACATTATTTTCCCGCTCGCGCTAATAATGTGAAGTAGGATTACTGAACTTATAGTGCTTCCCTCCCGTCCGATTTACACTGATATTATCAAGTGACCTTAAACAGCTGATTTATTTGGTAGTTTAATTTATACATCGCGCTACTGCGTTGTGACTCTAGTTTGTGTATGTTAGGTTAATATTTTTAAGGTTATTTACATAAATAGTCTAGAAACAGACCTTTTCTGAAATACACATTTTTATTATATATATGCAAATACGTGCATCATTGAAGAAAGTATATTGTTGTAATTGTTATAATTATGACAAACTTAGTTTTGTTGTATTTTTCAAATTTTATTGGCAAGTTTTAGTGGCACTGCATAAACATTAATTACTCTTATGTTACTCTGTTAAAAGAGTCATTATTCAATTGTTACTCTGTCAAAAGAGTAAGTGCCCATTTTGCCAAGCAATGTTTTAAAATAGAAAATAATCTTAAAACACACATATTTCGAATAATATGAATCAGTAATGATTGAATACAGCAGATACCTCGTGGGAGAAACAAATAAGTTACCCACAGTTCAATCATATTGTTGTAAAACCAATTCTTTCTGTTGTCGATCCATGACTAAATTTTAAACACATGTACAATATGTTTTATACAATTTAATAAAATGTGTATTTCAGAAAAGGTCTGTTTCTAGGTTAATTGTTCAACCTTTACCAGTACTGAACGACATACGCAATGTTTTCATGTGATATATGTGATAAAACATTTGATAGAAAGTACAATTTGTTGAGACATAAACAAGCTAAACATCAACAACAAAATTCTGATTCTGAAGATTTGAATAAAAATAGTAATATGTCAGACGATGAGGAAACCGATGAACCAATGGATCGTCTTGTGGATGAAGTATTCGAGCAGCACCAATCAAGTTACGAAGAAGAAGTTTTAGCTTTAATGGACCGAGAAACATCCCAGATGAAGAAGCACTAGATCGAGTCTACAAAACAATGAAAAACACTTATCGCAAGGCTCTTAACTGATGTTTTACAGACAATATTTTATGGATGATCTCGCTCAAGGACAGTCCACTTTTCCAGTCTATCAAGAAAACAGTTGATCGGGTTATAGAATCTGAGGACTTTGAAAGAGAAGAGGCTTGGAAATATGCCATCAATAAACGAAAATTTCTGTTTGAATCAATTCTTAATGATAACAAACTACCAGAGCTTACAAATGAGTGAAAGTGTGACAAAAATATTGCATTTGTGTATTTTGATAACTGTATGTCTAAGCTAACATATCAATAACACATAGAATTGTTTTAAAGAATTGTTTGAAAGAATTTTGCACGATAAAGCCGCCATATTATTTTGTGGAGTAAATTTATGAAAAATTATGCTCGTACATGTATGTATTTATACTAAGGTATCCCATCGTAATCTGTTCATAGACCTTTTGAAAAATATATATTTATAGGAGTCCTAGTTATAACTCCAGTATAGAACATTAAAAACATTGTTTTAACACGCATACTTGGAGAATGTTTCTATTACAAACACAAATGTACGTGTAGCCTTGTTTGATATCGCATAGGTGTACGTTATTTTTTCTTATAGTAGTTTTTTGAAATCTTCCAGTAAATCGTGATACAATTCAACGATTTGGTAACCTCTTTTGTTTCGCCATTTGAGATAAATTGATCGTTCACTTGGTTTTATTTATTTTTGCCGCTAACTTTGGCCCATTTCAAAACTTTCAAATAGCCTTCGTTAGCATCAACAATGTCATCGATGTAAGAGCTAGCTTCAGGCTTCTTCTTATTCTGTAGAGGTTCCATCTTTAATATTGTCGTCTCCGATGTGCACTGTTTGAGTCCCAACTCATGAATGAGTGTCAAGGCAGACGTTGTCTTCTTTTATAGTTGTAGTGTTTTGCCTTACACACATGACCTCATGTCTTAGCCTATCAGGTTATGGAGTAAACGGGTTAAAATTCATAAACATATCACCGTACGGATGCTTGATAGCTTTTTCAAGCATTTTCCTAAATAAGTCAAGATGTCCCGGGTACATCTGTCTAGCCAATGTCATGATTAATTGACGATTTATTGGAATGTAAAAATGTAGCAGAAAATGGTTGCGTCTCTGTGTCGGATCTTTGTTTCCAATAAATTTGAACTGATCGAAATCACTGACTGTCACAGATACCTAGGATGGGATCCTTCAGATAACAAATAGGTAATACGTTTATCCTTGCTAATTACATAAAAGATATCGTCCTATACAAGTAGGGTATTGACTCTTGGTTCAAAGAAATTGTCATCCTCCAAAACTGTGTGCACCTTGAATAAATTCCACTCTAGGTGACACTTACGCTCCTACACAGCGCTTTCCACTACTGTTACATTCACACGCTGCTGTATTACCCAGTATATTTTGATATTTGAAATCGAAATCACCGTTCGTTCCTGATACTAAATTTCATTGGTCGGCACGATCACGTGACTACTGAGTTTATAATAGATGGGTATTTCCAGTGTTATAACCAATCAAATGTGTACACAATGTATAGCATTTCGTGTCGAGGGAAATTTTGACTATCTACCTAATCTACCATTTACAGAAGGCAATGTTTCGTTCTTTCATCGAGTATTGAAGTGATATGTATTGTAAATAGTGTGGCGAATGTGAGTAACGAGATACTGAGAATGACGCATTTTAAAATATACGCAGATTCCGCAGCGACAGCTGTTAAAATGACCTTAAATCACTGTGTACACATTTACAGGCATCGGAATAATTTTGCATTTTCATTGTCACATCGCCTTTTCTATGACAGAAAAAGCTGTCTACAATGCACACTCGCATTTATAAGCTTTATTAATTCGTAATTACTGTCCTACTCTTGGGACATTAGCGAATCGATACAAGCGGCGCGCTGAACAGCTGTGTCGATTCGCCTGTCGAAAAATAGAAAATATCAGTCATGCGGGAGTAATAAAGCAGAGGTTGAATTTGAAGGTATCGAAGAAAGCGCTCGATGCTAAAGGAGAGTAGTTGACGCTATAATTTGCAGTTATGTATACAAAGACTCATGTGTACCGATGGTTGCATTATTTTCCATGGTGGTGAAGCAAATCTTTTGACAAATGTTGTTTTACAATACGCTGATAAACATGACATAGTGAAAGTTCTACGATTTAAATACATTTCTAAACTATAAATAATACTCGACATCAATATTTAAATATAAAAAGACAACTGATGAAATTTATTACCTGTTGGTCCAGATATCATCATCGTAAATGGATGCTGTAACACTGTCACTAGCGATTTCTGTAACTCATCTGTGGTGATGTTTACACCAGTATTTTAACTAAATGAGGCGATGAGGCCTAAATTGAATGGGGTTGAGCTTTTTTTTCATAGGAAAAGGAGGATTAAGTTGGTACAGGGATCACACAGTCTCAAGCTCTTGATTTATCACTTTAACGAGGAATAACAAACTTCTGAGATTTTATACTGTACTTAAACCTTTGTTCTACTTATACAATGTATACACCTTATTCAGTACTGTGGTGATAAATTGATATATTTTGTTTCAATTTATTTTCAGCAACACCATGAGCATAGACATTCAGACATACCATTGTAGAATTGGATCTTTTGTTCCTGATAGAGGTAGGGCGGCTGGTGGGTCCAGGTCATTTCTGATTTATTGCAGCGAGATGGTTAGATTGATCGGAGCCATGGTCTTTATTGGAATGCTGTTATTGATGGCCGGTGTGGAGTCAAATCCTGGTCCACCAGGTGTGACAGGTGAGACAGTATATATACTCGCATAACATTTTATAGTGCTTATCTCCCCTATTTGTACATTCAACACTACTGTCCTGAATGGCACATGATGATGGATACCTAAATAACAGTGCGACTACAACTTGAATCAAAGCACTGAAAGTGCTGACAGCAAGGGACTCACAAACATCACGTGGACATAGGTTTACCTATCACAATAGTATATCAAGAACACTTTGTTATGTCAGTATTTTGAATAAAATAGGAGTTGAACACAAGATTGTATACAAAGAATTTGTATAGATAGTCAGAAAACTAACGTAGTTTGCAACATTTACTATAAGTTATTACATGTGTTCTAAAAGGAGACTTCAGTTCAAAGGGATATACTTAAAACATTTTTATGGATGTACAGTAACTTTATGTCTTGCACATCTACAAATCATTATCATTGTACCTGTATTATCAAATTGAATACATCATTCATGTAAAATGTCATGTTAAAAGTTGCTTCATTGCTTGACCGGTCACATAAATATTTAAGGATTTCTGCCACATGTTTACGAATAACAACACATATCAAAATGTGCAACTGTCAGGTAGCAGTGACACACACTGAAAGGTAGACAATCTCAAGGGTTTGAAAGTATCATATGAACAAAAATACTGGGTATAAATCTACAAATTTGTCCACACTTAGGTTTCAGTTTTGTAAACACCATCTGACAGATTGGCAAATCAAATACATTTTAACTGCATGTTTACATAAGTCACTCCGTCACTCCAGGATGTTCATTGCTGCACTTCAATGTAAATATATTGTTAAATCTGTCTTTGTCTTCATGACAACACATTATTCAATGACAGTTAGCAGTCAAATGGAACTCTTCTCAGCATCCCATAATCTTTCTTCAGCAGTGTCACTAAATAAAAAGAAAACAGAAAATATTTGAGTATTTCTACAAATACATGCATATGTACTTTATTCCCCATGGTCATTTTTCCCATTTGTTTTAGTTTCCTACAACTTGCAAATGGAAAACCTAGACTTTGTAGCTAAGCACTTTTGGCATGATGAAAACCAAATGAATTATACGTTATTGAATTTATTCAATTCATATGTGTAGTGATGGCGCGATCATCGAAAATAATCGAAACATCGTCACTAGAAATCAGACAATGGCGACAATCAATTATGAACTACAATAACTGATTATGATCGGAAATTTTGACTGAAGTGTCATTTCAGTAAGTGGATATCATATGAATCAAATGTTTAAGTTATAAACCCGGATAAACATTCATATTGTACAGTTATAAACCGGTGTCATTTATGTTTAATCAAACGTCATAAAGAAGTGAAACACAGTTACTAATTGTTGTATAATTATCACACTAGAAAAATCTAGTCAATACAAAACATCTAGTCAGTAGTAGTCACTAGTCATGTTACTCAACTATTTATTTGGCAGTAGCAATAATCATTGCCACATTTGTGTTGTTACTATTTTTTGGTTTTTAGCATTCTTAAATATTTATTTTTGGGACGTTTTTTTGTGAAAACGTGATTGTATAGACTATCAAAGTTAAGACAGATAATATTTTAACATCTGTAAATTTGGTCAATCTATTTCTTCTAAGCTATAGATCAAATATGTTTTTACATCTATACTACACTGACCCAAAATGAAAACTTCACCCTTTTTTTGAATATTTGTTTTGTTAGTATATATATGAGCGCCGCTGTACAATTTTCAACCTCTTGTTTTAGTGACGTCATTTCCAGTAAACGTCACATATAACGTCACCATGTACTGACAGTTAGCAATATTTGCTCCCATATGGCAATATGAATACGAAGTGGCCATATGGAGTAAATATTGTTTCCAGCTTGCAAATAGTGACATCACATGTTGCGTTTTCTTGAAATGACGTCATTTACAGAAGAGGTTGTAAATGCCATAGCAGCGCTCATATGTTGTTGTAAGTGTTACACATGTGTATCACGATTTCATTGCGGATAATGATTATGCAATTGTTTTAAAAACCGCCGGTATATTCATGCGTCCAAACAGGAAAAACTTTTCCTTACTTTGCACGTGCGCAACAACATTGGTTTCATTTACAGGTTTTACACTGACAAGTAATCATTTGCTGCTTAGCACAGATAAAAAATATTGAATTGTATTTAGTGATGCCACGTCTTTCTGAAGACCAGAGAAACCAGGCTATTGTTATGCTCCGGGCGGGGTCAATGGTAAATAACGTAGCGCGTCATTTTGGCTGCTTCAGACAGACTATACATAATATTGCGAACCGGTACAACACTACTGGATCTGTCAGAGATCGTGCAAGACCCAGTCGCGTACGTGCTACAACGTTACGTACTGATCGCGTTATCACGTTGACTCACCTACGTAATCGTTTTTACCAGCAACCATTACTGCTCGGCGTTACGGGGTTCATGCACAGACGATCATAAACCGTTTGAGACAGACCCGTGTTCCTATTCGTGCTCGTCGTCCATATTAGTGGAGTGACTTTTGCCTAAAAAGACGCTTATTTCAAGGGGTAGGTGACCACAAGAGTAAAACAAACAATGTCATATACCAAATTGTTCGTCAGGGTCTGTAGTTTATCAGACCACCGGAATTGTTTTTCTAAAGTTAGTGCGGGCCCAAAAATCCAAGATGGCGTCCAAGATGGCAACCGTTTTTGAATATAAATGTATAACATGAAAAGGGCCATATAAGTATATTTTGCAAACCAATGTGGTTATATTTCTAAGAAAACTAAACTTCACTAAATGAAAATCAGGTGCATATTAAGATTGATCCAAAACGTTGAAGGTCTAGGTCAAACTTAAGGTCAAATGCCAGATTTGTGAAAAAAATAACCATTTCACCATATATTGTTCTTAATAATTTTGAAGCTGTTTGATATGTCCATGCTTTATGTATATCATAATAATCTAGAATATATAGGCTTTCAAAGTGTACTGTGAACAATTTGTAACCATGGTGATATCCAAGATGGCGGCCTATGTGGCTGACAAAAACAGAAAATTCACAGAATAAAATTTAAAAACTGCCCTACTGTATATTTCAGCAAGCAGTTATAGTTACTAAATGGATTTATTCAACATTCACCATGAAAGTGTAAAGCAAACATATGGTCATATTCAAGGGCAAATGGTAAAAATAGTGAAAACAATGCTGTAGCTCTAAAAAATGACTTAATTTGTTGAAGATTTTAGGTATGAGAACACTAGATACATATGAATATAAACTGAAAATGTCAAGCTTATTGTACAATATAAAGTTATTGAGAATTGTAACTATGGCAACACTGGTATTCAAATTTTGTGTTTAAATTATTAAGAATGTACTTTGGTGTGAAATAGAAATAAACATCCACCACACTATCGCTTATCAGATAAATCCGGCCAATGCAGATGTGGCTACTGATCAGCGGTCAATGTGTCTGTCGGTAGTTTCCGCAAGTGATCGTAAAATTTACGTTGATCACCGATTGATAACTGGTATAACACATTAATATGTAGCTTTGGGCGATCTTAGTGCAAAAATATTTTCCAGTAACGTCATAGTGTAAGTAATAGCTTTGTCATTTTAATCACAATTTAATACCACGTGTATGTAGGCTTGTGGAATCTAAATGTAGAAATAATTATGTAACTGGGGTTTGGTCAAGATATATAACCAACACGTCGATTTATAGTAATGATTCGTTTAATAATCTCTTTTATAGAGAATATTTAAGAGCCTAAAATAAAATAAATACAATTAGTAATACATGTATAATAAATCAACGACAGTATGCTATACATGTATAGTACATTGATGGTACATGAGATCGCGATATCTAAATAAGTTAAAGTTACAACAAATACATAATTCCACGCGATCTAATAAATGATTGAATAGAAATACAAGTAATTAATCTAAATAATAACATAAGTAACTCACCAGGACCAGTAGAATGAAACAATATATTTACTTGTGAAAGTTATATATTGATAATAGTAATAAATAGTACAATTCGACTATTAGCTGTGAAGCAAAATAGATATGACTCCTTCAAGGGTGTTGAAAGGAGTGCCTGATTTAAAGATATACATGACAGAAGAAGAATTAGTGGCGGGAAGGAATGACATGCACGGGAACTTTCATGAACACTCATTCACCAAACATACCAGTTCTACGACATTCACTCAGATTAACTCACTCACGCCGCACAACACACATTCCAAGCATTCTCTCACGTGACTTCCATACAGTTAGGTAAAATAAACGATACATAATAAACATGTATATACACAGGGACGAGACACGACGATGAGATGGAAAATGACCAGGGTTACACATTCCCTCCCTTTAAGGAAATGGCTCCTGACATTTCACTCAACCTACTAACTGAGCACAAGAATATACATGTACTACAAAAAAATAAAAATACAGACATACTACACAAGAAATAGCTACCCTACCATTTCTACCAATATAATTAAATCAACATTTCCAAAATAGAAATATACTATAGTTTATAGTTAAACTATATTAATACAAGTAAATACATCGACACGCTCGTGCAACATATTAAATACAAACATATGTCCACAGTCCAGGAAATAACTACAACTAATCTAAAAACAGAATTACCGTAGCAACCTGCACTCACAACTATTTAAAACCAACTTACTACACTAATCAGTATGACTAGAACAAGTACATGACTGGAAAATAAAGAAAAGGCTAATTAAATTCAACTTAGTCCTGCAAAGGAATAAAGTAACTAAACCTCTACTAACATGACCAGAAACAACTTATTTAATCGGTAAATAAACATGTATACTAAAGCGATACTGTCAAACGGCGATACAGTAAAACGGTGGTACAGTAGAACTGCAATTTAACCGAAACGCAATACGGTGACACCGCGGTATCAAAGCTATACACAATAAATAAATGCGATACTGTAAAACCGCAATACAACAAGGTTGCATACAACATAAATGTGTATAATGACAGTTGGATGACTGACAACCCAAATAATAGTAGTACAGTAAAACTACATGATGAATGACAAGTAAACAGTACAGTGGAACTGCCTGGGTATCAGTACAGTTAAACTGACTGGATACGAACATTAAGTCAGAACAGAAATAATATGGGAAAGGGTTTCGGAACAGTCGCCTTAGTAATTTACCAGGAACAAATACAAGATAGAACAGAACAGAACAACCAAACTTAAACATAAACTTCCAGATGTTCTGTGATAGCTGCAGAAATAGGGGTAACCCATTCCCCATACCTATCCGGTGCTACCCTTCTTCTTACTGGTCGCTGACTCACTAGAGGTGGGGATTCAACCTCAGTAGCATTACTGACTTCCCTACGAGGGTTGAGCACCTCTGTTACAGGCAGCACTGTATGGGAAGAAGGAGTAGAACTTGAAGTCCGGGTGTCAGCACTACCGCTCAGAATGGTGGATCTCGAGGTCTGCGAAGACCTGATCTCATCTGAGACAGTAGGCTGCACGGTGGATTCAAGTGGATTCCAGATAGGAGGGGGCTGAGTGGGATATTTCCTAAGAGGGGGTGGTATGTAGACACCTGGTCTATCATCATCCGATTCAGACTCAGAGCTGCTAGACTGAGTACTGGTGCTGCTGCCCTCGTCCAGAGGTAGGTTAGGCTCCGTACTGCTGGGTTTTGAGGACGGTCTCTTGCGAGAGCTTCCCCCAACAGCGGTTGTAACCTCATCCTCACCAGACGAGTTGAATGGCAACAACATATTCCGGTGCAGGGTCCTAATAGGTCCCTTTTTACCCACGTGGAGTACTTTGTACACCGGAACATCCGGATTAGGCATAGACAGGACCGTGGAAACTTCCTGTTCCCACCTGTCGGCCAATTTGTTGGTACCTTTAAGTCCAACCTTCCGGACCAGCACTCGGTCTCCAACTTGAAGACCAGAGTGTCTTACACGACCATCATAATAGGTCTTATTTTTGGCGGCGCTTCGCCCGGCTTCCTCAGCGGCCTTGCGATATGCAAACTGTAGGCGCTGGTGGAGCTTAGATGCATATGTGGAGTGGGAACCAGAATGTTCCTCAGAGGGGTCAGTACCCAAATATGCATCCAAAGGAAGACGGGGATGCCAACCAAACATAAGAAAGTGGGGAGCGTACCCAGTACTGTCGTTCTTGGTCGCATTGTATGCCTGCACCAAGGGAGCAATGTAGGACTTCCAGTCAGCCTTCTGGTGGGTCTCAAGAGTACCCAACATTTTCAACAGAGTCTGATTCCATCTTTCTGCCTGGCCATTACCCATTGGATGGTATGGTGTTGTCCTTGACTTCCTTATACCCGCAACCTTACATAGCTCCTTAATGGTGGAACTCAGAAAGTTCCGCCCTTGATCACTATGTAGTTGCTCAGGGAACCCGTAGTATCGAAAATACCCTTCATATAGCGCCTTAGCGGTTGTAACTGCTGTCTGGTTGCGGCAAGGAACAGCTTGCGCGAACCGTGTGAAATGGTCGACTATAACTAGAATATTCTCGATACCACCTTTACTGGGTTCGAGCTTTAGAAAGTCAATTGACACCAACTCCATAGGTCTGGTGGTTGAAATAGGAACCAGCTCTGCGAAGGGCTTACCAACTGGAGTTTTCCTCCTTATGCACCGGCCGCACTGTTCTACCCAGCCTGTGATGTCTTTTTCAAGACCAGGCCAGTAAAAACGTTGTTTGGCCAGCCACAAGGTTTTTTCTTTCCCTTGGTGTCCAGCATCTTCATGGACCCCCTGAGTGGCAATCCGCCTATGTGACAGAGGTAGGACCAACTGCTTTACTGCTTGGCCATCCAAAGTAGCGGTTCGATACAAAATACCATTCTCCAAAAAGAGACGGTTAGATTCTCGAAAGAATTTCTGTACCGGTAGGGACTCTGTAGAGGTGCTCTTACCCCCCCTCAGAGAACCGCCTCCAAGGAGGTCAATAACTCGGGCTATGTCGCCATCAGCACTTTGCTCAGAGACCCAATCAATTTTGGCCATAGTCTCAGAAACTAACCGTTCCTCAGTGGCCACCTGAGGAGCAACAGTTTCTGAGATGGAACTGACCAAGGGAGCACAAATAATGGCACCTTGAAATATGGCCTTGAGCTCGTCTTGAAAGATGTGGCGACGACTTAACCCATCGGCGTCAGCATTTAGCTTACCGCTTCGATATTCCAACGTAAAATGGTAGTTGGACAACTCAGCGATCCACCTATGCTGAGTAGCATCCAGTTTAGCAGTGGTTGTCACATATGTGAGTGGATTGTTGTCGGTGATGACTCTGAATTCATGACCATAGAGGTAGTCATGAAACTTGTCAGTCACACTCCACTTCAGGGCTAAGAACTCCAGCTTATGGGCGGGGTAATTACGCTCACTTGGGCGTAAGCCCCGACTGGCATATGCAATGACTTTCTCCCTGCCATCCTGGATTTGGAGGAGAACAGCCCCCAAACCAGAACCACTTGCATCAGTATGCAAAATGAATGGCAGGGAGTAATCGGCATAGCCAAGAATTGGAGAAGAGGTCAGTTTGGATTTAACCAGATCAAAGGCGGACTGTTGGGCGTCAGTCCAAACCCACTTAGCAGGGGTTTTGGCCTTTTTCTTGGACTTCTTAGATTTCTGGTTAAGACCATGACCTTGAAGAAGATCATTTAAAGGTTGTACTATCTGGGCATAATTAGGGACAAACTTCCTATAATATCCACTAAAGCCAAGAAACTGCCTCAGTGTTTTGATATTGATAGGGACAGGCCAATCTCTAACAGCAGAGATTTTCCCTGGGTCAGTAGCAATACCATCAGCTGAAACAATGTGACCAAGATAATTCACTGAAGATTTAAAAAATTCACATTTAGAAGGTTTGATTTTAAGGTTATGGTCACTTAACCTTTGAAAGACAGATTCAAGTCTAGAAATGTGCTCTTCGAAGGAAGAAGAAAAGATCAAAATGTCATCCAGAAAAATTAAACATTCACTGAGGTGCATATCACCCATACACTTCTCCATCATTCGCTGGAAAGTGGCAGGGGCATTCGTGAGTCCGAAACCCATCTTGTTCCACTCATAGAACCCCAGCCCCTGACCAGCAGAAAAAGCAGTGTAGGGCTTATCCTCCTCCTCAACCTCAATTTGCCAATAAGCCGACTGAAGATCGATTTTCGAAAAGAATTTAGACCCAGAGAGAACATCAATAGTGTCGTCAAACCGAGGCAACATGTATGCGTCCTTCTTGGTTCGACTATTAAGTTTGCGCCAGTCAATACAAAAACGTAGAGCACCTGACGACTTCCTGACAAGAACAACATTAGAAGAAAAGGGGGATTCGGATTCCCTGATAACACCAGCGTCCAGCATCTCTTTAATGTGCTGACGCACTTCCTCATAAAGAGCAGGAGGAATACGCCTATAGGGTTCCTTGAAAGGGGTAGTGTCATCTAACACAATATGGTGTTTGGCCAAATTTGTAGTGCCAATATCCTTGGTTGATGAGCAAAAAACACCCTTCCA
This sequence comes from Mactromeris polynyma, assembly GCA_032209605.1. Lineage (NCBI taxonomy): Eukaryota > Metazoa > Mollusca > Bivalvia > Venerida > Mactridae > Mactromeris > Mactromeris polynyma. Next base: position 1,055,477 of record JASFXZ010000050.1, read on the forward strand.
AGTACCCAAGACTTGATAAAATCGTAAAGTTTGTTCCGGAGTGAGATTAGAAGTATCAACCGAAATATCATCAATAGGGGGTTCAGGCGACTGTTCCTGAGTAACAAAAGATGAAATATCATCAATGACCTTGGCCTGAGAAATATGACAAATATCAGACTTGGGTTTAAAAGATAAAGTTTTGGCTGTCATGTTACATATACGTACCGGGATCTTGGCAACAGAAGTATTATGCAACTTGACAACACGGGGACAAACAGTATAACCTTGAAACAATTCAGGGGATTCAGTTACAACACTAGAAATATTGGAACTAATGTTCCGAACCATACCATTGATGGTGACACTCTCATAGGGTGGGACTGAAATAACTTTCTTACCACACACCTTTACTGGATACGTGTGAGAGGTCAGACCATCGAAGGCTAACTGCCATTCCGAAGGAATAACACTTTCCTCCGGAATGTGGTCTAAAAATATTTTGCAACGGCGCAAAACATTGGTGCCAATTATAACAGGACATGACTGGTTGAACTTGTTGTCCGGTATAACCAACATAGGTATATCCAAATGAAAATTTGACAAAGAAGGAACAGAAATGTTGACTTCAATATATCCAGAGTAATCCATCGAAGTACCGTCTGCAACAGACAAGTTAAGACCCAAAGTATCCAAAGATTTTAAAGGGATAGACTGAGGTAAGGAAAGATAAGCAGAATTGCTAATGGTAGACACCATAGAACCAGAGTCCAACAAACATTTAAAATCGATACCATTAATAAACACAGAATGCTCATTGGCTGAGCCAATGAGCCTGTCCACTAATGGATCTGACTCACAATCAGGGGCATTAAACACTTCACCGCCCTCTGTTCCGCCCATAACAGAGGAGGTTACTGGTTTAACGAATTTGAAGAATAATGGGAATTTTGGTAGCTCGACCTACCGCGACCCCGACCTCTGTAACCAGAGAAACTACTAGATTCGTTCTGGGAAACATTCCCAGAACAGAAATTCTTCAGCATTTCTTCCATAGAAGAAAGCTTGGATTCCATAGACGACAACCTAGCATTAAACTGGGCTTGCACAGAGTCGGCAACCACAGGTGTATGTTTGACAGTTTTGCTATTAGATACAGATGGACTGGAAGAAGAAGTTGAAGTGAAAAGAGAGACCGGTGGAGAAGAGCACATAGAGGAAGCCGAGATTTCTTTCTCCACCTTACGGATCTCTCGTAAGAGCATATTATAATCGGAAACAGAATCATACTTGTGTCTTGTCTGAAGACGTAACATGTCCGAACTCAACCCAGTCCAGAACTTATGTCTGAGTAGATCATTACGAGCTATGCCTGGTAGCTGACCTTTATCTATGATAGATTGAAGAAGGGACTCCAGTCTACAGGCATAGGCAGTAACGGACTCGGAAGAGTTCTGACGGCTATTAAAAAATTTGGTCATGAGGTCTTCAGGGGTGGAAGCCTCAGCAAACATAACATCCAGCTTAGTCATGATGTCATTAACTGTTGCCAGCTGACCAAGTGGTATTATGAGTACCCTGGCTGTTCCCCTTAAAGAACCACGAATAACCTGGAGAATGTGAGACTCCATAAAGTCAGGATGAGTTAAAAGGCACTGAATCTCATAACGCCACACAGTATAAGAGACTTCCCCCTTGGGCAATGGCTCATCCCCTGAAAAACATGGTATTTTGGGGAGAGCGGGCGGGGCTGGCATTGCTACTGACCCATAGTGGGGTAAGGGAGAAGAAGTCATAGCTGGTCTGGAATGGAAACTGAATCCAGGTGCCGAAGCTTGTAGAGCAGGTCCACCTGTAACAGGGGTGGATGGTGCTGAGGTCACTCCTTGCTGGATACCTTGTAAAAACTTCGACAAAAGGGGTTTACCAATACCAGGTGGTGGCCGAGTAGGACGGGTGGTGGAGGGAACCTCTTTCGGTAACAGATCAAAATTGTCTTGGATGTACTTAAGCACATCTTCCATACCTGCCTTAGAGGTGGAAGACGATGCAGAAGCATTCATGTCAGTCATAATATATGAAAATAAACAAAAACCAAATAATTGTAAGTGTACGCGATAGAAAACGCCGCAAAATAACCGTAACGCGTGTGAATATCACGATATATCTCCCCCGAAAAAAAAAAATCAGTTTAATATCACTGTACTACATGTATATGATAATAACTGAAATAACATTACAAAACTATATAACTACAATGTACAAATAATAATTGCCAATGCAATAAACAACACCTAATTCACAAATACAATATATCAAAATTACAGACCACAAAAATCAAGTGCTCTACAGTAATAACACTATCCACAAACTAGGTCAATACACCGTGGGAAAGTTTACATTCCAATCCAGGTCAAATTAAACCCAATACACTGTAGAGTCAATGATTCATTCACTGCATACAAAAAATGAATACTACTACACAATGAGAACTACTTCCCAAGAATTAAACTACTGAAAATGCATACATTAGCAGGTAATCGCAAGCAAGCAGTGGTCAACATGAATACACAAACACATACACATATAAAGTCATATAAATATGATACACAAATACCGTCAAACATTACTCACACTCATACAGACTCACCTACTCTTCACTCGACTCTGATGTTGCCGGAACAGAATTTATGGTGATGTTAGTAATTTCTCGCACATAGACATGTTAGTATGTGATAAAGACAAGAAATTCTAAGAACCTAAGCTTAAGAATTGCAAGCTTTATGTTGCAAAAATGTGACAACAATTTAAATTTACCAAAAATAACTAAATTAAGTACTGATCCTGGTATATATAAATACACAATGTCAAAATATACTAACTAATATAAGTCAAGTAACCAATAAACAGTTATCACAAAACACAATGATATTCATGATAATACAAAATTTTCCAAAATTCATGATTGAAAGAGAGGCCTAAATTGTAGGTTTTGGAAACAATAGATTAATTAACCAAGAACTAATGCAGAAATAGCAATCAGAACTAAATGCATGAAAAAAATCCGAAAATGCCTGGATTCATGTAGGGGACTACAGAAAGACAGGTCACACTGTACTTTACAAAATGCCTAACTTTAAACAAATACCACGAGAATGACCTACATAATCAGCTGATTGCATAAACTTTAAGAAAACAAAAATCAGGTAAATTTTAACGCCTCTCAGTCAATGATAAATTAATATAAACAGTTATAAACACATACAATCAATACACAATCAATACAACAAAACAATACTCACAATCGTCCTGTCCACAAATTATCCATAATCACACACAGTTTAACACATATATACACAACAGTTCCCGCGAAATCCCGCGAATCCCGCGAATCCTCCAGTAGAGTAATAAGTAAAGCACAGAAAGATATAAAAAAAAAAACACACTCGAAAGTCTGTGAAGCTTTCGAAGAAAGTTCAACAAAAACACAGATAAAAAAATCCCGGGTGGCCAGAAATAAACAACTCTCGTAGACGGATGACGTTGGGGAACCCTTGGTCACTCGACGGCGTCGGTTGGCTGCTTCTACGGCCCTAGCTCTGTAGAGAAGAAATCATTATCCTCGTCGGGGAGCCATTTGTAACTGGGGTTTGGTCAAGATATATAACCAACACGTCGATTTATAGTAATGATTCGTTTAATAATCTCTTTTATAGAGAATATTTAAGAGCCTAAAATAAAATAAATACAATTAGTAATACATGTATAATAAATCAACGACAGTATGCTATACATGTATAGTACATTGATGGTACATGAGATCGCGATATCTAAATAAGTTAAAGTTACAACAAATACATAATTCCACGCGATCTAATAAATGATTGAATAGAAATACAAGTAATTAATCTAAATAATAACATAAGTAACTCACCAGGACCAGTAGAATGAAACAATATATTTACTTGTGAAAGTTATATATTGATAATAGTAATAAATAGTACAATTCGACTATTAGCTGTGAAGCAAAATAGATATGACTCCTTCAAGGGTGTTGAAAGGAGTGCCTGATTTAAAGATATACATGACAGAAGAAGAATTAGTGGCGGGAAGGAATGACATGCACGGGAACTTTCATGAACACTCATTCACCAAACATACCAGTTCTACGACATTCACTCAGATTAACTCACTCACGCCGCACAACACACATTCCAAGCATTCTCTCACGTGACTTCCATACAGTTAGGTAAAATAAACGATACATAATAAACATGTATATACACAGGGACGAGACACGACGATGAGATGGAAAATGACCAGGGTTACAATTACATAACTATAATGTACAAAGTAAACAAACTATTCAGCACAAGAAAGTGACCTGCTCTTGGTAGCACATATAGCAAAATATACTTCCAGTGCAGCAGTCAATGTTATACATTTGTATCGTTGATGTTGCATAAAATTAAGTGCATAGTTCTTAAGGTTACACATTTTGAAGTTGCACTAGTAATAGGTAGGAGTAATAGCGATACTACTGAACAGGAATGTATTATGCAACATTTGCAAACATTTGTGTATTTATATACTGTGTCCTATTCAGTCACTTATTACAACAATAGGTACTGTTTGACCTTGTGACCTGAGATTTTCAAATGTTTCTGTACCCTGACCTTCAGATTATCAGAGGCTTTGACTCAATGAGTATAATATGTGGTCATTCTCATAATGTATTGAGGCATTTCATCTGTATACATTTACAGACATAATAAATTATGATAATTTCCGGTTTTTCTCTATAAATGTGTGAATCGATAAATTGTGAGTGTTTTCAAGTTTCTCTTTTGAAAGTTTAAGCCCAGAATGCAGATTTAATATATACCATCTTAACCCTTTCGCCGCCGTAGGCGACTCCAGTCGACAGCTACGCCGAGCGCCATAGGCGACTTTCGTCGACATTTGTAGGTGCTTAACCTTAGTGTGATTTTCACGAGTGTATATTTATTATGCGCACCGCGAAATGACTAATAAATTCAGAACGAGGCTGTCAAAGAGTTTTGCAATTTAATTGAAGAAAAAATCACAAATATTAACGTAATTATAGCCGTTTAAAGTTGTTGAAAGTTTTTGATCGATTGATCCTGATTCAAAATGGCTGCCGCTAGATGGAGGGGTCGATATACCTGCAATCAAGTCGTGGAAATGATCGCAAATGACAGTGACAGCGAGGGTCCGTTGATGGAAAGTGATGAAACTAGCTCTGATGGTAATTATTTTTTGTCTAGACGGGATTCTTGTTCGTAAAATCATGTTAAATATCCGATGTTTGTTGATATTGATCGAAAAATTTATGAAATAAAAATTACAAATGTTGAAAAAAAGTATATTCTCGGTACATTGACTGCAGTGTATAGCTTATGTATGCTCACTGTCACCAGTAGGCAGTAAATGTGTTATGGGTTTAACAAAGATGTATATAAGTAGTGTTACTCCTGTCGTGTAAATGAAATGTAATTCAATTGAAGCAAAGTTCGGTTTATGCTGAACAGCGAACGCCTTGGCACAGACCAGCTACACCGATCCAGATTATCAGCTATTTTTAATTGTATATACATGCAGACTTGTATATTATGTTGCCCTAACAGATACTTATTGTTTAGAATGCTACATTGAATATAACTTTTTACTTATGTGCTTTTATTATATTTTGCAGAGTCAGAAACCGAAGTTGTTCAAGTACAAGATCCGAGAGCTCGGCATGACAAGGAAAATCAACATTCTGGTTGTGGTACTTCTAATCGTGGTCGGGGTGCACAGCGTCGAGGTCGGGGTGTGCAGTGTCGTGGCAGGGGAGCACAGCATCGTGGCCGGGCAGGACATCGTCGTGGAAATATACTACAACCACAACTAGGACATAATGAAAATAACGGTGGTGAAGAATTGATTCCTGATATAGATCAACCTGTACCGGTAAATGAACGTAATCTTGAATGGGATATATATGATTGGATGGACCCTTATGATAGTGATTGGTTACCCGTATTTTCAGGGAGAAAGGGTGTACTTGTTGACACAGCAGACTATGATCCTGTTCATTATTTCAAGCTATTCTTCCCTGATGAAGCATTTGAACTTATCGCTAATGAGACAAATAGATATGCTGAACAATTCTTTGATAACCCTGCTGAGTTGCCGAGGTGCTCCAGGTTTCATAAATGGGTGGATACCGACAAGCATGAAATACAAGCATATATAGCTCTCCAAATTTGTATGGGAATGTGCCAGAAAAATGACATTGAAGAATACTGGTCTACGTTTTGGTTGACGGCTACACCTTTCGGTGAGATCATGCCCAGAAACCGTTATGAACTATTGACATCGTTTTTACACTTTGCTGATAATAACATTGAAAGACCTGAACGTGAAAGTCCCAACTTTGATAGACTTTGGAAAATAAGACCCCTTATGGAAATTTGTGAACCTAGGTACCTTGAAGTTTATGGTCCGAAGTGTGAGCTGTCCATAGATGAAAGTATTATTCGGTTCAAAGGACGTGTTAGCTTTCGTCAATATCTGCCGGCCAAACCATATAAATGGGGCATTAAACAATATGTGTTATGTGAGAGCAAGACAGGATACGCCTTGAAGTTTATGACATATACTGGGAAAGGCTCGATACAATTGGAGGATGGTTTCACCATTACAGAGAGTATCTGTTTGAAACTTCTGAATGGATTTGAAAATCGTGGGCACAAATTATTCACAGACAATTACTATACTTCCCCGTCCCTCTACCTTGAACTGATAAACAGAAATATTGGAGCAACTGGAACCGTTAAAGCTGGTCGCAAAGGGATGCCCACTGATATTCACCCTCAGAGACTGGCCTTGACTAAAGGTGATCACCCGGTATTCAGGCGTAGAAACAGAATGGTAGCTTGTGCCTGGCATGACACAAAACGCGTGCACTTTCTATCTACAACTGAAACCAACAATACTTTGAACAAACGAGTGCGTAATAGACTAACTGAAGGGGGGTTTAGAAGTGTTGAGAAGCCTGTAATAGCAGAGGTTTACAACCAGAACATGGGGGGAGTTGACCTGCTGGATCAGCGACTTGGAACTTATGCATATCCACACAAAAGTACTAAGTGGTATGCTACCGTCTACCACAGAACCAGGGAAGTGGCTCTAACAAATGGGTACACTGTCTACTGTCAGGATGCTGGAGCTGATGCTGTGTCATCTAAAGTGTTTAGGGAACTAGTTGTAAATGGACTGTTAAAGGATTTCCAACGTAAGATTGTGCGTAGAGGTAGACCGTCAACCGACAAGCCGGATCGACTTACGCAACGACACTTTGTTGGAAAGTTCTTGGATTCAAAGTACAAACCAGACTGTGTGGTGTGTAGTTCAAGGACTGATCCCCAATGGAAAAGAAAACAGACAAATTATAAGTGTCAGCAATGTGACTTACCAATGTGCTTTCTCCCATGTCATGAGATATTCCACACAAAGATGAACTATAAGCAAGAGGCTGCGCGTGTTGTGTATAACATAGAATAGAACAATGAACAGTGTTATGTGATATGATAAGCTGTAAATGAATGTATACTGTGTATACATATATAGTGTATAAATCAGTGCTGTTTTAAGTGCTTTAAGATTTAATTATGACTGAACTCTATCATTCTAAATGAAATTAAATATTATTTTATTGAAATAATGTGCTGCAGAATTAAGTTTTTCCATTTCAGAAATATCAGATGAGACATGTTTGACATTTTATAGCTAAATGTTTGATATTAAATGATGTATTTAATTGTTATCTGTTTGTGTTCAAAAGTTGAACTTATTATCTCAAAAAATAAAAAAGTTATGACAATTTCAGTATTGTGTCTGTGAGTTTCTTAGAATGTTCCAAATATATTTGGCACTGAGCGGAACTTTTCGCTACATATTTGGCGGCGAAAGGGTTAAATATAATCATGGTTAGAACACACACTTGGCTACTTTAAAACACACTACATACAGCAATGTTATGGCCGGATCAGAAAAAAATATCAATGTTTCATATGATACTTGATATTTTCAGAAAAGTTGAACTTTCAACCTTGAAAATGACCTTTGACCTTGTATTATATCTTGATCATGATATTGACACTTGTAACATCAGACCTGAATGCATGTTTTTTATTTCTATTTCACACCTAAGTACATTCTTTATGATTAAAACACTCAGGTACTTCCGGCAAAATTTGAACTTTTTCAAACCTTACGACATTTATTTGTGACATTGTGGAAGCCATCTTGAATACCAGTGTTGCCATGGTTACACTTCTCAATAACTTTATATTACAATAAGCTTGACATTTTCAGTTTATATTCATATGTATCAAGTGTTCTCATACCTAAAATCTTCAACAAATTAAGTCATTTTTGGTGGAGCTACAGCATTTGTTTCACTATTTTTACCATTTGACCTTGAATATGATCTTGACCTTTGACATTTTATCAATGTCTCAACATATGATTGGTTTGCACTTTCATAGTGACTGTTGATTAATTCCATTTAGTAACTATAACTGCTTGCTGAAATATACAGTAGGGCATTTTTTAATTTTACTCTATTATTCTGTGAATTTTCTGTTTTTGTCAGCCATATTTGCCGCCATCTTGGATATCTCCATAGTTACAAATTTAATCATTTTCACAGTACACTTTGAAAGCCTATATATTGTAGATTATTGTGATATACATAAAGCATAAACATATCAAACAGCTTTAAAATTATTAAGAACAATATATGGTGAAATGGTTATTTTTTCACAAATCTGGCATTTTACCTTGAGTTTGACCTTGACCTTCAACATTTTGGATCAATCTGGATATGCACCTGATTTTCATTTTTATAGTGAAGTTTAGTTATCTTAGAAATATAATCATACTGCTTTTCATAATATACTTTCAGGGCCTTTTTTCATATTATACGATTATATTCAAAAACGGGTGCCATCTTGGACGCCATCTTGAATTTTAGAAAATTTATTCCGGTAGTCTGATAAACTACAGACCCTGACGAACATTTTGGTATATGACATTGTTTATTTTACTCTTTTGGTCACCTCACCTTGATTTTAGCATGTAAAGTCACTCCACCATATACTGGACAAATTTTGACAGACTGTTATGGGCACGACGTCATTTGCATTTCACGCACAACTTGTGGAAATCGATACTTTTTAGCGATGACTCACGGTTTATTGTCAGCCAAGCAGATGGCAGAATACGCATCTATCGCCGTAGAACTGAAAGACTTGCAGATTGTTGTATTCAAGAGAGAGACAGATTTGGTGGAGGCAGTATTATGGTCTGGGGTGGGCTAATTGGGAATCTGAAAACTGATCAGGTCATTATCCAAGCAAATCTCAATGCTCGAGGTTATATCAATGTTTTAAACAATACAATGATACCATTCATGCAAAATGACGGACCTGGCACTTTCCAGCATGACAATGCAACGCCTCACAAGGCGCGTATAACTACACAATTCCTTGCTCAAAATAATGTTAACGTCCTGTCTTGGCCCGCTGTATCCCCAGACTTGAACCCAATATAACACATATGGGAGGAATTGGGTCGGAGAGGCAGGTTCAAGCATCAAATTGATACCATAAATGACCTCCGAAATGCACTTGTATTAGAATGGCAACGTATTCAAAACGCGGTCATACTATGTTACGTAAATTCAATGAGGCGACGTATTCTCCAATGCATTCGTAAAAATGGCGGTCACACTGGTTACTGATACCCCTTATAAAATCACTCAGTCAGTACTTTCTTTTCTCCAAATGTTGTGTGATAATATGCATTTTTCTGGAATGTTCATTTCGACCCCTCTCCACTTAATTGTTCATAACAATTTTGCATTGTCTGATTTTTTCCCAGTAAATTACATAAACACATTGATATTGCAAAAAAACAATAACCCCGAATATACATTTATCAACAAAATTTATACTTTTGAAATCGATGTAAAGTTTTCATTTTAGGTCAGTGTAGTACTAATCTGTACATATATAATAGAACATCATTGTTTTTTAACTTATTCAGTCAAATTCAAATATACAAAGTAAACATACAAATAAATATTTATTGAATAAAACCCCACTGGTGTTAAACGTAGCAAAAAGATATCAATAAAGTTGTATAAATGAAATTAGCTGTCACCATATACTTACACAAAAAAACCGACCCGATAACCGATTATGAAATCTGTCCAATTATCCATCTCCACATATTTGATAAACTTATTGTTCAAAACTTATCCTGATTGCCTTCCTGAAATACTCTAATTGCTGCCATCATTGCTGTTTCAACAAAGAAATGTGGCTTCAAACAGTAGCAGTAGTTCCATTACACCATTATATGCACTTACAATGTGCGATTCTTGGATATCATATAATGTAGATCATAACTCATCTGAACTGAACTACATGGTCTGTAAACTTCACTATAAATTAAGAACTTTGTTGTATAACTATAAGACAAGAACTAATACGAACTATCATCATTAGTCAACAATTTGTAAAAATAATCATCTTCTGGTACTGGCAACTGCTAAAAAATATTGTTCAACAAAATTTTAGTATCCAGTGCCTTGTTTCTCAGTACACTTACAAGAAATATGTTAACTCCAAATAAACACGTACGCCTAAATGTGTTTGAACAAAATCACTCATGAGGTAGTGTCTGGTAAGAGTGCTGGAGGTCATTGGTTTAATCCCGGCCATGTCATGCCCAAGATGTACAAATGGTATTTACAACTCTCTTACTTGGCAATCAGCATATAAATGTAAATGATAGAACAGGAGATAAATAAGCCCTGTTTAGTATCTGTTGGATAGTCTAATGATTGTACAAGAGCTTTGTATGGTATCAACATATACATGTATCAACACATTGGTTGGCCATAAATATGTAGTAGTTGAAGTAAATCAAAAGGAAAATTGCGCCCGATGTGGGACTAGAACCCACAGCCCCCTGAACACTAGTACGGCGGTCTACCGACTGAGCTAAACAGGCAGCTGTATAACCTAACAACTGAACACTTCACACCCTTCAGGGATTTGAGACTACTCCGCCATTAGGCGTCGAACACTTTTGCCACTTTTGAAGTAAATCAAGGGAAAAGGTATGCCCGATGTGGGACCTGAACCCATAACACCCTAAAGTAAACACTAGAGTATACAGCACTCTACCGACTACCGTCTAACCTAACAACATTACACTCCTTCCCCTTCTGGCATTTAAGACTCATCGACCATGGGCCGTCGAACACCGCTGCCACTATTGTTGTAAACCAAGGGAAAAGGTGTGCCCAATGTGGGACTCGAACCCTCAACCCCTATATACTAGAGTACACAGCGCTCTACCAACTGCGCTAACCACGCGGCAGTCTAACTCCACCCCACTACGCAGTAAATGAGTAATTAAACCTGTTGCACGTACATTTCATTTGCCTGCAGTCAGATATCCAAGATGATATATTAGAGTCTAGCAGACTGAAATTGTTACTTAGAATAATATATTCATAAATTTCGTTCGATCCTACCTCGGACGAGTTATAAGAATCATAATCTTACATAAAAATTTCCTGTGTAGTGGAGTATAGCCAAAATGTTGTTTTGGCATCATCATCATGTCTAACTCGAGAATCTGTCCCAGGATTACGCGGTTGACAACTGTCACCTAGCTGAACTTTCTGTACAATTTACACGAATCATTGATGGCATAATGAATTCTTAATTCAGATTCACAAGCACCTGCGCGTAGCTAATACAATACAATTTAGCAGTTTACATCACAAAAATTCCACAAATCCTGCGTGAAACGTGCAGATAATGCCAGTTTTGTTTACTCCATCGAGAAGTCTCAACATCAAATGACTCGCGAAAACGTGTGATGATGCCTTTAATTCGTTTATTTCTTACAGACCAGGGGGGGGGGGGGGGGGGGGCGTTTCATCAACGGTCGCATCGCAAATCGCAGCTGATAATCGCAAAATCGCAGACAAAATCGCAAATCGCGTTTCATTAAAAATTGCAAAGTTGCGAGGGCATCTGTTAGTCTGTATAAAATCGCAAATATTAGCGAGTCGCAAACCACTGTATTCATCGCAAAAATGACCGACATACATGTTATCATAATAACGATAAGTGTTAAAAGTAAACAATAAGCGAATATCTCGCATGCATATTTTTGCAAAAGGAGAGCATACACAAATAACATTTGTTTACAAAATTGTAGTGACCTTGGAATATGGTCTTAGTCACCGAACGGGTTCATTTGGGTCTTATCTATGCAAAAACCGCGGGAGATGACGTGGGTCGGCGGGGAGTTGAGGAGCCATCCTGTGAGAAGCAGCCGTCAACGCGGCGTTTTTCTTTTTCTCTGTAATGTCAGAGGAGTGCTTGAAAGCCCAGCAAGTGTCCAATTCGAGCTTCTCGACATGTCTGTTTGACATAATGCGAAAACAGGTGCGCTTTGTGACGTCATTTTACAGACGTTTGTTTCATAGTGGCGAAAAGGAACTTTGCGATCGGCTTTAATTGACGAAAAGTATAATTGCGATGGTGTTGATGAAACGCAAATAGTGGTAACCGCAAGTGAACTAGCAAATCATGCGATTTTCAATTTTACGACATCGCATCGCTAATATTTGATGAAACGCACCCCAGAACAACAACGCATCTTGTCGATTAATGCCACTACTGTCTTTAAATCACCCACAAAATACGCATCATTAAAGTCCTCTTGTCACAGAAACACAAAATCGAATAAAATCACCGCTGTCAATCCGATACACTCCATATTATTCACGTGACCTTTGAACCGAACCAAAGTGAAAGTGCTTAGGCTGGATCCCGGCTTTTCCTTATTGGTAAGTACGCAACCATTGCTCATGTACAATATATGCGTATTTTGTTCCCGCGAGTGTTCGGGTTAACGGTCACGTGAATAATAATGAGTGTATCGGATTGACAGCGTTGATTTTATACGATTTTGAAATCAATAAATAGCCTCTACGTCATACCTTATGGTAAACATTATTTTTTCATTTTCTTTTTGTTGAACTCTAGTGTTTTACCTGTCGTTATTTATTTTTCAATCGTTATATTTAACAGTCGACAATAAAACAAAAGTATGTGAATATATTCAATTTAGAACAGTGTCCGTAAATCGTCGATATTTTAACGGAACGATGACGGAAAATTGCATTTCCCATGCACTTCACGCGTGATACGGCTGCGGCGTAGGCAGACATTTTTTACGTAATTTGTAATATTTAATCAGCAAGTTTCTATGGTGTTCTTTCTTTTGGGTAAGTGATGTCAGCTCAAATCCGTTTTCTGACTGATATCGCAAATGCTTACCGCTATTTTTTTGTAAGACAGGGACTACTTTCTTCAGGAGTATGTATATTTGGCGGTTCAGAATGTAAGAGTTGATCCGATGAGTGTCCGCGGACGAGCCCCTTGCTAAAAACAGATTTTTTTATCGTTATTTCGTTTCATATATGGTTGACTGAGTGATCCTCATTTATACACTCGACCCAAATTTGAATGTCTTTAAAAGCATTAATCAAATATAATATTAAGAAAAAGTATGGTGGTATTTGCTGAAATATGCAAACATTGCTGAAGCATAACATACTTGTGTATGTGTCTGACATCAACCAGGAAATAAAATTGGAATGTTGCTATAATCTACATAAGACGTATACATTGTAAATGATTTCAACTTGTGCATGACTGTGCATTATGAGCCATATCTCTTCTGCATATAACCAATCTTATTTTAAAGGACCCTTAAAAACAGTGTATTCGACTCGTTGATGTCATCTTTGTTTTTTATAGCCCAAGTAAGGATTCGAATCTATGTATATTTGAGATGTCCTCTTGAGGTGGATTTTCAACCATTTTCTCCATGTTAAGGTGTACGATTATAAAGAAGCCATATGTCTACACCAATTTGATGGGATTTACCAAACATGTATGTTGGAATATTATATGAACCTTTGTACCAGGAGTATTTGTGGAAATGAATTACAACCAACTGATTGATGATGCTCATCCTGTCTTTGAAGGGAGGTAACTGTTTACTGGATGATGTTGTTCACTCTGTCATTTGAAGGGAGGTAACTGTTTACTGGATGATGTTGTTCACTCTGTCATTTGAAGGGAGGTAACTGTTTACTGGTTGATGTTGTTCACTCTGTCATTTGAAGGGAGGTAACTGTTTACTGGATGATGTTGTTCACTCTGTCATTTGAAGGGAGGTAACTGTTTACTGGATAATGTTGTTCACTCTGTCATTTGAAGGGAGGTAACTGTTTACTGGATGATGTTGTTCACTCTGTCATTTGAAGAGAGGTAACTGTTTACTGGTTGATGTTGTTCACTCTGTCATTTGAAGGGAGGTAACTGTTTACTGGATGATGTTGTTCACTCTGTCATTTGAAGGGAGGTAACTGTTTACTGGATGATGTTGTTCACTCTGTCATTTGAAGGGAGGTAACTGTTTACTGGATGATGTTGTTCATTCTGTCATTTGAAGGGAGGTAACTGTTTACTGGATGATGTTGTTCACTCTGTCATTTGAAGGGAGGTAACTGTTTACTGAATGATGTTGTTCACTCTGTCATTTGAAGGGAGGTAACTGTTTACTGGTTGATGTTGTTCACTCTGTCATTTGAAGAGAGGTAACTGTTTACTGGATGATGTTGTTCACTCTGTCATTTGAAGGGAGGTAACTGTTTACTGGATGATGTTGTTCACTCTGTCATTTGAAGGGAGGTAACTGTTTACTGGATGATGTTGTTCATTCTGTCATTTGAAGGGAGGTAACTGTTTACTGGTTGATGATGTTCTTTCTCTCATTTGAAGGGAGGTAACTGTTTACTAGATGATGTTGTTCACTCTGTCATTTGAAGGGAGGTAACTGTTTACTGGTTGATGTTGTTCACTCTGTCATTTGAAGGGAGGTAACTGTTTACTGGTTGATGTTGTTCACTCTGTCATTTGAAGGGAGGTAACTGTTTACTAGATGATGTTGTTCACTCTCACTCTGTCATTTGAAGGGAGGTAACTGTTTACTGGATGATGTTGTTCACTCTGTCATTTGAAGAGAGGTAACTGTTTACTGGTTGATGTTGTTCACTCTGTCATTTGAAGGGAGGTAACTGTTTACTGGTTGATGTTGTTCACTCTGTCATTTGAAGGGAGGTAACTGTTTACTGGATGATGTTGTTCACTCTGTCATTTGAAGGGAGGTAACTGTTTACTGGATGATGTTGTTCACTCTGTCATTTGAAGGGAGGTAACTGTTTACTGGATGATGTTGTTCACTCTGTCATTTGAAGGGAGGTAACTGTTTACTGGTTGATGTTGTTCACTCTGTCATTTGAAGGGAGGTAACTGTTTACTGGATGATGTTGTTCACTCTGTCATTTGAAGGGAGGTAACTGTTTACTGGTTGATGTTGTTCACTCTGTCATTTGAAGGGAGGTAACTGTTTACTGGTTGATGTTGTTCACTCTGTCATTTGAAGGGAGGTAACTGTTTACTGGATGATGTTGTTCACTCTGTCATTTGAAGGGAGGTAACTGTTTACTGGATGATGATGTTCTTTCTGTCCGTTGAAGGGAGGTAACTGTTTACTGGATGATGTTGTTCTTTCTGTCCGTTGAAGGGAGGTAATTGTTTACTGGATGATGATGTTCTTTCTGTCCGTTGAAGGGAGGTAACTGTTTACTGGATGATGTTGTTCACTCTGTCATTTGAAGGGAGGTAACTGTTTACTGGATGATGATGTTCTTTCTGTCCGTTGAAGGGAGGTAACTGTTTACTGGATGATGATGTTCTTTCTGTCCGTTGAAGGGAGGTAACTGTTTACTGGATGATGATGTTCTTTCTGTCCGTTGAAGGGAGGTAACTGTTTACTGGATGATGATGTTCTTTCTGTCCGTTGAAGGGAGGTAACTGTTTACTGGATGATGATGTTCTTTCTGTCCGTTGAAGGGAGGTAACTGTTTACTGGATGATGATGTTCTTTCTGTCCGTTGAAGGGAGGTAACTGTTTACTGGATGATGATGTTCTTTCTGTCCGTTGAAGGGAGGTAACTGTTTACTGGATGATGATGTTCTTTCTGTCCGTTGAAGGGAGGTAATTGTTAACTGGATGATAATGTTCATTCAGTCCGTTTAATGGAGGTTACTGTTTACTGGATGATAATGTTCATTTATTCCGTTGAAGGGAGGTAACTGTTAACTGGATGATGATGTTCATTCTGTCTGTTGAAGGTTGGTAACTATTAAATGGATGATGATGTTAAGTCTGTCCTTGGAAGGGAAGTAACTGTTTACTGGATGATGATATTCACTCTGTCTTTGAAGGGAAATAACTGTTTAATGGTTGATGCTTTTTGTTTTATCTTTTAAAGAGAGATTACTGTTCCATGGTTTAACCAAATGTAGCTTTGTTTCTCTAGTTAATATAGTTGTTTTATCACATACGAGTTATTCCTTTCAGGGATATTTATTTGTACACTGTCCAGTTTTCACATGGTAATAACTGTGCATTATCATTTCAGTTAAAATGTTTATGTTCTCGTTCCGATATCAGTACTTATTGA
This sequence comes from Mactromeris polynyma, assembly GCA_032209605.1. NCBI lineage: Eukaryota > Metazoa > Mollusca > Bivalvia > Venerida > Mactridae > Mactromeris > Mactromeris polynyma. Next base: position 1,072,155 of record JASFXZ010000050.1, read on the forward strand.
TTGAGGTGGGTACCAGCATACTCCGAAAGCTATTTGATCATCAGGTTGGCCCGAACTTCAAAAAATACCTGGATAATCATCCAGATGCTAAAGGCCAGCTCAAGTTTCTGATCAACAAGGGAAACATAACTGCAGAACAGCAAAAGTTAATACCACCAGTGGACAATAACCCTTCATCGTCCAAATTAGATATATCCCTGCTTTGCTGCCTGTTGAGGAATGCATGTGGTCTGAGAGTTTACTCTGATACAGCATGGACAAATCCTTTGCCCACTGACACATCAGTTGAAGCCAATATTACACGATTACGAGAATGTAGAAATCAAGTAGGTATAAATACTGGGTCATTTTGTGTCGATAGAATGTGAAATTTATGATGACTCTACCACCAATGTGTATAATACAGCTCGGGACGTTGTATTGTCTGTCTGATAAATGTGTCATCCGCTTGTATGTTTTAAGTAGTCATCAGGTTTATCAATACTATGGTAGAAATGTTTACATATTACTGAAATAATGTTCAAAGTATAACTGTTAGTATTTCCTTGCATCTCCAGGATTACCTACTTCTCTGACACCCACAATATGTGAAATTAATGGCAGGTGAAAATAGATTTCTCGGTTTGTATAGTGGATAGCAATAACGAGATATGGTAATCGTGAGAATTGTAAACACTTTTTGTGATAACTGCAATTGTATGATAATATTGATATAGATATCTGTTTTATTAATACTAATGGAATATGAAAGTTTCAACTTGTCACATCATTTGTCATATACATTGGTTATACATGTATTACATGCAGGTACAAACAGCAAATATCTCTCCATATTGATTAAAACGTCGTAAACCATTGCTAAATGTAACATGTGTGCACAACTTAAAGACTAAGAAAACGTTACTCTTTATATTTCAGCTAATGCACAGTGGTAGTGTGTTTGATTCCACGACGAAACTAACCGCTAAACGGAATGAGTTATGTTCGGTAACTATCTAAACGAAAATTAACGTTCAAGATGTAATTAGTATTAGTTTCTGGCTTGAAATTCGATAATCATTATCATGTACTCATTAACATATAGTACCTTTACTTTAACATGTACATAATAGTATGTTTAGTAATTGTCTTGAGTTTAAGTTTCACGTTCATCTGTTTACAATATTGACAGGTGCTTTTATCCAGCCCATCAGAGCTCACCTGGCTTCAAAACCGGAACTCGTTGGTTTAAGCATTGGTGTAAAATATATTATCCATGACAATGGGACTGAAGATAATTAAAATTGATTGGAAAAGCTTTGGGTCCGGGGAATTAACTTGACATTCACTAAAGAATTATCAGATTCACACCAATCTTGGTGTATGACAAGAACATGTGAAGAGCGGCTTTGGATTGCTTTGGGGAAAGTTCATGACCAAGGTCGCTGTTACTAAAACAGAAAATCAGTATCTGCACAATATGCATATTGACATTGAACTTGGTGTATGGTAAGTATATGTGAAGGGCTTGCTAAGGATGGTTTTGGGGTCGTTTCGTCCAAGGTCGCAGTTACTAAAACAGAAAATCAGTATCTGCACAATATGCATATTGACATTGAATTTGGTGTATGGTAAGTATATGTGAAGGGCTTGCTAAGGATGGTTTTTGGGGCGTTCCGTCAAAGGTCGCTGTTACTAAAAACAGAAATTCAGTTTCTGATCTATGTAATCAATTTACTTATGCATACTGTGTCATTATTGGTATCGGCTTTGTATAATTCATGCCCTGACTTTCTTATAACTTGTCAATTTCAAGTGCAGCCAATGCTTTTTACTTGACATCCTCTGCAATATATAGAGGCTTTCCTACCGCATGGGTTTTCTATAAAACTGTTCGTTACATTGAAGTAAAATGACTTTGTATAATAAGTAGTCTACTATTGTGGCTGTTGAAAACCTGGTTTCGAGGTATTACCACGTTTCTTGTTGTAGTGTCTCTTTGCAGATTCTTACTGAACTCGGAACATTCTGTGGAATTGCAGACTTACCATCATTGATAGATAAAGCTAACACCGTGGTTATTGATGAAAAGTTGAAAGAAGAATACGACAAGATGATGAGTGAATGGGCTGAGATGGATCGATGGTTTGATCGCAGAATTGGAGAAGTAGTATCGAAGGTTGATCAGTGTGTTGAAGGTCTTGAAACTATTGTAAAAGGACAACAAAAGACAAATGTTCGAATAGAGAATGTTGAGCAAACTCTAAAAGAAAGTAAACCACCCTATGTTGAAAATATGACAGGTACATAAGATTTCAAGATAAAATCATTGTTTAGGCTTCTTTTATTTTATATTCACCGGAATGGTTATGGAGTATTAAAGCGCAAATCTTTTTGTATTAATATTTTTAGAACTTCTTTACTTTAGTATTTCATAATTACTATATCTGTCACAACGCTTACAATATTGATATTCCTATTCACAAGCCTGAGTTTTGTAAGTTATACAAAGTATTTTAAATAGTTTATAATGACTACCGCTATCTAAAATACAACTTTTGTTTCTGAAAACCATCTTTGAAAATACCATGTATACATTTTTTTATATAGAACTGTGTAGAGAAGAATATCTTTTGAAGGGTCCGTAGGTTGTGAGTTTGAATCCAGCCTTTTTATTAGTTGTTCTGTGAACCTCACAGTTCATGTACATATTCATGTAATGGTTAGTTATCGTAATGGGACTGCTTGACATGCCTTGTTAATTTGTCACATTCAATGTCAAACAATTATATGTTTAGACATGTGCATACAATGTATGAGTCAACTAGAAGCATTTAAACCATGTGCGTCATTTCTCTACAGCAGTATCCCGATGTTAGGGAGGATTACTGTATCAGTTTACATGTCGCTTTCAAATAACATCAAACGAAGCAAAATTACTTAATTTAACAAAACAATTAATTTCATATACTGATACAATAAGCTTTTCGACAAAATTAAAAATCTCAATATTGCCATAAAATGTAGTTTCGTGCTGGTGGAATTTATTAGTGTGTTAATCAGAGCGCTGCAAGGGCTCTTGTGTTGATTATTGAAATGTTTAAATAGTATGACCAAGATCTGATGGCACAATAATATTTACTTATGCTAATTAGCCGACGGTTTCACTTTGTATAAAAAGGTATGATCATTTAGAGTTTCGGTCAATAAAGGCTTGTGTCGTATTAAATTTCCAAAATATGAACAATTATTTAAGTATGTACTAACGTGTGCCTCTGTAGCTTAATTAGTTGAGTAGTCACTTAGCAATCTAGATGTTACTGGTTCTAGCCTCATATATATGTTTTGTTTTTATTCACAGTGATAAAATATTTTATTCCAACGTTTTTCTTTATTTCTCCTTCTATAGGTGAATTATTGAGTTATATTTTTTCTATTCATATTCTGTTCGTTGTTATTATCATAATATATATATATTCGTTTTATTTTGAACAATTAAAACATCAGCAGTGTCTGTGCTGGACTGGTAAAAAAAGTTGATGAATCTTGTGTAAATTCGTATCATTTACTGGCTTTCAAACCACAGCGAGATCAAAGAAATTCAATGATATGTTAGTTGTTACTTCTTGTATTTATAGAAACGTTTTTGCTGCAGTGCTTTTAACTCGCGACATCGTCCTTTCTGACACCCCAGTTCTAAACAAGAAATATCTTGAAAAAAGCAATTTGAAGGTTAAAATTTGTTAGGCAACATAAAAAGTGACGAGATGTTACGATTGCTGGTCACTCCAGATCCGAAATGGATTTCGGTAAATTCATCGAAATTCAGTGGATTTCGGTTTACACAACACTGATATGCAAATAGCAAAACCATGTTAGTTAGGCTGCGCCGAAAAGTCTTTGTAGTTCTTTTTCTTGGTTAAGACAACTGAATCACAGGCTGCTTCATATAAGCCTCTTGTACACACATGTTGTGAACTTTTGAAACATTGTTTCTCTGTTCTTTTTCAAAATCAGAAAATGCGCCTATATGATCATGATCATTGAACTAACCTGCGATTTGACATGGACTGATCCAACCAATGGAGTTTTCTCAATGTTATTGTGCCTTCAGATCTTGGCCGCACTATACCCAACCTCATTTGTATGCCACCACACTAAAGGGCGGGGGCATATATGTGACGTCGTCTGGAGAAATTGGGCAAATGTCATTTTCGAGAAATCGCGTCGTTTTATTCACGTTCAAAAAATGAAAATACACAAACCGTCATGTTGAACTTTCCTGTGCGCAATATTTTATATCATTCATTCAAAACTATACATAATTAAGGATGATTTCTCAATTGTGTTTTCGTTATAATAGTTTGGTGAGATCGCTGATAATTTAATAGTTCTTTACGAAGTTATTTCCCTTACGTAGTTTTCCGGCATTGTGCTATGCAAATACTCGTATGCGTATTTCGACAACGATGTTGAGTATTCAATTATTAACAAATGGAGACACATTCCGTAATGTTAAGGTAAGTGTATGTTCTCATTTTACGTTATGATTTTACCGAGAAAAGGAAAAAAAGATACCTGACGATCGATCTATTTATCCGTTCTAACGAAAACCCGTTCTTTTGTTGTAGCAACGATAGAAGGCGGTTAAAATAAAAATATTAATCACTATTATTCAGTAAAGCAATGCAAACACAATTCCATACAATCTTATGTGTAATCAAGATGATGGATGTGTAGAGGAATTGGACAACGTTGACCGTTTGTCTTTCCAAACTAAGCTATTCAATGAAACTAATGACTCCTAGGATTTACATAGATGCATTCTGATAGGAAACTCTGAAACTGTAGTGTATTAAATCTTCAAGATATTTTTCACTTAATACTGATGTTTCAGGTAAGCATATTATTGTTTTTTCAGGCCTGCATCAACAGTTGAAATTGACCATGATTATTGCTGGACACACTAACTCCCGATCAGACTGGCACTTTATGGTCTGGATATGCAGGTTAGTGTTCATCCAATTATCAAGCAATGGACATAGATCTACATTAAGTTTGTTGGCACAAGGTAGTTATATGTAAATGCTATGAATGAAAGTAATATTGAAGACAGTGGAATAATAATGATCACGTGTGACTTATTCCTTCATCCGTATAATGAATGTAACAGTGTTATGGTAATCCTATATTTTACAAAGTATGTATTGCATAATGTTTCATCTGACATATATATATTTAGCAGTACTCTTCAATTATTTGGAAATACTGTTTTCCGCCTTATTTTAGACAACTGTTTATGTATTGTTTAAATTATCAATCTGTTTTAGATGGCAGAACTCAAATGCAGATAGATTGGGTCAAGTCGCAGCAGACTGTGAGGGATTATTCACGAAAACGCTACAACATCCCTTAACTTGTCAGTGATGAACAGGAGCTAGTTTTGTTTCTGCAGTGGAAAAATTACTTATCAAAATATTTCAAACAACTGAAAAGTCTATCTAAGTTTCATCATTTCACCATGCGATCAGACAGACTAGGTGTAAAGTTCTTTCTGACTCCCTAGATGTCAAGATATTGTGGAAGAGTGTGTTTATAACTCCAGCACTGCCCGAGCCAATGCAACAGTCTAGACTAGATCCACAATTATTTCTAAGCTAAGCTAAGACCATACACTGTTCCAATGCTCTTATTATCAACTGAAAAGTTTCAGTATATCGATATTATGTTACATTTATAATGTATAATGAAACCTAATGGTCAATTAGTATGTAAAAATATTTATAAACCTTATCATTAAAATATGTTTCATATCTAAATCAGGTATGTTTTCTCTTAAGTATCATATGTACAAGAATATGACTATTGTTTAAAGGACTTCCATTTGAATTCCTAACATATTGACATGATAGCTTATGAGTGCAATAGTCTTTATACAGTAAGCAAAAATCTATCTTTTCCACTTGAGGCTGTTCAAGGAAAATATGCATGGGAGGCAGGGATCTACTAGCTTTTTTTGTTTTATAGGTAGGGGGTATAATTCCATTTAAAATATCTTGATTTTGGCAAAAAAAAATTCAATTTTGGCTGAAGTTGTTGCTTTTCTCTAGAAAAAAACAAAACAATAAGACCATGGTGAACAGTTTGTAAATGTCAAAAGGTTTCTGATTGATTTAACTCTTGGACTGAGATCTAACATTAATATCATGCACCATGCTAAACATTGGAGGTATGCAACATTCACTTTATTTCATGCTCCAAGCTGTGCAGGTTAAAATTGGTGCCAACCATGCTGATAAAAACACTTGAATGTATCAACAGTCTAAACAGACAGGAATAAAATTATCACATATATTAAAATTCCTATGGTGGTGGTAATAACATAAATAAAATTCCATGGGTTGGAGGTGTCGAAACATGAATTAAAACTCGATAGGTAGTACCCTAAATATTGCTAGTCAAGCCTTTCATCCAAGGCTTTTTTTACTACAGCTCTTAGTTTTATCTGGTGCGTGCGGATCAGAAATATTGAACGTATGTTACATGTTAAAATATCGAAAAGTTTATATATTTTTATATGTAATTTGGAGTTGAACCTGTACATCGTTATTTGATTTGCACAACAACTTTGCATGTAATACAAAAACTGAATGCGGTGTCGCATAGTATATGATCAAATTATCTACTGACTGAATGTGTAGTTTTTATGTACATGTTTTATATTTTTTTTGCTTAATATCAACCAATAATTGAAACAGTCCTCAGTTTGTTTTGTACATTTATTTTATATGAAACAGTGACTGTAGCGTTTATCAATGTTATGTTTATAAATTTTCATTCAGAATTAAGATTTCTACTCTTAATACTAATTAATTGTCACCATAGCAACCATGCTTTTGTAATTTTAGAAGATTGTTAGTCTTATAGTTTTATATTGTTAAGAGGGGGACACTAGACAAAATATGATTTAGTTCATGTTGAACTAGAAGTGTAATTTGTTACATGCGAAAACTAAATTAACAGGTTTTTTAAAATGAATACGTGTTGTAAAAAGCTCGCACCCCTATGTTACAAAAACATTTTTACCAAGAAAGGATGAAGATATTCAACTTTAAAATTAAGCAAAAAACTAAAAAAATCCATTTTTGATCATTTGGCCCATTTTCACAGTCACAGTCACATATAGATAAGTCCATCGGTCACAAAATCCTGTGTCGCGCGTTTTTCCAACAAAGCTTTACAGGAACGTTTACCAGTAATTGTGCACCCGGGGTTTCATGTATGATTACGCCCAGTAAGTGCAAAGTTACGGGCCTTGTCGTATTAAAAATGTAGCGTACTGAGTGTGCAATCGTGTGATGCGCCTATCCCCAAAAGTATATCAGCTACAGACACAAATCTTAAGAGGAATATTCACCATCAACTTGTGTTTATACTATATGTAACTACAAAGTCGGTTGTAAAAGTTCTAATTCTGAGCTTATGTTATTTGTTATAATGCCTAGCAGACTTAAAGTAACTTTTTTTGTACTTAATTGTACTGTGTAACACTGGCAACTGAAAACGTATTTCAGTTACAACCATCAATCTACTTGAATGTTTATCACTAAAATCTGTAACGAGGTTCACTTGGTCAAACACATTTACAAACTATAAGCAGAATAATAGCATTTTCGTTCGTGACAAGTGGGGGCAACTGGACACATTTCTAGTTCAGTTTATGTGTATATCTCCTCTGCATTGTTTATATTACTTCTTACCCTAGAGATCTGTGCGGCTCGGTTTTGTGAAGGTTGCATCTGCTGTACTACTCTCTCACGTGTGTACTTCGAAGTGTGGTGATGTCATCTGCTGTGTGATGACTATTGAGTAAACAAGCTACTTATATAAAGTGTATCTGAACATACATCACTTTACGTTACTTTATTTATCATTGGCTGGTCATAATTCCTATTTAATATTCTATAATTGCAGATATTCAACAAAAGCTTAGAGATGTTTATATGGCTAGTTGTTCTCGATTAGCATTGTCTCCACTATTCAAGGATGAACACAAAGAGCTGTTGAAGATATATAGAATTCCTAGTTTGTTTGCTGTTGACTATCACAAAGCTAAAACAGATCAGAAAACTACTGAAGTTACATCATGTCGGGATATATTCTATAAGGATCAGCAGCCATGTAGGAATATTTACGTAACTGGTGATGCTGGTGTCGGTAAATCTTCATTCTGTATGTATTTGTCTTTGCTATGGTCAATGTCAAAATTGGGAAATAAAATTAACAATGACAGAATGCAGAAGGATGCCGATTTCTTTGCTAAGTTTGACTATTTATTTTATGTAACGCTTCGTGACACAGACCGTTCAGATGTGATAGCAATGATAGTTGATCAATTGTTTAATACCGAGTGTGATGATAAATGGAGCAAAATATACGAATCCGTTGACAATATTCTGAAATGTGAGGAATCACTTGTAATACTTGATGGTCTTGATGAATGGAAGCCGGAACAAAGAGGTAAAAAGGGCAATGAAATACCATGCAGGCCAACAGGGAAGAAATGTCTGTACGTCACTACGTGTCGGCCGTACAAAATTGAAAATGTGAGACTGTTACACGAAGATCTAGATCAACAAGTGACAATGACGGGAATACATGGAAGTTCTATGGAGTTCTACGTTACCGAAATATTGAATCATATTAATGAAAAATACAGTGAAAATAAGGATCCTCGTGATTTCTTCCGAGAAGTGGAACTCTGTGGACTACATGAGCTATTGTGTATTCCCATCATTACATCTCATTTGATCATGATATGGCTTGATCAACCATTGACTGCTATGTCTAGATCACTTATATATGGTACCATTGTAGACATGCTATTTAAGATAGCTAAAGACCGAACAGTTGAATTTCCCTCATTAACATCTCCTGAATTACAAATTCCTGATTCCCTATCAAAGCTGCAGTATTTCACAGAACATTTCTCATTGTTGGAAAAACTGTGTTTACTTTCATTTAGATCATTATTTAAACAAGATGCATGTGTAACCAATCTTGTATTTACTAACCAACAGTTAATGTCAGAACCTTATTTTTTGTCCTACAGTGAGGTAGACGTTTTGTGCAAAATTGGTATCTTATCGAAAAATAAAGTTGCAAGGCGGTTCGGAAAGCTAGAACATAAACTAAGCTTCTTACATCTAAGTTATCTTGAATTTTTTGCGGCGATTTTTGTATCCTCATTTGAAACTGGTAAATTATCAGATACGTTTAACAAATTGACGACCATTAATGAAGTTCTGTATTTAGAAAACTTCTTTCTGTTCTTTGCTGGATTTTCATGTAAAAAACTTGAATTTTTGTTTGAGCAATTTTATGTCTCATTATCAGATGAGTTAACTTTGTGCAGAAGAAATGCAATCTTTCATTACAACAGTAATGTTTACAATCAGCAAATATATACACTACAGAATACAGTGGTCAATTGTTTTAAAGAAGGCAGTAAATTTTCTCATGAAAACGTGTACTTAAAACTTGAAGATTTTGTTTTTGATGACAGTTCTTATGTTGATGATTTGAAAAAACTCTTATTATTGAATGCAACATGTGTTAAATCAATACATTCAGTTAAAGGTAAATATTATGATGAGTTTGATAAGATCAAAGCTCTACAATGTTTAAACATTGGTAAAGTGTTGTCTGGTGATGATGTAAAGTTCACTGAGTGCATGTTACAGAATCAATCCACACTGCACACTGTTTGTATTAAAAGTATTTGTCCAATACAAGAATTACCTGTGTTAAGACTCCAACATCTGACATCATTGTCTCTGTATTTTGTTAAAATGTATCCTAACAGTTTAGATAATGTGGTGGAATTTCTGTCTGGCAATGTTCAAATTGAAAATATAAAATTGTCTTATGTGTCTTGTGATAATCAACTGTATAGACGTAGTGGCTTTACATTATTGACTCTAGATCTTTCACATCATACAAAACTCACTTCATTATATCTAGATGGTGTTAATATTGTATGTAATAATGTAAACAATTCTTGTTTAAAGTACATCACTTTGATTCCATTCACTGAGAGGAGTGCTAGTGGTTACATCGGTGTATTTGACTGTATTAGGGATTCACAACTTGAACATCTTTATATCAATGGACCTCGCTGGCACTGGTTAACTTTTAATACAGTGAAAACTCTTCAATATAACAAGTCACTAACACTGTTAAACATGATGTTACGTGAGGATTTTTTATTACAACTACATCCTGATGTAACACAAGTGAAGATAGAGCTGTGGTATGTCACAGTGAGTCGTCAATGTTTTCATTGTTTCATTGAAAGTTTAAAAAACAATATATCTGTGATAAAAGTTAAGTTACTTGGATGTACAATTACATCAGTTGATGGAGGAACTCACAGAGAACTGTCAAAGGAGGAGTCGATGGATTATATGTCTAAGTATATTACATCAATACCTACAGTACACATCACAGGTAAAGGTGGTATACTGGATAACGTGTTACACTTTGAAACAAGAAGTTGTCTTATTTCTGATATGATTTTATAGTCAAACTTTGATGAACATGTCAAAATGTGCGGATGTTATGCGCACTAAAATGGCCGTAAGTTATTATTACTGAACAGAAGCATATCACGTGATCAATCATTCTCTTTGTTACATCATTTCCTACAATATGGTTTGTGTTTAAATTTGAATTTCTAAAAAAGTTGTTTTTCACATTTTGGGTGATTTTGATGATATTCGTAAAATGGCACTATTTATTGTGAGACTTCATTATTGTGCTTTTGTCATATATGTAAACTATATTCAAGTTAATTCCACACAATGTTCACAATCTTAAGATATTGTTTATTTGACACAGCAGGTTTATTTTCAAATTTGAAATCAAAGCGAATTGAATGTAAGAGTTGAATTTGACCAGATTCTTTGCAGTTTGGTTATTTTTTGTTGTCTTAGAAGGCAAATATTTAAAACTTTGTTGTAGTAATCGACTGTAAAATATTTATTTTATCTCTTTTTGGGAAACTTATTTTGTTTGAAAAGATGCTAAAATGTTCCAAAAAATGAATTTAAAACTTTTATACCCATATGACTCGTAAGCTATTGGGATCTTGGGCCAGTAAACTATTTCCTTCAAAATGGCATACATGAACCCTATTGATTTTCGGTGTTACAAGGTCAAAGGTCAAACTAACCTTTAGGTGGAAATCCTACGCTTTGGCCTTCTTTGTCCAAACTTGGTAGGATGATTGCATGCAGATTGTAGATGAACCCTATTTATGTCAAGCTCACTGGGCAAAGGTCAAGGTTTGATCATTAGCTGTAAATCCATGTCCGTCTGATAACCAAGATGAAACCTTGTTTAGCATCACTTCTAGATTCATCGTATTATTTAAAATCCACTCCGTGACGATGCATATCCAGGGGGGAAACCTAATATTTTTCCAAACTTGTATTGAATGACATGTGAAAATCAATGTATTTACACCTCAAAGGTGAAAGTTTCAAGGGCCTCAAATGATTTTAGCTTGGTTTGTACACACAAATCAATAACATAAGTCAGGAGTCGGTGAATTATATGTCTGAGTATCTTACATCAATACCTACAGTAAACATCACATTTAAAGATGATGCAATGTTAGACTTTGAACCAAGAAGTTGTCAGTAAATGTTTGCTTTTGTTTATGTAAACAGGTGAAGATTACAGGGGCCTCAAACGATTTTAGCTTGGTTTTGAACAAATAATTAAATTATATAATTAAAGATAACTTGTATTATTATTAACTATTATAGTCACAATATTGACAGGATTAATTCTAGAATGGTCGTTTACCAAAATTGAGAAATGAATCTTATAGTTGAATATGTAGTTGCTATTGTAACAAAGGCGCGATACCAATATTTCATGTTACAGAATAACGTAGTCTACAAATATTGCTCAATTAGAAATGATCGAAGAAAGTAATTGACACCGAAGTTTGGGATTGGTTATATGAAATGCATGTATCCTCATAATTCTTTTTTTTGTAATGCAACCATATAATGCGATACACACATATTTACAACTATTTTAAACATTAGATTCTTATTGTGGCTTAGTTTTACTGTGGTACATTTTTTTATGCTACAATAACTTGATATGTATGACACAATTCATTGTATATAGAGATTTTTGTTTTATTGTGCTTTGTTGTATAATCAATACATGTATTTAGAATGAATCATGATTAAAATGTTTTTAGATTTAATTGCAACTTTGTGGTATTTGTACAACCTTGATTTTACACTGATCACTCTCGATGATTGCTGTCAGAGTTACTAACCAGTGCTCCAGTAAATTTCCAGGATTGTGAAGAATGTGACCGGTTCAAATTTCAACACGGGGCTCAAACTCATGACCACCTGAGAGGGGCTCCGTACTCAATGAAGGGAGATGGATGTCTGTGTTGGGGTGGAAGTCTGTGTATGAAGGAGGATGTCTGAGTGGGGGAAGTGGATGCTTGTGTGGGTGGTGGATGTCTGTGAGAGGGAGGTTGGTGTCTGTGTAGGGGAGGAGGATGTATGTGTAGGGGAGGAGAATGTCTGTGTAGGAGAGGTGGATGTATGTGTAGGGTGGTGGATGTCTGTGTTTAGGAGGTGGATGAATGCATGGGGAGGAGGAAATCTGTGTAGGGAGGTGGATGTCTGTGTTTAGGAGGTGGATGAATGCATGGGGAGGAGAATATCTGTGTAGGGAGGTGGATGTCTGTGTTTAGGAGGTGGATGAATGCATGGGGAGGAGAATATCTGTGTAGGGGGGTGGATGTCTGTGTTTAGGAGGTGGATGAATGCATGGGGAGGAGAATATCTGTGTAGGGAGGTGGATGTCTGTGTTTAGGAGGTGGATGAATCTTTGGGGAAGATGATATCTGTGTAGGGAGGTGGATGTCTGTGTTTAGGAGGTGGATGTCTGTGTTTAGGAGGTGGATGTCTGTGTTTAGGAGGTAGATGAATCTTTGGGGAAGAGGATATCTGTGTAGGGAGAGGATGTCTGTGTTTAGGAGGTGGATGTCTGTGTTTAGGAGGTGGATGTCTGTGTTTAGGAGGTGGATGAATCTTTGGGGAAGAGGATATCTGTGTAGGGAGGTGGATGTCTGTGTTTAGGAGGTGGATGTCTGTGTTTAGGAGGTGGATGTCTGTGTTTAGGAGGTGGATGTCTGTGTTTAGGAGGTGGATGTCTGTGTTTAGGAGGTGGATGTCTGTGTTTAGGAGGTGGATGTCTGTGTAGGGAGGAGGATATCTGTGTAGGGAGGAGGATGTCTGTGTTTAGGAGGTGGATGTCTGTGTTTAGGAGGTGGATGTCTGTGTTTAGGAGGTGGATGTCTGTGTAGGGAGGTGGATGTCTGTGTAGGGAGGAGGATGTCTGTGTTTAGGAGGTGGATGTCTGTGTAGGGAGGTGGATGTCTGTGTTTAGGAGGTGGATGTCTGTGTAGGGAGGTGGATGTATGTGTTTAGGAGGTGGATGTCTGTGTAGGGAGGAGGATATCTGTGTAGGGAGGAGGATGTCTGTGTTTAGGAGGTGGATGTCTGTGTTTAGGAGGTGGATGTCTGTGTAGGGAGGTGGATGTCTGTGTTTAGGAGGTGGATGTCTGTGTAGGGAGGAGGATATCTGTGTAGGGAGGAGGATGTCTGTGTTTAGGAGGTGGATGTCTGTGTTTAGGAGGTGGATGTCTGTGTTAAGGAGGTGGATGTCTGTGTAGGGAGGTGGATGTCTGTGTTTAGGAGGTGGATGTCTGTGTTAAGGAGGTGGATGTCTGTGTAGGGAGGAGGATGTCTGTGTTTAGGAGGTGGATGTCTGTGTTTAGGAGGTGGATGTCTGTGTTAAGGAGGTGGATGTCTGTGTAGGGAGGTGGATGTCTGTGTTTAGGAGGTGGATGTCTGTGTTTAGGAGGTGGATGTCTGTGTAGGGAGGAGGATATCTGTGTAGGGAGGAGGATGTCTGTGTTTAGGAGGTGGATGTCTGTGTTTAGGAGGTGGATGTCTGTGTAGGGAGGTGGATGTCTGTGTTTAGGAGGTGGATGTCTGTGTAGGGAGGAGGATATCTGTGTAGGGAGGAGGATGTCTGTGTTTAGGAGGTGGATGTCTGTGTTTAGGAGGTGGATGTCTGTGTAGGGAGGTGGATGTCTGTGTAGGGAGGAGGATGTCTGTGTTTAGGAGGTGGATGTCTGTGTTTAGGAGGTGGATGTCTGTGTTTAGGAGGTGGATGTCTGTGTTTAGGAGGTGGATGTCTGTGTTTAGGAGGTGGATGTCTGTGTAGGGAGGTGGATGTCTGTGTTTAGGAGGTGGATGTCTGTGTTTAGGAGGTGGATGTTTGTGTTTAGGAGGTGGATGTCTGTGTTTAGGAGGTGGATGTCTGTGTTTAGGAGGTGGATGTCTGTGTTTAGGAAGTGGATGTCTGTGTTTAGGAGGTGGATGAATCTTTGGGGAAGAGGATATCTGTGTAGGGAGGTGGATGTCTGTGTTTAGGAGGTGGATGTCTGTGTTTAGGAGGTGGATGTCTGTGTTTAGGAGGTGGATGTCTGTGTTTAGGAGGTGGATGTCTGTGTTTAGGAGGTGGATGTCTGTGTTTAGGAGGTGGATGAATCTTTGGGGAAGAGGATATCTGTGTAGGGAGGTGGATGTCTGTGTTTAGGAGGTGGATGTCTGTGTTTAGGAGGTGGATGTCTGTGTTTAGGAGGTCGATGTCTGTGTTTAGGAGGTGGATGTCTGTGTTTAGGAGGTGGATGAATCTTTGGGGAAGAGGATATCTGTGTAGGGAGGTGGATGTCTGTGTTTAGGAGGTGGATGTCTGTGTAGGGAGGTGGATGTCTGTGTTTAGGAGGTGGATGTCTGTGTTTAGGAGGTGGATATCTGTGTTTAGGAGGTGGATGTCTGTGTTAAGGAGGTGGATGTCTGTGTTTAGGAGGTGGATGTCTGTGTTTAGGAGGTGGATGTCTGTGTTTAGGAGGTGGATGTCTGTGTTTAGGAGGTGGATGTCTGTGTTTAGGAGGTGGATGTCTGTGTTTAGGAGGTGGATGAATGCATGGGGAGGAGGATATCTGTGTAGGGAGGTGGATGTCTGTGTTTAGGAGGTGGATGAATGTATGGGGAGGGGGATATATGTGTAGGGAGGTGGATGTCTGTGTTTAGGAGGTGGATGAATGTATGTGGAGGAGGATGTTTGTATAGAGGAGGTGGATGAATTATAGGGAGAAGGATGTCTGTGTAGAGAAGGCGGATGTATGTGTATAGGAGGTGGATGTCTGAGTTTAGGAGGTGGATGTCTGTGTTTGGGAGGTGGATGTCTGTGTTTGTGAGGTGGATGTCTGAGTTTAGGAGGTGGATGTCTGTGTAGGGTGGTGGATGTATGTGTAGGGTGGTGGATGTATGTGTAGGGTGGTGGATGTATGTGTAGGGAGGTGGATGTCTGAGTTTAGGAGGTGGATGTCTGTGTTTAGGAGGTGGATGTCTGTGTTTAGGAGGTGGATGTCTGTGTTTAGGAGGTGGATGAATTCATGGGGAGGAGGATATCTGTGTAGGGAGGTGGATGTCTGTGTTTAGGAGGTGGATGAATGTATGGGGAGGGGGATATATGTGTAGGGAGGTGGATGGCTGTGTTTAGGAGGTGGATGAATGTATGTGGAGGAGGATGTTTGTATAGAGGAGGTGGATGAATGTATAGGGAGAAGGATGTCTGTGTAGAGAAGGCGGATGTATGTGTATAGGAGGTGGATGTCTGTGTTTAGGAGGTGGATGTCTGTGTAGGGAGGAGGATATCTGTGTAGGGAGGAGGATGTCTGTGTTTAGGAGGTGGATGTCTGTGTTTAGGAGGTGGATGTCTGTGTAGGGAGGTGGATGTCTGTGTTTAGGAGGTGGATGTCTGTGTAGGGAGGTGGATGTCTGTGAAGGGAGGAGGATGTCTGTGTTTAGGAGGTGGATGTCTGTGTTTAGGAGGTGGATGTCTGTGTAGGGAGGTGGATGTCTGTGTTAAGGAGGTGGATGTCTGTGTAGGGAGGTGGATGTCTGTGTAGGGAGGAGGATGTCTGTGTTTAGGAGGTGGATGTCTGTGTTTAGGAGGTGGATGTCTGTGTTTAGGAGGTGGATGTCTGTGTTTAGGAGGTGGATGTCTGTGTTTAGGAGGTGGATGTCTGTGTAGGGAGGTGGATGTCTGTGTTTAGGAGGTGGATGTCTGTGTTTAGGAGGTGGATGTTTGTGTTTAGGAGGTGGATGTCTGTGTTTAGGAGGTGGATGTCTGTGTTTAGGAGGTGGATGTCTGTGTTTAGGAAGTGGATGTCTGTGTTTAGGAGGTGGATGAATCTTTGGGGAAGAGGATATCTGTGTAGGGAGGTGGATGTCTGTGTTTAGGAGGTGGATGTCTGTGTTTAGGAGGTGGATGTCTGTGTTTAGGAGGTGGATGTCTGTGTTTAGGAGGTGGATGTCTGTGTTTAGGAGGTGGATGTCTGTGTTTAGGAGGTGGATGAATCTTTGGGGAAGAGGATATCTGTGTAGGGAGGTGGATGTCTGTGTTTAGGAGGTGGATGTCTGTGTTTAGGAGGTGGATGTCTGTGTTTAGGAGGTGGATGTCTGTGTTTAGGAGGTGGATGAATCTTTGGGGAAGAGGATATCTGTGTAGGGAGGTGGATGTCTGTGTTTAGGAGGTGGATGTCTGTGTAGGGAGGTGGATGTCTGTGTTTAGGAGGTGGATGTCTGTGTTTAGGAGGTGGATATCTGTGTTTAGGAGGTGGATGTCTGTGTTTAGGAGGTGGATGTCTGTTTTTAGGAGGTGGATGTCTGTGTTTAGGAGGTGGATGTCTGTGTTTAGGAGGTGGATGTCTGTGTTTAGGAGGTGGATGTCTGTGTTTAGGAGGTGGATGAATGCATGGGGAGGAGGATATCTGTGTAGGGTGGTGGATGTATGTGAAGGGTGGTGGATGTATGTGTAGGGAGGAGGATGTCTGTGTTTAGGAGGTGGATGTCTGTGTTTAGGAGGTGGATGTCTGTGTTTAGGAGGTGGATGTCTGTGTTTAGGAGGTGGATGTCTGTGTTTAGGAGGTGGATGTCTGTGTAGGGAGGTGGATGTCTGTGTTTAGGAGGTGGATGTCTGTGTTTAGGAGGTGGATGAATTCATGGGGAGGAGGATATCTGTGTAGGGAGGTGGATGTCTGTGTTTAGGAGGTGGATGAATGTATGGGGAGGGGGATATATGTGTAGGGAGGTGGATGGCTGTGTTTAGGAGGTGGATGAATGTATGTGGAGGAGGATGTTTGTATAGAGGAGGTGGATGAATGTATAGGGAGAAAGATGTCTGTGTAGAGAAGGCGGATGTATGTGTATAGGAGGTGGATGTCTGTGTTTAGGAGGTGGATGTCTGTGTAGGGAGGAGGATATCTGTGTAGGGAGGAGGATGTCTGTGTTTAGGAGGTGGATGTCTGTGTTTAGGAGGTGGATGTCTGTGTAGGGAGGTGGATGTCTGTGTTTAGGAGGTGGATGTCTGTGTAGGGAGGTGGATGTCTGTGAAGGGAGGAGGATGTCTGTGTTTAGGAGGTGGATGTCTGTGTTTAGGAGGTGGATGTCTGTGTAGGGAGGTGGATGTCTGTGTTAAGGAGGTGGATGTCTGTGTAGGGAGGTGGATGTCTGTGTAGGGAGGAGGATGTCTGTGTTTAGGAGGTGGATGTCTGTGTTTAGGAGGTGGATGTCTGTGTTTAGGAGGTGGATGTCTGTGTTTAGGAGGTGGATGTCTGTGTTTAGGAGGTGGATGTCTGTGTAGGGAGGTGGATGTCTGTGTTTAGGAGGTGGATGTCTGTGTTTAGGAGGTGGATGTTTGTGTTTAGGAGGTGGATGTCTGTGTTTAGGAGGTGGATGTCTGTGTTTAGGAGGTGGATGTCTGTGTTTAGGAAGTGGATGTCTGTGTTTAGGAGGTGGATGAATCTTTGGGGAAGAGGATATCTGTGTAGGGAGGTGGATGTCTGTGTTTAGGAGGTGGATGTCTGTGTTTAGGAGGTGGATGTCTGTGTTTAGGAGGTGGATGTCTGTGTTTAGGAGGTGGATGTCTGTGTTTAGGAGGTGGATGTCTGTGTTTAGGAGGTGGATGAATCTTTGGGGAAGAGGATATCTGTGTAGGGAGGTGGATGTCTGTGTTTAGGAGGTGGATGTCTGTGTTTAGGAGGTGGATGTCTGTGTTTAGGAGGTGGATGTCTGTGTTTAGGAGGTGGATGAATCTTTGGGGAAGAGGATATCTGTGTAGGGAGGTGGATGTCTGTGTTTAGGAGGTGGATGTCTGTGTAGGGAGGTGGATGTCTGTGTTTAGGAGGTGGATGTCTGTGTTTAGGAGGTGGATGTTTGTGTTTAGGAGGTGGATGTCTGTGTTTAGGAGGTGGATGTCTGTGTTTAGGAGGTGGATGTCTGTGTTTAGGAAGTGGATGTCTGTGTTTAGGAGGTGGATGAATCTTTGGGGAAGAGGATATCTGTGTAGGGAGGTGGATGTCTGTGTTTAGGAGGTGGATGTCTGTGTTTAGGAGGTGGATGTCTGTGTTTAGGAGGTGGATGTCTGTGTTTAGGAGGTGGATGTCTGTGTTTAGGAGGTGGATGTCTGTGTTTAGGAGGTGGATGTCTGTGTAGGGAGGTGGATGTCTGTGTTTAGGAGGTGGATGTCTGTGTTTAGGAGGTGGATGTTTGTGTTTAGGAGGTGGATGTCTGTGTTTAGGAGGTGGATGTCTGTGTTTAGGAGGTGGATGTCTGTGTTTAGGAAGTGGATGTCTGTGTTTAGGAGGTGGATGAATCTTTGGGGAAGAGGATATCTGTGTAGGGAGGTGGATGTCTGTGTTTAGGAGGTGGATGTCTGTGTTTAGGAGGTGGATGTCTGTGTTTAGGAGGTGGATGTCTGTGTTTAGGAGGTGGATGTCTGTGTTTAGGAGGTGGATGTCTGTGTTTAGGAGGTGGATGAATCTTTGGGGAAGAGGATATCTGTGTAGGGAGGTGGATGTCTGTGTTTAGGAGGTGGATGTCTGTGTTTAGGAGGTGGATGTCTGTGTTTAGGAGGTGGATGTCTGTGTTTAGGAGGTGGATGAATCTTTGGGGAAGAGGATATCTGTGTAGGGAGGTGGATGTCTGTGTTTAGGAGGTGGATGTCTGTGTAGGGAGGTGGATGTCTGTGTTTAGGAGGTGGATGTCTGTGTTTAGGAGGTGGATGTTTGTGTTTAGGAGGTGGATGTCTGTGTTTAGGAGGTGGATGTCTGTGTTTAGGAGGTGGATGTCTGTGTTTAGGAAGTGGATGTCTGTGTTTAGGAGGTGGATGAATCTTTGGGGAAGAGGATATCTGTGTAGGGAGGTGGATGTCTGTGTTTAGGAGGTGGATGTCTGTGTTTAGGAGGTGGATGTCTGTGTTTAGGAGGTGGATGTCTGTGTTTAGGAGGTGGATGTCTGTGTTTAGGAGGTGGATGTCTGTGTTTAGGAGGTGGATGAATCTTTGGGGAAGAGGATATCTGTGTAGGGAGGTGGATGTCTGTGTTTAGGAGGTGGATGTCTGTGTTTAGGAGGTGGATGTCTGTGTTTAGGAGGTGGATGTCTGTGTTTAGGAGGTGGATGAATCTTTGGGGAAGAGGATATCTGTGTAGGGAGGTGGATGTCTGTGTTTAGGAGGTGGATGTCTGTGTAGGGAGGTGGATGTCTGTGTTTAGGAGGTGGATGTCTGTGTTTAGGAGGTGGATATCTGTGTTTAGGAGGTGGATGTCTGTGTTTAGGAGGTGGATGTCTGTGTTTAGGAGGTGGATGTCTGTGTTTAGGAGGTGGATGAATGCATGGGGAGGAGGATATCTGTGTAGGGTGGTGGATGTATGTGTAGGGTGGTGGATGTATGTGTAGGGAGGTGGATGTCTGAGTTTAAGAGGTGGATGTCTGTGTTTAGGAGGTGGATGTCTGTGTTTAGGAGGTGGATGTCTGTGTTTAGGAGGTGGATGAATGCATGGGGAGGAGGATATCTGTGTAGGGAGGTGGATGTCTGTGTTTAGGAGGTGGATGAATGTATGGGGAGGGGGATATATGTGTAGGGAGGTGGATGTCTGTGTTTAGGAGGTGGATGAATGTATGTGGAGGAGGATGTTTGTATAGAGGAGGTGGATGAATGTATAGGGAGAAGGATGTCTGTGTAGAGATGGCGGATGTATGTGTATAGGAGGTGGATGTCTGAGTTTAGGAGGTGGATGTCTGTGTTTGGGAGGTGGATGTCTGTGTTTGTGAGGTGGATGTCTGAGTTTAGGAGGTGGATGTCTGTGTAGGGTGGTGGATGTATGTGTTTAGGAGGTGGATGTCTGTGTAGGGTGGTGGATGTATGTGTAGGGAGGTGGATGTCTGAGTTTAGGAGGTGGATGTCTGTGTTTGGGAGGTGGATGAATCTTTGGGGAGGAGGATATCTGTGTAGGGAGGTGGATGTCTGTGTAGGGTGGTGGATGTATGTGTAGGGTGGTGGATGTATGTGTAGGGTGGTGGATGTATGTGTAGGGTGGTGGATGTATGTGTAGGGTGGTGGATGTATGTGTAGGGAGGAGGATATATGTGTAGAGAGGTGGATGTCTGTGTTAAGGAGGTTGATGAATCTTTGGGGAGGTGGATGTCTGTGTAGGGAGGTGGATGAATCTTTGGGGAGGAGGATGTCTGTGTAGGGAGGTGGATGTCTGTGTAGGGAGGTGGATGAATCTTTGGGGAGGTGGATGTCTGTGTAGGGAGGTGGATGAATCTTTGGGGAGGTGGATGTCTGTGTAGGGAGGTGGATGAATCTTTGGGGAGGAGGATGTCTGTGTAGAGAGGTGGATGTCTGTGTTAAGGAGGTTGATGAATCTTTGGGGAGGTGGATGTCTGTGTAGGGAGGTGGATGAATCTTTGGGGAGGTGGATGTCTGTGTAGGGAGGTGGATGAATCTTTGGGGAGGAGGATGTCTGTGTAGAGAGGTGGATGTCTGTGTTAAGGAGGTTGATGAATCTTTGGGGAGGTGGATGTCTGTGTAGGGAGGTGGATGAATCTTTGGGGAGGAGGATGTCTGTGTAGGGAGGTGGATGAATGTATATTGAGGAAGATCTCTGTGTATACGAGGAGGATGTCTGTGTAGGGAGGTGGATGTCTGAGTTTAGGAGGTGGATGTCTGTGTTTGGGAGGTGGATGAATCTTTGGGGAGGAGGATATCTGTGTAGGGAGGTGGATGTCTGTGTAGGGTGGTGGATGTATGTGTAGGGTGGTGGATATCTGTGTAGGGTGGTGGATATCTGTGTAGGGAGGAGGATGTATGTGTAGGGTGGTGGATGTATGTGTAGGGTGGTGGATATCTGTGTAGGGAGGAGGATGTATGTGTAGGGTGGTGGATATCTGTGTAGGGAGGAGGATGTATGTGTAGGGAGGTGGATGTCTGTGTTTGGGAGGTGGATGAATCTTTGGGGAGGAGGATATCTGTGTAGGGAGGAGGATGTATGTGTAGGGTGGTGGATGTATGTGTAGGGAGGAGGATATCTGTGTAGGGTGGTGAATATCTGTGTAGGGAGGAGGATGTATGTGTAGGGTGGTGGATATCTGTGTAGGGAGGAGGATATCTGTGTAGGGTGGTGGATATCTGTGTAGGGTGGTGGATGTATGTGTAGGGTGGTGGATGTATGTGTAGGGTGGTGGATATCTGTGTAGGGTGGTGGATGTCTGTGTAGGGTGGTGGATATCTGTGTAGGGAGGAGGATGTATGTGTAGGGTGGTGGATATCTGTGTAGGGAGGAGGATATCTGTGTAGGGTGGTGGATATCTGTGTAGGGTGGTGGATGTATGTGTAGGGTGGTGGATATCTGTGTAGGGTGGTGGATGTATGTGTAGGGTGGTGGATATCTGTGTAGGGAGGAGGATGTATGTGTAGGGTGGTGGATATCTGTGTAGGGAGGAGGATATCTGTGTAGGGTGGTGGATATCTGTGTAGGGAGGAGGATGTATGTGTAGGGTGGTGGATATCTGTGTAGGGAGGAGGATGTATGTGTAGGGTGGTGGATATCTGTGTAGGGAGGAGGATGTATGTGTAGGGTGGTGGATGTATGTGTAGGGAGGAGGATGTATGTGTAGGGTGGTGGATATCTGTGTAGGGTGGTGGATATCTGTGTAGGGAGGAGGATGTATGTGTAGGGTGGTGGATGTATGTGTAGGGTGGTGGATATCTGTGTAGGGTGGTGGATGTCTGTGTAGGGTGGTGGATGTATGTGTAGGGTGGTGGATATCTGTGTAGGGTGGTGGATGTCTGTGTAGGGTGGTGGATATCTGTGTAGGGTGGTGGATGTATGTGTAGGGTGGTGGATGTATGTGTAGGGTGGTGGATATCTGTGTAGGGTGGTGGATGTATGTGTAGGGTGGTGGATATCTGTGTAGGGAGGAGGATGTATGTGTAGGGTGGTGGATGTATGTGTAGGGTGGTGGATATCTGTGTAGGGTGGTGGATGTCTGTGTAGGGTGGTGGATATCTGTGTAGGGAGGAGGATGTATGTGTAGGGTGGTGGATGTATGTGTAGGGTGGTGGATATCTGTGTAGGGTGGTGGATATCTGTGTAGGGTGGTGGATATCTGTGTAGGGAGGAGGATGTATGTGTAGGGTGGTGGATGTATGTGTAGGGTGGTGGATATCTGTGTAGGGTGGTGGATGTCTGTGTAGGGTGGTGGATATCTGTGTAGGGAGGAGGATGTATGTGTAGGGTGGTGGATATCTGTGTAGGGTGGTGGATATCTGTGTAGGGTGGTGGATGTATGTGTAGGGTGGTGGATATCTGTGTAGGGAGGAGGATGTATGTGTAGGGTGGTGGATGTATGTGTAGGGTGGTGGATGTATGTGTAGGGTGGTGGATATCTGTGTAGGGTGGTGGATGTATGTGTAGGGTGGTGGATATCTGTGTAGGGTGGTGGATGTCTGTGTAGGGTGGTGGATATCTGTGTAGGGAGGAGGATGTATGTGTAGGGTGGTGGATGTATGTGTAGGGTGGTGGATATCTGTGTAGGGTGGTGGATATCTGTGTAGGGTGGTGGATATCTGTGTAGGGAGGAGGATGTATGTGTAGGGTGGTGGATGTATGTGTAGGGTGGTGGATGTATGTGTAGGGTGGTGGATATCTGTGTAGGGAGGAGGATGTATGTGTAGGGTGGTGGATGTATGTGTAGGGTGGTGGATGTATGTGTAGGGTGGTGGATATCTGTGTAGGGTGGTGGATGTATGTGTAGGGTGGTGGATATCTGTGTAGGGAGGAGGATGTATGTGTAGGGAGGAGGATATCTGTGTAGGGAGGAGGATGTATGTGTAGGGTGGTGGATGTATGTGTAGGGTGGTGGATATCTGTGTAGGGAGGAGGATGTATGTGTAGGGTGGTGGATATCTGTGTAGGGAGGAGGATGTATGTGTTTGGGAGGTGGATGAATCTTTGGGGAGGAGGATATCTGTGTAGGGTGGTGGATATCTGTGTAGGGTGGTGGATGTATGTGTAGGGTGGTGGATATCTGTGTAGGGTGGTGGATGTATGTGTAGGGTGGTGGATATCTGTGTAGGGAGGAGGATATCTGTGTAGGGTGGTGGATATCTGTGTAGGGAGGAGGATGTATGTGTAGGGAGGTGGATGTCTGTGTTTGGGAGGTGGATGAATCTTTGGGGAGGAGGATATCTGTGTAGGGTGGTGGATGTATGTGTAGGGTGGTGGATGTCTATGTAGGGTGGTGGATATCTGTGTAGGGGGGAGGATGTATGTGTAGGGTGGTGGATGTATGTGTAGGGAGGTGGATGTCTGTGTTTGGGAGGTGGATGAATCTTTGGGGAGGAGGATATATGTGTAGGGAGGAGGATGTCTGAGTTTAGGAGGTGGATGTCTGAGTTTAGGAGGTGGATGTCTGTGTTTAGGAGGAGGATGTCTGAGTTTAGGAGGAGGATGTCTGAGTTTAGGAGGTGGATGTCTGTGTTTGGGAGGTGGATGAATCTTTGGGGAAGAGGATATCTGTGTAGGGGAGGAGGATGTCTGTGTTTAGGAGGTGGATGTCTGTGTTTGGGAGGTGGATGAATCTTTGGGGAGGAGGATATATGTGTAGGGGAGGAGGATGTCTGTGTAGGGTGGTGGATCTCTGTGTAGGCGAGGTGGATGTCTGTGTAGGGGAGGAGGATCTCTGTGTAGGCGAGGTGGATGTCTGTGTAGGGGAGGAGGATCTCTGTGTAGGCGAGGTGGATGTCTGTGTAGGGGAGGAGGATCTCTGTGTAGACGAGGTGGATGTCTGTGTAGGGAAGGTGGATGTCTGTGTAGGTGAGGAGGATATCTGTGTAGGGGAGGAGGATGTTTGTGTGCGGGAGGTGGATGTCTGTGTAGGAAGGTAGGTGTCTGTGTAGGGAAGGGAAGGGGAATTGGATGTCTATGTAGGAAGGTTGATGTCTGTGTAGGATAGGCGGGTGTCTGTGTGGGGGACGTGAACGTTTGTGTAGGGGAGGTAGATATCTGTGTGGTGGAGGTGGATGTCTGTGTGTGGGAGGTGGATATCTGTGTGGGGGAAGTATGTGTAAAGGATATCTGTGAAGGAAGGTGGATGTCTGTGTAGGGGAGGAGGATATCTGTGCAGGGGAGGAGGATGTCTGTGTGGGGGATTTGGATGTATGTGTGGGGAAGATGGATGTCTGTGATGGGGATATAGATGTCTGTATTTGGGAGGTTGATGTCTGTTTGATGGAGGTTGATGTTTGTGTGGTGAGGTGGATGTCTGTGTATGATTGCTTGATGTCAGTGTCGCGGAGGTGGATATCTGTGTAGGGGAGGTGGATGTCTGTGTCGCGGAGGTGGATTTCTGTGTAGGGGAGGTCGATGTCCGAGCAGGGGATGTGGATGTCTGTGTAGGGGAGGTCTATGTCCGAGCAGGGGAGGTGGATGTCTGTGTAGGGGAGGTGGATGTCAGTGTCGGGAGGTGGATGTCTGTTTGATGGTGGCTGATGTCTGTGTTGGGATTGTTGATGTCTGTGTGGGGATTGTGGATGTCTGTGTGAGGGAGGACGATGTCAGGGTATCCGGTTTTAATTATCTAACGGTCCTAGCTTTTGATTGTGACTTCGCCCTTACTAGAAATTGGTATTCGAAAAGGTTTGAATAGCTGAAGTACACTCGAATGGGAGAGGATTTCTCGAGTGAATGATTCCACCACTTGACAGTGTCTCCAGCTTCACTCAAGTGTCGCTACTGAATAGCGATTTAGTGTACTCGTGTTATATTAAGTAAAATTATAGTATTTCTGCGTTTTTTTTGAGAATTAAACGAACATATATGCTCGTCTTGATCAATATGATGGCCACATACATGTTGCCATTATTTCTTATTTAATAGTATAATTATTCAGATGAATAAAACTAGTAATTGTTAGTTTGAGTTGGTGACATCAGTTCTGAAAAGTCAGTTTTCTTGAACGATGTAAATAATCATGATTAACATACGCTACATGGAACAGATGACCTTTCATTATTTGGGTCTTTACTAATATTAATGTTTTTCGGCGCAGCCGTACTAACATGGTTTTGCTAATTACATATTCAGTGTTCTGTAAACCAATCAAATCGTTAACCACCAAGGCAATTTCGCGCAATTTCTCTTCAATTTGAAAATAGTTGTAACCTTGAAGCAGATTGGTTAACATTTTCTATAGTGTATTTCAAGATTTATCCAGTAAGTAGCCTTGTTATTCATCACCACGGGGAAATCTCTGATGTTGGAATTAAGAAGACTTTCTTGGTTGTATGTACCAGTCGCGAACATTTATAGTCTTTTAATCAGATAAATCGCTATGTTACAAGTTTATTAACATGGATGTGTGAGTTCACGACTTACGCAATAAGTAATGTTGAACTATATTGAAACAGACTATACTGTGTCTATGATCACACTACGGAGTTATTTATTATGCCGTCTCATTCGGACACCTCGGCATTATTGGCTCTCCCGAATACCGCCAAGAATGCAGTCTCAAACGCAGTGATCTCCCCTTACAGGTCTCGGGAGTAATTGTAGTACATCGTAATTGAATGACATTTAGGCATTTTTTATGTTGTACAACAAAATTTAACCTAGAGAGTGCAACCAATTTGCAAACTTCAAGTTGCGCCGACCATCTTTTTTAAAGATATTTCTTGTTTACAATAGTGTTCAAACTATATTCGTCGAGTACGTGCTCAATTGTAACAATTCTCCGAATCATGTCCTTTTCTATAATCATTTTAGCCGGTACATATGTTGTTTCCAAAAGTGAAAACGAGTTTGTTCACTAAAACAGACATGAAGATTTTGTGAAATAAACTGAATTACGTTTGATAAATTTCATTAGAAATAATATAATGCGATTATTCATTCAAGCCTTTATTCTTTGTCGCTTTATTAAGGTTAATGCAAGTATTGTTTCTAAAATAGTGTTCAAACTATGTTCGTCGAATACGTGCTCAATTGTAACAATTCTCTGCACCATTTCCTTTTCTGCAATCATTTTGTTCGGTACATGTATCTGTTAATTGTTTCCGAAAGTGTTTGTTCATTGAAACAGAGATGATGATTTCGTGAATTGTACTGAATTGGGTTTGATAATCATTCGAAACAAGCAAATTCGTTGAATTGATATCCCTCGCCGAATTAGCCAAATTAAAGGAAATACAAATCAATTGGTTATGAAATATGCCTCGAAAAATAAAAAATATTATAAAAGAGGTAAATTTGAGGACATAGAATAATAAAAATTCATCAGCATGAGTTTGTCATGCCCCCTTCGAAGACGTGGTTATTAATTAATTAATTAATGGCTATGGCATTTGATATTCATCATTCCCCAGACTAATGGATGGACAGACAACGCCAAAACAATATACCCCTTCCAAAGCCTTCGTTTCTGCGGGGTATATTAATACAATGCGATCATGTATTCATGCCACAATTTAATGATACATTATACTGTAGTTTACATTTGTATCTGAAATTAACTTGACCATTCAACGTGTTTTGATGATTATTTGTTGTTCTAATTACAATAAAATAAAATCACTCAAGCTATTATTGCTTTACTTTATTTCTTCGAATACATATATTTTTATATTTTAGATTACAATTTAGTCCCTAAAATTAACTACATTATTAATTTAATATACATCAATTACTCCATTTAATCTATTATAATAAGTTTCAACTTTTTTGTTAGTACAAACAAATAACTAACACACGAATTGTTTATTGTATTATCTTATAATAAAATGCCATCAATATTCTAAATGCAAAAAAGGATTGTCTAAAATTCAATGTAGTTTAAATCCATTTGAGTGTTGAAAATTGAAAATATAGAACAAAAATATCATCAAAATTATCGTTTCATTTCTTTGGTACATCCATTTGTAAACAAAGGACTTGTTGGATAACGCATAATACAGCAATTTTTTCAATCAATAGACCATGAAAACTAAGTTAGCTACTACAGTGAGTCGAGTAATATTGAGGTTTGTGAACTCGACCGTCACTCCAGATACACACGAGCGTCACTTGTGTGAGTGTGAGTCGAGTATTAGTGGAGTGTAGGTTTCTGAATACGGGCCTATGAACACATATAAGCGTAGATCCATATCTAATCTCGTCAAGCAATCAAAACACAAGGTCAAACGGTTAGAATTACGTCTTTAACACCTTATTGAGAACTTTACATAAGTTAAATTTTACACAAATATGACGTTAGATCGCTCTGGTGTTGTGGTTAGCATAACGGATCGGCAATCCGTAGACCCGGGTTCGAATCCCGGAAGCGCCATTGACCGATTGGTCGTGTTCCTTGAAACATGACTTTATTTAAAAAAACTGAACGAAGTGAATATATCAAATTGCAACAATACAACGTTAACGGTAATTTGTGTACGCTGTAAAGAGTTTACGCAAATGCTAAATCATGCGTAAGTGTAGAAGGGTCAATGTTAAACTGTTTACATGCTCAGTTGGTGTGAGACAGGGTGATAATCTATTCCCTCTGTTCATTTCTATTTTATGACCTCCATAACAACTTCGAATTAACAAACCAAACATCCGGTGTACATTACGATACGACTAACGATAACAACGAAATAATTAGCTATCTTATTTGCGCTTTTATCTGCAGATGACATTCTCGCCCAATCAGTGGTATAATTATATAGTACACTTTGCACAATGTCTTGTATTGTAGACTGTTGTGTTCCTGGGGGTATCTGTGTGGACATTGTCATGTGTAGGAGACGTTCCCTGTAGCAACTTAATCTCTCTGATTACATGTATCGGTGCTGGTTCTTGACTGGATGTCTTCTGTACAGCGTATTAAATAAAGCACACATGGATCATATGAATTATAGATATAGTGCTGTTACATTGACCGCGAACATGTGTATGCACTTTCAGGACCGATCCATGTCAATTTAGGTAAGGAAAGGCTCTCGTGCGTGAAGCCAAACTGATGTTTGGATTACTTTTCTATCGAAATATAATCGCGGCTTGTTTTCCGTCAAGCTTACGAACAAACATGAGCATTTCAATACACCTATTTTGAAATGTAATGTTCCAGGTAATATATGCATACGTTCGCGGTTAATAAATCGCACTATATATGTGTTGAGGGAGATTATCAGCCTTGCAGGATTTGTCGCCCTTCGACCGCCAGTTAACTAACTTTTGCAGTTAAATGGCGGATGAAAGAACAAATGTTGTATGAAAAGTTGTCATAATATCAGTTATTGCTAACCAGTGTTGACTTAAATGCGCATATAACATATATATCACCTACTTGCTTTCTCTATGTTGGGGGAATATAATGAAATATTCCTAGTTGATATTAGAAAGGTACCGGAATGGTCGTAGGTAATAATGTAACTTTGTGAACTCACAATTCACAATAAACAACAAGTCCTCTGGGAGTACACACTTTTATTGTATAATTAACATAGATTGTTCTAACTCCAGTGACGATCTTATAGCAAACTCTCTTAATAATTGTCTATAAATATTAATAATTCCTCTATTCAAAAACTGTTTTAGATGTTAACTTGGCCGTAGCCTATGAGCTCCCCAAAACCCAAATCCGCATTTTTCTTCGTGCGCGGCCCTTAAATAACTTTCTTACCGTACTCCGGGCTCAACTGACCAATCCCGAAGGTCGTAACCTTATTTGCCAACCACGTCATACACATATTTCAATGACGTGTTGCGTTGTTTTAACCTGTACCCGAGCGTATAACCAAATGTGTCAGCGTATAACCAAATGTGTCAGAGATCAGACTCGGAGCAAAGTTCAAGTATCCGCTGACTAATAATATTTTCTATCTACCTGTACTGATTCTTGGCCATTGTACTTATAACACTTATGAGAGATTAATAGACTGGCTACATCTCCCCCCACCTATGTAAATAAAAAGTCCCCTTTTTATTCTCTGTAATAATTTGAAAAATGTGCAACCCCCTTTTTTTTTTTCTATAAGATACACACTGATTAAATATTTGTATAACATGATAAAAACATGAAAATAATCAATGAAACAATTATGACCGAACTATTTATGAACAACTATTATCAATAATATAGTTACTAGTATATACTATATGATAACACACTGTTTAAAAATAACAACAACAACACATCTAATAATAATAAAAATAACCATGGCTGAATATTGCATGTATAGAATCACTTTATGTCATCATGACGTATAACATGTGGTCTCAAATCTAAATCTCCATAAACCATATATCTAACTGTTGCATTTTCTGATATGATATCCCTTCTTTTTCTTATACTTTCCAAATAATAATTTCCTGTTTTATGAATGAATCTATTATCTCCACAAATTAAACATTGATCATTTTCCTTGATACAATTATAAAAACATTCTGCATGAACTACAGATTCACAACAATAAGTAATTTTAAAATACTGACCAAAATTGTAATAAATAAACCTTTTTGATTTCTTCTTACATATTGCACAACTTTCCCTTACCAAAGTTTCTAAAAATGCCTTATATTTTTTAAACCCCTTAATCATTTTTGAAAACCCTTTACTATAATACTTAATAAAATATTGCATTGGTTTTGTCATCATATGTTTTGGCAATGTTATATTGTCTTGAAACAATTTGAATAAATTGTTTAAATAAATTGTTCCTTCATAATGTTTATGGAATCCCTTTATTATTTCAAATTTTTGAATTTCTGGATTTTTATTTTCCATGAAATACTTAAATTGATTTTCTAAAACAATAATCTGAAAATAAACTACAATATCCACCAAAATATCAATTGGAATTTTTTCTAATAAATTTTGCAACAAGACATCTTCTAAATCAATGAAAATTTCTTCAAATTCAATGAATATTTGAAAGAAACTCTTTAAAAATGAAAGTGCATTTCTTTTTGAATAATTATCAAAATGTACAAATGAAATATTGAGATCTTTGTTTCCTGTTGAAGACAATGTATCATTAAATTTGAACAAAGCTCTAAAATACTCACAATACTCAGCCAATCGCCTAGCTTCCCCTTTTACTTTAACAATAGTTTGAACCATTATTAATGTATTGATACTCTTTTTTTTTCTATGTATTTATCGCACTCTTTCGATGCTACGATTTTTCACTTACATAAATCAATTTAAAAATATATACAGCTAGGATAATATAAATCCTTTTACATATTATCAATACATATCTAAAACTAATTTCCAATAATACATGTAAAACAATATAACAACATATCATCATTACAAATAACTGTGTTGTAATGTAATAAATTCATATCGTATTCAATTTTGATTTTTGAATACATAATACATAATACATTTATACTATCTTAATAAACAACACAATTGTAGTTTACAATTATCTTTCAATCAATAATGGTCAATAGCACAATTGTGAGTTTTGACGTATAGCCAACATAACTCAAACTCAATCATAATATCTATTATGATATATCATAATGTTTCAAAACAGTTCAATCATTAATACATTAACAATTGATATATTGAACATTCTATGTAACAATAATACATTTCTAAATATACACAATAAAAAGTACAATATTCACTCTCTTCATTATCATACTCTCTCACTAACTCCTTTTCTCAATTACTTCTTTTTCCCTGTACCAACACACGCTTACACTGCTTTATACTTAATATAGATCATAATTGTCTCCCTTAGCTGACCTGTTAGCCACGCCACTGATCAATTTGCTAATTATGTTTGACATGTTTATGCCATCATGAATTACTTCAATCTGCACCACGCAAGTGGTGTTTAATATCCTTTTGAGTTTTAAACCCGTGAGTAGACCTAATCTAAGGCAATTTGGCACAGGTAACTTTATTCCTGTCATTTTGTTTATGATTGAAATCTGTGAATTATCTAACCTTAATTTTGGCCAGATTGTTCCTTGTATCTCTTCAATTACATTAGCAGAGTTAGCCCCTATATTCCATTCCCTTGGACATGAAGGTATTGACATTACGTGTATATCTAGGCATTGTACTCCATTTGATACATGCACATTGACGTAAGTACCCTTACTGCTTTTGTTACTATATAGCCTTATCAGCATCAACAGTCCTATCCCCAAATGAATAAGTGCAATTCCTAATATGAAATGCTCATATTCCAGATTAGCTTTTAATGTCTGAAAGAATGAATCATATGGATTTTCAGTTGTTGTGGTCATATAGCTTAATTCTAACCCCTGTACTGGTCTTACCAGAGAAATAGCCAATAGTATCATATTTAACTTACGATACATCCAAATTAAACACAACGTATTTAAGACTGTTAATACTATCCCCCCTATTGAAATTATATCATAAGGATTGTAATTTGACTGTCCAAAATTTTCATCCCATAATGCCTCTGCCATATTTGAATATGCGTACTGATTTGTCTTAGCTTGTGTCGCTAAATGTTGCAATGAAATTTCCACACTTTTGGTCTTTTCCTGTATTTCTTTATACTTATGTTTAAATATCTTATACTGGGGTAACTTAATCTCAATCTGTCCTGTTTGACTACCATTTTCAACCAATTGATTTAATATCGAGTCGTTGAAAAAATATCTTAAATATTGCA
The DNA here is from genome assembly GCA_032209605.1 of Mactromeris polynyma. NCBI lineage: Eukaryota > Metazoa > Mollusca > Bivalvia > Venerida > Mactridae > Mactromeris > Mactromeris polynyma. The sequence continues at coordinate 1,104,303 of JASFXZ010000050.1, forward strand.
TATTAATAGGGTGTACAACCTCTATTGACTCATTTAAGTCTAGTTTACCCTTTGAAAAATGCATGCCCGTAAAATGAGTTTTCGTTACCATTCGACAACCACGAGGTAATGTGAGAACGCAAAATTTACAATCTGGAATTGTATTATTATTTTGTCCCCTACATTCCAAGTTAATGTCTTCCTGTTGAATGGCTAGTATCTGTCCCTTATTTAATCTTTTCAAATCTGGTTTCAGGACATTACGTATCATTTTGTGTTTACAAAGCTCATTTACGTTTGTAATATTTTCATATTTGAACAATTCCATTATACAACTATCTTTATCCTCCATGTTAAATACCACCTCTCTATAGCATAACATAAAACCTGCGTATTGCACGCATTCCTTTAAGAAATGATTATCCACCATTGTAAACGACCGGTCTTCTTCGTTTATTATTACATACTTATGATTTTCATTTAGCGCGCTAGCATCTGAATTATTAAAATCATTATTCAAAGGAATGGGAAACAAGTCGATATCAAACTTTACGTATTTCCCTTGTCGTACAATAGGCATATGTATGCTGATATAGATTGTGTCATATTGGCGCCCATATATAAACCTAACCAAATGTGTCAGCGTATAACCAAATGTGTCAGAGATCAGACTCGGAGCTAAGTTCAAGTATCCGCTGACTAATAATATTTTATATCTACCTGTACTGATTCTTGGCCATTGTACTTATAACACTTATGAGAGATTAAAAGACTGGCTACATATACACTTGAACTGAATATAAAGATATTTGAAAGTTTCCATGTTATTGTTTTAAGTATATTTTCTTATGCACAGGACACTTCAGTCTGTAGTGGTGCAGGTAAGACTTCATGTTATACTTCAGACGCATTGACTAGACTGTCCCTTATGTACAAAATAACAAATGATTTGGTTGCAATTCCCATCCATGGTTATATCATCCCTCTAACTAGAGCATCCCTTCACTTCCATACTCTGTCGTACTGACTAATTCCTGCAACCAAAGATTATTACAAATACTCATTCTTTCCCCGAACTGTTCATCAGTGGAACAGTCTACCCCCTCATATCCCATGTCTCTCCCCACCCCCTAGTACAGTATAGTGTCGCAATTAGCAACAGTGAACATACCATCTTACCGTGACTTCATTCCCACCTGTTTTTAAACGGTCAATAGCACTAACGTGTTTATACCATTCCTACTTCTATATTTTTTTTAATTCTTGTTTATACTTTTACTTTTTTTAACTTTTCTTAGCGGCTTGACGCGCACAATTGCCTAAGTCCTCGCAAGAGGTTTGACAATACGGAAAGATAGATAGATAGATAGACACCAAATGGTTTGGGTTCCACGACAAAACTGTTGCGGAGGGTCGGGAAACTTATTACTAACATCATAATGTCGTATTTTATTGAAATATATATATGTTTATTAGTGGTCTGTAAAGCTTGAATGAATTATAATGGTTATATTAAGTTGGAAAAAAACAAATTCATACGTCCTTCTATGATTTATTGAATATCTAGATGTTTACTAATAACAAATTATATACATCGTTTGTCATGTGTATTGTAATATTTCGTTTGACTTTATTGTATTTATGAAGGTACATGTACTTACTCTCATAGAGTTTATCAATATTATTATTTTGTAAATTGTATACATTGGATGATAAGTATTATACTTTACTGTTCTGTTCACGTTTATAAGTTAGCAAAGAATGTTACATATAACGAAACGTTAATTGGACGATTGTCACACAATCAAATATGAGAATTTATAATTGACAATAAGTGAAACCACTGAAAGGTGAATACAAAACAAATGTCAAGTGTCGTTTTGCAAACACCTTAAGGCGATCGCGAGTGAGGTCATCCACGTGCGAAGAGATAATCACAGTATTGATCCACTTTGAATCGGCATACACTTGCCAGCCTTGAAACAATCAGGAACACCCTTGAAAATCTACACTCCATATTCAACATAATCACTTAAGGACTATTAGCGCTATATGATAATTAAAAAGCAGTTGAAATTTACCGTACACATCATAGAAGAATATAATGATATTTAAGATGTTAGTGGAAGTAGAGCAATTTGATTTTAACCACACATAGAGTCTGACATGTTTGTCCAATCCATTTGCATTCAATTGCATTTTCCTTACCACAAACCAAGACATTATACATCAATATTTAAAAGTCCAACTACTTGTTAAAAACAATTACCGAGTAAGGGAATATATTTAATGATTTTCAGCTTTTGAATATGGTCATTCGCTACCTATCTGTGACACATTGTTGTCGGTTAAATGGGTCAATTTCGTTATGTTTTAACATCGTTACCGGGGATTTATGACATTTTTGGATTTGCTTTTTTTCGATCAGACTGCTGAAAACCTTCCCGCCCGATGACGTTAAACATATATTCATATTGGTATAGCCTAATACGCAGAATAGTACAATGCTACTTGTACATACGTCAGAAGCAGTACGTCGCTGTAATTGTACTAACACCAGTATTACTGATCACCATGTCCACTATGAATACATAGTATCGTAGATCCACATCTAATCTCATCAAGCAATATAAACACATTCAAGGTTAAACAGTTAGAACTACGTCTTTAACACCTTATTGAGAACTCGGCGACAAATTACGACAATTCACAGCATCGGTATACTCGTGAGAGATCACATTTCACAGCCGGATCTCTATTTAGTATTTTTCTCATTGCACCTGATGTCACTGGATTGTTCATATGCTGAGTGTGTTAATTAAGTTGAAATTAAAATTGTCGTTGAGGTCAGGTAGTGACTTTTATCTAGATCCGAAATCGTTAAATGCGTATGGTAGTACATTGAACTAACGAAGTGCGCAGTCGGGATATTGCTGATACTTCGAAATATACCAGGTTTCGTTATATGCGTGGTTTTGTTGCTCTTAATTGGCATAAACTGTTTTGATTGTCCGCCATACTTAACATGCTGGTCACTTTATACAGTAATTTGGTAGGCTGTGATTGGTATATGCGTTTCTGTTCCAAGTATATGAGTTGCTGTATAGTGAATATACGTTTAATTCCGTACAAACCTCGCTGTGTCGGGTATACACTCACCCAAAGTTCTAACGCATCATATGTAAATTTGATATATAATGTTCTTAATTATGTACTAAATGTTATAGAAATACAGATATCTGATCAGATAGCATTATGTTTTTAAAACCTTTCGCAAATATTTTATTCTATGTTAAGTGCAGCCATACGGAACGAATGATCAAATTTCGGTATTTTTGACATGATTTATTTTTCTAATTGTGTTGTTTTGTATAACAGTCGTTAAAAAACAATATGTTTAGAGTAAAAAAGGTCCAAAAGTAAAATGGGAGCGATATTTGTCCACTTAAATGACGAAAAATAGTATGCCCTTTCAAAAGTGTGGCTAAAATTGCATTTCCTGTAGGACTAGTAGGACTAGAAATTAAATATTTTGAACTCCGAAAGATAATTAATTGAATCTAACAACGGCGTTATTTATGTGAGCTTGTAACACGAGATTTCCACGTGGATCCAAGTAAAAAGTGTTGATCTTAAAAGACCGGAAGTGGAACCCGGAGTGTCCGCGCCCTTCGTCCAGACACCAGTTAAGGGGACTCGTGTAGTGCTGCAAATAGGCAGAATATCGTAAAACATAGGTGCCTAGCACACGCTCAGTAATTAATTACATTTTCTTTTTTTATCGTACGAAATTGAACTATTATTAAAAGTATTAGTATTTGTTTCTGTAAAATTGTAAACATGTTTATTTGCTTGACCTTATTTAAGCACTTCCTTTGTGTTGTCTGTGTGATTGCATTGTGTTTTTCTACTACAATAACCATATTTATCTAACCCTTCGTTCGACTTTTCGAAATCAAGTAAATCCAAAATGATGCGTTAGAACTTTGGATGAGTGCATGGGTGGCTTAACAGGGTGTTGGATCGATATATAAGGGATTATTAGTCCGTTAATCACAGTGCAATCAGTCGCCGCACCCGACTTACGGATGCACCCGGCATTTCGATCGCTTTACCGATACAGGAATATAGTTGCTACTGTGCTTTTTTTTCAACTGAATTAAGAGAGTCTACAATAATTAAACTACTACCTGAAATTGACATATACACGCTTACTTAACTGAAATAAGACTACATCATCCGAGTAAAAAATGGGTTGTATCCCTATTTCTTGCTGAGGTTTTGTGTAATTAGACGTATTATACTTTCAAGTTTGATGTGTAGTTACAGAACAATAACACTGCAATGTCAGCTGTTTTATTTTATGTAATTAATGTATCTAAAATACATGATTTTACATCTCTAATAAGGAATTATAATATTGCCGCTGAAACTCCTTTTTATTTAGCTAATATATGACAGAGTTAAGACAACGAACCCTTGTCGACGATTCTATGATGTCGCTGGAGAACTCCAGGCATGCATTATTCATTTAATGTGCTGCTCTCTGACAAGAATTACGCATACGAAATATTTTGTGTGTTTATTGACATCTTATGTCACTCCTGTTCGTGATCAAAACTTTAAATCAGAGAACCATCCCCTATTTATTCGAATTTCTAATTTACGTCAAAGAAATAAAATACCTAGTTTCGTTGGTATGACTAAAATCGGCTACCTTCGAGTCAGAAACGTGTTTACATCAACGTATCAGAATGACATTTTGTGAAATGAAAAATTATTCAGTGGCTTTGAAAACATCACATCATATCAGAGAAGAGAGAAAAAATAATGCAGCGTTAAAACATACATTGTCACTGTCGACTCTCTTCCATTTTCACTGTTTCTTTTACATTTCATGCAACATTAACTTGTGCTTGTCTTGCCTCAGGAGATTATCGCTAACGTTATCATCATACTGTGAAGTCGGCATATCATCTTTCTCAATGTTAATACTTTTCCTGCACAAGCTGTTTATTCGAGAGTAAAATGCGGTTAAGTCAGTGTTCCACGAGATATAACGTTAATAAATACAGTTGGACCTCGCTCATTCGAATTCATCTGGTCCGAATAATTTTTCGAATAATACATGGTTTCGAATAGCCAATTTGAATTCAAGAATAAGAAGATATATCTGGACGTGATATTTATTTCGGACAATACCAAGTATTCGGATAGATGAGTGTCGCATGAACGAGGTCAAACTGTAAACTGAAAGTCTTCTCTATTGTTTACCCTTTCCTTTTCTCTCTATAATTATATATAATGACCATCTCCTTCTATCGTACATAATTTCGTCGACATTACTGTACTTAAACTATAATCAATCTATCTGAGTTATGAAGGATATTTTACGTACTTCCGAAGAGAGCACGTTGGAAATATATTCACACCTACCTTTTTCTGTTTCCCTAACGTATGTACACTTTAACCACATCAAGTGCCTTATGTTTTATGGATTGCTATTTTTCCGGAGGTCTGTGTTGGTAGGCACTGTCTTATGTATGTGGCGTTCTCTGTAACAACTTATTCTTTCTCTTTCATTGTGTTTTTGCCACCCGCTACGGGACCGTACTCCTATTTCACCAACCAGTCATGCACGTGTGCTTTCCCTGTTGTCTGTATTGTTGTTTTCTGGTATGTTTATGTCTCCTTGTGCTTCTTGGTGGTTGGGCACTTTGTATGTGGCTTTTCCTACTTGACTTCTTGGTCGAAATAACATTTAAGTGCATTAATGTTATCACCTTTATTCTGGCAGGATTGTGAACAATATTTTCTGTTGCGAATAGAAAGGTCCTTTCTTTTAACTCCAATTATCGGCGTTCTCTTGAGCATCTTGCGAAAATGTACGTAGATATGAAATGTGATAAATGCTGGTAATACCCTCACAAAGCATATTATTCTCTGAGGGGGTATATATATATATTTTTGCTTATGAAACAACAGTGAATTATTGTGGTTACGAAACGTTATGTTAGTGATCGATAGTGGTGAATACTTAGAAATAACAAATAATTAGAATAGTTATAATTTCAAAGTATTTATTCAGAGCCATAATTATGATTATGCAGTAAGTAAGGCGAAGTGTATTATGAGCTGCGACTGACTTGAATGTTTAAGGGTGGCTGTGTTAGTCTCGTATGTGATATTTCCTGCTTAATGTATGAGTTGTTTTTCCACGCAGCCGTACTAACATGGCTTTGCTTTTTGCATATCCGTGTTGTATAAACCAATCAAATCTTACGTTAACCACCAAGTACAAGACAATATATCTTCAACCGAACAACGTTTGAAGCATTGACGCGGATTGGTTAACCTTCCGATAAAGGGTACGTTACCTTACCGAAATCCACTGAATTTCGGTTAATTTAACGAAACAGCAATCGTAAAATCTCACCATTTGTTTATGTTGCTAATGAATCTTAACCTTCAAATTGCGCCGACCATCTTTTTTCAAGATATTTATTGTTTCTACTCTGGTAGTCTTCAGCAGTATTTATACATAACTCCTGTTTTACCCAATTCTCTGACTTCACCAACATATGTCGATGTTTATTGAAATTGTTAAATTGTGTCCATCGTTTGTCTTGATTAAGTTTATTGTTATGGTACGTTTCGTAAGTGCTCCGACTAAAGCCGGTTTAAGTACTTGACAACTGATCATATCTATACGCTAAATGTCAAGTAAGTGTTTGTTTGTTACTTTAGGACTTTCCACGGTATGTTCTGTTATAGACGGCGGTCAGTTGACGTAACCATCGTTCTTGGGTAAAACACCAGTATTAAATTGTTCATCTGTAAGAAGCTGGCCATTTCTCCACATAAATCATACTTCAAAGGTGGAGAACGATTTGTTTTCAGTAATATTATCAGAAATAACGCCTCGTCCGGGTTTGTAGCCCGCGACCTCAAGATTAGCAGTTGTGCACTCTCTACCGGTCTAGAATTTAAATAAGTTTTAAACAAGACTTAACACAAAGATTACTGTAACATGCTTTTGACAGTTGGACCATCATGTCTTCTAAATCAAAACGCCTCCAAATTCATTTCGCAAAATATATCTACTTCGCTATGTCGAAAAGAAATTCCACAAATCTGTTAAAACTACACTGTACTTATGTTACTGTTTGTGTTAAATATTTGTCTGACTTTTTGTAACTAGAAAGTGACGTCAAGTTCAAATTGTTGCGTTATTAAAAGTTTCAAGTACACTAATTGTGATGTACTGCGCATATATTACCCAAACGCGCAAGGAGGCATGGATATATAGAACATCTTACAGACTATAACAGACTCCGTGGTACAAGAACATGATGAATTGGACAATGGGAAACTTTCAGTCTCCGGTTTGTGTATTGGACACATCGTGACGTCGCATAAGTATTGAGGGGACTGTTGTTGGATTCCTTCTAATTGATGTGGATAGGGGGTGGGGGGGGGGGGCTGAGAGAAGAAGTAAACACATTTACTTTGAAATCCCAATATTTCGTGACTTAGCTGGTTGTTCCTCGAGGTTAAATGTTCGCAGTCTATCTTCAGTTTTGTCGTAACAATATTACTAAAGTACAAAGCGAGCATTTATTCTGACGAATGAGCGATCTCGCGAAGCTAGCGACAATAAATGATTTTACAGTGCACTTATACTCGAACAACAATATATTTGCACTAACTCTAATGTACATGCGTTTCTTTTACAGATGTTTGACAGAAATGTCTCCATTTACGTTTCGGTCTCGTTAAGCCTCAGTCACACCTGATCTTACGTTTTCTGGATCGTGCGATTAGTGGCAATTTGGCCGAGGTATGACCAATCGGCAATGTTTGCTACGATCTCCGTTTGCGATCGCATTTGCGATTGCTCTTAAGACTGGTGGTAGGTCATCGTACGATCGGTGGTGCGCGTTGTCGTGCGTTCACCAACGATTTGAGAAGATCGATCGCGAGATCAATCGTAGGTAATCGTGCGACTAGTGGTGGCGCTCTGCGACCGATCGTACGATCAATCGTGGCGATCAGCGATCTATCGTACGATAAATCGTGGCGACCTGCGACTACTTCTCCAATCGTTGGTGATCGCACGAACACGCGTACCGACGATCGTACGATGACCTACCACCAGTCTTAAGAGCAATCGATAGGTGGCACCACCAATCGTCAGGTGCAAGACCGATAGCACGATCAATCGTGCGACTATTTACCCACGATCATGCACGACTGATGGTGCGTCCATGCGCGACTGGTGTTAAGGCTGCATTTCACCAAGGATTGTTTTTTCCAATCGGCCCGATCAGGACCAGATTGTCCCCGATGAATCAATTGTTTTGATCGGCCCGATTGTCGTCCTGAATCGCCTCCAATCTTCCCATTTTTTGACCCGATTGAGTCCCGACCAATGGACACGTTTCCGGGGCGCAAGTATGCGAAAGTACACGCAAGTACACGACAAAGGCCCGGTAGAGACCCGCTTCTCGCCCGCAAGTGAGCGATCTTCGCGCGTTGTTCGGCCGAGAGAGGCCGAAAATGGGCGATCCCGGCTCGAGAGAGGACGCTTTCCGCCGTTCTTCGCGCGAGACTGGCCGAATGTAGGCGTATGTTGACGCAGGGAGCCGCAGGAAGCCGAAAGTAAACGGTCTTCGGACGATTTAAACGATCTTCGGACGTTCTTCCGCCGACCAAATTGGCCTAGATCGGCCGGAGATGGTGTTTTTGGGACCCGACTATATAAATCGAGCCAGCTCGAAGCCTTTCATCACAAAAAAGGTGGCCCTGTGGCTCAGTGGTTAACGCTGCTGACTACGAATCCGAAGGTCGTGGGTTCGATCCCTCGTCTCGCCGGATAAAACAGAAATGCTTTTCAGTGTTTCCCACCTAACATAGTACTGGCATGTAACCAGGAAAGTACTGGGTAGATTCCAGGAAAGTACTGGTTAGATGCCTGGAAAATGGTATCTGTACAATGGGTCTCATTGGCACTGTGCAGTGACTGTATTTGGCTTCAAAAATTGTCTGTTTGACCTATACTGCTCTACTGGCAGGTAAATTTCCCCCTTCGGTTTCAAAAAGTCTATTTACGGTGTGCGGGGGACACACCAGGTCGACCAAAATACGATAAAGTGCATTACAAAAAATGTGCGCGGCGACGGGCGACCTCATAAACACCGTGAGTAATACATACATACAGCCTTTCATCACTTTCTGACCAGCCAGGGAAGGTGCTGGGGCTTGTTGTAGCTCTACAACTTCGTTCTGCCATAGCACAGCGAAATGTTATTGCACTAGAAAATATGCTGAGGAGGAGGCCAAGGACCAAGAGAAAATATGCCAAAAAGAAGTAAGTTTTTGTGAATTTTTAAAGGTTTTTCACCTGTGTTTTGTTTCAGTACCTGTTCTGAGAAAAGTGTGCAGTTTTTATTTTATAGTTGGTTTATAATTCTCTGCCATTGGTATTAATTTGTAAATTTATCATTATTTATAATAATTTTGAGTAAATATATGCCTTGCTGTTGTATTTAGTAACAATTAATTCTTTGTGACATTTTAAAGGATTCTTGTGTTTTGTTTCATTACAACATTTGGGTTTTAATTCTCTGGCATTGATATAGTTCTGTATAAATTTCTTATCATTTACAATAATTTTGTTTAAATATCTCCCTTGCTGTTGTATTTAATAACAATTATTATTACTATGTTCCAGGTTTTGGTGTGCTCCCTGGCTGGGTGATGACAGAAGGCTACACTACGGCCACTACGATGCACTGATGCAAGAGATGAGGGTCGGTGATTCTGCTGCTTTCCGAAACTTTCTGCGCATGCCTCCAGAGATGTTTGATGAGATGCTGGCTCGGATTGGTCCACGTATACAGAAGATGGACACCAACTACAGACTGGTGAGGGTCGACACTACGCACGACCCTCGGTAGAGAGCGGCAGAGGCTATACGAAAGCTCCAGAGGGCGGGCGAGACAAGGGGACCTTCAGGGGACCCTCGGACGACCAAGACGACCATGGGCCGACGGTTTTTGATCGGCTACTGTTTTTCAACATGTTTAAAAACAGTAGCCGATCACTTTTTCGGTACCCGACCCTCGGAGGACTGAGGCGATCGCGCCAGATCTTCCCCCGAAGGTACAGGGTAGTGCTCGACAGTGCTCGCAGGTTCCCGACTATTTTCGCAAAAATGCGACCGATCGACCGGGTACTATCGGGACCAAAACAATCCTTGGTGAAATTGTGGCTTTACGACCATGTGAGACCTGTCTGCGACCTCTTATGATTTGGAATCGAAGGTCAGAAGTTTTGAACATGACCATCGACCTTGCTGCGACTGATTTTGCTCTGGCGATCACCCATGACCTCTGCGACCAGTCGTGCGCTCTATCTACGATTTGCCCACTCTTCCTTTTTATTTCGACCCCAGCTAGGTCGTAACCTGGTCACATGCCCGGTGTGACTGATCCCTTAATTTCCGTTGATAACATATGTGATAATTGTCGGATTTTCCAGGTAGTGTCCCCTTTATAGATTGTAAAGTCGGAATGGAGTTGGTCTCAGCAGTGATAGAAGAGAGAGAATAAGTTGCAACAGGGAACGCCACATACATAAGACAATGCTTCTCCACACAGACCTCCGCGAAAACAACAATCCATAAAACATCAGTCATTTGAGGAGGCTCAAGGGTACATACGTAAGGGGAAAAGGGCGCGAGGAAAGAGTTCTTGTGGAACAATCTTTGACAGTTACAGTTATGGTAATAAGATAGTTTTGATTGTTAGTTAAAATGTATTCAAAAGTATATAGTGAATGAACAATGTGTATCAATCAGTTAGGTATTTTATATTGATTAGTAATCATTCTCAAAAATACTATATTCATTATAGAACAAAAATGATTTCTTTCAAATGCCGTGTTGAGTTGGCCTCCAAAATCTTTTCTTACAGGCTAATGCGCCTTCATTGATAATGTTAACGACTTTTCTAGCGCGGAATTTGCGAAAGAGCGTTGACGTCTTAAATTCGATACTTTTGCGAAACAATTTCACAAGTTATATTAATCACCCGATGTCTGCTTCCGGTGCTACTAACAGGTGCACGTATTTTTGTTCATGGATTGTGAAGTTCGCGGTTCAGCCTTGCCCAAAGTAGGAATCGTGCTTGTGTCCGTCGGATCAGGAGTCGGGCGCTGTACCTTCGACCACATGGCTTCCTATTTACAATTTAATCGGACGATGGAAAGCAATCATATGATAGATAACTACCCGACTAAGCATTTAAATAATAATAATTGTCCATGTTAACAAATATATCTTACTGCCAATATTCCCATTGCTGACTGTGACATGGCTGACTGTGACATGGCTGCAAACCTTTCCTGTTGTTCTAAAGTCTGCGATGCGAACGATTGAAACTATTAACCGATTAAAGTGTTGTAAGGTACATAAATGATTGTTTCATTGTTGATATTTCTATTTCCATGGGATTTTTTATCGCAATTTAAGCGTAGTGAAAAAGTATAAAAAATGATGGTTAATTCCATTTTAGCTTCAGATGGTGTCTCCGTATATCATTCGAAATTGAATTATAGTGGTGTTCAGTAAACAATTCACCTGTCAAAATAACCATGGGAAATTATATTTAATCCGCGAATCAATTTCCTTTTCTCGTATATTGTATTACACCACATATTATCTTCCTATTTTAGATACACTAATCACAATGTCCGACGGATTCGCCGTCGGAGACCAAGTTATTAGTTTCCTGGATTATCATTCACGCTATCTTGTTAATATTCAATTGTGTATTCTCGTCTACAAGACATTGTTGAAAATAGTGACTATACCGTTCTTGTGCCATCAGCAAATTGAAATATGATAGACTGTTACATCTCATTAATGGGAGTATTGTGTTTTACTTGATTCCCTTCTGATTCCTGTCTTAAAGTAAGCAATAACTATTGTACATTGAATGTTCGTAGACTACTCGGCTATAGGTAAACACAAGGTAGAGGTATAGCGTTTATTTATTACAGTGTCACCCTTATTTAAAGAACCAGCGATTTCTGACTAATGAAACACATTCCTTCTGAACACATTTACTTCCCGATTCCCATATTCCTTTATTGCCAGGCACCAGGCAGGTTGACACACGGTTACTATTATTCAACTAGCTGGCAACTCATCAACCGGTTATATCGCAACGAAACCCTACCAGGATGCGAACATTCTACCTCCCGCTCCCTTAATGCCTTAACCACCTGGTCACCAGAGAAGGTAAAACGTGTGTATACAATACAATACAATACAATACAATACAATACAATACAATACAATACAATACAATACAATACAATACAATACAATACAATACAATACAATACAATACAATACAATACAATACAATACAATACAATACAATACAATACAATACAATACAATACAATACAATACAATACAATACAATACAATACAATACAATACAATACAATACAATACAATACAATACAATACAATACAATACAATTTAGTGCATGTACAGTTCAAGCAATGGTTATAAAATTAAGTACAATACAAAAAGGCAAAAAAGTCATTATAATTTTGTATTTGCGTTTATTTAACGTCGCCACCGGTTTCCCATATGGGCGACGCCTCCGGAAGAATGTTAGTCATTTTAGATTTTTTCGGAGGATAGTGCATGATACAGGAGATGCCCCAGTTCCAGAAGCATCCCTGGTTATTTTACGTGCTCGATGTAAAGCATCATACATTGGACCTCGATTTTTAAAGTCTCGTCCGAAAGACTGTTAGTACTGTCAGTGATGGAGCGGGGAATCGAACCTGCGATCCCTGAATTACTAGTCCGGCGCGTTACCACTGGACTACGGATCCGTCATTATCATAATTACAGCATATCCTTATAAACTTTACCTTCACAAATTGACCTATCCGCAGATATTGATTCAAGTTCGCGTTAGCCAATCACGTTGCAGTACTCGCACACACTTCCGGCCTTGTTTTATCGACGCCATTTTGTTAGACAAGCGCTGCAGTTGTCAATAAATTTGTCTAAAAGTGATATTTTAGGGAAAGCAAATTACAGTGTGTTTATTATTGATCTAAGCCAATGGTGAAAAGGTGTAGCTTTGGGCTGTGTGATAGTGACAATAGATATCCAGACTGATAGGTGGCGTGAAAAATTATTACCTTCTCCAAGACAAATTTGGAAAAATGCATGCGGTGGATCAAGTTGTGGGGCAGACTGCATCACTAGTTAAATCCATCTAAACGTAACGCAAACAGATATGGCCCATGGATAGAAAGATATCTTTTTGTTTGGTGTTTGTTGTATTTACTTTTAAATATCAGTTTGGTTGGGAGGGGACAGACATTACATGTTGAAACACAAAGTAACAACTTAAAATGTATTTGTTTCACATAATTATCCAAGCATTAACGTACTCTTCATCGTCATTAACTAAATTCGACGCCATATCGAACAAATGATCTAACGGACTATACTGTCTCAAGCTAATACACTATTGTCGTTATGTGTCCTGCCAAGTCAAGCGTGACGAATCGAGGAACAGGATTACTTTACGCGATATCGACAAAAAAAAAAACAATATCGATAATCACAATGAGTGTTACTATAAATAGAAATCCAGGTAGGTAAACAGATGAAAGAGGTGTATAAATCACAAAGTCAACAATATTTTCACCTCAGAGTCCTCCAAACGAATATCCAACAGTTATCACAAAACTTCAAACACTAATTTTTCTAAATGAGTATACAGAAAGTGTTGTAATATCGAAAAATGTTCTCTCAATTTTCGCAACAAACTTTCAATATTAACCGGAAGTACATGATATACACTGTTTTCACATCTAATTGAAATACCCCAAATATGTCATAGGAGTGCTTATAACTTTTGTAAAGTGTATATGTTGCCGGATTTAATGAAGATTTGAGAAATAATCCTAATAATGTAATGTCCATCCCTTTTTTGTAAGGTCCATCCACACAGTAAATTATTTGTTTTAATGGCTATATTGTCAAATTTAAAAAAAAATGTTTACCAATGTTTAAGGAAAACTCGGATGGAATACTATCTAAATCAGCCCGTTGTTGTTCTTTGTTCGACGCCATATTGGAAATAACTTGTCCAGCGTGGTTACAGCGAGCACCTGTTACTAAGGGGGGGGGGGGGGGGGGGGGCGTGGCTACGAAGCTTCTGCGGAAGAGTCAATTGATCTGATTTTTGCATAAATAATCGGTTAAATTTCGTATCTTATCTCGGTGAATTCTCTAGCTAGGCTTTGCTCTGTTCTTTTTATGTGTGCGATAGTAGCATTATTGTGAGGCAGGGTGCGTCCGTAAACCGGGTGTTGTAGTGACTGGCTGTTCCAATGCTGTGAGGGTGCGTCCGTAAACCAGGTGTTGTAGTGACTGGCTGTTCCAATGCTGTGAGGGTGCGTCCGTAAACCAGGTGTTGTAGTGACTGGCTGTTCCAATGCTGTGAGGGTGCGTCCGTAAACCAGGTGTTGTAGTGACTGGCTGTTCCAATGCTGTGAGGGTGCGTCCGTAAACCAGGTGTTGTAGTGACTGGCTGTTCCAATGCTGTGCGATAGTATCATTATTGTGAGGCAGGGTGCGTCCGTAAACCAGGTGTTGTAGTGACTGGCTGTTCCAATGCTGTGCGATAGTATCATTATTGTGAGGCAGGGTGCGTCCGTAAACCAGGTGTTGTAGTGACTGGCTGTTCCAATGCTGTGAGGGTGCGTCCGTAAACCGGGTGTTGTAGTGACTGGCTGTTCCAATGCTGTGAGGGTGCGTCCGTAAACCAGGTGTTGTAGTGACTGGCTGTTCCAATGCTGTGAGGGTGCGTCCGTAAACCAGGTGTTGTAGTGACTGGCTGTTCCAATGCTGTGAGGGTGCGTCCGTAAACCAGGTGTTGTAGTGACTGGCTGTTCCAATGCTGTGAGGGTGCGTCCGTAAACCAGGTGTTGTAGTGACTGGCTGTTCCAATGCTGTGCGATAGTATCATTATTGTGAGGCAGGGTGCGTCCGTAAACCAGGTGTTGTAGTGACTGGCTGTTCCAATGCTGTGCGATAGTATCATTATTGTGAGGCAGGGTGCGTCCGTAAACCAGGTGTTGTAGTGACTGGCTGTTCCAATGCTGTGATCTGATTTTCACCCACCATTTACAAGAAGTACAGTAAAACTGTACTTAAAGACCATCTCAATAATAAGACCACCTTAATATTAAAAACACAATTTTGAAGTACATTTTGCTCTTTATTCGACCTCAGTATAAATACCACCTCAATGTTAAGGTTTTCATTGGTCCAACGGTGGTTATATTATTGAGGTTTTACTGTATATGTTAGTCTGTTTCAATACATCTGTAATGTATTCATTGATTTAAGCTTGATGTATTTCCTTCCAATGCCAATGTCCGTATATACTCGATGATGTCTGTTTGGCCTAAGTGGTTCGGTTAATGTTTCCAAAGGTCACAATCGTTAAACGTTTCACATGTAGTGTTTTTAATTTGTTTTGATAAATCTAAAAACACATGATATGAATGTGATTTGTGTATACGCTTTTTAATTCACATGTTGAGCTAAAAGTGATCACTTACCGCCCGTCTGTCTGTCCGTCCGTCCGTCCACAGTTCTTCTCCTAAACCACTTATATTCCACGCAAAATTCTGCTTGTCATGACAACGGAGAGTAAAAACTTAATAAATCTTCTCTTAAAAAACCCCTAGCCCTATATCGATATAATTTCACAAAAATGTACCTTGAGTGACCCTCTAGCGAGATTATTGTCTGTTGTCTCAATTTGATTAGTACTTCACACACACATTTCTTTGTTGACCCTTTACAAAATTTGTTCAAATAATTTGGAGTCGTCAAAAACATGGCTGCTCAGGGGCGGGGCCTCTTTTCCTATATGTCCGCGCATGCACAGCATTATCTATCTGAACAATTTATTTGTGTCTCGTCTACAAGTTGATAATTATCCCAATCAGCATTTTCACCAACAACATCGAATAAGGAATAATTTGCTACAGAAAACGCCACATACATAAGACAGTGCCTCCCTACACAGACCTCCGGGAAAACAACAATCCATAAAACATAAGGCACTTGATAAGGTTAAAGAGTACATACGTTGACCATTATCATATAGAACAGGAAAACAATCTAAAATATATAACTCAAACTTGCATCAAATTCAAAACATGTACCTAAGGGTAAGTTAACTACATGCATAATATCGAAATGTTGCACCCTGTGAAACATAATCATAAACCCAGAAATGTTTATGCGCCAAGGTCAGCGATTCAGGGCCATCATAGTCCTCTTGTCTGTGATAGCCCTTGTTTTCTGTGTGGAAATATAAAAACGTTATAGAAATTCATTAACATTTCCAGGAAATATTTATCACAATACCTCCTTGTCGGAAGTTGTACTAGAAATGTTTTTGTCTTTGCTGGTGTAACGAAAACAAACCTTTTGTTTATTCGGTTAATGGATGCTTTCACACAGCTCCGCGAATATCATGTTGTTCATTTCCGGTTGGTTGATTTCAATTAGTTGCGGATCGATTTCTAGCTATATACACATTAGGCTTCATCATTATGTTTATATGAAGTACATGAGAATAATTATTGTGGATAATCATGGTGCAAAATCCGTTCGAAATAATATCTAGCGGCGTGACATTTTATTACCATGTGACTTATGATGAGTATTGTACACATAATATAGACAAAAATACAACTGATACTTATATATCGCAAAATATGCCTAGAATTAGCAATCTGATGTGTTTTACGAAATATATTCAACCTTTAGAAAACAGAAAATCTTCATGTTATTAGTACATATGTTCAACTGTTAACTTATACACAATAGAACTTTGAAAACAAATTTGTCTTGAGATGGCGTCTAAATACCGTGATGTTCTTAGGCTCAACCCGTTTTGTAATAAAATATCCAAAAGCACGGAAATGATTTTTTACAACATTAGGTGATAAGAAACCTATAGAAAGATGTAAACTAATTTTTATTTTAAAGGGTAGAATGTAAAACTCCTTCAATAAAATCATGATTTTATAGAACTCATTTGTAATTCCGTTATTTTAGACTCAACCCGTTTTGAAATAAAACAATTCGAAGTTGACAGAAACGTTGCAATTTCAGCAGGATATTACTGGAAAACAATCTACAAGTGTAAAACACGTTTTATTTCCTAAGATTGAAAAGTAAAGTTTGAGCCAACATACAAACACTTTTAACAATACGTTTTGTAATATCATGTTTTGGGACACAACCCATCGATTATGACATTGGTCCGATTATCTATCACTAGTATGTGGTTTGTAGCAACCACAGGTGGCTCTGTTCGAAAATACAGTAAAATTGTTCCAACATCACAAAATACCTCATAAACATCATACAGCGACCTTGTAATAACGTTCTTAGATGATTTTTTGAGGTTTGTTTCTGCCGCGCCCCGACCACCTGTGTTAGGCACGACACGGGTACTGTATATGCCACGCCCCGACCACCTGTGTTAGGCACGACACGGGTGCTGTATATGCCACGCCCCGACCACCTGTGATAGGCACGACACGGGTGCTGTATATGTCACGCCCCGACCACCTGTGATAGGCACGACACGGGTGCTGTATATGTCACGCCCCGACCACATGTGATAGGCACGACACGGGTGCTGTATAAGTCACGCCCCGACCACCTGTGATAGGCACGACACGGGTGCTGTATATGCCACGCCCCAACCACCTGTGATAGGCACGACACGGGTGTTGTATATGTCACGCCCCGACCACCTGTGATAGGCACGACACGGGTGTTGTATATGTCACGCCCCGACCACCTGTGATAGGCACGACACGGGTGCTGTATATGTCACGCCCCTTCCACCTGTGATAGGCACGACACGGGTGCTGTATATGTCACGCCCCGACCACCTGTGTTAGGCACGACACGGGTGCTGTATATGCCACGCCCCGACCACCTGTGATAGGCACGACACGGGTGCTGTATATGTCACGCCCCGACCACCTGTGATAGGCACGACACGGGTGCTGTATATGTCACGCCCCGACCACATGTGATAGGCACGACACGGGTGCTGTATAAGTCACGCCCCGACCACCTGTGATAGGCACGACACGGGTGCTGTATATGCCACGCCCCAACCACCTGTGATAGGCACGACACGGGTGTTGTATATGTCACGCCCCGACCACCTGTGATAGGCACGACACGGGTGTTGTATATGTCACGCCCCGACCACCTGTGATAGGCACGACACGGGTGCTGTATATGTCACGCCCCTTCCACCTGTGATAGGCACGACACGGGTGCTGTATATGTCACGCCCCGACCACCTGTGATAGGCACGACACGGGTGCTGTATATTTCACGCCCCGACCACCTGTGATAGGCACGACACGGGTGCTGTATATTTCACGCCCCGACCACCTGTGATAGGCACGACACGGGTGCTGTATATTTCACGCCCCGACCACCTGTGATAGGCACGACACGGGTGCTGTATATTTTACGCCCCGACCACCTGTGATAGGCACGACACGGGTGCTGTATATAAAGTGGAAGGGTTTACAAGGGATTAAGCATACGTATTTCTTCAGATTTTTATTGCATTCAAAACAACATACTACATAATTATGCAAGTCCTTATTTCTAACTTTAGGCAGTTGGAATCTTGCAGGTTTTTGTAGCAACATCAAATGGAATTTTTCCACAGCTCAATCGTTTAACAACTCTCCAGTCCTCACATAATCCGTACAGTGGAGTTCCTTCCATCCCTTGGTAGTGCGTTTTCCCATTTTTCACTTCACATTTCGGCCAACTGAATTGGCATGGTCGACAGTGAGATTGGGGACATATATTTCGTTTGTAGTCACCTAAAATAAAATGTACGCAAAATAGAACAAATATTGCCATTGGGGCTTTCTTTTTCATGAACCTGCTCTTGAATGCGATTCCGAGTGATCCCTGTTTTCCAAAATAAAAAATAAACCAAATAAGTTGCTCTTAATATCAAAAACATAAAACTGTTTGTTGATTTTACAAAAGGGAGGTATAGGGCCCCAAAGGTTGTGTTCGAACCCCGTATTGGGCAGGATTAAATGTTAACTTTACAAGCCACGCATTAGGCGTGAGTACAGATAAGTAACACAGGAAGCAGTCATCGAGAGTGATTGGTTTATGTTTTAAACGTGTTCAACAATTGACGTAAAATTAATAAGTTTGAACTGAAACTTAATAAACATACAGTTCCCAAATTACAACACACTTTGGGTTTCTAGCAGAAACCAATGATCAAGTGAATTAACTTTAAACGGTTCTACATATGCCGAGTGAAAAAACAAATGGTCAAATACCGACATACGATGGCGAAATTTAACATTTATAGATGTATCTGGCTCATCTGAACATAACATGTTTGAATTGGCTTTATCCAGTATTGTTGTTACATTGGCTAAAACATCTTTTACAAGAACCATTGCAAAGTATAACCGATTGAAACAATCAAATTGCCTGATTGTTAAACAAACTGGAAGTGTTTTTTTTTTAACTGATGATGTACAAACATCTTTCTTCAACAGATTAATACATTATGAGTCCATTCTTTGATGTTTTAACCATAGGAAATATATTTTTCATGTTTGGCTAATTAAACAAATGAACAAACAATGGTCATAGTATAACTTTAATATCCATTGAATATGAAAACTGGCTATCATAGTTTGCATGTAAAGAACCCCTACTAACGTCGGTGTTTTTTTGAATGCGAGAATTACAGCTGCGGTCTTAAATACATAAACTCGTAAATGAAAGAACCATACAGGGGAAAGGGAAAGCCAACATACATATCATCACAGAAATAATATAGAAATAATAAACATCCAGCGATTTTCAGCCTTGGAACTGTCAGTAAAAATACCTGGGTTTAAAATCGATTTTACAGCTAGCCAACCTCACACTCGAGTACAACACTCGATGGAAGCAGCGGTCGCACTGCTACTACAGTGTTGCAACTTATGCAACATTAACACCGATAAAGCTACGTACATGCGTGTTTTCGCTCTTTCCTCCGCTCACAGTTCACATCCTGGTGTCTTTCGCATCTGAGAGTATCCATACTGAAGAGATCGGGATATTTGCACTCGTCCACATGTTGCAAGTGACCCTGGAACAGGTCGGATTTCGAGCAATTGAAGTACATCTGACACTCAACAGAATGTGGATAAATTCTAGCATTATCGGACGAGCACGGATCTTTAGCGCCAAACATTACTTCCTCATCGGCACCTGTACAAAAAGAATGTATCAGACCGAAATTCCAAACGTTTATATTTACTGTATTCAGCGACCATAAACGTTGCACTCTAAAAGATTATTGGCTCACAACAGGGGTTCGAATCCCGGTAGCGCCATTGACCGATTTTTCGTGTTCCTCCAAATATGACTTTATTTCAATATTACTACAGCTGGTGTTAAGTGCTGTGTGACGGATGTAAAAATTCGCCCCGTTCTTCGTCCAAAGTGTAGTTAACCTTAATCAACTTTATATAAGTTAAATTTACACGAACATGCTGATAGGTCGCTGTGGGTGTAGTGTGTAGTTGCAATCCGTAGACCCGGGTTCGATTACCAAAACATGACTTTATTTATTTTTAGTGTTGACCGAGAAAAATATGTATGGTTAAACAATTACTTATAAGAATTGCAAGTGTTTGAATTATAATATATTTCCTACTTATCTATGAAACTTCACAAAGTGGTCAAAGGAGACAGACACCATTTTTGTCCATGGATACCTTTATTTGTTTCATTTTTATTGTAATTCTAAGAGATATATAACGCAATAGGTGTGGATGAAATTATCAAAATCTGTTTGTTTTATGCGGGCAAAATACTGCTAGTTTCTTCATCATAACTAGTCGTTTAACTAATAATGTATATTGTAATTGCTCATACTGACATGAGTAACATGAATTTAGTTTTATAAATGAACTTTATTCGCCTACAATTTATATATATACAAAATTCAAAGCTTTTAGGCCATATCTTAAGGTATTAATGTCACCCAGTGCAAAATAAAAATGCATTTACAATCATTGAAAAAATATAATTATATTTACGCACCGACATCGTAGGATTGCTAGAACCCATACACATCACGTGGAATGCTGCACTCTAAAGATTGACAAACTATGATTATGAAAAGTACAACTCACGAATTACGGTAATCACGTGACTCCACAGCAGAATTAGGCATGTCGCAAACATCTTGCTGAAGATCTGCGAAGTTTCCATATTGTAGAATAAAGCACTTGAACGTTAGAATTATACTTTGCACAAAGCCACAATGTTGTCTGACGTGTTTAGAATGTGATTGGGTCTTTTAGTAGACTCTGAAATGGCGGAAAAGATTGAGTGGCCAAGGCTGGGGTGTAGCTTGCTTGGAATAAATTTGATATCAGATGAAAATCACATTCTTGATGTACGAAATGTCAAATGTTTGAAATTACAGGGATGCAAGATAAAAACTTAATATGATATTAATTCAACTTACGCAACGGTGAACCCTTAATTTTTTCTTTCAATGAACGGGTATTTTCATATCAAAATTAGTTTTAAAACTCACTTAAATGACATTTAAAAGACATATTACTGGTACAAAATGTGCGTTCTTAAATGCACTGAGTATATATTTTTACTCAGCACCGACATGTCTTGGTGAAAGCGGTAGCACTAACGAAGTGACCTTTAAGGACCTTGTATTCAAAGTCGATAAACTACGTTATCAAATACCTGAAGGAATCGAAAAAATCTATAAAATATATGTTTCCCAAGTTAATCATAATTAGAAATACTAACCTTATTAGAGTACTATGTACATCTGGATTGGTAACAAAGAAAGAAATCTTCAATTTGGTTATACAGGAAGAACACTTAGTGGTGTCTTGCAGTGGAGTCTCTGTGAGTAAGCCTGGCTCGAACTTATCACAATGAGGCTACATCAGAGCGAACATGATCTAAACATTTCCTTGCGATATTAAGAGGAGTACATGCGTTAACGACTGCAGACGCGTCAAGCCAAGCTACGCCAAGGTAAGCAACATCAAACAACAATATGTTCTTGCCCCCAAGCTGCCGTGACATGTGCTGTTCACATTTTCACCATCTGATGACAATTTATTTGGTGCAAACTAGTACCGCGTGCAATGTAACAACCTGTTTTGTAATTATTATAAAAAAATCGGAAGTTGACAGATCTATTTTATGTCATTAATAAAAAAGAGATAATAAGTTGCTACAGGGAACGCCATTTACATAATAAGTGCCTCTCCACAAAGAGCTCCGGGAAAACAACAATCCATCAAATATAAGGCATTTGAGGAGGCTTTCAATGGTACATTCGTAAGGGAGCAGAAGCACAAGGAATAGCCTGGCCGACCATTATTTAAAAAAACTATTCAGTCTATATGGATAAGCTTCTGTATAAGTATTGAAAATAAATAAAAAAAAGCATTGAATTTCAATGGATTTGTAAAACAAAATACGATATAATTATATCTATACGTTATCGAGCTGTCATGTTCTTACGGAGTGTTGATAAAATAACGAGTTGTGTGCGTGTGGATAGACAGTAAATCTGTATAAACTGTTTTGCTTTTTATCTCGGTCTGTTTGTCTCTCATTTAATAACTACACACTATTATATAAGGTTATTGTTCGAGGTGTAACATAACAAAGGTAAATCATCTGTTATTGTTTGCATATTTGTGCTTTTTTTCTGATTACGTACTATTTTGTAATGATTTTTGGCTACACAATACAATTTTAAACCATTGACGCTAACCCATGACTTTTCCATTTTTCTCTGCGGTCCTATTCAGGAACATTTTAAGACTGAAACTCAGGATTAGACTTTAAAATATTGAATGTCTTTTTTTCTATGTTATTAATACAGCATTGATATTAATGAAAACGGGCGAAGGTGTAGAGTGGGCATCAGCAAATAAGCAGACACATTTCTATACATTTAAGAGGTAATGAAAATGAAAGGCTCGTGAATATAAATTTAGTATCATGCAAGTTACTACTCAATGTTTGCTATACTTTCTTCACCTTCCTTTATAGATATATTACAGCTTCCTTTTTCAGTGTAGTATTTATATATGTGTAGATTTAATTTTACCTTGTTTTATATGTAACACTATTTAGATGTGTGTAAACATATATATCTACATTTACTAGAACTGGTTCTACTACTCGTATTTAAATATTCTTACACATGAATTAATCTTGCCGTTGACCATATATGGCAAATGTTCCATTTCAAAATCGATAACATATTAATTTCAATATTTTGAATATTTTCTTAATTATGATGACATTTGGATTCAATGTCATATAAGTTTTGCAAAAGGTTCATATGTGTAACATTAAGTAAAACGATTTAGGCCTTGAAATATCCTATTTTTGATCTTAATCTTTATCCCGAAAACCGAGTCTTTGTGAACACGGGACCTGACATCCAGATTGGCAGTATATTGCTTTTTCAATTGAATTTGGACTATATGAATGAAAGTGCTACGTTTGGGAATATTTCCATGTGTAATTGACCTTTATGACAATTTTAAATGTGTGATAGATAGATAGATTTATTCGGTAAAAAACATGAACATAACATGGCACTACATAATGCAGACAACTTATAAATTATTATTATCAATGCATAAACAATAGAAACCATGAAATGCACACACAATACCAAGGATAACACAAAAAAGAGAAAAATGATTTTCACTTATTTCCATTGTGGTCCTTGGACCTTGTGCGTGTGATTATATGAGTTGTTGTTGTATAGTGCGTTAACATCTTAAACCTTTTACAGTCCATAAAATTTATTGGTTTACCGCCATTATGTAAATTTGTGTATGTCTGTAAAGCTAATAAATGACATCATGTTTCTATTAAAATCTTCCGTTTATTGTATATTTATATTCTTATGTCTGCAAATTAATGTAAAACTGCTGATGTCCATACAGCTGAGGTTAACCAGTAAAAATGCCTTCACAACGTGTGCTTGTTTTGGTAATACGATTTGTATTGAACACCAATGCTCATTTTTCGGCGCAACCGTACTAAAACGGTTTTGCTATTTGCATATCATTGCTGTGTAAACCAATCAAATCGTACGTTAACCACCAAGGCAATTTCTGTTCAACCGAACAACGTTTGTAACCTTGACGCGGATTGGTTAACCTTTCGAAAAAGGGTACGTTACCGTGAATTTACCGAAATCCATTCCGGATCTGGAGTGACCAGCAATCGTAACATCTCGCCTTTTTTAAATGTTGCACAACAAAAGTTAACCTTCAAATTGCGCCGACCATCCTTTTCAAGATAGTTTATGTTTCATTTCATATCTGATGAGATGTTATCATTCAGAATGCAAAACCACAGAGGAAATACATATAACTAATACAACACGTTACTGAACAAATGAGCAAACATCGGCAACTCTTAGCAAATGCATAAATATTCGACCGAACATTAAACATTTAACTCGATGACTCCGTATGAGTAGTTAGTACGTTACGCTGATGAAACTGCGCAAACATATAAACAGCATGGCACACCTTTCCCCTCCTAAAATAGTACAAAATTCCACTCACAAAAATAAGAAAAAAATATTTGTGACTCTTTCTTAGCTCTTTTACATTTATATGAAATATTAAAAAGACTTTTCATTTAAAAAATTGTCATCGTTTCTATTTGTAATCATTATTTGTGTTTTATACTAATTTTAATTTTTATTTCTTAATCATTTTACTACGTATATAAACAAAATTCCACATTAAACATAGACACTATACAATATCCACATTACACTGACATTACATAAACAATTTCATTCACTAAACAATTTCAGCATTCCGCTCACATAACAGTATACTCGTATAAACAAGTTCGATACTTTACTGACAAAAACAATTTCACTGACTGCATAAAAAGTATAAACAATTTAACAAAGTATAAAGTCAATTTCAATATTGCACTCACATGAATAATTTCATTGTTTTATATAGGTAATTATTATATTAAT
The DNA here is from genome assembly GCA_032209605.1 of Mactromeris polynyma. Taxonomy (NCBI): domain Eukaryota; kingdom Metazoa; phylum Mollusca; class Bivalvia; order Venerida; family Mactridae; genus Mactromeris; species Mactromeris polynyma. Next base: position 1,129,500 of record JASFXZ010000050.1, read on the forward strand.
TTGAAGCCAGTTATTACCTGACCGAAATCCACTGAATTTCGATGAATTTACCGAAATCCACTTTGGATCTGTAGTGACCAGCAATCGTAACATCTCGGCATTGTTTATGTTGCGTAACAAATCTTAACCTTCAACATGCGCCGACCATGTATATAAAGTAACGGGATTATTTGCCATTTTCATCCAAATAAAGCATGCGGTCATTAACCCAGACATATGTCCCTCCCTAATTGCAACCCTGTAATTTCGGACACAAATTTTTATCTCAATTTCCCCTTATCCTTCTAAGTAACCAGAATTAATTCAGACAAAGTAATTATAACTGTATTATTGGTGATACCACTCACGTCTAGCTCAGAGTTTGTCTACATATCGGTAAATCTCAGAATGTAATTTCTCTTTCAGACATCAGTGTTTGAGAAGTGATTAGCCTGTTTGTGTTAGCACTATAATTAAGTACCACTATGTACAGTAGATGGAAACGTCGAGTTGGTGATAATGCGCTAATTAACAAGATTATCATTATATATATTTGTATAGTACAACTAAACATGAAATATCTTTGGTGGCAGTCGTACGTAATAAGTATATATGAGCACCGCTGTACGATTTCCAAACTCTTCTTTACGTTACGTCATTTCCAGAAAACATCACATGTGACGTCATCATTCACTGACAGTAAACAAGATTTGCCCTATATGGCAATACGAAAACGAAGTGACCATATGAAGTAAATATTGTATCCTACATGTCGTGTTTTCGAGAAATGACGTCACTTACCGAAGAGGTTGTAAATCCCATAGCAGCGTTCATATTTATATTATTATTCAGCTTTCTTTATAAACTACATTTAATTCGTTTCTTCGGTCAATATTAACGACTGCTCCTTGGATAGTGTGTATGTGCAATATACATATATATTGTATGACGTAACATTATGTATCTAAGAGTCGAGTCATTATTACAATGTTCAAATAATGTGTGTATATTTATTGTATAGTCTCTTCTTATAACTCAATTTGAGTGGTGATATACACGCTTTACGAAATAATTGTTGTAGTTAGTAATATGTACAAAGTAAATTAATGATGCTTAAATTAATAAATCAAATAAATAAATGAATATTGTTATAGTGTTAGTTAGATCGCATCATGGTGACTATAATGTGATTTAAATGCCCTGAGTGAAATAACATACCGTCGGATAAATTATAATTAAACAACTGTCCGTACACAGTCGCATATTTCTTACTAACAAATTTAAGCAGTGAGAAAAAGGAAGCTCCTTTGATAGGTCAATACATTTTTATTAGGAATTAAACACCGAGTTTTGTATAGTCCAGATGTTAAAACACATGTTACTTGTAGGGAGGTGTGTGTTGGGAAGCATTGTCTTATGTATGTGGCGTTCCCTGTAGCAACTTATTGTCTTTTTTACAATGTTCTATTAGAAAGAAAACTTTCTCAATATTGCCATTAATTTTCTACTGACGTATTCCAGAGTATCTTACTTGTAAGAAACATTCAGTGTTGTACTTGTTTCATATATCCGTAACTTGCATGACTTTGATATATGTTTGTCTGGCTCGCCAAAATGCTTTGTCTATGCAGTATGATGAATAAGTTATGATACCATTATATGTACGTTTAACGCTTGTAACTATCCATTGTTGAATGAGTTATCGCTGCGTGAGCCTCTTCCGTTTTTGTCTTATATAGATACTTCTGGGAAACATCTAAATTATGAATGAGACTTTCCCTTCCCTGCTCCACATTTGATTATTTTAATGATAAGTTCAAGCAAGGACTTAATTATAACTTTTCCTGTTGCCTTTACATAATGTGATTTTATGTAAGATTGTGTGGGTCTCTCGCATGTTGATGTACATGATTTAGTTACTGAAAGCAAGGTCAATATGAGACTGCTTGTTTCTTCATACATGATTAAATGTAGTGTCTTTGTTATTGTAATGCTAATTGCTTTTAATGATTTAATTCCTGCTAACTTAGTCAATGTATGTGCATATGTTGGAAATCATTGACAATATAACAGTTAAAGGTGTGAATAATAACACATTGTTTAGTTCTCAGACATGATATGCCGTTCACACATCGCACGTTTACCACATTTTATGGACCAAAAACATTGAACGAGTCATTAAAAAGATACTTTAATCTTTATTTCAATCTCATCAGTGTACATATCACATACATTTACAATAAAAATCGAATGAGTACCTAATAAAAGTACACTGCCACTCATACATTGAGTTATAAGAGATTACGTATACACATAAAACATCTACATACATTTATATACACTTATACATATACATTGTACATATACACAGAGATGTCGGTACGCAATTTCAAGTGATTGTTGTTCCTGGGAATCCATTTTACGTTAAAATTGCATGGGAGGGACGTTCAGGACTTCACGACATTCGATGTGACTAAATCATGTCAATTATGCATGATTATGCAAATCGTAAGAAAGGCATTTCCTTTTTCTTGAGTATGTTATACAAAGGTAAAAATACAATAAAGTGTGCACATCCTTGATTTTCAATATGAAGTCCAAAGTAGTGAACGAAGGAACGAACACACTATGACAAACATACAAAACCAAACATACGAATAACACATCGCAATAAACGAAGCTGTCCAGTCATATACAAAGTGCTCACCACCCCCCCCCCCCCCCCCCCCCCCCCCCCCTGCAGACGTTACTTAAGGAGAGGCAATACTTCATAACTCAATAAAAGCTTCAATTCTATTAATAAATTGTTGCGATTAAGTAAGTTAATTAACATACAATTAACTGTTTACAAACAGTTACACAGACACACAAACAACTCACAATCAATTCAATACAGTCGGACCTCATCCATTCTAATTCAACGGGCCCGCGATAACATTTCGAAAAATACATATTTTCGAACAGCTCGTTTCAATTTTACGTGCCTAAGAAGATACACCGGGACCTGACATCAATTCAGATGATACAAAGTATTCGGATAGCACGTTGACGCCGCGTATAAAGGAGGTCCGACAGTATGATGTTTAGTATTAATTATAAACGAGAATACTTCACCAATAAAGCCAACACGTTTATGCAACAAATATATTTTATAATTGCCTATTAAATATTTGTATGTTAGATAATCTCATGGATATGGTTGAGTGAAGTACGAAATAATATCCTGAAATGGAACGTTGTTGTCTTGCCAATGTATACAAACAATCGAATAAGGTTAGTAAGAACATTGTGATAGTTCGTATACTTATCCGATATCAAATAACCATAACCCCCCAGGTGAGAGATTTCTTTCCCTGAACTCATTTAGTCACAATCAAATATTCCAGTTCCCATTAACTGAACATTGCAATACCATTAAGATCGGGTCCTGTCTTATGTAGTGTTAAATAAGATTACGGTCAGCATTTAACGGGGGCACTCCAAAACGTCTATATACCACACATAAAGACATGTGAATAAAGTACAATACAGGGTTTGTTTTTACATCGGCTTTACGTCCTTTTCAAAAGGTTTTAGTCATACTGGGCGGCAAGTTAATCTAACCATTTTTCCTGAAATTATTACCAACCAGTACTAACTTGCGCTTCCACAAACCCTGACAACTTCTCAAGATGTGGAGGACATTACCACAGCCAATAACATGGAATAACATAACCTGCACAACCCGGAAATCGAACCCGGACCGGTGACTGTATAGCACTCAACCAACAGAGCTAGCCGCATGAGCTACAACAAACAAAGGAGACATTTTGCATATTGTAAATCTATAGTCTAGACTGATTTGTTCTACAGTGTTTATTCAATTGTCATATGATCAGCCAATTAAAATGTGTTTTGGAAAATTCTGACTAATAGGCATCGTGTAAAAATAACGGTATAATCAACTAATTTTGAATGAACTTTTGAATAACAATGTCATGTCTTACATTGACTTTACTGTATTCTTCTACGTGTAATGTTGAACAGAAAAATAGTCATGTTATGCATGCGCACAGACAGTTCTAATAGCTGTCACTACACTGGATTTAACAGCACCACACCAAAAGTAAGTTTGCAGAATGCCCCCACATTGTGATATTACGATGCTCAGCGAGTTCCGCCTCAAACATAAACGCATTTTCATAAATCATCTACATAGTGGATTATGTTGATACTCAGTCTCCAGTCGCACGCTCCTATACTATACGCAATCTCATTAAAATCAGCTCCAGTCGCACGCTCCTATACTATACGCAATCTCATTAAAATCAGCTCCATTCGCACGCTCCTATACTATACGCTAACTGGATCTGATGACTGCCCAATACAGGTCACGTTCAAGTGACCTTTGAGTAGCCAATCAAATTCTCGCCTGCAAAATGCTGTGGTATAGAGTTATGAATATTCGTCGAACTCTGACGAGCGCCGTAAATTCTATTTGAGCGTAGATCACCAAGACGTTCCGATTACGTATTTTCGTCAATTTCAATATGGCTGCGCCCATGGACACAACCGCAACTCCTACACGGCAACATTCTTTGGTTAATCGGTGTTGTTTGTGTGGTGTTTCATTTTTGATAATATTTATAACCGGAAGCGGCAGGAAGGACGTTAAATAACAGTATAAACAATACAATATACAATATACAATACTTTATTTTGGTCATGCTTACATGTGTAACAACACACAATGTTATGACAGACAGATAACATGACTGTATGGGTAATCAAACAATTCTGTTATAACTATGCAATGTAAAAACAAAACAGAAATAGTTGACTGAACATTTACGTTTGTTTAGGGAGCAGCGATGTTATTTATCCGTGAATGGTTTAAAAAGTTGGGAGAATTTAGATATTTACAATGAAATCACGAGAAAATCGAAGATTACGTTGTAGGCATTTCATTGATGACTTGGAGATAGTACAATATATGTGTATAATTGTAGATGGTGTAGAAGATGTAAGGGCAAACATCTGTGGGAATGGGACAGTCTGGCCAATTATTAAAACAAATTGAGATGGAAGGAGAGGACAACAATCTGGGAAACAAGTTGATGACGGACATAATGTGGGGGAAATGAACCCGAATATTATATCGGATAAAATAATAGTATAAGGGGAAACTTAATAATTATCTGACAATATAAAAGGGAACATTAATTAATAATTGAATAATAATATGTATATACTAGAAGAGAGATTAAGGTGCTACAGGGAACGCCACATTCCGATTTTACGAGGAGCATTAATTATACAATACTCATTATTTCCTGTTTCAATGAAGTGTCCATAGATAAGTGTGATGACTGAATGCTACAATTTCTCACCTTGTTCAGAACCAATTATTACTATTTTACGCATGCTTAGTTTCTTAACATCTTAAAACTGCTTCCTCTGGGAAGTGGTGATTATTTGTTGTATACTCACTTTTGACCTTATAAAAAAAAAGAAACTGAAGAAGATCACTATTACTAGTAGTTGATTTGTGATAGGAATAATATAATAGTATTCCTCTACAGGATCTGAATGACATTTAAGCATTAGTAAGGTAGATGATATCCTCGGTACCCAGGTTATTCATAGCAAACATGATCCCCTGGGCAAATTGACTAACGAAACTGCGTTATGAAAATTAATACATATATACGCACTAATATGGTTGTAGATGGAATACATGTCCTCTATCGCCGTGTGTTCTGAATACAGACAAATATATATAAATCTCAATTTCTTGTATTGATCTTAGTAACCAGAACTTCTAATTATTTCAGACAAAAATCATTATTGCAGGTTTGTTACAAGATTGGCTCTTAGTTGTCCTAGACAATATCATTATATTTCAATTATCTCTTGCGGTATTCATAGGGAGGTGTTAGGTAATAAATGTATTATAGACTTAATTAAGTGTTATGTTGCCATATTCACAGAACACTGCCTCCCCACACCGAGCCAAGGGAAGCATCAGCATACAAACCATTACATAAACAATCTCACAGAACAATGCCTACCCACACCGAGCCAAGGGAAGCATCAGCATACAAACCATAACATAAACAATATCACAGAACAATGCCTACCCACACCGAGCCAAGGGAAGCATCAGCATACAAACCATAACATAAACAATCTCACAGAACAATGCCTACCCACACCGATCCAAGGGAAGCATCAGCATATAAACCATAACATAAACAATCTCACAGAACAATGCCTACCCACACCGAGCCAAGGGAAGCATCAGCATACAAACCATAACATAAACAATCTCACAGAACAATGCCTACCCACACCGATCCAAGGGAAGCATCAGCATATAAACCATAACATAAACAATCTCACAGAACAATGCCTCCCCGCACCGATCCAAGGGAAGCATCAGCATATACACCATAACATAAACAATCTCACAGAACAATGCCTACCCACACCGATCCAAGGGAAGCATCAGCATATACACCATAACATAAACAATCTCACAGAACAATAAGATGAACATTTCTCATCTTTTCTGTGAAGAACCGCACTTTACGAACTAAATAAAAAACACCAACAATAAGGTATTCACGACAATAACATCGAGATAATCAAAGGACAAACGCTCGTGTGCGGATTTTAGGACTAAATGACAAAGCTGAACAACATGATGAACCCGAACAAATACAAACAAAATACAATACCATATACGGTCAATACACTTCAGTTTATTCTCAGTGCGCGTAAATTCAAGTTTGAGAATAGGTAATAAATATTATTGCCTTAGTGATAATCACCCCTGGGCTTTTACGTGTTAATATACATATGATTGTTATTTCTACTTTTTTTCTGTGAATTTATCCACTATTAACATTCGCAGTGTTTGCACTCAAAAACCGGCCTTTTTCTTTTAAAAATTGTACGAAAAATAGCAACAAAATACGTTTATTTCCAATGTGGTACCTGGCAGTAATTGTTTCGATTTCATCGCATTACCGTCACAGAATAAATTGTATTTATTCATTGAAGAATTTATATAAAATTATATTCTGCTTAAAACATTGCTAATACAATTCTGTGTGAAACTACTAAGTATATAAATAAATAAAATATATTGTCTTTAGACAATTACAATATATACATCGGTTATATACACACATTATCTGAAAGTCTCGTTCGTGTCGGGATTTGATTGATGTACGTGTCATACTTTTCATATTTTTTTAATAAAATGTTCATTTCCCCAAAATAGTTATGTTTTTATTCAAACGGTGCTTAATTGTATCGTTATTTAGACAGTTTGCATTTTTACCCGAATGCAAGTTCGTGTCGGGAGTTAAACAATAAAAATAATGTAAAAAAATGCCTTATTCTCTGGAATCAGGAATTTAACTTGACTGAATCTGTTGTAAATAGGAAATACCATTTGAAACATATTTTGTAAGAAAAATATTATGAAAGAAGTTAAAAGAAAATATTAAGTTTTTACAGAGAACGTCCCAAACACAAGACAATGCCTCCCCACACAGATCCCTGGAAAAAATCAACGTACGAAACATTATGTGTCAAGGAGGTTTACTGAAATGGGGAAGTAAGGAATTGCATGGTTGACTAAGGGGATAACAAATGAAGGAAAGGGATGGAATAGATGGACAAGTGAAGAAAGCAAGTTGCCACGGGCCGAAAGTGTGTGTGGGGCTAGAACAAGAATATTATATCAAAAGAGAGACAATAAGTTGCTACAGGGAAGGCCACATACATAAGTAAGTGCCTCCCCACACAGACCTCCGAGAAAACAACAATCCAAAAACATAAGGCACTTGAGGAGGTTAAATGGTACATAGTTGGGGAACAGAGGCACAAGGAATGGCCTGGCTGATCATAAGGAATAACTAGGAGAATCAAAGAGGACAAACAGTGAGGGGGGAAATACTTAAGTCTAGGAACTGCACATATGGAAAGGGGATTACGTCTAAGATGTTTCACTTCGTCTACAAATTTCAATTTTTTCATTTCATTCGGTATTTGTTTTTTAGGGGGTGGTAGGGGGGTACGATTGAACATACATGTAACAACTTTACTTCGGGTGACTTGAAGGTTTGTTATTTATATAATATATCAATAACATACTGTTGCTCTTTTCTACGCATTTTCTCCCTTTCAATATAATTATGTCGGTACAATAATAACTCGATCTTCACTCAATACATATTACTCCGGGTTTGACAACACCATTTTTAAGCCAATGTTCAAAAATGCGTTACAATGTGACGGAAAAAGAGAGAATAACTTGCTATAGGGAACGCAATATACATAAGACAATATCTTCCCTCACAGACCACCGACAGTCCATAAAACATAAGGCATTTTATGGAGGTACAAGGGCAATGCGCAAGGGAACAGGGGCGCAAGGAATGGCCTGGCCGAACATAAAGAACAACTAAGGAAAATAAATGGGGACAAACAGTGGGGGGGGGTAAATGAATGGAATACATCACAGGACATGTCAAGACAACTAGCAACAGTAGGCCAATGACTGGTTTCATAATGTTGTATGACCACAAGGTAAATACCCGATATAAATTATACCCTCAAGAAACTTTGACTTACATCTGGAGGAATGAAGCACCTTTTCAAGAACATGTATGTCTGTTTTAATTATAAAATAACATCTTTACCAGTCAAGAACGCCATAATAAATAAATTTTCTACAAGCATAAAATGTGTGCTAGTGATTTAATTGTATTTTAACGCTTACAGCTATATTTTTTTATAAGTCCTATTTAACACTTGAGTTATGCGTAAACAAAAACAGATTAAGTTGTTACAGAGAACACCACATTCTCATGACAATGCCTCCCAACACAGATCCCCGGGAAAACAACATTCTGAAAGTAGGCACTGGGGAGGTGCAAGTGCAAACATGAATGGAAACTGTGGGCAAAGAATGGTCTGGCCGACCATAAAGAACAATTAATATAGGATAATATAAGGTGCCACCAATGGGAAAAATGTGAATGGATGGAGTACATCACGAGATAAGCCAAGAAAGTCAGTAAATAGTACGCAGAAAGGGGAAGAGAAAAGAACAAGACTATTATATAAAGTTTACGAAGTGCACAGGAGGAAAGTGGAACTAAACACACATTTAAAACATAAATAGAAATAATAACCATACAGCGATTTACAGCCTTGGAATTGTCAGTAAAAATACTGGTGAATTGATGTTTAAATATGTCAATTCAGTTTCCGTTATTTTGATCAAATCCATTAATTTCAAGATAAATTCTACCAAAACAGCAAGGGGCAATGTAGTAACATTTGAACGCATTATATCTTAAAGAATACCAGATTCGTTTGATGGAAAATCGCTGTAGATAATACAAGAAAGTATTCGTCATGATAAATTCACTAGCAATTTTGAAAGCATTGTATTCAGAGGAAACTTCCAGGAGTATTGAAATTTACGACATGAAAGCCCCTGTCACAAGACATATGAGAAACTTTCAAATATATACGCTTTTTTGAAGATTTGAAGAAAAATATAATATTTTCTTCGATAATTAGGTACAAGCTTCTCTTTGTGCACTTTCGTCATTTTGCTCAGACCTCTGGATTTGACAAATACATCAATCAAATCCAGACTCCGTCTTCTCACTTGCAGTAATTTCGATCCGATTAAAGAGTGTCTGATATATTTTGCTTTATCAGGTCACTTGGTCACATGGTTTGTATCTCACGACAGTGTCACGTTTTCAGCTTATTCCGGACTTACTATATAAAATAATGTCTTATTCAATTGAATACTGTCATACTTTTCATATTTTTTTGAAAACAATATAATGTTCATTTCCCCAAAATAGTTGTTTTTATTCAAACAGTGCTTAATTGTATCCGTTATTTAGACAAACTCAGTTTGCATTTTGACCCGAATGCAAGACCTTACTGTAACTCGTTATAAACAACGTAGTAAACAAATTGTCAGCTGTTTACACCTTTTGAAGAAACATCATGTCGAAAATTTGGGTCAAGCTGACACGAAAAAGATATGCTTCCTGAGTCAGAACTATATCAAATTATGTAAATGCAATGGCTCATTACAACATTTCGCTGTAAAGGGAAGTGGACTACATACGAGAAGGAGAGAGAGAATAAGCTGCTACAGGATACGCCACATACATAAGACAGTGCCTCCCCACACAGATCTCCGGGAAACAACAATACATAAACCATAAGGCATTTGCGGAGGCTCAAGGGTACATACGTAAGGGAACAGAGGCGCAATGGATGGCCTGGTCGACCATAAGGAATAACTAGAAGAATCAAAGAGGACAAATAGTGGGTGGGGAATTAATGAATATATGTATACATAAGTATATACTATATATATTGAATTCAGTACAAGGAAGATAGAAACTTACCGGAACTAAGCACTCACGTAGGCGAGATGAAAATTAGCGTAATCAATATTGTTCTTGAGCTGTTCAACATCATTATCTAACCACAGACAATCTCGACAGCATAAAATTCACTATACTTACTTGTGCTGGAGTGATTAAACGAGTAAATAAGTTTAACGAACTTTATTGACCCAAATAAGAATTCCGATTGGTTACTAAAATATACCATTAACCAATAAACATGCTAATTCCGAATAATCTACGACCGGAGTACAAGTGTGCGTGGTGGTAACTTACTGAATTTATAAGTTGCTGATTAGTTACTGCCTACTTAGTCAATTTATGTGAATATGTTGGAAATTAATGACCATGTAGCTATTAAGTGTGAGGTTAGCCTGCTGTCAATTCGTCTTAAACCCCAGTATGTTTACTCACAATTTCAAGGCTGTATTTCGCTGTATGGTAATTATTTCTTTTTGTGTTTTAAATGTATGTAATAATTCCATTTCCCCTGTGTTATTCTTTCACTTGATGCAGTGTTCATGTTATTTTCTGCCCAGTTTCGACCCATTGTTGCCAGCTGTCTTGACTTGTCTTGTGATATTTTCCATCCATTAGTCCCCCAACTGTTTGTCCTTTTTTATTCGTCTTGTTATTCCTTATAGTCGACAAGGCCATTCCTTGCGCCTCTGTTGCCTTACGTATGTACCCTTGAGCCTCCTCAAGTGCCTTATGTTTTATGGATTTTTGTTTTCCCGGAGGTCTATGTGGAGAGGCATTATCTTATGTGTGTGACCTTTCTTGTAGCAACGTATTCTCTCTCATGTACATTAAATCAAATCAACTTGGCAAGTTTTCAGGCATGTGTTTGTGTCTTGTGTTCTTACCAGATCATCTGCACTTATTAAGTACTAAAGTAAGGTGCTAATTGATCATAAATCTTGCCATAATCTATTTGGAATTTTACATGATGCACTGCTTTCTGATGTATACGAACTTGATATCACGAAATGGACACATACATGTTTCATACATAAAAGGATTTGTAAATGGTGTTTGCATTTTATAGTTTGAGACCATTGGCACCTGAATTTAGGTATTGAAGCACAAAACCTAGGCACACGCGGACGCTAAACAAAACTATAACGTAATTGCCTAATAGAAATCAGAACTTATTTGCTATTGTAATCCTCATGGAAGCAAACAGTAGTATGTACCTGTAGCAGCTATAAATTGTTGAGGCAAAATTGTCGAAGTACGGTTTAACAAGATGATGATACACTACAAAAAGAAATGCCGAAGCGATTTTTCTTTGAAGAGGACATTCATTATGCTCCAATTATCCATCTTATAAGCAGGTGATTTGCCGCAGAAGTAATTATTACTTGATGTAGGTCACCGTGTTGACAGGCAAATCGATATTGCTGGGTCAACAGTTTGTTCGCTACGATGCATTCAGATCTTACAATGACTTCCTCTGATGTCATTGTAAAAACGAGTAGCACGTTGTTGAACACGTGATTGTTTATCGTTATGCGGTGTTCTTGAACTATTTGTGGCAAAGAAGATAGTGTAACCATTGTGAAAGAGATTGTAAAACGTTGCTTACCCCCAGTATTTTAACTGACAATGGTATGGTTATTAGTCCTTTGTGTTTTAAATGTATGCTTAATTTCGCTTTCCCTCTGTGCAGTTCTTTCACTTTAAATAGTGTGCATGTTATTTTCTTCCCAGGTTCGGCCTATTGTTGCTGACTTGTCTTGACCTGTTTCATCCATTCATTCCCATATTGTTGTCCTCTTTGATTCTCCTACTTATCCCTTATAGTCAGTCAGGCCATTCCTTGCGCCTCTGTTCGCTTACTAATGTACCCTTGAACCTGATCAAATGCCTAATGCTTTATGAATTGTTGTTTTACCAGAGGTCTGTGTAGAGAGGCACTGCCTTATGTATGTGGCGTTCCCTATAGCAACTTATTATCTCTCTTTTACCAATGAACTTTACCTTTCCTTATAGGAAGGAAATAAGTCTTATTTAAAAAAGTTATTTTAATGTATCTTTTTCACCAAGGGCGAATTTGAACAGCTAACTTTAAAATCCCTTAATTAGTCGCAATCATACATAACGCCATTAAAACGCAACTATTTCACTTAGCCTTCATTTGGTTTCAAAGGTTTAACGCGTTTTATTGTTAAAAATGTGTAAATCATTCATCAAACAAAATTACATTTTGGCCCAAGTATTCATATTTCATAATTAATTAAGTTTAGGAGATTATGTTTTAGAATTCAAATATAATTATTTACAAAAACATGTATTTATAATGCGTACACTATTTAGTTGCATTATTAATGGCGTGGAGTTTACTTGTTAACAAGAATCACAGGAAGCTGTCATCAAGTCTTAGTGTCATCAATATGAATTCCACAGCATGTTTTACAATCGATGTACAATTGTACATGTTCATTTTTAAGACACTTTGCACACTCTGTATTGACTACTGAATCATAACAATCTTACTAATTATTATAAATTTGAAGAAAATGATATTGCTGACGAACAATAGTTAGAAAGATAAATTATGTATGCAGTTAGTTGAATAAATAACTTGTGGAAAGCCATACCTGATCCGACATCATATTGTTAGTGACATGGGCTTATACCGTACAATACTGGAATCATAATTGTGGCAGAAAAATACAGAATAATGGATAGGATTTCATTGTTTGTGTTGTGATATGTGTTGTCTTCATGGTTTAGATGTATGTTAACATCCCCTTTTCCCATGTGCAATTCTTTCACTTGATATTGTGTTCGTGTTACCCCCCCCCCCCCCCCCCCTCTCGGCCTGTTGTTGCTAAATTTAATTCCTTGATGTTCATGTTTTCAATGCAAGCTGTTTGCAAACTACGTGCTCTCGTTGACCGTACATTCATTTTACCAGTTATGATGTTTGTAGTATCCTTGAATAATATGCTTTTGTAATAGTATGATAATTACATTGATTTTTCAACCAACTTAAAGGTTTTAGAGTTCTTAACATCATCGAGAACGCTACGCTTTCTTAGTAAATATTCGTTATCAATGTTTTGAAATACACGTCGTCCTTCCTTTTCAAAAGCCAATTTTTACAAACTATCCTACATTTTGGAGAACATTCTGGAGAGAGCATGTGATTCTAGATGTACATTTGTCACGAGTCGTATCGCCAGATCGACTAAAAGACAGTATGTGGTAGATACAGTTGTGCTGAAACACTTTGATAGCAATTACTCATTTATCCTGCTGTTTGATTAAGTAAATATTTGCAAAGAATTACTAACCGTGGAAAGAAGAGCCTTCTTACCACGCATAGTAATCTTCACTAGAGGAGTATGTATGGTTAGAGGGATAACTTTGATGAAATTTACTTGACAAATGCACATTTTCACTCAGAACATTGTATTCTTGGTTATCTTTACATTGAAACTACTTCATTTTATTATAACATGATAAAGAGCCTCCTTACATATTAAGCTACCAGAGGAAAATGTAGGAGCAATTTTAATGCAGTTTGCTTGAATTATGTCCCCTTTGGGCCCAATAATCAGGCGAGCTTTGGTGGTGCTCTTTGTAATTATTAGCATTAGGCATGCCGAGGTTGTATTCATAAAATTACTTGTATCCATCATAATTTCATAAAACCTCAAAAATAAGACCACCATTAGGACCCTTTAAAACGTCTTCGTATGGAGGTGGTCTAAATATTGAGGTTGAATAAAGAGCAAAGCAGTGATAATGGACTTGAAAAATGTGTTCTCAATTTTGAGGTTGTCTTATTATTGAGGTGGTCTTTATGTTAGGTTGTACTGTACATAAATGCAATTTTCAATAACACAATGAACTTAAAATGTACGAACAAGTCTAGAAGGATATGCAACATGACAAAGTACCGTTGTTAACGTACACATACGTGTCTCTAGTTACGAACAGTGTCATCATGTATGTGCTTATTTGAAACTACGCTAAGAAACATCCTAGAAATTTGTTTCCTATAAATAACTAGAATTATGACAAATATAGAAACACGTGATTAAATAAATTCTGATTAATTGAATAAGGTTCCTCGCGATTTTCTAAAATCTCTTCAATACTCGTACTTTAGTTATTAAGTCTCTGGAACAAATGAAGGCATGATTGAGTTGGTACAGGGAACGCCATGTACACAAGTCTCTGGGACAAATGAAGGCATGATTGAGTTGGTACAGGGAACGCCATGTACACAAGTCTCTGGAACAAATGAAGGCATGAATGAGTTGGTACAGGGAACGCCATGTACACAAGTCTCTGGAACAAATGAAGGCATGAATGAGTTGGTACAGGGAACGCCATGTACACAAGTCTCTGGAACAAATGAAGGCATGATTGAGTTGGTACAGGGAACGCCATATACACAAGTCTCTGGAACAAATGAAGGCATGAATGAGTTGGTACAGGGAACGCCATGTACACAAGTCTCTGGAACAAATGAAGGCATGATTGAGTTGGTACAGGGAACGCCATGTACACAAGTCTCTGGAACAAATGAAGGCATGAATGAGTTGGTACAGGGAACGCCATGTACACAAGTCTCTGGAACAAATGAAGGCATGAATGAGTTGGTACAGGGAACGCCATGTACACAAGTCTCTGGAACAAATGAAGGCATGAATGAGTTGGTTCAGGGAACGCCATATACACAAGTCTCTGGAACAAATGAAGGCATGAATGAGTTGGTACAGGGAACGCCATATACACAAGACAATGCCTTCCCACACAGATTCCATTGACACATCGAAATTCGACCCATTAGGAGTTGTGGAGGTGTAAGGGTAAACAGCCATGGAAATAGGGCAGTAAGACTTTGTCTGACTGATTATCAAAACCAACCAAGGAGAAGTTCAGAGGACAACAAGAGGGGTGAATTATTATAAAGATCTGATATACAAAATACGCAAACTTGAATTCTCTATTTTTTTTCCACTACTTTCTCATTTTTCCTGATAGACGAAATTATAATACAGTTTATCTATAACTTTCGTTTCGTGATAGATACACATATTCGATGTTATCATATAACATACGGCGCGTGAGTGATTATAACCTATGCATTATGTCTCGTAATCCACTAGTGGATTATTTATGGCCGCATCACATATTAATACGCGCTGTCAGAAATCCAAACAAACATGGCCGACTTTCGCGTATCGGTCTACGACAAATATGTAGCATTTTGCGATCGTCTAAATGTCAAACAGCTTCATAAACGAACTTTTATCCGAATTCTTACCATAACGAGATGAACGCGTACTCAAATCCGATGCGAGTGCACTTTTCAGCTTGTCTGGAGGTATCAACACTTGGTTCACTGTCCATCATCCGGACCATGGTAGAAATGTTATGTGAACATCTATCAGAATAGACCACACGCTGATGCAATCCATCCTCCGAGAAAACGAGTACGACTGGTGGAGAGAGAAAGACACTCACAGTGACATTATATAGCCTCGCATTATTTTTTTTTTTACCGACTCGTTTAATAAATTCCATAAAACATAAACACTTATGTTAGATCCTCCATTTATTACTTAAAACATCTCAATTACCTTCTTAAATAACTCTTGGTACGAATTTCATTTTCATAACTGTTGTTATTTTGATCAGTTTTCTTTGTTGAACTGATTAAAATGCATAAGAAAAAGTTATAATCCTGACATAATGACCTGTAAGCATATAAGTTAATTAACTTGTACACGGGACACACTGTGTAGAAGCATTGTCTTGTGTATGTGGCGTTCCTTGTAACATCGTAATATTTTAGCTAAGATAGTATCTAAAAAAGGTATAAAATTTCTTCTATATTTTCAATTAATGAAAATAATAAGTTGATATTTATAGCACAATTTACGAAGGGTCTTACATACTTTATCATAAAGAGAAGTTTACTTGTAATTATAATGTTGTCATGAAGTCATAATCATCACGTTTATCGTATTTTTGTAGCAATAATACCTTTTTTCTATCATTATCATTATAAATATTCGAAATATCATTTTAATAACGTGAAGTATTATAGAAGGCGTTAATTATACATGTATATATATAAACCATTGGAGTTTCTTTGGATAAGGATAATATAAAGTATCTATCATAACAGAATAAGAATACGTCGACTATAAATGGAGCAAAGTTAGAACCCATAAGAATGTCTCACTGAAAATATTACACTGCGGGCAATGTTTTTAAAATTAGTACTTGTCATTCAAGTATGAAACTTAAAGAACATTGACGTATCAATAACAGTTCAACAGTCTAAGATGTAAAACTTTTGAAAACATCATCCACTTTGTCTATGCAGTAACCCACGATATCCTGAAGTGGCAGTGAAGTGGCTACCATTCCTTACGCCCCTATTCCCATTCATGTTAACCCTTGCACCTCTTCAGTGCCTAATGTTTTGTAGACTGTATTGATTGTGTTAATAGGTTTTAGTAATAAAGACAAATACGTATAAAGCGAAAGTGGTAAACACTTTTGAACTTTATTCTGATTGGCCTTGTTTCTAATAGTTACGAATCCTATATCGTAGTTATGTAGTCATGATCATATGGAGGACTCGGAACCTTTAAGTCAAAATTGCGTAAAGAGAATTTGTCTAACTCGGTAAAGCTGTGTACGTTAATGTATCCGTTTCAACAGTTATTTTGTGTTACATTTAGGAGACAATTAACACTAGTATGACATTATCTTTGTCACGTCCGCTCTGTTGAGGCAAGGCATCCAGCATCTCATGACGTGTTTATATAAATGTGACGGGTGTTGTCGCTTTATGTACACTGAATGTCTAATCTTTATCTTGCTGGCAATGAGAAACGAAATGTTTACAATAATTTGTATAACAGCAAATACATGTTTAAGAATGCCAACCGTCTTTATATAAATACCATGGTTTAATATATATCACAATGACGACATGCTTACAAGTTCACATTTCATCTACTAGTGGTTAAATGAACCAGCGATCACAATACATATACACTCTACACCAAAGTATTGTAACATTTTGAAATGAATGCTGTGGTGTTCTTTGTATCAACATAGTATTTCTCTTATGATTGGTTTGACACTGATACACCACAAGTAGTCTTCAAGTAGCTTTAATTAGTGATGTTACCGATATCGAAAATAATCGAAAAATCGTCGCTAGACATCCGACATCATCGACAATCGATTATGAACTTCAATAATCGATTATAATCGGACATTTTGACTTTTTTGTCATTTGTAAATTGTGTCTATCTATTTCTTCAAGCTATAGACCAATTTTTTATAACCATCCATACTAGTACTAATCTGTACATATAAACTAAAATATAAATGTATTCGATTCCTTCAGTCAAATACAAATATACGAACAAAAAATGTATCGACTGACAAAATGTTCTTATGTTATAAGAGTAATGTAAAACCCCATAGATGTTCAATTTAGTTACAAAGAAATAAATAAACTTGTATAAATGAGCTAAGCTGTCAACATTACACTTTTACTGTACAAACTAAATAATTCGATTATTTCCGATTCGATTATCGACTATGAGTTTTCAAACCAATGCAATAATCGATTATGAAATGTGTCCGATTATCCATCACAAGCTTTAATTCATAATGGTAAAACATGAATGAAAACACCGAGCAGAACCACTCCAAAAGCATACGAAGATATGAAACGAATTTCATGTAAGCAATTACAAAAAGGATACAAGAGAGATTTAATTTGTAGGAGTCACCATCTTGGTTTGGATGTTGGCAGGATTCTCGGTTGCTTGAAGAAGAACAGGGCTTTCATGAAAGCGAGTTAGACCAACCAACAAACTAACCGTGGTAAATAATTGTTGATGTTTTTCATGCAGCAGAATTGCGTGTACCATTATACTTGAGTTGCGTAATTGACTTGCTAGACGGTTTAGTTAAACCTGTCGACGACAGCAGCAACAAGGGTAGTTACAAAACGGTGCAAAGGTAATACATCAAAACTGTTACATAAAGCACATCCCTAGGATATTACAAATGTCCACTGACTGACGTTATGTCTGAATCCAGCAAACGTTTATTGGAGGAAGATAAGTTATAACAATGTAAACGACAAGTAAACCATATGTCTTAACAAAAGCTACAAGACGCAACATTATAAACACACGCAATTCTTCCACTCTATCTCCAATAAAAACAGCGATTAGGTAATTTAGTAGCAGGACACCTTCTGTGACTTCCCCAATATTGAAATAAAGAAGACCAAGACGGCAGACAAAGACTATTGAACATCTCTCAGACCGGAGCAATAAAAACACTAGTAGCTGATAATAACATATCATCGTGGCACTTCATAAACGTCTTGATACATGTAACACAATTACTCGTCCAGGGGCCGTATTCACAAACATTCTAAGACTGAATCTCAGACTTAGACTTTCAAATGGTACATGTTTATTGTCCTCCTGTATTGTACAGCTTAGCAAAAGTGTAGAGTGAATAATAAGAAACATTCAGACAAAATTCCATCTGTTTAGATATGATGCAAACGAAATGGAGGTAAAGTCTGAGTTTCAGTCTTAACCCTTTACTCCATAGACCTCTAGCCCATTTACCTACTGTATGCTGATAAGACACTGGTCACATAGCCTACTCTATCTCCATACAGGTTATTGGAAAATAATTGGTAATTGACACCTGTATACTTAAACATGAGATAACAGTGTAAAGTATTGGTTTAATCACTTTTACATGGGTGTAAAAGTTTCAGGGAATTAAATTTTCTGTATAATGATGTAAATTTTATTATTGTGGGTTACAAATTATAGAAGATACAGAAAATTATAATTTGAGATACACATAAACTTTGTGTATTTCTAATAATAATTGTGGTGAAATTGGGTTTATAATCCCAACAGCACATATTAATTAGCAATTATAATTATTTATTTATATGTATGAACAAACAGTCACCATTTTAGTCAATATTTATATTTTGTTATAAATGAGTTTATACAAGCAAAATTTATGTTCAAACACAAATGGAGATTTACTTATACAGTTACAGTTACATTGGCGTATGTTGGAACATGTAAATAAAACAAAAATGTCCTAAATGTTTAAATTGACTTCAGTATTCTCACAGCTAATGATAATTGACAATAATTAATATATATTTCTTATGGTTCATTTAATCTGATTGGTTGATGCTAATTGTTTTGCAATTCATAAGCCACGCCCTAGACAGAAGATTAGTCCTACTGGTCACTAAATTGCCCCATGTGTCAGCTGTAAAAACATAAGTCATAAAACTCCAGGAGATCTTTATCATGTGTTAATTATGGAGTTAATTCATATTGCTATTTCCTGTTTGATATAATTAATCCCATTGATAATTGCAATGATTATGTCATATCAATCTTGGATCTCAATTTGTAATTCACAAGGTGGCTGCAACTGTCATCCAAAAATATTTACTTCAAAGACTTAGCCAGCACTTCAAACATCTTTGATGTTTATTCTTGTTGAAAATTAAATTGTTGTCACAAGAATTGCAACACAGACAATAGGTACATGGATTTGACCTATTTTAATATTGATTTTGTTCTGGTGAATTTTCAGAAAATGTCATGATGACGTATCTGTGAAAATTTCTTTACATGGGATTGTTTGATCGCCGTTTTTGGAATAACTTCTATTATTAACCATATTTTTTTGGTGGAATTAATATCTTACAAGATTGCTTTTTACATTAGGGTAAGTTAAAGTTATGGTACTTATTGTAAAAATCCGAGAATTTATTGTAAACTTGCCATGAGTTTGTGAAGAAAATACGCTTCCGCGTGTCCAGCGTAAAATCGCTACCTGTGATGTTTTAAATGCAGTTTATGCAAAAACTTTATATAGTAACCCAATTTTTTTTGAAGAGCGATCTTTTCATAAGAATCAATTAGAATGTCCGAATTTTACGAAAAAAATGGATTTATAGTGGTTTAAAAACAAGTGAGTGAATACGCGTGATCATGGAGATGGTATTAGGGCGTGAAATCGAGTGATCATGGAGATGGTATTAGGGCGTGAAATCGAGTGATCATGGAGTAAAGGGTTAAGATGTTTGTGTATAATACCCCAGTACGCTGTGTAACTAATGAACGGTAAATTCATAGAAGAGTAACAAAATGGCTTTGTTTCGCTCACCTGAGTACATGGAATTGTTGGAAAGTTGAGTGTGGTGATTATGCCACTCACCTTTCCATGGCATACTCTAATTTTCATTCACTATGCATATTTCTGCATTTTGTGGCCTTTCACTTTATATAGTGTTCACGTTATGTTTAAACCAGTTTAAAAGGATTTTTTGAAGAAGTAAACTTGTGTAAAAATGTTCACATTTATATTTTCCCTTTGTAGTCCAACATTCCAAACCATGTTTATGTAATCAACAAGATTTGGACAATGGTCGTTGAGGACTATTCAAGGAACATTTCTGCCGAGTTTTGCCGGCTTCCATTAAGTGGTATTGTTCTCCAAAGTTGTTTTTTGAAAGTCAGCCAGACAATTCCCATTGCTTCCCATTCCCATACATGTTTTCATTCCTTACACTGTCTTGTGTAAGGGTCGTTCCCTCTAACAACTCTATCTTTCTTTCATGAATACAAAGATCATTTGAAGACGGACTAAGAGTGGTCGGATAAGTGATAACGACAGCTCACATATGAGCTCTATATTGCACTAATTTCCAAATCTAACAGAAGTAAACAAGTCGTCCCGTATATAATGGGGTCATTATGTGCCTAATTTAGTACGCTCATGGTGCTGAAATATCGAGATGCCTATCCCATCAAAGGCACATTAAACTGTCACAGAGAAATGGTTGTATTCCAGTGTTGTCCAATGCTGATGTGATTCGCATGTCAGCGTAAGCGCGAACAATATTTTATACATTGAAAGAGAAAGAGAGAGAGAGCGAAATGGTGTCCAATGTTTACGGATATTAAAAGTAAGAAATACTTGCCCGACTGCATAAAATTTGCGACTTAAGGATGTGTTGTTTGTTTCAGCATGAATCAATCATTAAATCATTAAAATACCATGATTAACATGAGGGAGCATTTTTGTTTCAGATACATGGTACATAATCGCCTAAGACACAGTTAGGACTTTCAGCGTCTCAATGTATCATCTGTATGTTAATGAAATCTTCTCACTTACCAGTACTATTCTTAAACGGGGAGCTTGTTGCATTGAATCCGTTGTTGACCTATTGAATAAGCTCAGATGTATCACTACTGACTAGCTTTTGTCAGCAACATTCCTTCTTCATTATACAAAACAAAGATTATGGCGCTTTAATTTATCATGTCGCCAATTTGTCATTTTGTGAAGAAGAAAAATGTGTTTTCCTTATCGATGCGTCTCGAACTATGGTTTTCATGATAGGATTCGTCTTATAATTGCAATGCTTTCACTTTACATAGAATATCGTTCACAAATGGTTTTAATCCACGCATGTCGTTAATGTTGCAAGATCTGATCTTTTGAGAATGACAAAAACACGACTTGATGTTTAAACCTGTTTTAAGGATGCACACAACTTCACACTTACCATTACATAGATTAAACGAACAAATAAGTATCACATAAAAAATATTCTCTTTAAATTTCAAGTCAGTTTACTTGAACAAAGGATTACAAGATATACCCTATTGTGCACCGAACTTCAATGAACGTGTGGATTGTCTGCAGACAAAGCATTAATACAGCAATTTACACCACGACTTGAGACAGCATAATGCGTGGATTTATTTAAAACTACATAAATATAATAGTTCATGGCAAATGTAATGGCACATCTTCGAAATAGACTTCGCTAAAAGTAAAGCTTTGAATAATGAATGCATATAAACTCAATACGAAATTAACACTTCCCAGCTTCTTTGAAATAAATAACTACTAAACCACTGGGGACATGGTTGTTGAACAGGCGGAACTATTTTAATTTCGAGATTTGGTAATGGTCTTAGTGGTATATCTTATCTTAAGTCTGTATTTATAACGATAAAAACTGTTGGGGAAATATGTTCATGTTTGCGCTACATAAATTACTTAGATATTTCCTGTTAACTGTGAATGGTCGTCGTATATGTACTCCATATTAATTAGTTTAAGTAGTTGTTTACAGATTAATCATCGTTATTGATTATAGTTGGTCAATGCACCCTAATTACCGCGGGATAATCACGTGATCATTTCGTATGATATGCAAAACGTTGTGGTTAGACATATGTAATATGAAGACCATGCAATGCATTATAGATAATCAGTCTGCATATCAAACGATGACACAAACACGAAATACGTGTATGTACAAATACAAACACACTTTTACAACGTTTTGACCTGAAGCCGATATCAGTTCAGCTTCAGTTGGCCACGTTGTAAAGTATGTCTGTCTATGTATAGTTGTAATTCCTTGCTTTTGTTTGTGAAATGTGGAATATCATAACATCTTCCTTTCCACGAATAAAGAGAAATATTGTCGACATATCACAAAAGCATAATGTGTGGTTTTCTAACATAACTGTGTTTTTTAAATTGTTAAAAAAATCGCGTATTATTTATTTGCACAAATTACAATTTTTTGCGTTTATATAAGAGACTCGTGCAATATTTATACAGACAACTATAATTATCAGATTTATCGTGTTTTTCGACGTTACACGTACTGCTTGACATGAGTTCACTATGCTTAGACTCTAAGTATTAAATGACTTGTGTGCCATATTAATGAGTAAAAACACTCACGGCACAGTACTAAATATGTTTGATACACTTTTATTAAACATCTTCGTAATTCCTTTTTCTAAATCTGCCTCTCATCGGTAAAAATAATTGCAATTTAAGAACATATATCTGCGACAAGGTGCTTTACACCTGAACTTTGTCGATCATTGGATGTACTGAGATCCTTGTGTACACTTATTTCAAGTCTTTGTTAGATTAAGAGTTACAATAATTTACAAGTGAATCCAATTAGCAAATAAATTTCAAAGGAAGGTCTACGATAAAACTTATCGACATTTAACATTTGAATTTTTGATCTGATCAAAATAAGGCTGGCATTTTAAACGTATTTGGAAAGTGCGACTGTCTGGCTCATAGTACAGTGTGATATAATTCCATTTGATTCATTAGTGATGAGTAGACTTAAATACACAACATTGCACAATCTACAATCAATTTAGATTTCTAGTAAATAGTGTACGCCTTGGATTTTATATCAGCCATTAATCACAGGTATCCTGCATGAGGGAACCATACTTAGATGTCTGCTGTAAATTTAGTGGGAGCGTTCTAACAGCGTTCTAACAGAAATTTATTGTTCAAGGATTACCTCGAAAATTATGGAGACAAAAAAGTTTCGAATATTATATATTCAAAATGTACTCTTCACTTGCAAAGCTTGGTGTAAACACGAGCCACTTTCTTTCCATCGCTAGCATCATGTGTGATTCGTATGTGTAAGGAGGTATGGTCCTGTGAATGTGACGTTCCATGTAACAAGTACATCTTTCATTTACTAGAACACGTGATAAGGAAACTTACGTTCAACAAAAACAGTGTACATTGCTGCACTTCACATATAATAGTCAACATAATGCAAACGCGTGCGCACTGTTACAGTAGTACAGGAGATATTGGCCACATACAACAGATAAGGTGCTGCGATATACTCGTGACTTGATACATTCAACAAAAGTAACCTGACACTAACGCGGACAGGTATCGGACCCGCAATCTGTTGCACATAAACGGGGTTCTTGTCTTTTCAATGGTTAACGCCAGATTAAATCTAGATTGATAGACACATCAAAGAGATAGAATATATAATAGACGCCCTTGTTCCTAATTAAGACACCTTATGAATGAATGAATGTTCCAATATGAAAGAAATAATTAGAAGAAACCCAATAAGCATTTAGTTTAAATCTTAATAAAATGATGCTGACTGAACTTTGATAAAACCACAACTGGAAATTTACTGCAATTGTTATTCAAACTAAAATAGTATGCACTCAAAATAAAATCAGGTTAGTTGCGATTTTATAAATCTGTGACACATTTTATGTAAAAAAAATACCAGCAAAAGATTCAATCTTTGCAGTATGTAGAACCCTCTAGAGAACAATTCTGAGAAAGAACTTCTGAGAAAAGCCTCACTAACGCAGTATGTAACAAAAAGATTTGCTTATTGAGTTAAAAGACGGATGTGTTATTCAACTGTGACACAGAACATCGCTTAGGATAACATAAACAAATTAATAGGATACACTGCAATATAAAGACACTGCACTCTACAAATGTGCTGGCGATCGAATATGTGTGTTCGAACCAATATGCACGTCGCGCACTTGCTGACCTCCATTCATGCGCATGCGCGGTATTGGCACCCAAAATGCCCGTATACCACTAATATTCACTACATTTTTAAGATAACAGTCATGGCATTTCAACAATTTCAATTGTTGTTAATAACTGCGGAAAGTGTTAACCAGGCATTTAGAGTAATCGACAATACAAATGTATCATAAAAACAATTCGGGTCTTCCATAAGGTACTGGGCCCGTATTCACAAACGTTTTAAGACTGAATCTCAGACTTAGACTTCAAAATTGCAAAAAATAAATTTATAAGCATTTCGTTTTCATTATATTTAAACGGATAATTTTTTGCCTGAATATTTATTGTTACTCACTTTACACTTGTGCAATGCTTTATCAAAATATAGTATGTAACAATAAATTAGGAACAAAATGAAAATTTACCATTTTAAAGTCTAATGATAAAACTTATTTTTTTCGTTTTTTTATAATAATTGTTGATTGTAAGTCTAAATACACAGTCATAAAGATACAAATCATTATTGGAAACATTGCTTACTAATAAAAAATACCTCTTGTGTCCCCTTTTTGTTCTCCATCCTTAACTGATCCTTAATCATCAAGGCAATGCATTATGTTCCGTCCCCACGTGTGCCGTTTCACATATTCGTCTCCAAGGGTATTGTATGCCGACCGTGTCTGGGGAAGTTGGCATTCCAAACACTGAGTGAATCCTTCTTGACCAAAGTACCAGTTAAGTTATCAAGTGTAAATTACATAGAACGTATCCATTATAAAACATATATAAAAATGACAATATTAGATTAACATTTATTGATAAAGCAGCAGGGGATATATAACGGGATTTATTTCTTCTCAATAGCATGAATATGGATAAATAATTTGAGTTTTGACAAATAGGAAACCAATACCAAGTATGATTCTTTGTAGAGTTGTCTATATTTTCAGTGATATGATACAATACGTCATTTAAATTTTCAAATGTCAGATGTGTATGAAATAGAGCCATATATGTTGTAATGTGGAAGAGTTTTCGTTCGCACACGTATTGGCGGGTTAGTCCAATATTGTGCGTATGATATTCTTCATAGCGTATAAGTAATGAATACATAAGTAGCTCAAAAGTATGTTACATTTTATCACTTCTGTCCTTTTGCCATTTGACCATTTTTTTCGAATTGTCTATATGTTGCAAGGTATGTGACACAATTTGATATAATACAGGAATTCAGGGATTAATCGATATGTATCGTAGTTTCCCCGGCATCTGTTTGGGAGCACTGTCTCATGAGTGTTGCGTTCCCTGTATCAACTTTAATTTCTTCCAAACAGGAAACATTGAAGAGTCAATAACGATTTATTCGATGTTATGTCGGACGTGTGGCATAAAAGTATGACGTCAGTCATATAAAAATCACTTATCCAACATGGAACATTACGGATACATAACATTTATTGGATACAAATGATAGAAATGACATAAATGTGCTTTATCATAATCGCTGTCAGACTTCATAAATTGATCAATAATTACGCAAGGGAAGTTGAAATGAGATTACACATCCGGAAGCGAATTAAATCATCTTAACAAAAAGGCTACCCATCCTTCTTCTTATATCCCTGGCATAGCAAAAATAACATCTCACTGTCCATCTTTGTGCTTCAGTTTCTAGATGTTTTTAGTCAAAAGGTACATTTAAAAGAGAGATTAAGTTGTTAACAAGGAACGCCACACACACACACAAGTCAATGCCTTCCAAACAGACCCCCGAGAAAAGTCGAGCATATTTCAAACATTTTATGCCACAAAGTAAATGCGAAACCTGACTGTAAACTGTATCAAATAATCAAGTCCTGGGCCCGTTTTACCTAAGCATCTTAAGGGAATCTGAAATATGTTCACGTTAGTTCACTTCAAATGGATGTAAACACATTTGTATACTATTCATTTATCACTTTAGATTTGACCATATAATAGCCCGTATGTAAAATAAACCAGTTAAGGAAAATTTTAAGGATAAGGATAAGATTTTACTTTAGATGTGCATGTAATATTGCCCCTGTACAGCATACACATCTTTTAATTTCGTTGACACATGAAACATTCTCGTACGTGAGCGTCCAACGAGCTCGGCTCCATTATAGCCGACAGGGAGATGTGACTGTATACATGAAATATCAGAGTCCTACACCATGTTGGTGACAGTTAAGATTGACAGTTTGTGTGGGTTGGGTACATGAAATGAACTTTGAGTAATTTACAGAAATACATGATTTTGATTGTAAATAAAACAAAACAGACACATTCTAATTACAATTTGGAAAATAGTAGACTTTAAGATTTGGTGTGGTAGAGACTTGCTATAACCATTTGGAAAAATAATACAGCATTTTGTTTTCACTTTACAATCAAATGTTTCTATTTGCCTTAGTGTTAGTGCGTTGAATCAGAATTCAAAGTGCGCTGCACGTCCACCATTTTAAAGGTGGTCCTGGGAGTCGTTTAAAACGCGTATACTGATTGGCTGAACGGGTTCTGAACTAATAATAGCGACATTGGAAATATGTAAATCCGAGAAAGACAAGTTTGAATAGGTCGTCATTAGATGCGACTTTTAGGAAGACCTTGTACTTTAGTCCCATTGTACAGATCAGAATAATTTCACGAGCAGTACAAACACATTTTGAATAAACAAAAACATTTTAACGGTTGCATTTGAAGCTGTTTTTAAATCAACATTCAATTTTTTTCATTAAGTATCGATTTCAACGACAAACGTGTTGTGTTGTTAACGAAACTACTATTCAACAGCCATCGGAGTAACTAATGGTAATCATGGCGTGAATATTTTCAAGTACACAAATGCTATGCTATTTAATCAGGACAGTAAAGATAATCACCCGCTGTTAAAATCAAATTACGACTGTCAGTATGAGCGTTTTTATGAAGCATTCGTCATCTTAATCAAATGTAGTAGCATTATCTGTTATCACATACATCTTAATATCGTGATTGCATTGTGAATTATTTGTGAACAAACATTTAACTAATTTGGAAACTCGAGTAAAGCCGACCTTGCTGTGGGTATTTATAGCACTCACACATGTTGTCTTGCGTTCAAACTAAAAAAAACATACAAACAGTACAAAAAGGGGTTGCACTACTGAAAATACAAAACATTTTCGTTTTTGCGCAAAACGTAACAATTAAGTGAGACACACACACATAGCATTGTTACCCAGATTAGATACTGATTTAGTCGGCAACAAATATTTACAATTCCGTAGTTACGCATTGAACAAAATCAGAATTAGAGAGTATGTTGTTAAGTCAAAATCAAGAAACGCGGACAATGCCATAAAACCCGATTTTCAAATTTTAGCCAGGAAAGTGGTTTCCATTTGAATACATATTTCACTCGCGATTTCATGGTCATTTTCATACTAACATTGGTGGTAGTGTAAATTGCAGATGAAAGTACCGACAAAGTTAAAAGCAAAGTTTGTTCTTATGACAAATTGTGCTAAGCTAACAATACAAGAGAATTTCTAACTCTTCCGCTGATACGATGCGCTTGCAAATAAATCGGCTGGATAATTTGCAAGGATCTGAAGCAAATGTATGATCGATATACTCTCCTTGGTTGATTTTGATAATCGGACATATTCCTTATTGCCCCATTCCTATAGACGTTTGACCTTACATTTCCTCAACTCATAATGTCTTGTATGCTAATGTTTCCCTGGGATCTATGTAGAGAGGCATTTGTCTTGTGAATGTGGCGTTCTACGATACGAAAAACTCCTTTCTTGTTGTGAGTTAAATTCTTAAGGACTTTGTTTGATTTTGGCAAAGGAGAGCATTTTACGCACCCTTTATAAATCAAACAATACGAGCAAAACTGCATGGAAATAATTCTAAATGTCTACGTATCTGCTATTCACCATTGCCGATAGACATCTTTGTAAGTAGATTTCTATATAATCATGTATGAATTCAGGGTATGATTGAGGTATGGGAAGAAGAAGCGTAACACATATAACTTTTATGTAACTGTATTTTGTTGTATGTGACAATAGATGAAGTGACCAATAGGAACAACATTTGATTTTATTGGGTAGCGTGTAGGAAGTAGGCAGTTGTTTTGCCTTAAATCGTTTGTTGCTCTGTCGTGTCGTTCCGTTGCTCTGTCGTGTCGTTCCGTTGCTCTGTCGTGTCGTTCCGTTGCTCTGTCGTATCGTTCCGTTGCTATGTCGTGTCGATCCGTTGCTCTGTCGTGTCGTTCCGTTTTCATGTCTTTGAGTTCTTCCTTGATTATACCGCAAAGTTTGATTTTCTTGGTCTTGTCTTGGTTCGGTCTTGTTTTCTGACCTGTTCCTGTGTGTGTGTCCCCTGGTCCATTTGTAGATTTGTGTGACACTAACTGTGTGGGTTTCTTCAATTTTACCTAGTTCAACTTCACATTCTTTCAGCTAAAAACGTGCTTCATACTATACGACATTTTACACCCTCTAATGAGCGGATGCCTACAGTTATTTCAGTTTTAGAAAACATTATTTGATACTAAAGTTGTTTAAAACTAAGAGTACAACAAGCAATGCCAATATAAACAATCAAGTTATATACGTCGTAATTACTAATCCTCGTCGAGACAAAATTAAATAAAATTGTCAATTACCGGTGAAGTATTAAACAGGCATTTTGTTTCATAACGATAATAATTATTGCTTTAAAATGCGGTAAAGGTACTTCGAACAGACTTTCCAATTCTATACATTTTCTACGTATTTCACACAGCTTAGTTCTTGAACTATTAATGAATACAATGGTTATGTTATGCTAGGCCATTTATTGTGCCGCTGTTCCCTTACGTATGTACCCTTTAACCTTCTCAAGTGCCTTATATTCAATGGGTTGTTTGTTTTCCCGGATGTCTTCATGAGTCGTCCTCTATATTCTCTCTCTTTTACACAATTACATCGTTTTTCTTATTTTCCATTTTCCTTTATCATGGAAAATATTTTTTACGAAGAATTAAAACATCATTTTTCTTATGTCTCATTTCTAGCATACTGATCATATAGTTATGGGTATTCAGTTTTGCTATAGCATATTAATTGCATCAGGAAACAAGATTTTTTATTTGTTCATCGTTATTTGATATCGCCGATTACATAAATAGTTCATATTATGAAAAAGGGAAAGCACCGAGTTTGAAAGCCAAATACTGGAAAATGAAGAAAGGCTTTGGTGATGTCACAGACTGACCGAAATAAATTAGAAATAAATTTAATCATTAAATGAGTTTATGATTAACGATAATTTTCACAAATATTCATTTCCCAAAGTGCTTTCTTTGTGTGTCTTTACCTACTGGACTTCGTTAACGTATTTAATAAAAGTGAGATTAAATTGTTGCCTTTGCACCTCCTCCGTGCCTAATGTTTTGTTGCCCTGGGGTCTGTAAGGGGAGGCATTATCTTACGTAGAAGGCATTCCCTTTAATAACGTTATCTCTCTTTCAAGTGCTAGGCCTTGGGAATCGTTGGTAAAAATCTAAATTAAGAACTCCGATTTTGAGGTGAGGAAGTTACAATATCGATTTAGAGCAAATTTTGAATATACAACTATATATGTTCTATAATGTCATTGCCCGACTGAAGAATCCAAATTGAAAATCAGATATAGTGCCTTGCAACGCAATGTAAAACCAATTTACGAGCGAATACAGTGAGAGGTTTGCAGACTTTACAGTCGAAGCCTTTATCCATTATATTACATCACACTTTGAAAGTAAAAGTACGAGACTAAATTTCTCTTAAATAAATAATTAAACATCGACCAAAAAATGAAAATTGCTCTATGAAGTATTTCTAGGCCAGAAATTGATGTGTAATACAGCAAGAACTCAATATATTTGCATCATTCGGCGCAAACTACAGCCAACCCTCACACCGTGTTAAATCTCGAATAATGCATTACTAGTATATTTGAATGTATGTCAATCCTTTTACTTTATGTAGTGTTCATGTTGTTTTCTGCGATGTTTCCGCCTATTGTTGTCAGCTGATCTTGACATCTCTTGTGAACTTAAACATTCGATCGTAACTGTATAATAATCGGTGGATATACGGCAATTTGGTGCGTGACTCAGATAATATGGAAATATTGTGTTTGGAAGAAAAATATAATTGTTCCATACACAAGACAATGCCTCCCCATTTAGACAGACCCCTGGGAAACAACAGTCAACACATTATTGGCGACTTAGGAGATGAAAGGGTAAACGTGTTTGGGAATACGGGTGCAAGGAATGGGCTGGCCGACCACATATTACTAGGCGAATTTAGGGTGACAATATGAGGGGAATTTTAATGGAAGACAAAATACGGGACAAGACAAGAAAGTCGGTAATGATAGGCCGAAAGGGGGCGGGGAGAAACGAAAATGAAAATTATCATCAAGTATTATCAAGTAAAAGAACTGCACATGGAGAAAAGGTAACTTTACATACATCTAAAACATAAATAGCCTTTTATTAAGAATGTGTGTTGTTTTGATCATGTGTTCAGTTTTGGACATGTGATCTTCACATAGCCAAACCTCCTGTTTATTCGAGTCCACGAGTAAGACTTTGGAAACTATATGCATGTATGTGATGTACTGCAGGGAAACTTTTCAGCGGCGAAATTCCTAGAAACGTCGATACTGAAAACCATTTCTAAATGTGCATGATTCCGTCTAATTTTGTTTTGTGCAGGATGATTACAGATAAAAAAACTGTTGTTCATATGTTTGGAACATTGATTGGTATCCATCAGGCAACTCAGGCAATAATTACATTGAAAATGATATTATATTAGTTAGTTTAGGGAAGTTATTGGGAACTAGATGCACATCATCACGAAGAAAATCACTAAGATCCGCTGTATTTAGTACAAACGTAGCATTGAAAGGCAACTGCATGGCATTTATTTATATACAGTCGACTGATTATAAAATGTGAAGTTTCTCCTTCCCCGTGTAGGATTCGTTTGCCAACTTATTTTCTTGGCTTGTTCTGTTATGGATGATCTCGTCTAGATTTGTCCCCTGCTCTGTGTGGGAAAATATTAATTAGTGAAAGTGGCGATTCCTGACCAAATGGAAAGCTTAAAAAACTCGCGTAAATTGTTTTCCAATTTCATTAACACGTAGGCAAAGTAAATATAAACTTAGGTTTATTACTTTTAATAGACAATACTTGTTGAGAAAAATACCATACGTGCAAGAATGCGTTAATGAGCATTTTGAAACATTGTCCAAATATGACAAATTGATCCATAATTATTCAAACCGTGTTATGGACTCGTATTTCCGTGTAAGTAATAATTGCGTACATGAAGGAAGAATTGAATTTTTCTGAGGAATCTCACATTATACCAGCACATGAAACATGAGTTGAGAATGTTGCTAAAAGCTAAATTTAGCATGCTCTTAGATTTAGAGACGATTTTATGTCAAGATTTCGTGATTGCATATATCAACGTGTAGGGGTTATGCCATTCTACAAATACATTGTATTTACGTAATGTCTCCAGATTTGGAACCAAACATTTATATTGCATTTATTACAATGACCTTACTACCCTGTGTATCATACCTATTGTATCATCTTGTGTGTGGGCCGGTAGCCTTATAAATTTCGCAATAAATAAATTGATAAATTAATATACTTCATAAATATAATTTCGCGTGGTGATGGTGACTGGTGAAGCAAGAACGGTATAATTGAAACAGGACCACGTGTTGTTCTGTGCCTTTAGTACTATGATTTGGTTCGGTGATTACAGATAATCCAGTCGATATTCTAATATTCCGTGTCTTTTGCAAAAGAATTGCTTGTTATTCGGATGAATGTGAGCCATTTTGAGAGTTACTAATTGCAGATAATGTATGTGACAGTTTTTGAATGCTACGAACCTTAATTGACGAGGATAGGAAATAATTACTGACCCGTTTTGAAATAAATGATTCTGATGCGCGGAATTTAGCCAGACTTTTCCTTTTATTAGACATTTGCTCAACAAACGTTTTCCGTATGTGTCAAATATACTGAAACGTTGATTATTTAAACGTCCTTTGATATCTAACCTTGGGGAAAATGTAATATTCTTATACTAAAGAACAATGCTGATTTATCTTCTATAGCTCCGAGTAAATTTTATCACTGTATGTGACCGTTAATCATTTAGTCCTTTTCGTGTCCCTCCCTGTGTGTGTCCTCTCCCTTTGTCCAGATCTGTCTAGGGAATTTCTAAATTGTGAATTCGCCCGCCCCTTCTACATGTTTTTTCCTTTTGGAATGCAATATGTCTCTTGCTTTAAGCGTGACCTTTTTCTGGTTTAATCCTACTATTGTTTGTCTGCTAAATATATGATTAAAAAGGCATAGTGACATATAGAAGCAATTAAGTTTTGTGTAGTAGGTTCGTGTGTCATGACTATGTCATTAACGTTTTACCACGAGCGAGGAGCTAATTAATGATCAAAAGTACAATCCAATAGTGCTGACAAATACGACTTAATTGTGATGATTAAATAAGCATCGAATGTAGGCATGCAATCATGTACGTCGGTCGTACAATTATCCTGCTTTGTACTATAATTTGCTATATGCAGATTGATGATTTGATTTCCGATGCGCTGCTTCCATCATTTTTGCATTGTGCACTATGACTTTTTGACTTCGAAATATTTTGCTTATATGTATACATTTCTTTTGTGCTTTTGTGGTGGCTCGGCACAACGTATGAGGCCTTTCCTGTTCGATATCCATCTTCACTTTTCGATGAATTAGGTCCTTTAGCAATTATAGTTATCTTTAGTTGGAAATAATCATAACACAGCAGATTTGGAAAATATCAGCACACTTTATAAAGTAAGGTTTTTATATCATGTTCATGAGGTGATCGTAATGTAGTCGGCTCGGTTAGCTCAATGAGTAGTGCGATCGACTGCAAGTTTAGAGGTCGTAGATTCGAAAACCGGGGGTGTTATATGTTCATCCGTGACAATTTGACTGAAGATAATGCATGCAAAGCAATGTGTCCTCCACCTTTGAGCTCTGATTTATGTGGAGTAGTAATCGATTGCTTGCGGAGGAGCAGGTTAGTACTAGTTTCTCACCCAGGAGCACTTGGTAGGTCAATTGATCGCCGTATATAACTGAAGTACTGTTGGGAAACGGCGTGACGTCCAAACGAAACCTTAAGTTCGCAATAAATTCAGGGCATCGACCTATTTTGACAGTAGACTAAAGGTGACTCCCTTATAGGTTAAAAACGTTGATTTCATATAAACAAAGAATCAATGTCAATTAAATCAAAATTTGTAATATTAAAAAAACAATATGTGGAAGAAATCCTATAACTGTAGAGCTCTTTCAAATCTAATTTGCCTTAAGTTTTGTCGTTTCCTTCTCTTCCATTGGGCATTATTAACTTGTCGTACTACAGTTTCTAAGATTATTTCCCCACGGTGTTGTTAACATTGCATTACTTAATCTGTCACATGGTATATTTTGGCAAATTGCTGTGTTGGTTAAACTTAATGGGATTTTGTGTCCTTATCAATATCAAGACAATTTTATATGGATATTTGATGTTCAACCGTTTGTGTTCTCTCACAAGTATAAACACACTTTTCAACAAAACATCAACAAACATACGTTATACAAGAATTTCTTATCTACATGTACTCTGAAAACTGCATTAAGCAAGCGGAATAGATTTGATATGAATATTTTTTCTGGCTTTCACCATGAAAATATAATCATTGTCAAACCAATTTACTATCTCACATTTTTTATATATCGTTTGTTTCGTGAGATTTCTCTGTATACATGTACCAAATTTGAACATAAACCGTTTGGAAAAGTCTCGTATATATCTCTCAATTCACCTCAATAACTTTTGATTTAATCCTCTAAAGTGTGGCCTCCTCCCTTTAGTTTGTCTAGATCTGTCTCACAACGTTCTGGTGTGTGTATGTGGCATTCCCTGCTCTGCGATTTTTCTTTTTTAAAACAAGCTCCCACCGCACTGAACCTATAAGTCATCGTAACATACAAGAAATAACTATAGACGTGTTTTGTTTTCTGTCGAGACAAACTAGATGCTAAGAATATTAAGACACAGAAAATAACTAATACATTCGGGATATCTTATTGTTTTAAAATGACTGAGGAAGTGAAGCAGGCAACGCTACAATAGAAAGGGCCACTATAAGAATCCGTTCTAATTGCAATGACAGGAGTGTCCGCACAATTCGAAATACATGTGTATGTGGTTTGAACAAAAGTAATGCCTCTCACTACTCTCCACAAACCAATACTATTCTCTTGATTTTATATATAACTTTATTCACAGTTACCTTATACATGACAACACGTCATTTGTCAACACGTTATGTATAAGAAGAAGAAAATGAATGATGCAGTCGAGCGAGAAATACCTCATACAAAAAACCATAACTATCTCAAAAAGACACAAAGAGACATGCACCATATGCACACATGTAAACAAATACAAAAGCTCACCCTAGGAGATCGACTTTTTTCTCCTATTACGCCAATTTGTTATTTTATTATAACTTCATCATCTGTACCTTATTTAGGTCTAAAGTGTCATTTGGGGTTGATGAAGCAGGTAAAAGTTAGAAATTTGTGGAGATGAATCGGCAATACATGACCTCAATTAGGACAGAATGATAGTGAGGGCCCGTATTCACAAAGTTAACGTTTTAAGACTAAATCTCAGACTTAGACATTAAAATGGTAAATTTTCATTTTGTTCCTACGTTATTGTTACACAGTATGTTTTGATAAAACGTGACAAAAGTGTAGAGTGAGTAACAAGAAATATTCAGACAAAAATGTGTCCGTTTGAATATAATGAAAACGAAATGCTTGTTAATTCAATTTTTGCAATTTTAAAGTCCAAGTCTGAGATTCAGTCTGTAAACGTTTGGGAATACGGTTCCATGTCTTA
This sequence comes from Mactromeris polynyma, assembly GCA_032209605.1. Taxonomy (NCBI): domain Eukaryota; kingdom Metazoa; phylum Mollusca; class Bivalvia; order Venerida; family Mactridae; genus Mactromeris; species Mactromeris polynyma. Next base: position 1,165,375 of record JASFXZ010000050.1, read on the forward strand.
CCAGTTACCCGTCGTTATTGCTGGACAAGACATCTTCACAGTAGTAAAATGTACGTTACTGGGTGTTTTCAATGAAACGTCTGTCATATCATGCAGTTTTGTTACTGGGACATTAGAGTTTCTAAAGGAAGTGAAATCTCATACAATCGATCGATTACTTACTATCAAATATACCTTCATAATACAAATACAAATACAAATAGCATTTATATAGCGCAAATTATGCCACATGGCATTCTATTGCGCTTTACAAACAACATACACAAACATATATATACACATTAGCTCACAGAGTTTATCAATGCAGTTTTAGTCATAAAACTTTGAGAATAAATGCGTCTTCAGACATTGTCTGAATTTATTTTCCTCATTTAATTGTTTAAGTGTTTCTGGTAAATCATTCCACCACTTAGGCCCTTTCACTGCAAAAGATCTATCAGCTATACATGTTCGAGTTTTTGGTACAACAAGAAGAGACAGTTTTTTAGTAGATCTTAGGGCATAACCACAGTGAACAATCTTAACCATGTGTTTGAGGTAAGATGGAGCAGTTCCTTTGACACACATACAGCTATGCATGTCAATCGTGCAAGAAAAACTATTAAAAATTACGTTTTAATGAGTAACAAATATTTTACTTCAATTGAAAAAACATACTAGATGTAAATATTGTTATACTTTTTTGATGTTGTTTACCTTGAAGCTTGGCAGTTTATATGATAATACCGCGATATCTGTCTTTTGTTACGTGTCAGCAAACTATACACATCTTTCCCTGGACGAACGATAGACTAGAAAACCACAACATACTTGCAGACAAACAGAACGGCTTACATACACAACGATCGTGTGAAAATCACGTGTTCCATTTAAATGTTGTCGTACGGAAACCAAATCAGCGTCACTGCCTTAAGAGTAACAACGTAGTTTTGATTACATAGATAGAGACTTGTTATTGTATAAGCTGTTGATTAATATTGACGGTAAACTTTATCATTCTATCACGAACATCTGTCGTACAAAACATAGCGTGTACCAATAAACATCCATCAGACTGACTGGTTTAACTGTTTTACCGGGCTGAAACACTGAACAGTTTATCGCCGACACTGTTCTCCATATTTGCGTTATTTAATCACGCATCCACTAGAGTCAATAACATTATGTTTAGTTTAAATCCATTGAACATTGAATATGCCTTGGTGTTTTAAATAACCTTTTATAAAACCAGAAAACAAGCATGTAGAAAAACTAGCATTGAGCCCTTGTCAACATTTCTCTAATTTTGGTCGTTTCTCTGTTCCTACGGTCAGCACCTTTTGATAAATTGCCTTACTATTTTACATATGTGTTAGGCATGCCTTCTATGTCTATGTTTTTTAGGTGGCATTGCTTTAACTGTCTTTTTTGTCAATTTTGAGAAAAAGGTACACTAAGCATATATATCTGTGATACAGTAAAGCTATGCTTATATCAGTTCTGTGATAACGCTGATGCATAATACCATTCTGTGATTTTTTAGTAATGCGCGGCTTTCAATTCTTTAACTCAGGACCTAATTGTTACTTCTTTGTGATAAATATTTATAGAATATATTATGATTGTGTCTTCCTATGTCAAAAATGTTAATTACAAGGACCACTAAGGAAATAAGAAATGTAGTTGACAAGGAACAGTGTATACTTATTGTGTACTTTTGTACATACTATATGTCGCTATTTTACTTCCATGTTTTAATGTATTTCATGCGCAAATAAATCTATCTATCTTTTGAATGATTTGGTCAGTGAAATCAACGACCATGGCCATTAATTGCAGTCGGCAACATCACATTGTCCATGTTAATGTATATAGACATCATAGTGGTGATTGCGGACAACGAGGACAATTCAATCGATGTTTGATACTGTTCTTAAGTGATATGATAACTGGAGGATGCTAGTTAATGCCACTTAATCAACATGCACGCATTTCCGGTAAGGTCATGTTCCGGGCAGCGACTTCGAATTTAGGATTGGTAACAATACAACTGTGAAACAATATAAATATATATGATTTAACTTTCAAGAAAAGACTATCTGTGAATCTCTCAGGAAAGCAGCTGATCGCGCTCTTGGTGGCATTGACAACATGATAGACAACATGAAGGAAATTGGACTTAAGTCATACTTAAATCTGTGTTCAGCATGTGTTATAGCACCAATAATGGATGGCTGTTAATCGCTGTGTTTTTTTTCTATTTGTTGTTAAATTTCCCTGTCCCTGTGTATTTCTTTCACTATATATAGTATTCATGTTATTTTGTCCTAATTTTCGGCCTATTGTTACCAACTGTCTTTCACTTGTCCAGTGATGTATTCCATCGATTCATTTCCTCTTTGATTCTCCTAGTTATCCATTACGGTCGGCCAGGCCATTCCATGAGCCACAGCAAGACTTTTTTGTTCCTTTTATTTTATGGATTGTTGACCGGAGGTCTATGTGGGGAGGCACTGTCTTATGTATGTGGCGTTCCCTGTAGCAACTTATTCTGTATCTTTTATTGCTGTGCGGTAATATATGTTCAAAAAATACCAACAAATCCATGTCGTGCCAAACAATGGCATGCGCTACGTTCTTGGCGTTCATAGTTTGACGCCAATTGTGGCAATGGTTGGCGACACTGGATGGCTGCCTAGCGTGTAAACCGACAATGGGATAACATTACATAACAACGTTTGCGGAACAGACTTACTAGTATCACGAAATATGACAGACGTATACATGACAAAATCTACCACTAGCACATGAACTCTTAACTCTGGTTATAGAACTTTCAAACTGTGTCAAAACTCAGAACATATTGACTTAATAAATGACTTTAAATGTACAGAATATGAAATACTTAATCTAGATAAAATGAAAGCTCCGTATTTTGTCAGTTTTGAAATGGAAAATTCACGACATTACTCTTAAGAATTAGAGTAAGATGATATAGACGGACAATTAAACCAGGGTCTCTGTAGACGTTTTATTTGAACCAAATCGAGAATGAAAAACATTTTTTTTAAACATTTTTTCTTTAAATTTTACATTGATTTGAGAAGGAACGTTTTCAAAGATTTATTTTTAAATGGTCCGATCTACATACAAATCTGATACTTTCTAATATAAAGCTTTGTATCCTCGAAAATTAACACGGTTTCTTATCAAGAAATTAGTATGTTAAGATGACTTATAGGCCCACTTGGGCATATATGTGGGCGTGTGCTTATTTGCTTTTTATTTGTATGTATGTCACTACAGTAAATTATTTGCTCTCATTACTTATTTACAGACAGATCACAGATAGGTTATGTCATTGGGAGAAACTCTCCGTACGGGAAATCAGGGCATTTCCAGAAAAAAATTGAACGCTGAACAGTAATTCGATGGATTGTACCCAGGGGGACGTTTGTGTTTTCCTCATAGCATAGTAAACTTCTTTTGTAACAATTAGTACACTGTTTCATACGTCAATGCTCTTTGGTCCTGTAAAATCACGTGGTGTATGCAGAGGCCTGATAGAATTCCTGCGGCTGATGTAGAACTGAACTAATTAAGATTGTAAGGTTTTATTTTCTTCATTTTATATTCCTCAACCTAAGTAAACTAGAAAATGAAAATTAAACTCCGTTTATTGTCAAGTTCGTAAATTGCAAATGCAATACTTAAGTGTTATTGTGTTTTAGGCAGACATCCAATGGTGTAATAAACCTCTTTTCTTACGTAAACTACAATAACGCCACAAAGCTTGATATATTGCTGTCGTAAAGTTAGTATGTTGGTCTGAAATTGTTTCCACTTGAGCATAAAGGAAGAGCGGTACTTCGTCAAGATAAACTCAATGCATATTATTACTGTCACGTCATTGATGGTCGATTCTTCATGTGTCAGCTAATTATAGGTTATTGCTAGGGTTTTAACTAAAGCTAGGAATTGTCCCTGGATACGTGTGCATCATGCTGTGTCAAGAAGCGTATTTTACTATTGCATATCAGTGTTTTGTAAACCAATCAAATCTTACGATAACCACCAAGGCAATTTCTCTTCAACCGAAACATGTTTGTAACCTTGACGCAGATTGGTTAACAGTGTGTATAGTGTATATGAAGATTTATCCAGTAAGTAGTGTTGTTAGTCATCACCACGGGGAATTGTCCGATGTTGGAATGATGAAGACTTTCTTGTTTTTATGTACAGTCGCGAACATTTATATTGTTTTAATCAGATAACACGCTATGTAACACGTTTATTAACATGAACGTGTGAGTTCACGACTTATGCAATAAGTAATAATGTACTATATTGAAACAGACTATTCTGTGTATATGACTAATCACAATACGGAGTTATTTTTATCCAGTCTCCTACGCAGTGATCTACCCTTACATGTCTCGGAGTTTCAGTAGTATTGCGTAGTTGAATGACCGGCAGTCGTAACATTTAGGCATTTTTTATGTTGTACAACAAATTGTAACCTTCAGATTGCAACAAATTTGCAACCTTCAAGTTGCGCCGACCAGCTTTTTTAAAGATATTTCTTGTTTGATATGTTGTATAACAAAATGAATTAAAAATAAATTAGAAAATGTCCCATACGGAGGGTACAACCACCACAAAATGATTGAAGGGAGCTAGAGGATACATGGCTTCAGGGAACATCACATACATTAGACAGTGCCTCTCCACGTAGTTTCCGGGAAAACAACAATCAATAAAAGATAAGGCATATGAGGAGGCTCAATGGTTCATACATAAGGGAACAGGGGCGCAAGTAATGGATTGGCCGACCATAAGGGATAACTAGAAGAACCAAAGAAGACAAATAGGGAGGGGGATTAATGGATGACAAAAATCACAGGACAAGTCAAGACAGCTGGCTGCAATAGGCCGAAACTGGGGAGAATAAAATATATAAAGCGAAATAACCGCACGGGGGAAGGAAATTTTAACATTAAACCAGATTATGTAAACAAATAGCAAGTGTTCTGCCCGCACGACACGTTGTCGCAGATGGGGCCTTAAATAACAATACGTATTAATATACTTATAGACGAGATAGAAAATGATACTAGAAGTGGTATCAAATAGTACTGGCAACACAACATTCACAAGACAACGCCTAAATGTTTTATAAAGTTAATGATATCCATGATCTTTTACGGCGCAGCCGTACTAACATGGTTTTGCTATTTGCATATCCGTGTTGTGTAAACCAATCAAATCTTACGTTAACCACCGAAGCAATTTCTCTTCAACCGAACAATGTTTGTAACCTTGACGCGGATTGGTTAACCTTTTGATAAAGGGCACGTTACCTTACCGAAGTCCACTGAATTTCGGCGAATTTACCGAAATCCATTTTGGATCTGGAGTAACCAGCAATCGTAACATCTCGGCATTTTTTATGTTACAAAACAAATCTTAACCTTCAAATTGCGCCGACCACCTTTTCAAGATATTTATTGTTTATCAAGCTTTCCATTGTTCCTATGATTGAGATCATCAAACGCACAATTTAATGTAATAACAAAACTCAACGACTTCCCTGTTTTTGGGTCCTTATAACTGACATGGATGTAAGTCATAGTAAGTCGCCCGGCTAACTCAGTTGATAGAACGCTATAGACTATCACCCAACAGTTCCGGGTTCAATTAACGGGTTGGGCAGGTCCTTCAGTCAGTGGAGAAGCACTAGCAACGTGTTGTTCAGTTCGGGATTTTGACATGAAAGATTGTGTTTGAAGGTATTTGCTTGACTGTGATGCGAAATTGTTACTTACGCGTATGTAACCGTAGGAGTGTTTAATATTCTGTACAATAATATACCTTTAAGACATCATACCGACTTGTCAAACACTTTTGATGCTTCCTATCTTATGGAAAAAAATTGAAACCATAACATGATGACATTCACCATTACGATTCCGCAATTACACGATGAAATATTTCTCGAATGATTGAAATCATTTTTAGGTAATTATTTAATAACTGATTTAGGGTTATACAAGAAAGGAATAAGTTGTTACAGGGAAGACAGCATTCACAAGACGAAATGCGAAACACCAAGAGTTAAGGAGGTGTACATGCAAACATCTATGGGAATGAGCAATAAGAAATTGGTTGATTATCAGAAATAATTAAGGAGAGTTCAGCATCTATTCGTACATGTATGGTTTTTAACACTGACAATATAACACTAAAGATATATGTGATTAAATAATTAAATTGTCGACTATTATACAATAAAGTAAACTTAAAACTCCTATGTGATATTCTTAAACATGAAGTAAGTATGTACATGTATACATGTATATATATTTATTTCGGTAGTTGGGTATACATGGTACATGGATAATTAAGCAATAATATTAAAATAATAATTATGACATGTGCATAATACCCATGCCATACCCACCACACCTAGGATAGCACCAAAAAGAGTAAACTTTTATTTCCATTGTGGTCCTACGTGCTGGTGGCATGACATAGAGAGGCACACACATCTAATTAAATAATATCACAGAACAAGAAAATGAATATATCACAAAATGCCACATACCTAATAACATTATCACAAGATTATATACAATGAAAGACATTATTGCTCAAATATCACAGATTGCTGCATCTCATTACATACAATCTAATTCAAACATATTAGGTTAAGATAGATTTATAGTTTATGAACATAGAGATCATAATTCCACATGAATAAGACAGAATGTCAGATGAGACAATTTAAAAACCCTACCTACCGAAATGGATACAAAATACCAGTAAAAGTTTCATTATAATCAGAGTACTAAAGACATAAATGTTGAATGTTTAAAAAGTGTTGTTTTAAAGCATCCTTAAACTATGAAAGGGAGTTGATGTTCACAATACAATGGAGTAATTTATTCCACAGAGAACACGATTTTAATCCAAAACTTTTGACTTTTGGACAGCGAAGGCACCTTTAGAACTGAGCCTTGTCTTATAATTATGAATACGGTCTTGAGAAATAAAATGTTCTCCCATGTAAGATGGTCCTAATCCATTTTTAATTTTAAAAACATGACATAGAATAATTTGATCAACTCGTTTATGGACAGGTAACCAGTTGACAGTTTTAAAATGATCAATATTTACATGACTTTTGCAGTCCAATCCAATTACAAATCTCAATAATTTATTTTGAGTTGTTTGGAACTTATTTCGGAGAGATTGAGACATGCTATAATACCATATAGAATTGGCATAGTCAAAGTGAGTATGCTGTAAAGGACTTACTGCGTTCTGTCCACGCAAGTTCTGACCATGCACAGAATTGACGCCATTTTACAGACTTTCGAGTTTGTTATGCTGACCATGTATTATGTCATTTGTCATTAGGCGAGTTGTTGGCACATTTGTCAATTCAGATAATGTTCTGGACAAAATAATCCGGAATTAGTTAGAGACCATTTCAGCAATATTACTTCAGCTTAGAATGAAGTAATGTATGATCATTGATTACAGCTTGGCTTGAGAGTTCTTGGTGCTGAAATGTTGGCGTGTTCTATATCTTCACCATGATATATATTTAATCAAATTATAAGTAACCATGAATGAACAAGTAGTAATGGACAGAGCACTTCCCAAGCATAAGGAGGTATGAAAATAATAACGTAAACATTTACAAAATATAAATTTACTTTACAAGTTTTAACAGTTGGGTATAAAAATTATACCAGACATTACATTGTTCCCCATTTTGGGATATTTCAACAACACGATTTTAACAGTTGACTTCTTAATTCTTACATGCAAACCAAATCGAGAGAAGATTTTATTCTATACCATGTTCTTATGCCATGTAACAACTGTTGCTTCCTTTTCTACTTTTCTATTTTCTCGAAATACGACGGCATAAAATACAAAACTTGAAAGTAGACGTAAACCCAATTGTTTCTTAATTGAATAGACAGGAAACATCGGAACTTTATAATCGAAAATCAGATCGGGTTACTGAAAGCAATGACGTCAATTAAATAAAAAAATTAAACCAAAAAGCTGTTTTGCGAATAGAAATGGATTTATTTTATAATATATAACACAATATAACTATAGCATAATACCTGCGGCCGGGAAGCATTTATGTCGGGTTATTTGTCGGGATTTCTGTGTTAAGGCGGGTATGCACGGGTACAACGGTAAAAATGGAACGGGAGTCTTCTGTGAGTCAACAACGTCCAGTAAGTTTAAATAAGTGGACATTTTTGGGATTCTGAGGTAGATTAGTTTTCGATATTCATTTCATTATTGTGACTCCGGAGTTTAGACCAATCACAGTGGTGTCAAAGAGCGAGTGTTGTCACGTTCTCGCCACGTACGTTTTGTAAAACCTCGTTACAGACGATTGAATAAGAACAAACCCCTAGCGCTGATTTTGTCGTGAAAATTGACATGTTTTTACAGTGTAATTGACATGTACAATATGAGGTTTTATTATATGTCAAAAACATATTTTTCACAACGTTGTGACCAGGTCAGTATAAGAGGTTTTGTGAAAGTGTGTTTTTGAACCTAGAGTATAACTGTATCAATATGTATTTCCTCTTCCTACGGTAGATTACGTAGATTACTACCGACTGGTTTCATAAGTGAAGAACAGCTGTCCAGCACAAGACGCGAGTAAGAGAAATTAAGTTGTTACAGAGAAGGCCACATCTCGTACGTAAGATAATGTCTCTCCATACAGACCACAGGGAAACAACCGTCTACAAAACATTAGGCGCTGAGGAGTTGCAATTGTAAACATGTGTGGAAGTAGGGGAGCAAGGAATGACCTGGCCGACAGTCAATACATAATAAGTGGAAGAATGAGAAGCGCTGTATTATACAGAACATAATTATTCTGAACCTATGTGATGATGTTCGTCGAATAAAATGAATGTTAAGCTAGTTAGGTAGTATACTGCTTATCTATACCGTATGTACCCTTTATCCTCATCAAGTGCCTTATGTTTTATAGATTGTTGTTTTCCCGGAGGTCTGTGTGGGGAGGCACTGTCTTATGTATGTGGCGTTCCCTGTAACAACTTGTTCCTAGGATCTCTTTTACATCTCAATGAAGGATATAAAGTATTTATATATTTACATATAATTGTATGTCTTTGGATACATGTCTTACAAAATGTCATTAAAGAAAAGCAAAGCAAAACTCAAGCAAGCGCTGGAAAGATAACGGAAACATACAATAAATTGTTTTCTATCATGATTAGGGAAATCATGTGCGAATCGGCTAGCATACTGAAGAAAACATGTTGATTGTAATGTATTGCTACGAGACAAGTTTTACAACAAAGCTAATTAGCTATAGTGATAATTTACTTTTAGAGTAGTGTAAGTAAAGAAACTTTCGCCGTTATATCAATTGATGTAGAATGAAATTAGGCAGGGGTGATAACATCGAAGGAGTCATTGACACATTGACACAAAGGCTACGTCTGTACTTTCTGTAACAATTAACCCTTTTGGCTGTTTTTTAACAATGATGTGAATACTGTGACATATTAAATATCAAACTACTAATTATATTTACACAAAGTTTATCGCTACAGTTATACTATCAGTGGTGAGAATACACCAATAAGTTTAATACAAATCAGTTACCATGGACATAGTTAAATGTTAATTATTAAAACGATGGTATAGTTACCTACATGTCAGTGTTTTTAGTACCGGTAAGACTGTAGCATAGTGAAATGAATAACAGTTGTGTCTTTACCAATTTTGTTTTTATTTTGTATCCCCCATGTTTTACTCTACTTATGGTTTTGATGATCAGCCAGACGGTACCATAGGTGTTTGCTTACACATTCAGGACCCCAAGTGTGTGCTGATGTTTCCCTGTAATATGTAAAGGAAGGCATTGTCTTGTAAATGTGGCGTTCCCTGTATCAACTTAATAATTCCTTTATATTGGGTGTAAACAAACGGTTTAATTTGATTTTATCTGGTGGGATTTTCTAAAATGTTCGGGTAAAAGGTGTTGAATATTTATCAAACCCGCACATAGCTGAACTACTGTGAAAATAACGTCATTCTTGGTATAATTTAATTTGAGAAATTCGACATTATCCGTCTAAATACAAATGTAATCGATAATGAAAAGCACTTTTTTGAAGGTCGTAGGTTCAAACACTGGGTGGGGAGCGTGTTCTCAACAACTTATAGAATATTGCTTTAGTATAGCCTGGTACCCTAAACCAGCCACTGTACATAACAGAATACTGGCGAAAAACGGCATGAAACTCCACCGAGTCATCGTGCCATGCTTTTTACGATTTGCATTATCAAAATGTCAGCAAATATATGATAGGTGTATTATTTTTGTTTTTTAGTTCATTTCGTTGTTTTAAAACATACATACATGTACATAAGATATAGGCGATAAAGCATATACTCGTACATGTACATTGAAATGCATAATTTACGTGGCAGTTGTTTAAATGTATACTATTTGTTTCTATATATATTGCTATTGCTAGATGTTGATATATACAAACACAGTCAAACATTAGTCACAAAAGTGACTGATCGCAACACAATAATAAAATGTACTTTACATAGATATAATGTTATCATCAGTGTGTATGGAAAAGTTTGCAGTACAATATCGTTATCGTAAGATTCTTGGGGTTTCACTTGCTGACGCAAATCACGTTTTATTTATACGTAATAACATTAATGTAATGGGGTCGGTTGGCACCAAATGTAAAACACATAAACATGTCACGCCTACTAACACTAACATGATCATGTGAATTGAATTCTGGACATTTTCATATTCGCTCCGTATGATATATGTAACACAACATCACTTAGGATAATGAGTTTGCAACCCCTATTCGGTTAAATCAAATCAAGCGTATTATAAACCATGCTTCTTTGATAGGAAAAATGAAGCTGAGAGCTTTAATGTAATCAGGTCGGACTGGGAACTGAAAGTTATAGAAACGGTGAATGATCGACAACGCGAGATAGAATGAGAGAAAGTATCAGTTACAGTTTATTCTATTCTGTTCATGTAATACATGACATAAGGAGGTAACAAATTAATTACAAGGATACATATAACAGGGTTGTCACGATGACAGAATAATAGTTAAATAATTGACTGTAACAATAAGTCATTTCTAATACTAAAGGTTCAATTCGATACAAATCAAATACATGTTATTGATCAGTAGATAGCGTGCTGGTATATTATTATATACGATTTATTTCCAGCGTCTAGTTTAATTTGAATATAATGATATATGTCAAACTCATGGAATGTTCCCCATGTAACAAAAGTACCAATGTTCCACTTCTACAAGATATGTTATACACAAAATACAACACTCGCTTTCAGACATTAGCTGAATTGTTTCATAATAAAAAAGACAGGAAACATCAGAAAGTATATACCAATTAAAAGACAATGTAACATAAAAACATGACAAATAAGAGATCATATCACTAATACCAATACATAACGAAGCGTTCTACTTATCCAATGTAATTGTAATACGACAAACAATAAGTGGTAGGTCACATCAATTGTCAGAATTAATCTGTCTTTTGCTAGAATACAAGTATCATGTTCAGAGCTAATACAATTATTTATCCGTATTGTATGACGAAGCAAGCAAGAAGACTATGTATTACAAAACGTGAAGAAATAGGGCCACTCATGGGTGTTATTAAACATTTTCAAATATTATAATGACTTGCAAACCAGTTCCATACGATATATGCGTTTGTTTGGGACATTACGAAACCTTCACAAACATATCATTTGATAGTGTATCCATTGACTTATAAATTTACCTGCGCCAAATGCTTAAATCACTTGCCCATCGCCACTGCGGATTTGAATCCCACTCGGGAAATATAATTAGTGATGAAGCCAGCAAGCTTACGGAATGTCATCGGTTATGCCAGTATTTCCAACTGGATTCGAATCTCGGTCGCGCCATTGACCCATTTTTCGTGTTCCTTAAGACATGACTTTATTTCAATATTACTATAGCTCGTATTAAGTGCTGTGTGGAGGATGTAAAAAATCACCCCGTACTTCGTCCAAAGTGTAGTTAACCTTAATCAATTTTATATAAGTTAAATTTACACGAACATGACGTTATGTCTCTGTGGTGAAGTGGTTAGCATAACAAACCGGCCATCCGTAGACCCGGGTAGCGCCATTGACCGATTTGTCTTGTTCTCAAAACGTGACTTTATTCCATCCTAATAGCTGGTACAGTCATCAGATGAACCTGCTGTACGTGACTTCAAACCCCATTACAATAAAATAATACAATTAGGACACATGTATCCCTTTGTGAAGCACACATGATTCGTATGGTCTTAATGGTTCATTAACATATTGAACGTTGTAGATTCTACCGGTTAAGCCAAAGGTATAAGGAATGTGGGACTTTTGTTACGTAACGGTTAAGTGCGATCTTAGAATGCCGTAAACGATGTTATCAGAGAGAATATAAGTTGCTACGGGGAACGCCACATTCATAAGACAGTGCCTTCCCACACAGAAAAAACTATCCATAAAACATTTGAGGAAGGTCAAGAGTACATACGTAATGGAACAGGGTCGCAAGGAATGGCCTGACCGACCATTCGAGATAACTACGAGAATCAAAGAGGACAAACGGGGGGAGTCCCAAGTATTTGTTTTGTCAGAGTTCAACTGTTCTGTATGTGGATTCACCACAATGTTATTTTGTTAGTCTTGATTTTATAATTTATATTTAATTTATACATATTGAAAATCGTTCTAGTAGAAGTCTTTGGCACAGACGATTTGTCTTTATAACATAAAGAAGAACGACGCTGATCAACATCATATTGCATATACATTTCTCAACTTACAATGTTTCTTATATGTAACCGTTACCCTGAGGACTATTCTAGTATTTTGAAATATGAAATTAGTATCAATTCTATGTTAGAGACTGGATCAAAATATATATTTTTTTATGGAGATATGTTTTACAAAATTCGCAAAATTTCTTGTAACACAGTTGTAACATTGGTTAGGTATTTGTTATACTGATAATAGGGTTATAGGAAATGGTTATATAAACGATTGTTGGTACTGATGGCTTTTCTCATAAAACAAACAAACAGTACATTACTTACTACGACAATTGCATTCAATGACCTTAATAATTTCTATATATATATGTTATAATTTATGTAACTGTTTTCTTCATTTATGTGATTTTTTCTTTATGTATGTAACTGTTATAACGAAAAGTGCACTTTTAACACGAATCTCGTGTTTTACCTTGTACCACAAACTACAAGCGTGTACTTCTTCAAGTTTGTCCACAATATTAGCGACAATAATGCATTGTTATCACAAGTGTTTAGTATAATACATTTTATTGTAGACAATATTTTATTGATTATCTGCAGCTTAGCACTTAGTGACTTTACCTGCTCGACTTGAGCCATGAGCCCATCATTCCACATGAATTAAAACAATTCAATAAATACAACATGTCAGTGGTGATTTACAATACATACTGTTCTAAGTTCTAGGAGTAAAGTTTACAAACATAATTACGTACATACATGCATAACATGACGTATATTTACTTTTTAAAAAGTAATTCCAAAATAAATTGGTAGTTAAATAAATAAATAACAGAAGATAGTTGATGATTGGTAATGGGGAGAATTGGGATTAATATAAGATACATGTATATATTTGCGATCTCAATTCAAACCTTTTATAAACAAACAATGATGATCTTCTTATTATACAGTTACTTTCGCTGTTTAAGAGTTCTGCAAATTTTAAAACATTTAGACTCCAAGGTGCCACGAGATTTACATTTACGGTCATGAAATGATACTTCAACTGGTTTTTGCCATCGTTCCGACTCAACTTCAAGTCTATGCGCCGAAACCCGGAAACGTGTAAGATACAGTCTAAATTTAGAAATTGAAATAATGTACAAATAAGGCTAGAATCGGAAGTCCGCTAGTAATGTTATATGTTTGAGCTCTAGACGATTTTTGTAGTTGACAATTTTAGTTTTGAATAAATACACCTCCGAGTCTTTTTTTAAATATCTCAAAAGAGCATTAACATTCCCAACAGTATATGATATATGCTAGTATAGTACGCATGAAAATAATCACCCTCTTTGTCCAATCTAGTCTACTGCGCTTAATGTATATCTAAATTAGCAGCAACTTACCTGCTAATGTCCAGTGAGGAGTGTCGTTTTTACATTGATCGGTTTATGAGGATATTGGCAGGAGAAGTGTAAGGTTATGTGGATTCTTTTAATTTGTCAGTACATCTCCATATCGTATTTACATGAATAACTTATCCATGATTTTATTTATTGCTTTCGTGCTAAATATTTGTCTTCTTTTGCGGGAAATTCAGTTTATGTCCTGGTTACTTATATGAACTATTGTTCACCTGAAATGGAACTTGGAATATTTCCTAATCGACTTCAGTATTCATTTGTATAATTTGCATTACTGACAGTTCCAAGGCTGTACTTTTCTGTATGGTCATTATTTCTTTTTGTGTTTTGAATGTATGTTGTATTTCCCTATCCCCTGTACAATTCTTTCCACTCTATATAGTATTCAGGTTATTTCCTGCCCAGTTTCGGTATATTGTTGCCAGCTGTCTTGACTTGTCCTGTGATATTTTCCATCCATTAATCCCCCCCCCTCCTTCTCTGTCCTCTTCGAGTCTCCTAGTTATTCCTTATGGTCTGCCAGGTCATTCCTTCTGCCTCTGTTCCTAAACGTATGTATCCCTAACCTCATCAAGTGCCTTATGTTTTATGGATAGTTGTTTTCACGAAGGTCTGTGTGGAGAGGCACTGTCTTATGAATGTGGCGTTCCCTGTAGCAACTTATTCTCTCTCGTTCATTAGAATGAGATTTAACGAATGAGTATTGAACCATGTTGCTGTAAACACAATCGATACATAACTATATTTAAATAATTGATATTAATTAGGAACATCATTGCAGCCGCAATCTGCCAAATCTTTAAAAGTGCCATGGGAAATTTGTGATACTTGTTAATGTATTATTAGAGATAAGCATTATAGGAAAACACGTAAATATATAGAGTGATAAAGGTTTTAAACATGAAATATCTTTTAAACGGATGGTCGGCGTAACTTGAAGGTTGCACATTTGTTGCAATCTGAAGGTTGAAATTTGTAGTACATCATAAGAAAGTGTCTAAATCTTACGACTGTCGGTCATTCAATTACGCTATACTACAGAAACTCAGAGACCTGTAAGGGGAGATCACTACGTAGATTGGATAAAACTACTCCGCAGTGTGATTAGTAATAAACACAGTATAGTCTGTTTCAATATAGTTCATCATTACTTATTGCATAAGTCGTGAACTCACACGTTCTTGTTAATAAACTTGTTACATAGCGATTTATCTGATTCGAACAATATAAATGTTCGCGACTGGTACATAAAACCAAGAAAGTCTTCTTAATTCCAATATCGGACAATTCCCCGTGGTGATGACTGAGAACACTATTTACTGGATAAATCTTGAAATACACTATACATAATGTTAACCAATCTGCGCCAATGTTACAAACATTTTCGGCAGAAGGGAAATTGCCTTCGTGGTTAACGTAATATTTGATTGGTTTACACAACACATAACACAGATATGCAAATAGAAAAAAACATGTTAGTACAGCTGTGCCGAATAATACAAAACAAATTGTCGGATTGTTAAAGAAAGCAACATGTGTACGCTATTTTAGGACAACCCTGCCTTTGGTAATCTTCATTTCGCTGAAGGATTGTCCAGCTGTATTTATGTATCGGGATTACACTGTATGTTTGATTATATAATAATTACAGAGAGTAATTGTTACCTTGGGCATATTGAACAGATATAAACTCATCTATTTACAATCTATTTCAGTTTGTTTACTGAGACTCTTGCAACAAGTAAACTAGCTCTATGTTGTCCACATACGAGTAAGTATGAGTTATGAACAATGGCAACAACAATTGCAGCTATTGGTAATGTAAATATCGTGATAATTCCATACTGAACCAAATGACATTCACTTAGACTAAAAATGAGTTTTCTTTTAATACAATTGCATCTAATTTGTAACACGATGTTGGACAAAGCAATTCAATGTCGTTCAATGACTTCATTATGCCAATTAGTCGCGTTTGAAAATATTTTTAGCAGAAGAATGATAAATGTTATCTAATTCATCGATGCAATTGTCTATTTTCAAATGAAACATCTGAGACAAACTATTGCGTCGTGCATACTAAACGCATGTTTTAAAAATGACTTGCGTGTGCACTAAGTAAACGCTATATGTTAGAATTTTATGACTATATGACTATATAGCGATTAAGTGTGCAGTTAGCTAGCGGTTAAATCGATTAAACACCCCAGTATTTTTACTGACGATTTTACAAGGCTTCAAATCGCTTTGGTTATTAGTTCTATGTATGTTTTTAGATATATGTGAAGTTCCCATCCCAATGTACAGGTCATTTACTTAAATGTTATTCCTGTTCTCCCCCCTCCCCTTCGGTCTATAACTGACTTCCTTGACTTGTTCCGTAATGTTTTCCATCCTTTAAACATTTTCCCCCTAAATTGTCCTCAGTTGTTTAATAGTCGACAAGACCAATTCCTGCAACCCTAATCCCACATATTTTATCATTGCATCTCCTCATAGCCTAATGTTTTGTATACTGTTGTTTTACCGAGGGTTTGTGTGGGAAGGCGTTGTCTTGTGTATGTGCCATTCCCTGTAACACTATTAACGTGTTAATTGCTAAGGCATATATATATTTACATCTATCCGGCATGGGTTGAAACTGTGTCTTGAACTGATCATGTGCGCAGTTCCGAGCCATACTTATTGAACAAGTCGGTTTATTTTGTTAATCAGATTGGCAGTGTATCAATATGTTGCTTAGAAAGTCGGCATGATAGGAAATCAACTCACGGTCGGTGTTGCGAGTTAATAAAAGTTTGCATTTATTTGTATTGCCTGATAGTCATATCCCGGTATGTTTTGTCATTTATATCATTCAAGCCCATCTCAGACGACGTTGTAGATGAAATATTATCGACAAAACAAACAAACTATATTAAATAAATTATTGGACAATAGCCTTATTTGATTTGTAGACATGTTCCTTGTGCTCCCGAGGTAGCTATCTTTGTGGCATTTCCTGCTTGACTTCTTAATGCATTTCTACCTTTTGGAGTAAAGTGTAGGGATTCATTTACGGAGTAGATACATTGTGTTTTTTAACAAAATATGAAGAGTGTGAAGTACTGTGTAACAATATTGTATATCATAAAGACACCGTTAGACGTCGTACAGCAGTAAAGAATTGTTTATACTATATACATGACCGTGCACTTGTTGACACCCGTTGACGAGTGAGTGTTGGAAAGAGCTATTAGATAGCAAACGAATATACATAACACTGTAACAATACCCTTGTATTTACCGCCGTTAGCGTAACATTTTATGACTATTAATGGTGCAATTACCAGTTTAGTACTGAGTAGTGTCACCAGCACAATTAGCAATGCACGGAGTCGAGTTCCATCGAATACAAATATGGCATGAAAGTCGACAACAATTTGTTTGGAAATCACGTCTTAATTGCTGGTGTATATTTACTGTTTACTATCTTGAGAATATGAAGGTTCAAATGTCATATCAAATATGTATGATATACTGTGATAGTAATGGTCTATTTGAACTTATTTAAGTAGATTTGGATTATTTCTAATTAAGGCTTCGGTGATACATAAAGTTCAGACTTAAATATTGCGTTTGTTCTGAAAACGGCTTTGATTAAACGCCCAGTAGTGTTTTGCTACTGATGGTTCAAAGACAGTACTCCTCTACATCCATAAGTTATGTCTAATGCTTGACCTGTCTGATGTCTTCGGCTTTATGTTGCAGTTTGTCAGTTTGTCCCTGATTCGTGTAGTGCTGTCCAATATTTGTCCATATGTGACGGAACACTAGTTAGGTAGATCGGCCTGTGTTTTATTAAACTGTTTTCGCATCTATACATTACTTCATCATCATTTAGGCATACCTCTTCTTTGCATTTCCCAGTTTCTGGTTTATTATATATTTTTTCTTAGCTTAATCTCTTATGGATTCCTTTCTTTTTTCTCTTCAATATACTGTCTTTAATTGATTTTTGTGGTCAGCCAGACGGCTCTTTATCGCTTTATTCCCTTTATATAGTGTTCAGGTTATTATCTTTGTCAAAAATGATGTTATGCTCATACAACTACACAACATTACAGTACCAATTTTGCCTTGGTTGTTCGACTGCAATATATATGTCTCATACTACCAGAGAATGTTAATTTTATCTTCGGATGTGGAGATGAATCCTGGTCCTTCGACTGAAACGCAGCAAATCCTAGTTGCGATAGCTGATACTAATAAGAATATGACTGAACACATAGGTCAAGTGAAAGGGGAAATTATGGCTCTCCATGAATCACTAGCAACAGTGAAATCTGAGGTGTCAAAAATGAAAACAAAGTTCAATGAATTTGAAATAAATCAAGGGTTATTTGAGTCCAATGTTACGAATTTAGAAGGTAAAGTTGATTCATTAAGCTACAATAATGAGGTGAACACCTCGGATATAGCATTGATGAGTCTACAATTTGAACAAAGTCAAGAGCAAATAGTTAAATTACAAAGACAAGTTGATCATTTAGAAAGTATAAACTGAAAAAATAACCTGAGAATATTCGGATTACCTGAAAGTAGTGAAGAATCCCATGAAACATTGAAATCAAAATTGAAAGATGAAATATTTAGTGTGATCGTACCAGATGAGCCGGGTAAAATTGAAGTAGTGTATGCCAAACGTATTGGACAACTGGATGTTAAAAATGATGATGATAAACCTATAATGGTTATTGTAAAGTTCAAGAACTACAATGATAAAATGAAATTATTCAGTGTAAGGGATGCATTAAGAAGTAAAGGCATAAGGATTTCAAATGATCTAACTCCCCTTCCAAGAGATAAGTTGAGAGATCTTACAAGGCATGGTAAAACAGGGTATTTCAAAAATGGAATTTTGTATGCTTTACCTGATAAAGAATCTGAAAACAGTCAAACCTATAGTTTTCAATCACGTTCTTTCAAAAGAGGAGTAAGGAGGCGTGGGGACGAAACAGAGGTAATGGAAGCCACAGAGAACTCAACTAACAGAAGTAAATAGGATGGTGGTCAAAGCCCCACACACATTAACTTTCTTTCATGGAATGTAAATGGTTTTTTAGAAAAATCAAATGATAGTGACTTTGCAAATTACTTGAAACAATTTGACGTTGTATGTTTACAGGAAACTTGGTTAACTGATATTGAATGCTTAAAATATATGTTACCTGATTATAAATGTTACAGCTGTTAAGCCAAAAAGTCTAAAGCTGGTGGTAGAAGCATGGGCGGAATCTTAGTTTATATTAAATGTTGTCTTGCAAAAGATTTTGAAAGATTGATAGAAAATTGTAGCTTTGGAATATTTTTGAAATTAGAAAAAAACTTATTTAATATTGACAAAGATGTAATATTTTCTTGCTTATATTTGCCTCCTGAGAGTTCTAACTTCTATAACACAGACTCTGAGACTGGTGTTAATTTGCTTGAAAAGGTTGTCACAGAAAATATGAATTTGTTAAGTAATTGTGAAATGTTGTTTTGTGGTGATCTGAACTCAAGAACAGGTAATTTGAGTGATTTTGTTAGTATGAATGACAATATTCCCGAACTACAACAATTTATTGATATTTTTGATGATAACATGAACTTGCCAAGAGTTAATAGAGATTGTAAAGTAAATGCTTTTGGCAGAAAGCTTTTAACATTCTGCAAAAGTTATGGAATGTACATTGTTAATGGTAGATTTGGTGCAGATAAAAACATTGGGGATTTTACATATATAGGTAGTAATGGTTGTAGTGCTGTAGATTATTTTATAAGTACGAGAGGCATCCTTGATGCTATAGAGAATTTTTGTATTGAAATTATGACAGAGAGTGATCACCTACCATTAATTCTGACTTTACAAAGTGCATCTGTTAAAAATGTTGAAGAAATTAATACTACAGTGGAGAGTGATAGATATATAATTAATTCTGAAAATGCTTCAGAATTTAAGTCCATTTTATCAGAGAGTGTATTTGAAGGTGGTTTTGACAATATTGACACTATGATTGACGATGCAAATGTTAGTATAGACGATATCATTGTTAATATAGAAAAAGTAATAATCAATTGTTCAGGGAATTTTAGAAAGCGAAAGAAAAAGTATATGGTAAATAACAGTATGAAATGGTTTGACTTCGAGTGTAAACAATTAAAAAGGAGAATTAATAAGTTATTACGGAACTTTAGATTAAGTAGAAATGTACAAAAGTTAAATGCATACATTTCATGTAGAAAAGAATACAAGAATGTCTGTAGTAATAAAGAGAAAGCTTATTTTAAGTCTTGCTTAGTAGGTTTAGAAAATTCATTAAATGATCCAACACAGTTTTGGAAAAAACTGAAACGTATAGCAGGCAATTCTGCAGTAAAACCTTATATTGCAACAAATACATGGTTTGATGATTTTAAAAAGGTATTTAGTTCCTCTGATGATGTGTTTGAACAAAACTTAGAACTTGATAATATGATATATGATAGTGTTGAAAACATTCTATTTAATAGTGAAATTACTGATGATGAAATATTGATGCTGTTCATGATATTAATCCTAGAAAATGTTCATCTGGGAATTTAATAGCCGAACAGTTTATATATGGAATTGATGTTATTTTACCATATTTGAGAATATTGTTTAATAGAATATTTAAATCAGGAGAATTCCCAAGTGCTTGGTCACGTTGTATATTAATACCTGTACATAAGAAGGGTAGCTTAAATGAACCTGATAATTACAGGGGCATATCATTGATTGACATATTTAGTAAGATATATATCAGTATTATAAATAAACGTATTACTTTTTATGTTAATGCATATGGTAGAATTACAGAGTCTCAGGCCGGATTCCGTTCTGGGTACTCCACAATAGATAACGCTTTTGTTTTATATTCGCTGATCAGTAAATACTTGTGTAAAAAAGGAAAAAGCTTTATGTGGCCTTTATAGATTTTAAAAAGGCTTTCGATTCAATAAACAGGACAAAACTTTATGAAGCCTTAAAGCAGAATGGTGTAAAAGGTCATTTATTTAAGTCTATTCAAGCACTATACACACTGTAAAGTCTTGTGTAAGAAATGGATTTGTTTGTTCAGATTATTTTGACTGCCCAATGGGATTAAGCCAGGGCTGTAAGTTGAATCCAGTTTTGTTCTGTTTATTTATCAATGAACTAGCTTCAGAAATTGCAAACTGTGGATCACATGGTGTCCAACTGAACCCAGATATAGCTGAAGTGTTTATTTTAATGTTTGCAGATGATGTTGCCCTTGTCTCAGACACATTTGTTGGACTGCAAAAACAGTTAAATGTTGTACATCAAATTGTATAAATTGGCATCTCTCTGTAAATGTTGATAAGTCCAAAGTAGTTGTTTTCAAAACTGGCGGTCAATTGTCAAAACATGAAAAATGGTTTTATAACGGAAATCATATTGATACAGTGAATTCGTTTATGTATATAGGGCTGAATTTTACCTGCCGTTTGTCTTTGTTTAAAATGGCGGAATGTATGGCTATAAAAGCCAAAAGGGTAATTGCTACACTTTAAAAAAAATTGAATCATGTATTACCTATGGCACATAAAAAGATTTTTGATACTAAAGTGGTGCCTGAGTTACTCTATGGATCAGAATTATGGGGAATATATTCGATGGAAAATACTGAAAGAGAGCATGGGTATGCATGTAAAAGATTCTTACACCCCGATCTATAGATTCCTCCGCAAAAACCGAAGAACGTACAATGTGAAAGGAGAAGTAATTCATGAAAGGTGTGCAAATGCTATGACATGTCCAATATGGGTCACTAGTGGTGTTAATTTTAGAAACAGTTGATGTTGTTACAGGGTTACATACAAAGTATATATTTCCAAGTCCTCCGGAATTAACCCAGAGTCCTTATGCTTTACCTAAGGCCACAATGCCCTACATACATTAGACATTACATACAAGATTATGTTCCCCCATATGGGATGTTCCGGTATCGGTTAACCGGCTACATACTCCTTACAATGAGCAACAGTAATCAAATCATGTACATGTATGTATATTGTCCATGCCTCCTTGCACTTTAAATGCGGTATTTCCAAGGAAAATTAAAGTGCGCATACACAAGACAAAACCTCCACATTTTACTCGACATTTTGCTATGAGTCATGCAGCGAGATGATTGTGATAAAAACAAGGTCTTATGCTGTGCTATTATTTAAGTTAAACCTCTTAACAATATGTTGATGTTTTCACTGTGCAAAGTAAAACGCCACTTTAGATGCAGAGAACTATTAAGAGGGCATGTAGTGATTAATGGATTCACTTGTGAAACCAGGGAAGTCTTTATAACAACATCAAGTAAACCAGAGATGTATTAGTTGTATAATAAGAAGCATGTGTGGTATTATTAATGTTTTAATATAAGACGATATGAGCTTGAACAGAAAACATGTCGACGACAACAGAGAATGGAACAATCAAAGGTCACTTAGCACAAAGAGACATGCATATATTTGTGCACGTATGCGAGAGAGAGTTGTTATACAGAACAGCGTTTATCAGACAAAATCCGTTGGACAACTCCCTAACATAAGAGACGGCGGCCACATGCTAATGTACGTCGAACACAGTTGTATAACACAATAGACATGTGAAAGAGAGCTTAAGTTGTTACAGGGAACGCCACATACATAACATATCCACATATACACCCCTAGAAAACAACATTCTACAAAACATTAAACATGTATAGGTTGCAAAAAATGGTCTATTCGACCATTGAAAACAATTATGAAGAATTTGAAGGGACAACAAGGGGAAACGTTCAATGGATGCAATACATCACGGAACGCGCAAAGAAAGTTTGTATTTATATGCCGAAATGGGAATATGCACTAGATACAGTATCACGTTATATAATGGCGTTAGCTCGATTATTAGAAAATGTAAAGCAGAACTAGGCAGATCACGAAAAAAAACTAATTTACAAACTGAACGGTTAACCGGTTAATCGTTTGCATCCGTACTTTCTGTGCTAGTTCCGTGATGTATTCCGTCCTTTAAATATTCCCCCTTGTTGTCTTCCTAAAGTCTCCATAGTTGCGTTTAATGTTCGGCCGGTGTTGGGAGGCGATGTCTAATGTATGTGGCGTTTCCTGTAACAAGTTAATCTCTCTTTAACCTAAGTAGCATTGTAAGTTTATCTTATTATTGCTCTACTTATGACTACTGGGTTCAAATGAACTTTTAACGGACAATGTCGTAGTATTAAACACAGGAATTGTTAATACTTATTCTTCATCACAATGGTAACGAAGGTAACTGCTTGAATAAGTGTTAAGGACGTTGATATAAATGTTACGGTGATAATAAATTTTAATATACATGTATCACCTAGTCATGAGTGCGAAGTACAATAAATTAATAGAGCTTCGTAAAACAGTCAGATCGTGACGTGTATCAGTCATAAGCAGACATGTTAATTGATTAAGGGTCTTGGTACGTCTGATCTTTTTGAGTTCAGTTCAAAGAGAACATTTACTGACTCATCGCAGTATTCATGCGGCAACATTTATCTGATTATAAAATACTACATTTGGTTGTTCAGTGAATGGAAAGAAACGAATCCAAAACGGGCTATACACGTTCGTGTGCCTAGACTGCCTATGCAGTAAGTGTATCAGCAACGCTGCCTTGTAGTGTAATTGTCTCGTGTAAGTGGCGTTCCCTGTAACAACTTACATCTCTCTTACACTAACGTCAATAAATGACAACGATATGTATATATGGAACTAATGTTAAGTATATGGATTTAGCAGAAACATGTATAGTCATAAATGCAAAAACATATACAATAAATCCAAGTAATTCCATTTGGGTTATTTCGGACTCGGAAATAGACAGTCACCTATGTCCTCTGTATCACATGTATGTCCAATAAAAGCACAACAGTTGAATAACATGTACCTGTGACTGTTGAAGAGATGTTTGAATAGTTTTGATGGTCGGCACCCCTATTCACATACATGTTTACCCTTGCCCCCTTCAGTCCCTAATGTTATGTAGAATGTTGTTTTCCACGGGATCTGTGTGGGGAGGTATTGTCTGATGTGTGTGGCGTTCCCAGTAACAAATTAATCTCTCTTTCAATACCTATATCTTTCGAGGTTGGTTGTTATGTCGACCTACCGGCGTCCGAGAACAACTGGAATAACTGTCCGGTGGTTTTGTTGTAAAACCATTCGTGTCGCGTGTTGCTTAGGAACGGACATAATTTGAGGGTACGGCGATGCTTGGACGTTGCCGAAACATTATTATGCAAAACAACTTATAAGTAAGTTCCATGTTTGCCTCGCACAGCCGTCAAATATCCATTGCTATTAATGGCATGATCTACTGTAAAAGTCTGTTTCGATGATGCTTCCACTCTAATGAGGTGGATACACGCAACGATGTTATGTACAGTTTAATAGAGACCAACATGGTGTTGATGTCTTGTTAACCTGCGACTTTGGTAACTTCAGTGATAGATACTTGCAATTAATTTCGTTATGTGTTTCCGCTTTCGGCGTTTGTGACGGTCACGCAATCGTCATAGAAGAAAGAAATATTCTCTTATGCCGACGTAACAAGTGGTTCATACGACTATGATCCATCAACGAATTCCAGTAACGCTTGTAACCACACATAATAGTGTTGAACTTCATATTGACGGTTCTAACGATGTTCGTTGGTGCTCTTCTATGTTCCAGCAATGACAAAATCCTAGCACGACTTTCATTATTAAGCTTGTCCATTTTCAGTCCCAATTATTAACAAATTTGAATGAATTTGACTTGTTAATTGTAATCCAAATGGACACGATTGTGACATCGCAATGCATGGGAATCAGTGTTGATTACACGACAAGGGTCAATAACCATGTGCTTTTCTTCAGTAAATTTCATGGAAAAAATTGATTCCGACTAGAAAATAAAAATGTTCGATGATGTGTAAATTAAATTCCTGCACAAAATACACAGTAATTTCGGCGATTGTCGCTTCTTAGGCACAGTATAATTAATTAATTGTTTAATATTCACCCTGTAGCTGTATTGATAGCTAAAGACAAATCAATTTTACAATTATTAAAACTGACCTTATTATTGCATATTTATATAGAATGATGAAAAAAAATTGTTGAGGACCGATACAAAATCAAAGCGCTGAAAGAGCTGGATGTAGCAGGCATTGCGGTTCTGGAAAACTCTTGACCCTTCGGTAAACATAATTTGGTTCTATGTCAGTTTTGTGAGCCTACCAATTAAACAATATAATGCATAAAAACAATTGTATATATGTTGTTAACTGTTACTTTTGTTAAACACAGTTGAAATTTAGTTACAGTTAAATTTAGAAAGTTCCTGTGTTAGTGTACTATACTTTCCCTTGGATGTTAATTAGGTCGGCCATGTTAGATGTGCACAACTTGTATGTGTTATGCGGTTAAGTGGTTCTCTGTAATGTAAGGCGTACTTATACTGATAACCTCGATATGGTGGTTCTCTGTAATGTAAGGCGTACTTATACTGATAACCTCGATATGGTGGTTCTCTGTAATGTAAGGTGTACTTATACTGATAACCTCGATATGTTCACAGCAGGTCTAGCGATCATTCATAAACAAATGTACAACATTTTAAAAAATATCACCGTTCAACATATTTTAATACGAAGAACAGTTTTTAAAGCAATATTTTTGAGTGGAAATGCGGAAGCATGCGGTTGTAAGGTTTTGACAATTGGCCACTTCCGGTCACGTGATTTTAACAGTGCTGATACTAGCGCCAGCATCATATTGGCGCGTTCAAGCAAATACATAAATATTCCGTTTATGTATGAGATTAAGTTTTTACAGGGAATCCCACATCCATAAGACAATGCCTCTCCACACAGAACCCAGGGAAACAACATTCTGTAAAACATTAGGGACTGAAGAGGTGCAAGGGTAATCATGTATCGGCATAAGGGAGCAGCGAATGTTCTGAACGACCATCAAAATAACTTTGGATAATTACAGGGAACACAAATGGGGAAAGTTTAATGGATGGAATACTGCACGATACAATAGAGTGAAGAAGTTGATACAGGGCACGCCACATACATAAGACAGTGCCTTCTCATTCATACTTCCGGGAAAACAACAATCCATCAAACATCATGCATTTGAAAAGGCTCAAGGGTACATGCGTAAAGGAACAGGTTTGCAAGGAATGGCTTGCCGACCATAAGGGGTATATAGGAGAATCAAAGAACCAGATGGGGGGAGGAAAAGGCCAAGACAAGAAAAGGGTGAGAAAAGAACATCAAGTAAGGGAAGTGCACATGGGGAAAGGGGGACCTTAACATACATCTAAAAGCATAGACGGAAATATGTAATTGAAACTATCAGTAAAATCATGTTATTTTTTTGTAATCAAACATACATATTCCGTTCTTGTACGTTAATTATTTTCTTACTTTTTCTCTTACTAGAAATATAAATTGATGGGAATTGATCAAGTAATTGATAACCTGTACGAATTAAATTGGAAACCCATTACCCGCCCGATTTCAATTTATTTATCATCGATAGATCAAAGTTAAAAGCATCATCTCATCGATCAAATTAATAACACGATCCCATGTACGCCTACAACACTAATGTATTTGTTTGTATAACGCCATAAACCATATATGGAACCAAAAAAGAACTCATAAATATTTATGTATTTCAACAAAAAATAATACAATCACTCAAAGTTCTAACGCATCACTTTGGGTTTACTTGATTTCGAAATGACAAAGAAGTGGTTGGAATTTATGTTTGTTGTAGCAGAGACAAAACACAATGATAACACACAGATAACAAAAAGAAGTGCTTGAATAAGGTCCAGCAAATAAACGTGTTTAAAATTTTACAGGAATAATAACTAATACTTCAATTCAATTTAGTTTTACAAGTGACACCTTCGCCTATAGCTCATATCAGAGAGCGTTGTACAAGGGACCTATCGGCCTATAGCTCATCAGAATACGTTGTACAAGGGACTCATCCTCCTATAGCTCATCAGAGAGAGTGTTATACAGTGTACTCATCAGTCAATAGCTCACCAGAGAGCTTTATACAAGAGACTCATCGGCCTATAGCTCATCCGAGAGTGTTATACAAGGAATGCATCCGCTCACTACAGGGCGTTATATAAGGGACACCTCCGCCTATAGCTCACCAGTGAGCGTTATACAAGGGACGCATCCGCCTATAGCTCACCAGTGAGCGTTATACAAGGGACGCATCCGCCTATAGCTCATCAGTGAGCGTTATACAAGGGACACCTCCACATATAGCTCACCAGTGAGCGTTATAGAAGGGACGCATCCGCCTATAGTGCACCAGTGAGCGTTATACAAGGGACACCTCCGCCTATAGCTCACCAGTGAGCGTTATACAAGGGACACCTCCGCCTATAGCTCGACAGAGAGTGTTAAGCAAGGGACACATCCTCCTATAGCTCATCAGTGAGCGTTATACAAGGGACACCTCATCCAATAGCTCATCAGTAAGCGTTATACAAGGGACACCTCATCCAATAGCTCATCAGTGAGCGTTATACAAGGGACACCTCATCCAATAGCTCATCAGTGAGCGTTATACAAGGGACACCTCATCCAATAGCTCATCAGTGAGCGTTATACAAGGGACACCTCATCCAATAGCTCATCAGTGAGCGTTATACAAGGGACACCTCATCCAATAGCTCATCAGTGAGCGTTATACAAGGGACACCTCCGCATATAGCTCAACAGTGAGCGTTATACAAGGGACACATCCACCTATATCTCACCTGAGAGCGTTATACAAGGAACACCTCCGCATATAGCTCACCAGTGAGCGTTATACGGGGGTAACCTCCGCCTATAGATCACCAATGAGCGTTATACAAGGGTCACCTCCGCATATAGCTCACCAGTGAGCGTTATACAAGGGTCACCTCCGCATATAGCTCACCAGTGAGCGTTATACAAGGGACACCTCAGCCTATAGCTCACCAGTGAGCGTTATACAATAGACACATCCCATATAGCTCACCATTGAGCGTTTTACAAGGGTCACCCCTGCATATAGCTCACCAGTGAGCGTTATACAAGGGTCACCCCCGCATATAGCTCACCAGTGAGCGTTATACAAGGGTCACCCCCGCATATAGCTCACCAGTGAGCGTTATACAAGGGTCACCCCCGCATATAGCTCACCAGTGAGCGTTATACAAGGGTCACCCCCGCATATAGTTCACAGGTGAGCGTTATACAAGGGACACCTCCGCATATAGATCACCAGTGAGCGTTATACAAGGGACACCTCCGCATATAGATCACCAGTGAGCGTTATACAAGGGTCACCCCCGCATATAGCTCACCAGTGAGCGTTATACAAGGGTCACCCCCGCATATAGCTCACCAGTGAGCGTTATACAAGGGACACCTCCGCATATAGATCACCAGTGAGCGTTATACAAGAGACGCATCCGCCTACAGCTCACTAGAGTTTGATTTTTTCACGAAAACATGTTAATATAATCAATAACGGAAGACATCTATTATTCTGCTTCCGTTCATTTATATGAATTTATGAATACGCATATATTTAACAATAATAACATGCGTGATACAAAGTTTGTTACATGTTCAATTAAATGAATAAAGCGCGTAAATAAATGTATATAAAACACAATAACGGGACCATTGTGGCATTTGCCATTGACCTTTTCATAGGTTTCCATAACTCATTACTTAAGAACACGTACTAGAACATTACTACATTTACGCATTTACCTCGTGTATAAAATAAAGATACGAGCTATATTAGATAATAATTGGACCTGTCTTCTTTAAACGATATCAAGTTAAAACTTTAGAATCGATGAGGACGTAAAAGCTTAGACAATAATGATCCCGTAATCCTGTTGATTAGACCAAGAAATTTCTAATTCATTTTAAAGAAAACACGAGTTCTTCGATCATTTATCCAATTTTCACTGTACAAGCTTGTGTTGAATCCGTTTGACTATCGCAACTAAAGGAAACTTTAAGAAGTGCACTTGATTTTGTTTGATTAACATAATATTGATTAGAGATGTATATGGAACCTAACTGTTTAATGGGCTTCATCCAGTATTGTTGTTACATAGTCTAAAACAGTATTAATAAGAACTTTTAACATGTATAACTGTTTAAAAAATCTTATATTATATAATATTATATTACTAACAGACAAAACTAATAAATAACACCCGCTTGTTAATTTTTGACAATACAAACGTCTTTTTCGACAAATACAGAAAAATACTTGCTAAATGTATTATTCCGTGTTTTATTGATAATTGATAACAAATTGCACAACGAGAATATACACTCAGTACATTTAAAAACCCACAATTGCATATCCATACTTCATAAAATTTAATTTTATTACTTTGAAATTCATTTTTTATGAAAATACTTGTCGATTGGCATGACATTTAGCGTTCATGTTGAGTACACATGCAATCATATCTTGTCAAGTTCTTTTCCTTTATCCTAAAAGTCATTAAATGAAAATTTAGAAATCTCACTTTATGGATTATTAAATGTACGGAGTATACAAGCAAAAAACGAAATATGGCTCGATATGAGTAAACACGATTTTGATTTTATTTTTACAAACACATAATTAATCAGTTAAATTTACCTTCAAATTTATCATGGCGCTCTGTATTGTAAAATAACGTGTCTTTTTAGTTTTTAGAATCAATTTATTATGAATAAAAATCTCCATTTATTGAAGTATTTATTTTGAATGTCTCTATGGGGATTATACTATTTTAAGCATCAGAAGCAGATAATGTACTGACGATTATAGAATCACCAGCCTGAGGAGTAATTGATTAAATTGCTAAGCGTGGAATTGTGTTTCAAGATGCGGATAAAACCCACATCAATGCCTGTCTGCCGCCTCACATCGATGGCAGTCCATCAAACTGTCAGATGAACCCGACCTGAAAGCGCACACATTTTACATGATATATTACGTTCAGCATCCTTAAAATAGGCATAATTAATTTCAATAAAACCAATGTTTTGACGAACATTGTCTAATTGTCGCTTAAACGTATGATTAATATTCTATTTCAAATAGAAATTACAGACAACAAGAAAATGGTGGATTGACGAGACATGGTAGGGGGAAATGACGCAATGAAAAGACACAGCTAAAACGAAACTTCTGATTAGTTTAAACATATTTTATTAAAGGGATGTAAACGATTAACCGGTTCAATTTATCATATATCAAAATATAATGTTTGAAAGAAAAATTGATGCTTTCTTAAAAATAATTGAAATGATTGAAATATCTTTTATGAATTATGTTCAGTACTTAGCAGAAATAAAACACTATCCGAACTATGACTTACTATTACTAACGTCAGAATATACACGACAAAATTCGACACGTAACGTATATCTTGTTCGGTTAACCGGTTAACGGTTCGGAAGATTAAACGGTTAACCGAAAAGTGACATCCCTATTTTATTTATATACTATGAACAACATAATAATACAATACAATATACAACATTTTACATGAAATAAAGTCATGTTTTAAGGAACGCGAACAATCGGTCAATGGCTCTACAGGGATTCGAAACGAGTTTGTTCAGTAGTTAATGTAAAAAGGATGAGACCAAAAGCCAATGACGTATATAGGTCTTCTTCTTAACATTATACATTTCAAACAGTTATGAGATTGGTTTAAGTGGTTATCATGTTTACAAAAATGTTTAAACACTTTTGTAAGTATTGAAAAATTAACTGTTTTTGAAAAAGAACTATGAGAAAAGAAAGGAGGGAAGAGAGGAAACAAAGTGTAATGGTTTACAATGAAGTTGTTACAAATGTTCGACTTACAACGTAAAGCGTTTGGTGTATTCTATGTATTTGCAAACTGATCTTAACGTTAGTACATTGTATTCAAGTGTATACTTCTGATTAGTGTAGCAGTATAACATGTGGCTGAAATAGAAAGCAGAGCAAAAGCACTTCAAGTGTTTCAGGCTGACCTTAAAGAATGCCCCTGCACTGAGCTATATAAATAGAGGATATTGAATGAGTGTTGTATTAGTATTTAATTCATTGAACGAGTTGAATAGAATTATATGAAGCGAGCCTTTGAAGCAAGTGTCAATACAAAAAATGAACTTGTCTAACAATCAAACGGCAAATGTCACAAGCAGAAATGCACATCCATCCTAAAGGTCCCAAGTAGACATAAACTAGAGATGTGTCCAAAGCACACGGAGGCCCCTGCTAAAAATAATGACATTGAAAGTAAGGATTATAGTATAATGTTGAGAACTAGAGCCGAATAATCACACGTTAATGGGAGTGAATTGAATAAAGTACGTATTGTTGTCGGTGCGTATGTTATACCCCCATCACACTAGACGAAGACCATGAAGACCGCACTACGACTTGCAATTTCGACGAACGCAGCGAGGACGCGGTCAAATTCTTAAAAAAAGCTTTACTCAAGTTCATTCTACGTCCTTACTGCGTCCCTGCCAGGCATTCACTGCGTCTCACACGTTCCAAAAACGTTCTTACTGAGAGCATCTTCACGCGCGCACCACGTCCAATGCGTTCTTAATACGCGCGCACCACGTCCAATGCGTTTTTTGTACGTTCTTACTACGATCAGGAAGATTGCACCACGCGCTTACCAAGTGCTTATCACGTCCTCATCACGTTCTTATGACTTGAATTTATTTGCGAATGTGATCGAGATAGAATTACCGTGTTCTATTTATAACTGGCATTTTTTTAGAATCCCGTATTTATACATGGTCACTGTTCAGAACCTGACAGGACGTGTTCAGAACCTGATACAAACGTGTCTAAGACGTGTTAAGCACCGAAAGAATGTATTAACAACCGAATGAGGTCTTCTACAACGTGGCACGAACGTACCATAGTCGTAGTAAAAGCGTGGAGAGGTTTTGGTGAGAACTCCATTGACGTAGCAAGAACGTAGCAAGAACGCAATGACAACCTAGAGACAGAGTTTCCAGACGCAGCACACATGCCTCTAAGGTATTTGTATAGGGAGTTTCCAGACGCAGCACACATGCCTCTAAGGTATTTGTATAGGGAGTTTCCAGACGCAGCACACATGCCTCTAAGGTATTTGTATAGGGAGTTTCCAGACGCAGCACACTTGCCTCTATGGAATTTGTATAGGGAGTTTCCAGACGCAGCACAATTGCCTCTATGGAATTTGTATAGGGAGTTTCCAGACGCAGCACACATGCCTCTAAGGTATTTGTATAGGGAGTTTCCAGACGCAGCACACTTGCCTCTAAGGTATTTGTATAGGGAGTTTCCAGACGCAGCACACATGCCTCTAAGGTATTTGTATAGGGAGTTTCCAGACGCAGCACACATGCCTCTAAGGTATTTGTATAGAGAGTTTCCAGACGCAGCACACATGCCTCTAGGTATTTGTATAGGGAGTTTCCAGACGCAGCACACATGCCTCTAAGGTATTTGTATAGGGAGTTTCCAGACGCAGCACACATGCCTCTAAGGTATTTGTATAGGGAGTTTCCAGACGCAGCACACATGCCTCTAAGGTATTTGTATAGGGAGTTTCCAGACGCAGCACACATGCCTCTAAGGTATTTGTATAGGGAGTTTCCAGACGCAGCACACTTGCCTCTATGGAATTTGTATAGGGAGTTTCCAGACGCAGCACAATTGCCTCTATGGAATTTGTATAGGGAGTTTCCAGACGCAGCACACATGCCTCTAAGGTATTTGTATAGGGAGTTTCCAGACGCAGCACACTTGCCTCTAAGGTATTTGTATAGGGAGTTTCCAGACGCAGCGCACATGCCTCTAAGGTATTTGTATAGGGAGTTTCCAGACGCAGCACACTTGCCTCTATGGTATTTGTATAGAGAGTTTCCAGACGCAGCACACATGCCTCTAAGGTATTTGTATAGGGAGTTTCCAGACGCAGCACACATGCCTCTAAGGTATTTGTATAGGGAGTTTCCAGACGCAGCACACATGCCTCTAATGTATTTGTATAGGGAGTTTCCAGACGCAGCACACATGCCTCTAAGGTATTTGTATAGGGAGTTTCCAGACGCAGCACACTTGCCTCTAAGGTATTTGTATAGGGAGTTTCCAGACGCAGCACACATGCCTCTAAGGTATTTGTATAGGGAGTTTCCAGACGCAGCACACTTGCCTCTATGGTATTTGTATAGAGAGTTTCCAGACGCAGCACACATGCCTCTAAGGTATTTGTATAGGGAGTTTCCAGACGCAGCACACAGGCCTCTAAGGTATTTGTATAGGGAGTTTCCAGACGCAGCACACAGGCCTCTAAGGTATTTGTATAGGGAGTTTCCAGACGCAGCACACATGCCTCTAAGGTATTTGTATAGGGAGTTTCCAGACGCAGCACACATGCCTCTAAGGTATTTGTATAGGGAGTTTCCAGACGCAGCACACATGCATCTAAGGTATTTGTATAGGGAGTTTCCAGACGCAGCACACTTGCCTCTAAGGTATTTGTATAGGGAGTTTCCAGACGCAGCACACTTGCCTCTAAGGTATTTGTATAGGGAGTTTACAGACCTAGCACACATGCCTCTAAGGTATTTGTATAGGGAGTTTCTAGACGCAGCACACATGCCTCTAAGGTATTTGTATAGGGAGTTTCCAGACGCAGCACATATGCCTCTAAGGTATTTGTATAGAGAGTTTCCAGACGCAGCACACTTGCCTCTAAGGTATTTGTATAGGGAGTTTCCAGACGCAGCACACATGCCTCTAAGGTATTTGTATAGAGAGTTTCCAGACGCTGCACACAAGATGAAATGAGAATACTTTTCGTTTTGTCTCCATTAAGGCATGATGTAGGAATATTACATCCATGGTATAATGCAGTAAGGTAAAGTATGCAGATAATACCAAACTATATTGACTACGACATGCAGTAAAATATTCACTAAATTAGAATATGTGCATGAAAGAAATCCTCTATAGTTGTAATGGCACGAATAAACCAACGACATTTGCCATTTAGATAACCTGCTTTATTTCTGATATGAATGTGAGTGTGATAAAAGGCTGAAAATACACAAAAAGCAAATATTCAAATAAACGTTTTAACAGAGTTTCATGGAGTTGTCCTTATTAACTAGCATGATATTACAACGGAATGTATCTAAAATGAAAGTACAATTCTACACTTTAAAGTACAA